>OW240919.1:55388953-55427154 GCA_933207985.1 Pelobates cultripes
GTGTTGTGGAGACCGGCTTGGAGACTATGGTGAGGCCTAATAGAAAGCAGTTGTTGTTGGGGGATTCCATCATAAGAGGTGTGGAGATGGACAATGGTGGTCTTGTGAGGTGTCTTCCCGGAGCTACTGCTCACAGAGACAGGAGACGTATCTGTAATATTGTTAAGCAAGCAAAGCAGGAAGGGGAATTGGATGTACTGGTCCATCTAGGGACAAATGACTTGGCTTGCAATGAGGTTTCAGAGGTTAAGGAAGTTTTTAGTGTTTTTGCCAATGATATACGGCAGGTTGCTTCCACACTGTCATTCTCTGAAGTTCTGCCTGCGCATAACACTCAGAACGACAGGCGGATGCGTATTAGGGACTTTAATTTGTGGCTTGGTGAATGGTGTCGGGAGCAAGGATTTGGCTTTATTTCTCATGGTAGCTCTGTTTGGAATGGAGATAAGCTGTACCAAAAAGATGGTTTGCATCTTCAAAAAAGGGAACAAATGTTCTCAGGCAGTTCAGAGGTTTTGCTAGGGATGTATTTAACTAGAGGGGGGGGGGCAAAAGGGTGATAAAACATCAATCCAATTGTCCCAAAACAAGGACAGAAGGTGCCTGTAGCAAGTGTGTTAAAAAAGGATAAGTTTAGAGTCATGTCTACAAATGCTCGCAGTTTAGGGAATAAGATCCAGGAACTTGTGGCAATAATGGCAACTGATAGTGTAGATTTAGTCGCTGTTACTGAGACACGGTATAATGAGAAAAATGACTGGGACTTAGCAATATCAGGGCACTCTTTTTATAGGAAAGATAGGGAAGGCAAGAAAGGTGGCCTTGTATGTGAAGGATAGCATAAACTCTAGCCTAATAAAAGTTAGTGAGGCAAACTTAGAGTCAGTTTGGGTTACGTTAGAATTTGGTAATCACACAGTAACTCGTGTAGGTGTGATTTATAGGCCCCTAGGACAAATTGAAGAGTTAGATAATCTACTAGTTGAGGAAATAGCTAAATGACAATGAAGGGGGAAGTTATCATCATGGGTGACTTTAATCTTCCTGATGTAAATTGGAAATCAAAATTAGCTACTTATGCCAGGAGCCCACATATTCTAAACTCCCTACTGGGATTGTCTCTAAAACAAGTTGTTGAGGAGCCAACTCGTAAAGAGACCATACTAGATTTAGTGTTAACAAATGGAGATTTGGTATCAGATATTACTGTAGGTGAAAGTTTAGGATCCAGTGATCATCAGTCAGTGTGGTTTAATATAAGAACAGTAACTGAGTCACACCACACAAAAACAAAAGTTTTAGACTTTAGAAAAACAGACTTTTCTAAAATTAGAATATTGGTAGAGGAGTCATTTTCAGACTGGAGCAATTTAAATGGAGTCCAAGAGAAATGGGATTATTTAAAAGTTGTACTATTGAAGGCAACAGAAAATTGCATTAGGCTTGTCAGTAAAAGCAAAAAATTCAAGAAACCACTGTGGTACTCCACAGATGTGGCCAAAATAGTTAAAAACAAAAAGTTAGCATTTAGGAATTGTAAAAAAACCCAGAGTGAGGAAGACAAAATGATCTATAAGATTAGGCAGAAAGAGGCTAAGCAAGTTATAAGAGCTTCCAAATCACACACAGAAGAGAAAATAGCACAGTCAGTAAAAAAGGGGGATAAAACATTTTGTAGATACATAAATGAGAAAAGAAAAGTAAAACAAGGATTAGTTAGATTAAAAACAAAAGAAGGAAGGTATGTAGAAGAGGATAAAGGTCAGGCTGACTACCTCAATGAATATTTTTGTTCTGTATTTACAGAAGAAAATGAAGGAAAGGGACCTCAGTTGGGAAAAAGGATAAATGAGTCATTTATTACACGTGAGTTTACAGAGGAAGAGGTTCTATTTCAACTGTCAAAAGTAAAGACAAATAAGTCAATGGGACCTGATGGAATACACCCAAAGCTATTAAAAAAGCTTAGTGGTGTACTAGCAAAACCATTAACAGATTTATTTAACCAATCATTGTTAACAGGAGTAGTCCCAGAAGATTGGAAATTAGCGAATGTTGTGCCCATTTACAAGAAAGGTAATAGGGAGGAGTCGGGCAACTATAGGCCAGTAAGCCTTACTTCAGTAGTGGGAAAAGTGATGGAAACCATGTTAAAGGATAGGATTAATGAACATCTAAAAACACATGGATTTCAAGATCAGAGACAACATGGGTTTACTTCAGGGAGATCATACCAAACTAATCTTATTGATTTTTTTGATTGGGTAACTAAAATTATAGATCAGGGTGGTGCAGTAGACATTGCTTACCTAGATTTCAGTAAGGCTTTTGACACTGTTGCACATAGAAGGCTTATCAATAAACTACAATCTTTAAGTTTGGATTCAAATATTGTTGAATGGGTAAGGCAGTGGCTGAGTGACAGGCAACAGAGGGTTATAGTTAATGGAATATATTCGAAGCTTGGACTTGTCACCAGTGGGGTACCTCAGGGATCTGTACTTGGACCCATTCTCTTTAATATTTTTATTAGTGATATTGCAGAAGGTCTTGGTGGTAAGGGATGTCTTTTTGCTGATGATACTAAGATATGTAACAGGGTTGATGTTCCAGGAGGGATAAGCCAAATGACAAATGATTTAGGTAAACTAGAAAAATGGTCAGAATTGTGGCAACTGACATTTTAATGTGGATAAGTGCAAGATAATGCATCTTGGACGTAAAAACCCAAGGGCAGAGTACAGAATATTTGATAGAGTTCTAACCTCAACATATGGGGAAAGGGATTTAGGGGTGATTATTTCTGATGACTTAAAGGTAGGCAGACAATGTAATAGAGCAGCAGGAAATGCTAGCAGAATGCTTGGTTGTATAGGGAGAGGTATTAGCAGTAGAAAGAGGGAAGTGCTCATGCCATTGTACAGAACACCGGTGAGACATCACTTGGAGTATTGTACATAGTACTGGAGACCGTATCTTCAGAAGGATATTGATACCTTAAAGAGGGTTCAGAGAGGGCTACTAAACTGGTTCATGGATTCCGGGATAAAACTTACCAGGAAAGGTTAAAGGATCTTAACATGTATAGCTTGGAGGAAAGACGAGACAGGGGGGATATGATAGAAACATTTAAATATATAAAGGAATCAACACAGTAAAGGAGGAGACTATATTTAAAAGAAGAAAAACTACCACAACAAGAGGACATAGTCTTAAATTAGAGGGACAAAGGTTTAAAACTAATATCAGGAAGTATTACTTTACTGAGAGGGTAGTGGATGCATGGAATAGCCTTCCAGCTGAAGTGGTAGAAGTTAACACAGTAAAGGAGTTTAAGCATGCATGGGATAGGCATAAGGCTATCCTAACTATAAGATAAGGCTAGGGACTAATGAAAGTTTTTAGAAAATTGGGCAGACTAGATGGGCCGAATGGTTCTTATCTGCCGTCACATTCTATGCTAAGTTATTTTTCCAAAACCACTGTTTTGGCCTCAGTCTTTTCTTTCAGATTTAATCCGGAAAAATTCAGAGATTGGCGCATAATCCTACCAATGTCACTGTGTAAGCAGAATCCTGAAATTTTGTTTCATGACAAGTATATTGTTGTGACAGACAAGTAGATTGGGCTACCATTTTAGTTCCATACCCCTGATTACAGATGCTCCAAATAGTCAACTAGTGTAATGGAGGCCAGTTGAACAATATGCTTTTCTAATCCTCGCAACAGTTTTCAACTGTGCCAACATACTTGCTAAAGGATTTTCTAATGATGAATTTGCCACTCTAATACAGGACAGGTGGTTTCTGATAATGGCCTTGTTATGGTCCTGACTGCTCCTATAGGCCAGTAGTTACACACAACCTTGCTTTATTATTGAACATTTACTGTATAATCAGGTTTACTATAACTGACAGGAACACAGGAGTAAAACATCCTCTGTAGTACTGCATCACACTCTCTGATCTATGCCCATGTAGATATTACATTAAAAAAATCAGCTGTTTTCAGTACAATAGTTATTTACAACATTAACAATGTTTGTTTATATCAGGCATGTCCAACCGCACGCGGCCATGAGCCACTTGTAATGCACAGGCCAGGGAGCCTATTAATTACTGTGCTCTTCGTGCACAGCTCCTTCAAGTTCCCTGTAGTGAGCCCACAGCTGAGATATAACGTCATCCAGGCATGGGCTTCGCTATTGGTCGTGCGAGGGACCTGTTCAGGAAGATCACAGAGATCCCAGTGCCAACCACTGGCCACCAGGGAGAGGATCCATTTGTGTGTGTATAGGTCTGTGATTGTATGTGTGAGTGTGGGTCTGTGATTGTGTGTGTGTGTATATCTGTTGTTAAGTTTAGAGTAACCAATAAGGGAGTTATCTACTAAACAATTCAAATATCAAATTTAAGAAAAAGGACTTTGAGTTGTATTCTTTATACACATTAACTATATTATATATTTGTCATGTGACCCAAGACAATTTCTCTTCACTCAATGCGGCCAAGAAAAACCAAAAGTTTGGACACCCACGGTTTACATTGTATTTTTTTGATTTATTATTATTTAATTTTTTTAGATATATTTTAATAGATCCCAAACTTTTGAACACTAGTGTTTGTATATGTGTATACTATATGTTTTTTTGCTGTGGTGTGCACATTACGGTTAACTTTAGTTAGACCACAAGAGCGCAGAGCTGTTCATTTTCCAAAATTGTCATTTGCATTTGATGTAGAAAAACAAAAATTCCAGTAATTTCCCAATCTCTGTGTGTGCCATAGGCCACTGGAACAAAACACAAGTTATTTTAGAGCATTTGAAGAGAGTAGTGGTTGGACAACTATTAGAGTTTTATGCTAAAATGAGAACAATAACTTAGAGCAGTGATGGCGAACCTATGGTACGCGTGCCACAGTTGGCACACCGGGCCCTTTCTGTGGGCAAGCGGCCATAGGTTCGCCATCAATGCAGAGTAGGCACCTGCCTGGCCAAAACGACAGGGGGTAGGGGTGAGGAGGGAAGGTGGGTGTAGGGGAGGGGTACTGTGTGTGGGGGGGGGGGTAGAGGTGCTGTCTGTGGGGCTGAGGTAAAAACAAAAAACAAGTATGCTAAATCAGTATCCCCTTCCTTCTTACCTTTAATGAAGGAGGGGGAGGACACCTTTTAAACACATTTACCTCAGCCCCACAGACAGCACCCCTACCCCCCGCCCCCCACACACACAGTACCCCTCCCCTACACCCAGCATCCCTCCCCTACACCCAGCATCCCTCCCCACCCCTACCCCCCACACACACACAGTAGCCTTTCCCCCCACACACAGCACCCCTACCCCCATACACAACACCCTTAACCCCCACACACAACACCCCTACCCCCACACACAGCAGCCCTACCCCCCCACACAGCATCCCCACAACACACACAGCATCCCTACCCCCAAGAGCACATCACCCTTACCCTGGCCCAGCACCCCTCTCTCACACACAGGACCCCTCATACACATACACATCACCCCTCATACACATACACAGCACCCCTCACACACACACCTACAGCACCCCTCACACACACATACAGCACCTCTCATACACACACACAGCACCCCTCATACACACACAACAGCCCCCACACACAGCAACCCTCACACACACAGCACCCCACACACACACATACACTACACCCCTCAATGCAGTATGTGCGCGTATTCAGCAGTCTGTGTGTGCACGCGTGTATTCAGCAGTCTGTGTGTGCGCGCGTGTATTCAGCAGTCTGTGTGTGTGTACTCAACAGTGTGTGTATTCAGCGGACTGTGTGTGTATTCAGCAGTCTGTGTGTGTGTACTCAGCAGTTTGTCTGTATGTGTATTCAGCAGACTGTGTGTGTACTCAGCAGTCTCTGTATTCAGCAGTCTTGTGTGTGTGTGTATTCAGCAGACTGTGTGGATGTATTCAGCAGTCTGTGTGTGTATGCATTGCATTTGTTGGAGATACTAATAAATATAAGCTTAATTTTATCTATTTATATCATTATTTAAAATTTGTATAATTGAACTCTCTGTTGTGTTCTTTTAAAACAAAAGTTGTTAATTAGTTCGGACAACAGTACGAGTTGTTTTTTTCTAAACGTAAACCTCAGTATTGAGGTTTAATTGCCGTGTTGGCACTTTAAGGAAAAAAAAGTTGGCATGTATTGCGGTTTGGGCACTCGGGCTCAAAAAGGTTCACCATCACTGACTTCCATTGTGTACTTACCTGTAGCTACTGGACACAGCAGAATCTCTGTTATACCCTCATGCTCAGAAACAAAGACAACTTAGGAACCGTGTAAGCAGGCTATGTGTTAAAGCATTATAACTAAAAAAGGTAGTTTACATTTTAAAAGTTATACTTTTTATTGCAGTGTAGTTGTGAATCAGATAATCTGATGTTTAGTGGCCAGTATATTGTTTTTCTTTAGATTTTTTTTCTTTGATACATTTGTAATGTCTTGTCATTTTGGTCTTGTTTGTTTATTTTTGTGGAGGTGACATTTCCAGCAAATGCCTTCTTTTTACGAATTCATTTTGATTACTTGCTTAATTTAAAATAGTGATTCATTTTTATGCACTTTAAGCCAGACATGGCTGCAATTCTAATAAGTATATTCTAATGCAATAACTTGAACAGATAAATGTATGCTATATTTCTTTAGCAGAACACTGTGGCAAAATCCAATGGATTTTTCAGTTATTTCCTGCATATTCAATTTTATCCTTCCTCCAAAGTAATTTACATAGATACCACTATGCAAAATACAATATATATTTAAAAAAAAAAAAAAAGACCTCGAATATCTGCTGTTAGCATCAATCCGTTTGTTGACTATTCCTTCTGCCATTATTTGCGCCTAGCGTGGAAAAAACGCTGTTGTAAGCTCTATAAGTAATATGTATTAAGTATGTATGAGTAACAGCTGCTGTCCAGGAAGAGTTTATCCAAAATACCCTCATCATCCAAACATACATTTATAATAAATGTGCACAGCCCCAAGATAATTGACCTTCACTGACATTGGAGTATGACAGATAGAAACACTATTGTTTTTAAGGCAATTGTTATTTTATTTTATAATGTTTGATCATTTATCAATACTTATAATACTTCTATATTAAATAAAGTAAAAATTAAATTATCCTCGAACAATTAATTGATGTTAGCCTCTCAAATATCTTTTTTTATATGTTTATTTTCAATTATATTGTTTGTAATTTCTAACATTTTTTTGTTTGTGCTTTATTGAAATCATCATTATGTTTATTTATTGTCTCTCTTTAATTTGATTCGTTTCAGCTGGTGTGACCGCAGAATCTATTCAGACGGGCAGTGTAAGCCCTGACTCAGTGGGGTCAGAAGTCAAAGTTCAAGAGGAAGAGCATGATCTTGTGGACGATGACATCACAGCAGGTAAGACTATTAAGGATTTTGTTTTCTTATGACAAGATATGATTTTTTTTTTTTATTTATACCTTGTAATAATGGGCTTGATTTTATTAACCAAGATCAATTTATTGCTTGTAAATATATAGCATGTGAAGTGAAAAGTCAGTGAAAGAAGTGCAGTTGTATCGCCTGAGTTAAATTTGTTTCTGTTCATAGAATTAAATTAAATGTTTCCTTGTTTTTTTTTGCTTTTCTTTTAAGGGGGTGTAACTTTGTATTTTTATTATTCATAATTTAGTATTATTTGTGCTGTGTGTAGAAATAAACAAATATATTGTATAAGCAATATATATTTGCAAAAGATTGTGTCTTAAAGCAGTGTTGGTAAACTTTGACTGAGCATCATAAGAAATGTATTCCATAATCCTTTGCAGTGACACACTGTCTAATCAAGAAAAATAGCTCTAAAACATCTGCAGTACCATCATTGTCCTGGAAAAAAAATACAGGCTTTATGGAAGAGATGACAAATGTCAATTTCATCCTGTTGATACAGTCATCTGCATTGCCATGCTATAATGCTTTGTTTCAATGCAGCCGAGATGCACGTAACAAGCTTGTTTTCTTAAAAGGATTTAATACTCCTCCTGTGGGAAATGGCGAACTTCTAGGAGTCTAATGATGTCCCTAGACAATAGCAAAGCCATCATTATTTGTATTGTTTTCTTTCCTTTTTTTCTGTCTAAAATGTTAACTCTTCTTGGATGTATTGCTGTAAACATAGTAACACTTTTTATAACTTTTTAATTAATTAATTTTTCCCCATTTTAGTCTAAAGTGAAACACCTCCTTTTTCTGGTCATTATGCAATATCAATTTGTTTTTAACTCTTTTTGTTGATTCCATTTGTAGATTCCAAAACACAATGTCAGCGGCTCGTAGATCACAATATCTTTTAATAATCAATAATATCTAAGGCAATTATTAAGAGACAGAGAAAATCATATACAAATACAAAAAAATAAGTCCTGCGCTCAAACTCCACTACTCCATGGTGGCAGCAATGACCATAGTACACACCAGCCCCAATACATACATACAAAAAAAAAAGTTACTTGCCCACTAGGTTTTTAGCTCCAATGGCCATTAGATGTAAGCCCACCGGTCAAGGCAAACTTCTTAGGTGGGGCCTACACTAAAAATTCACTTTGCTTTCTTCAGCTGTAGGCAAAGAAATCTCTAAAGAGACAGAGAGGGGTATTTTTGTAAATCTCTTCATACTTATTAACCCTTAATAGAGAACACATGGGATGGGTGTCAGCATGTAACATAGCTGTGTGACACAAAAACAAATACTAATGCACTCAGACTCCCACTACTCCTGGGCAGCAACATTGACCATAGTACACATCCGCATCAGGTATAGGTACTTTGGTAAAAGTTGGATATACTCAACCCGGGTGTAAAACATGCTAAAGTAGTGTAATAAAAGCAAGTAGCAGTAAAAATGTGGGCAGTACAAACGTGGCCTAAGCTGAGTGTTCACTATACAAGAGCATATCCTGTATCCAAATATTCGCTGGCAAACTAGTCTCTACCGTGGGTGAATGTCACGTACGACTGTAGATACAAAGGTTTAATTCCCCTATGGAACGTTTTGTTAACCGTTTTTCTACATGTGTGTTTGTGTAAGTGTGTGTTGTATATAGATTTTTTGTTTAGTGTTTCCCAATAAACTGGATTCTAAGTACTGGTAGTTAGCACATACTATTGAACGTAATTTAATAATCCGCTGATGTTATTATAGCTATTATGGTAACCCAGATCAGTGGTAGTTATATTATTTACAATATAGAGTTATCACCCTTATAATTCAGTGGAAAGACGCACAGTGTGATGGTATAACATTGTTTACCTATACACTATTCTTTTAAACCGTAGAAAAAAGATAGGACTCCTCCCAGTCCTAAAATGTTGAAAGTGTAAGGTGTTCTTGGAGGGAACAAAATTTGCCATCTTGAGCTTTCAAGTTAGTATCGAATGGGTTCAGCAGTTGGTACCAAAGTTGGCCTGTTTATAAATACAATTTCCATACACATTGATTAAAAGATAACAGATTTGTAAGCCAGTTGCCTCCTCGATTTTTGCACCTAATGTTTCTGACATTTATATAGTAGAACACTTATAGACATTTATATAGTTGTCCTACTCCATCTCCTGTCCATACATCTGAGAGTTGATGCTAAACTTTAGACACTGTCAATGTTTGGTCCCGAGGCTTCATCTCTTTTCTTGTCTTCTTCCCCACTAGTCTATTGTTGTCACCTGCCAGGTGCTATGAGAAACAATATTGCAATTCAAATTGTAAAATAAAACTTTAGAGCCAGCCAATACATAATGATTTGTTCTAACTGTGCCATTAAAAACTGTGAATATTTTTTTAATTACATTTAGTATTTTTGATTGTATCATTTTATACTTGTGATGACCGTGAATGTGCCATTGTTTTCTCTGTAATGTGTAAAAGAAAAATCTGGAACGTTATCAATTTTCCAGTTGTTTATCGCGTGAATTTGTTGAATGTTTTATCTGTGTATGTTTGTTTTTCCGCAAACATACACAGTAGTGAGAGGGTTAAGGAATTCCAATGGAAATTGAAAGGTACGAATTTTAACATTTTGCTTTTTAGTGAGCAGTTTTACTTTTCTATAAACACTAGGTGGATTTGCACCTGCTCCTTTGCAATAAAGACATTTATTGTTTTATTTTGGTTACTTTTTGTTATATTTTATTTTATTTACATCATTATTTTATCTTTTTTTTTTAATGGGAATAAATAAAGTAAATCTGCAAAATGTATCATTTTATGAATGCTGTTTTGCATTGGTTCCATACAGTAGTGAGTGCCCAATGGAGGTTCCAGAGTACCACTATAACTCAGTGTACCCCTAACTTCGCCCCTATCTTCATTGGCTTGTACAACGTCTATTTTCATCATCAACCTAACATGGTCCATATATCATAGTTGGCAAATTCTATAATCCCCAGCTGCCATCACCTCTGGGTGAGAATTATAGTAGCTGCAGTCCACAGAATGTGGAATGTGCAGATTTTGACCTATGTAAGACATATCTTTGAACATTTAACCCTATTTCCGAACTTCCATGATCAGGTGAATGTGGCACCATTTTATCAGCAATTGGAACACGCTTGTGGTGCATTTCTTTTGAACTTTTGATCAGTTTGTGTGTGTGATACATTTATATTAACATTGAGCATCTATTGACATTTTACAGAACTTTCTTGGAAAAATAAGTTGTTTTGAAATTATTCAGCCAATGTTAAGTCATTAAAATTATGCTGGCGAATTTCCATTCATCAGCTTTATATTCAGTTTTTATCTTCAATGTTAGGACATTTCATATTAAGAATGCATTTATTTGGCTTGATTGTATGTTCTATGCTAATATATTTGAGATCATTAGATCCTAATACAGATGTTGGTATTTGCCTGTTAAGTTATGAAATGGCACTATCAATCTGGTTGGAAAATAATTATGTATTTCAGTCAAACAAATTGATGACTAAGCAACAGATCATGGATAATTTACAAGCAAAATAACCCTGATGACCTTTGTATAAGACCCGTAAACCTTGAACTTTTAGGTCAAGTTGGACTTAGAGAAATCAGTACATGGTGTATGCCTGCATTAAACACCCAAACACACTCACAGTGTTATCCAGACGTTGATCAAAGCGAGACTGAACAGCGAGGATTTATTAACAAACAAGGAATCGGAAGAAACAGTCTTTGTGGCTTTTGTTGGCAATTCCCACAGATCACTAGGAAGAAAAAGGAATCCTAGCCTATTTTCTCTTTTTAACCATTTTTTTTGTGCGCATTGGATGTGATTTAAATTATTTGTTTCCATTTGAAAAAATTGTTTTTATATATCCACAAACACACACAGAAAAATGGGATAGCACTCTAGGATTTGTTTGAAACAATCAAATAAAATCTTTATTTTATTTTTCAGAGTTACATAAAATCTTTCATCAGTTTTTATGTAAATCGGAAACCCCAGATGTTGAGCTGAATCAGTGATAAACGGGTGTCCCCAACAGCTATCCCTGCTGTCCTGGTCAGAATACTGAGGAAGTATCAATCTGAGCAGCAGTGAGCGGCTGTGAAAGGCTGGGTTTCCCCCATCATTTAGACGATCACAGTACCCATTACTGGTATGACTTGGTATGGCTAAAGAGTGTAATTCTTAGCCCTACCCCTGGGGGCAGGCTGTGGGTGATTGGTGACTCTTACCCAGTGCAAAACTGCTGGAAAATGGGTTAACACTAAGTGGAGTGACAGTGCCAGGTGCCTGCAGGCACTATAACTAATAGAATGCAAAGTAATGGTTATTATTATTGGCATTTATTTAGCGCCAACTAATTTTGCAGTGCTTTACAATATTTATAGTGCTCCATTTAAACCTACTGACTGGTAGTACTCTGATCACACAAACAATTATTCCATTAACGTCATGCATTTGTATGTTATTAGCATAGTCCGTTGTCCTGGCTTATAGTGGTCCGTAGCCCATTCCACAAGACATTCCAATGGTTTAGGTACTGTCAACATATCTGGAAAATGCCAAAATCCTGGTCTCTTGGCATGTTTTGAGGACCAATTATTTGGAACTAATTGCATATTATACCCTTACCATTGTAGTGATTTACTGATAACTCTTACTTTCATTTAGTGGACAATACCATGCAGTAATGTAAACCTTCATCATGGAGATTCAACTTGTTTGTTTTTGTAAGAACATTAGTAGTGGAGAGGAATACGCTTTTGAGAAGGTTGTTTGTGTTGCTGCACTTTTACACTGGCTTTTTATAAGATTTATAGTTCAATTTAAAGTCCTAGTGTTTATTTATAAAGCTCTTTAAAACACTGCCCTATTGATTATCCCATCCAACCTTTTTGCAAAAGACTGTCCTCTGCTCATACTCACACCTTTGTGTATTTATATATACACTCCTTGTAGACTGTAAACACATTGTGAACAGGCTTATCACCACCGTTTGTCCAACTGCTCTTGTTGAAACAACTGGTTTCTCCACCAGCTGTAAAGTGATGTGGAATATGTTGGTGTTTATATGGAATAATAATGAGCTTGTCTTGTGTGTGTGCTGCATTAAATGTCTGAGAGTATGGCTAATTAATTGTGTCTCTGTATCTTATTTACCCTTTAAGTTCCAGAGATACACCCACGGCAATGTTTTTCAATGTGTTAAATACAGCCCAGGAGTCCAGAAGTTAATGAAAAAATTCCTATAGAATTCTTTCAACACCTATATTAGACATTTTATCTCAATGCGACAAGGATACACTTGGTCCAGCTACCATTAGGTTTATGCCTAGGTAGGAAAATTTGGGCAAATATATTTAAGAAAATAGTCCTTCATACTCTGGGCCATTCATGCTAAAAGAAAAAAAGATCCATTGTACTTGATATTTTTTTAACACACAAATGCCTGACCACTATAGAACAAAGTAGTGTCTCCTATTATTGAAGAAGAGAAAACAGTCACATAGTCTGAGAAGATCCAGCTATACAAATGTAGCCCACAATCAATGGAAGCTAATTACATTTATTTTTAAATGAATAGTCTTAACAGAAACAGACCAGATGGGATGCGGGCAGTAGAAAAATAAGACTTGATTGAGACAATTTCAGTCTTTACCCAGCCGTCTTGAAAATATGATGCAGCTCTTTTCTATATCTGGCGTTTTCTAAAGCTAATATCTATTGATCGCCTCTGCAGAGGATTGCCTGTGTGCAATGGTCAACAAGAATTTCTTCAGTCCAACTTAAGGTTCACCAAACACTTTCATTTATCCACATAATTTTTTAAAAGGATCACTTTCACATTAATCCTTTTAAGGATTAATGCATTTCAGTTTAAGCAGTGAAAAAGCTGAAGCCGGTTACAGGAAAATAGCTTAGATGATGCTAACGTATTACATGTGTTTGGACGAGGAAGGGCTGAGAGGGGGGGTATAGTCTGCCGCGAGTTTTAAATATTAATATCATCCAGTCTTTAAATTATCTGTTTTCTGTCATGAATTACTTTAGTATAGAAATCTATTTGTTCTAAAATAGGTTTGTGTCGTTTTCTTCATCACTCTAGCTTGTTTTCTGTAGGAATCCGGAATACTTGAGTTTGGTACCGGGAAAATGAGTCGCATGTAATTTATTAATTTTTTATTATAAACTAGTTAATAGCAATTTGGATGTTGAATTATTTTCTTTTTAGTTTGCCAGGAAGACAATGCTTCATGATATGTCTATCATGTATAGCTTAATACAGTTCCTTTCCCTCGAGGAGCCTCTCTTTTTTTTTTTCTTCCTGTAAGTACCTCTCTCTATCTCACTTTCCAGGCTGGTCTCTTCCATTTTTTGACCTCTTGGATCCTCTCTTTGTCTTCCCCATGGGCTCCTCTTTACCATCCTTCACTGTTGGTCTTCTCTTTTGCAGTCTTCCCCCTGTGAGCACCACTCTCTGTCTTCCCCCTGCGGGCGGCACTCTGTAGTCCTTCCCCCTGTGGGCGCCGCTCTCTTGTCCTTTCCTCTGCGGGCGCCGCTCTCTCGTCCTTTCCTCTGCGGGTGCAACATGATCAATTTACAGTGCATTCTCGATGCAGATCGGTGATCTCATACGGATACGGATGAAAAACTGTCTGGAAAGGGGAGTATTGTGAGAAAGGTTTACTGGAGTATGTCCAGTCTTTTATAGTAGCCACTTAGCCACAAACGCTTGCCAAAGTTAACGTTCATATTTGTTTTTTGCATTTTTTAACACAACATCCCAGGGTATTCCATATGGGGCATTTCCAGTTTTTTGTAGTAGCCACTTAATCACAAATGCTGGCCAAAGTTAGCGTTTTTATTTGTTTTTTATAAATGTTTTTTTCCCAATTTATATTGTAATATCTATCTCTCTCGCGCGCGTGCTTGTGCACACATATAATACATATGTGTATATACACACACACTTTTATTTCCTATATATATATATAATATATTCTAATTAAAGCATTTTATAATATATTATACATATATATGATTTTATTATAAGTGTATTTTGAGATATGTGTTTTAAAATTATTAAAGATTATATGTGTGTGTGTATATATATATATATATATATATATATATATATATATATATATATATATTATTTGTTTTACTTTTTAGCAGCCTGGGGGACTTTCTGACAGCTCAGAAAGTCCCCCTGCTGGCAGCTCCTAGACTCCTATTGCCGCAGCGTGATCATGGTGATCACATGGCCCTGGAGGGCCGGGGCAGCCGGAGCTGCTGCAGGGGGACTGCTGGCGTCTCCCTGGCAGTCCCCCCCAACTGTGATCGCCGGTCCAGGTAAGTCCAGGGCTTCTATTTGCCGCGGTCGTACTAGGTACATCCACGGTCCTTAAAGACAGTTGTTTTTTTTTTTTTTTTGTCGGACATTCTTAGTACATCCATGGTCATTAAGGGGATATACATAGATATATATATATATATATATATATATATATATATATATATACTTCATTCTAAGTGTATTTTGATATAAATATTTATATAGTAATATCAAAATACAGTTAGAATAAAATTATATATATATATATAATTTAAAAAATATTATTTTTACAGTTTATTTTTACTTTTTTTATAATATATATATATATATATATATATATATATATATATATATAAAATATATTATATGTAAAACATGGCGAGTTGAGTTGATGCCAAAAAGCTTGATTTTGGTCTCATCTGACCACAACACTTTCACACAGTTCTCCTCTGAATCATTCAGATGTTCATTGGCAAACTTCAGATGGACCTGTACCTGTGCTTTCTTGAGCAGTGGGACCGTGAGGGCGCTGCAGGATTTCAGTCTTTCAGGTTGTAGTGTGTTACCAATTGTTTTCTTGGTGACTATGGTCTCAGCTGCCTTGAGATCATTAGCAAGATCCTCCCGTGTAGTATTGAGCGGATTCCTCACTGTTCTCATGATCATTGAAACTCCACGAGGTGAGATCTTGCATGGAGCACCAGACAGATGCAGACTGACAGTTATTTTGTGTTTCTTCCATTTGCGAATAATCGCACCAACCGTTGTCACCTTCTTGCCAAGCTGCTTGACGATGGTATTGTAGCCTATTCCAGCCTTGTGTAGGTCTACAATCTTGTCCATGACATCCTTGAACAGCTCTTTGGTCTTGGCCATGGTGGAGAGTTTGGAATCTGATTGCTTGCCTCTGTGGACAGGTGCCTTTTATACAGGTAACAAGCTGAGATTAGGAGCACTCCCTTTAAGAAAGTGCTCCTAATCTCAGTTCGTTACCTGTATAATAGACATCTGGGAGCCAGAAATCTTGCTGATTATTAGGGGGTCAAATGCTTATTTCACTCATTGATGTGCAAATCAATTTATAACTTTTTTGACATGTCTTTTTTTGGATTATTTTTTTGTTGTTGTTATTCTGTCTCTCACTGTTAGAATACACCTACTATTAAAATTATAGACTGATCATTTCTTTGTCAGTGGGTAAACGTTCAAAATCAGCAGTGAATCAAATACTTTTTCCCCTCACTGTATGGGAAAGCATTGTGATTGGCTCAGAGAATCACTTCTGATGATGTCAGCCAAGCAGGTAGATCAGAGACAGCAGCCGCAGACTTGACTAAAAGGAAGATTTTACTATATTTAGGTGGCTAAGGGGGGGTCAGGGGAGCTTGATGGTGATTTTAGCTCTATAAGGTCAGGAATACGTTTGTGTTTCTTACCCTATAGTGTCCCTTTAAACAGAATGGTAGAAATTGTGGTAGAACCAACGGAAAAGCCTTGGTCACAAACACACTGCATTACAAAAAAGTGTTGGTCCTTAAGGGGTTATGATATACTAATAGTTCCTGTTGATTGCTGTAACAGAACTCCCCATACTCCGACCGAGTACCTTCCGTTGATGGACGCTTCCTAGCTTGCGCCAAGGACCACAAGCACCGCACCGGACACCACAACCACCGCAGACTCCACAACCGCTGTAGCTTAACTGGAGTCTCGCCATCTTCCTTCCACCCTGGATCAGCTTCTGTCCTCCAGGACCGTGTGGTGAAGACCTCTCCTCCAGGAGAGCGTATCAGGAACAAGCTCTTACAAGAGCTTAGTAGTGATTTAGCAAGGGAGTATAACAAGCATAGCAATCCCTTGTAGCAGATTCCCCCAAAAAGAGACAGCACTCCAAATTGAGGGTGAATTAGAACTGTCTAAAACTTTATTTTCCTTGGGACTAGCCCATATGGTCATTACATTAACATTGCTGTGAAAACTCAATAAAATTACATACAGTCAAATCATAGCATTATTATAACACAATGGCATATTTTTAAAGAGGTGGGGGAGACAATAATTAACAGAAAATATCTTACGTGCCTGCAGAATTAGCAATATGCAAATCTACCCGAATATGCAAATGAACCAGTCTTGCTATTCAGGTAGTGCATATTGCTATTGCTTCCAACAGAGGGCACTAGACAAGCTCCATAGCCAAATCCACCTAGTTGGTAGCAAACCTCAGGAGTACAGGATAGCAGGCAATACATCCCAGGGGCCATAGTCACATGGTAGGAGGCTGGCAATCAGTCTTCTCCAAAGCCTAGTGGCGAGGCTGGTTCCGCCACAATTGCAATATCCATTATGTTTACATTCATAGAGGTTCTTTTCCTGAAGGTTTAAGACAGTGGTTTCCAGTGGTTTTATTGTTTTGTTTTGTTTTTTAGAAAGAAAGAAAGTGGGGGGAAAAAAAAACATAGACACAAATGGGTAAGGTGTACCTTGAGCACTGGTTTAAGATTTTATTTTGTAGAACGAAGATCTTTGGATAAAGCTCATTAATTTGATATATTTTTATTTTAGTTTTTAAGTTATATTTGTTTTTGTTCCCTCCCCCCTCCCCCTATATTTCAGTAGAAATGTGATCTTTTTTTCTTGAAATTATTTAGCAGGAAAGGCTTTTTAGCATTACTGATATTTTTTTCTGGATGTCAGTGATGACCACTGAGGGAGAACCTTAATTATGCAATAAAATGTTTTACTGCACTTTTACACCAGGTCAGATTTCTGCTTTTGCTGAAATAAGACTTTAATATTTTTTATTAGTTTTTTAGTATACAGTTAAAGTCCACAGATTTGCACATAGTATATGACCCTAACGTATAACACCTGCTAACAACATAATGGTCTTTAAATTGCACTTCAAAATCTTCACTTTACAGAATAGTCTGTTTTTTTGGAATAAACCTACCGCTATTCAACATCTAGAGATAGACCTATGCCTTCCCAGTTAGGCCATCATGGCACGTATTCTGGTCACTCCACAGTGACTGCAAGTATGTCCATGTGAGTAAATTACTCTATTAGGAATCCTTAATTAAAATTTTGTATTGGCTGTGAGTAGCCACATGCAGGTATATCCATATGTTCTGTATTTATTGCAGCAAATTGTACTGGAGATTGCAGTACACCAAGCATCAATGTACTTGCTGCTCCATTGAAGCTCCCTTAGATTAGATAAATAATTTATTTGGTGCAAAACCGTGTTTATTTAACCAAGAGAGAGCAACTCCATGCTGCTAAAATATGCTTTGTTTTGTTCCCCAATTTCTGCCCCAAGCAATTCTTTTTATCTTCTTTTGTTAAAGCTAATGTATGTCCTCTCTTATTGTTTAAATGTCGTACATACACTGGATCTCTTCTCCACCAGCATTCCAACATATGTCCATGTAATGCTGCTGACACAAGACCGCTAAATGTTTTTTTTTTTCTCAGAATTTAAATTGGGTATATGCTGTACTTCATTTACTAGCTTGAAAATAAATCGGTAAATAGGTATTTTGTATTAAAATCAGTGATTAAGGGATAGATACTTAAAAAGGAACTTGTTGCAAGGCGTATGTCTTTGGAAATATCTCTCTTCCTTGCGATAATAGTTTGAGGGGAAAAAAGCAAAAGATTTAGAAGAACCATGGAAGAGGATAAATGAACATGTGACATGTTAATTTTTCTTTGAGGCTTGAAGAATTTGTGTTAATTGGATCTGTATCGAAAGGGATATTGTCATTTCAAGCCTCATTGCTGTAGTAGTGATTGAAAGAGTATTTGTTGACTAATTATTCCTGACTGACCACGTGCCCTTTTAGAAATCGTGATGACCAGTATTGTCAAAACGTCTTTATTCCAGAAAACCTATTTGTTTGTTTTTTTGTGGGCACTAACCAGCAATAGTGTACACATCTAATAACGGCCACAACTGGAAAAAATATGAAGATACTTGTATAGCATAATGTGAAAGCTTTTCCACAAAATGGTGGTTCCAGTCTAAATCCGTGTAATCCGTGTATCTGGCCTTCCATCCATTAGTGGATTATAACTCCCACTTCTTAGCCCTCCAGTTATAGTTTCTGATGTCCACTGCGAAACTCTGTTCTGGAATCAAATGCTGCTGATACCAGCTTTTGATTGGTGGATTGTGACGCTTGGCCTTGCATGTCTTTTTCCAATCCACTGCTTGAATTGGAGCAGATTGCGGTCAGCAGGCACAAGGCAGTGCAGCCAGCCTCAGCAGAGGAGTTTCGGCGCTGAAAACAAGGTAAGTAATCTTCTTTTCTTAACATTGATTGTTATATTTTTTTTGTTTTTGTTTTTTTTAAGCAAAGGGGGTGGACAGAACACCTTTCATTTCCTTTAAAGAATCTTTGAATTTATCCAACTGACTTTACTGATAAATATGCAGTGTGTGAATGAATGTATGTACGTCTGGACATTATGGGTTTCATTAATTTTTCTTCATGCGAACATTTGGATTGTAGAACCACTTGTGTTCATCACATTAAATTGGAAAACTAAACACATTAGTGTAATGTCATTAATATTTACCCACATTATTACCACAAACACTGTTCACAGCCATTCCTGGCATGAATTCCCAGCAATGAAGCACAGTTCTTCAATTATTAAAAGGGCTGCACTTGATTTTCCATTTTTGAAACCCCTTTATTCAACAAAGCACACAGACTGCAGAAATGCTGATGAAAGAAAATGCTTGCGGTTTCTGACAGGAACAGGGAACCTTGACCTCTGAGAACTGTAAAATAGCCATCAAGGGTCCATTTTACGTGATCGCACAAGAATGATTTACGTGGATTGGAGCAGGAAGCTGTAAGATTCTTTCACTTCATGGCTGAGGGAGTGGAACATTTTAAAAGCTGGGATTAAAATGAAAGGGTTATTTATCTCTTTGTTTCTGGTTAAAAAAAACTTGCATCATTTTGAAGTTGAGTGCATTGTAGGCATCCTCAGTAATGTTGTAGCTCATAGTTAAATTCCTCCTTTACTATAAACGCATCAGTACAGATTAATCCTATTGGAAGGAGGCTTTACCCCCCTCCTCTCTCCTTTGTGGAAATAATGACGTAACCTTTCATTTTTGATTTTCTATAGTGTAATAATCGTATTACCTTTTGAGGGGCTGCCTGATGTATTGGACAAAGGCCTGACACACAAGTTGGTCTTTTTTGTTGTGAGATATAAATATTTTTTTTATCAATTATTTGTCCTCCTACATTTTAATCGGGTGCCACTTTTTCATAGGAAACCTTTTTAGTTGTGATTGGTTTATTACCTTTATGTAATTGTCCCAGCATCTTAAGACTCCAACAGATAATTCTGCTCCCCTGTTTCCTATTCTAGACTGTATCTTTTTGGAAACAGTTTGCCCCTGACATATGTTGAATCCTGTATTGGGTCTCTAAAGATTCCCCAGAAGTGTTAAACATCCATATATAGTCTTTTAAGAGATGAAACATTTTTTTATGTTACACTATAGTACAGGGTTGTCTATAGATATATAGCCTTTACTTTGTTTCAACATGGGTAGTGGGAGGAATGAAAGAATAAATTGATTACAGTATTAATTCAAACAATGATTGCGACTATGTACTATACTAATATAGTCATCTGCTTCTCAAGCACCTTGATCATCAATTAGGGTACCCTTCATTAAGTCTTCTTATATCTATTATATTTACCTTGTGTCATCTATAGCTAAGTTTGAAAAATATTGGTTATATAATATATACTTATTGAATGCATATTAAGTATGCATAATAATTTGTACAGTAATCAACTGTAATTCTCATTTTCCTCCATTTTTTATCAAATAAATTTTAGTAAACAAAAGAAAATTGGAGGTGCATGTAATGGGTTCGGGACTCAAAATTTCACCCCTGCCAAATGTGCCATGGCCCCTCCAAGATTGATGTGGCAAATAACATTTAAGAACTGGCTAGCAAATTAGGACATTACATTTTAAATCCCATATCTATCTCAAAATTGCTTTTAATGTATACTGCTGTTGGGTGACTCTTACTGTATTGTGTGGGCCACATACTAGCCTTTTATCACATTTTGACCCAAGGCCACCTACACTGGCTTTTCCTCCACCCATTCCCTATATAATTGTTACCAGTTTCTTTTATCTAGGTCTTTCGTTGGTAGATTTTTTATTTTATTTTATTTAAACATAAACTGAGACAGGTGCAACCAAGCATTACTTCCTTCTCAGTTCTAGCCAGGCTACCTACAATTTCGAAAGAGTAGAAATATATAACAAATGACACCATCTGCCACTCCCAACAAACAAGTCTGTAACCCACTGTTCTGTACAATGAGAGCCCCTGAAGAGTCAGCCGCTGGACAAAGTTCCTGCTGGGTGTCATTTAAAGAGGTTAGACTAAACTTGAGAGCCTTGCAAGGATTCTGTCAACATCCATTTTGGTATGTGGTCTCACGTGCCCACTATTCAGAGATCAAAGAAACATTTAATTTGTGTTTAATCACTCTTTGGAAATCTTTCCAAGTCATTCAGATGTAGCATTTTTTAATTGGGGTTTTTCTTTTCCCCTTTAAAAAAAAAAAAATACAAAATATGTGTGCACTTTTCCCTTTTATAAGATGATGAATTGGGAACATTGCAGAACATAATACAGTGGATTTTCTCAGAATTTTTTTTTTTATCATCTTGATTGCATTCATGCATGTACAGCCTTAAGGAGCCTGGGGTACTTTAAAAATGCAATTGTAGAACAACAACAAAATATATATAATAATTTGAAAAAACTTGTGACTGCAATATATTTGGATAAGTTAATGTCTTAAAGTGGAAAAAATATCTGAAGCCGGTATGGACATCTGTTACATCAGCAGATGCTCTCAATAAACGTACTGAAACCGTTCAACTTTTCTTTGTTAGAGGTTTATAAGTTGACATCTGTTTGAGAGACACGCGTTAATGCATGGTACATCAGTCCTTTGATCTGAAAACTTTTTCAACTTCATTCTTTTTCTTGAGGATTTGTAACATGGTACATACATACATGTATGCAAATAAAAAAAAAAGTTTTAGAAAATCAAGTTTTATTGATTGGTCTTAATAAATATGATTAAAAAAAAAAAAAAACATGTAAAACTTGATAAGGATGCCCACTAAATAAAAATAATTTTATAGAAAAAATAGGATATGGCATGATTTACTATTAACACTTACATCTAGTAAATTGGGCCATCTGCCATATACAGCCATATTTGCTGTAAATATGGATATGCATATTTCTTATTTTACATTTTGATTTGTTTTTTTTGTCTCATATGGTCACTTAAATAGTACTTTAAATAATTTTATTTTTTTTGTATCCTTTTAATGATTTTGCTCATTGTTTATGATCACCGTTACTGTTTGCCCACTAATTTAATTTGTATTGTTTTGAAAAAAGTAAAACAAATGTTTAAAAAAAAAAAGAGGAAAAAAAAAAGAAATCACAGCCTTTTGCTTGCTGTGGGTGATGGGAATTTTCTGTCACACTTACAAATATATTATATAACACAGAAAGTTGGCGAATACAGGTGTAATCTATACTTGCAAAACAATGCACTATATGTGTTGGGGATAAAATCAGCCTGGGCTCTTTGTGGATGATGGATATTTGCCAACTCATACAGAGCTCTGGAAATTGGAAATGAATAGCAGAGACGTGTTCAATAACCAATTCAAATTGTATTCATACGTCAGTTATATTTATACCCCATTTTCATAGCAGGATGGGAGGGGGAAAAATGAGCATATGGGCGTGACAATGACATTGTTTTTCACAAGTTATAAACATCTGTTTTTAGTTATAATTCGATGTTACATAATGTATGCATATTGGATAAAACCCAGATGATTACAAATACTGAAATCTTGGACACTTAACAAGGTCATTCCAGAATCCTTATCATGTCATGTCATGTCATGTAAATAACAAAATCATGTTCCAATAACATTTCCCGTAAATAGATAAGTCATTGTGACATGAGATACAATTCCAAATTTATTCTTGTTTCAAATTAACCCTTACATGAACAGTTAGGATATAGAGCAAAATGGATATTCATATCCTACAATTCCTCTCTTTAGATCATATCGTGATCTACCTTATGGAATATCCATGGGAGGCCTGCGGCAGAGAAACGAAAGGAGGTATATTCAGACGTGCTAATCACGTCTGCGGGACTTTCCTTATTTCTTCACCTCGATTTCCCCCATTTGCTCTATGCCGTAGGTTTTCCCTTTAAGAGGAGATCGAGCTGTCGATTTTCAGCTTCTGTAATCATCTGTTGTACACATCTTTTAAGTGTACAAGTTAAATATTTCAAACAGCTGACATCTTAACCAATTTTAAACATACTGCACATCATGTTATCTGTAACTTGAGCCTTGGATCAAAACAGGCAAAGTGTATTATTCCTAACAACGGGAATATTATTATTATAATTCACAACGTAAACACATATAATCAAAAATGGGAATAAAATCTATTTCCCCTCTTTGGACCAGGGTCTTGGATTACCAGTCCACCCAGTGAACTTGGGCCAGGTCAAAAATCCCAGTGGCAAAAACTCATAATTGAGAAAAAAAGCACATCTGGGTAAATTCTAAGTGAGGGCCATGACTGTGTAAACATGTCATCCCCTCACGTTGACAGCATTAGTGACTTATAAAACCTGCACTATGTAAGTAAATAGCTCAGGTATCGGGATTGGGAAACACTTCTTGATTAGTTTGAAAAGGCCCACTTACATATTAAATCATAAGATCATTTCTAATCAGTTTGCAATTCTAGCAATAATCCCTATCATGACCTTGCGTCCTATGCCTCCTAATCAAATCCCTATTTCGATAGACCAGTCATATCCACACTTAATACATTGGAATCCATCCTTGGTACACTCAACATACATCAATGACACACATAGTACATCCATGCCTGAGTAAGCTAACACTTCCTCTCTCTCCGGCTAACTCTACAAAAATAAAAATAAAAATAACAAAATAGTTCAGTAGTCCAGCATAGTCCAGAAAAATATTATAAGTCTTTCAAGGAGTATAAAGAATCTTAGACACCATAAACTTTGTTCCATAATCTTAGACACCATAACATAGCTAAGGGTAGCAATATGGCTGACAACAAGACAATGTCAGCTTCCACATAGTTCTTAATTCTTCTGTTTGCTGGATGTTCACCACAATACTCTGTGCAACACCCCAATTGTTGAAAGGGTAATACAGAAATAGCGGCATTAGACAGCACTGCATCTTCAGGACTTTCCAAGTTAGTTTATGTCCTCATAAGTAAGCATCTCAGTTTCTTCGGCCAGCATGGTTTTTGACCAAACAGATTTAATTGCAAAAAAAGGTAGGTCAGCCAGAGAGATTGGTGTGTAGTCCCAAATATCAGGCAGCACAAATACTCCAGTACGGTCTCTATAATCATACAAACACAAGGATCAGTACGACATCAATAAATTAATTATCTAGGCTAAACTCAAATTAGAGACTAAAGTTAAACTCTTAACTAGTGTAACATGTACGTCTCTCAGTTTTGTTTATGTCCTTTATAAAATTTTAATACATAATTTCCCTTTAAAATGCCTTGTATGGATGAGAGAAGCACTCATTCTATATAAATGCTTGTTGAGTACTAAAACACTAACATATACATATTGGTATAATTCCCAATAAAATGCTGTTCTTAAACTTAAACCTTGATTTGATAATCTCAATTAATTACTTTAATAAAATTTTGTGGACCCTGATAACATCTTTGGAAACCGAAACCTTTTATAGATCCCGATGTGTGTGATCATGTTTTAATACATGTTGGAACCTCCATACAGTTATCCCACTTAAACAATATATTTTTTTCAGAACAACTAGGAATGAAATAGGAGAAACAAAATAAATTACTATTGTTCTAAAGTGCTTTGTTTAATACAGGTTTAGGAAGAGTTGTCTTGCTGTGTTGCAAGTGGCCTCTGATAAGGAAGGGACAGCAAACTGTAGACATATGTTATATTAAGTTGCTCTCACTTGTCAGGTCTTGGAAACCCACTTAATTTATTGCAGATGCCTCTATTATACCACTCTACAAATTGACTAAGCATACTTATTATCCTATTTTATTTTAGTTATTTCACATTGCACAGCCTATGCAAACAATGTCTAGGTCCCAACTTCAGCTTGTACATCCTCTAAGAGCCAGCACTAATACTGTTTTATCTATCAAAACTATATATAAAGTATTAAAAACATGAACCATCTGTGTATTAGGCTGAGGTTGTTGGGTGTGGGTATAGCTTGAAAGTTGTGGTTGGTATTGAGGAACTTGCCAGGGTGGGAGTCCTTGAATGCCAGCTGGGCCAGGTTGACCAGGAGAACCGGGTTCACCACAAGCACCTTTGGGTGAATCCCTGCTATCCATAATTAAAACAGTGCTGAAGTTACCATCTCTACAAAAGTTAAATCCTTTGATCAAATTCTCTACCTCTGCCTCTAAAACTTTTCTGATTCAATCTATCACCTCCAAACTTTCTTTGTCTCGCCTGCTTAAGATCACAATCCTTTTGTGACCGATACAACATACTTTTCCCTCTTTCTTTATATCCAAAACAACCTGCTGTATCTTTCTCATGAATCTTCCCAAGAAATTCAGTTCAAAGAGGGCCAGTCACAGACCAACAGTTTGACCAAAAGTGAACAAGGAGGAAGCATATTCCATATGAAGGTCGAGATTACTTAACTCACACCCCCTCTTTGTGTACACCTATTTGTGTACCACACAGATATAATATTAATAGGCTTTTGAAGATTTATTGTGCATGTATAGCACGGTCTAGGGGTGTATACATAAACAGTGAAAGCAGAGTCTTCACATAGGGTTTGCAATACTGACAGTCTGTGTCATAGGTGTAATACAGACATGCGGTTAGGAACTTTTCCATTGTCAGAACACTAATATATTGCAAATATTAAAATCATATTGCAGCTGTTTCCTATACCTGCAAGGATATGGTTTTAATACTTCAATTGAGTTCAAATTGAGTATCAAAAATTCTAACCACAAAAACTAAATTTTATATGCTTATCAAAATGAGTTTAACCCCTTAGCAATTTAATAGGGTGACCTCTTCCCATAGTATGGTTCCTTTTATTATTATTATATTATTTATTCTCTTCTGGGTCTGCAAAATGCTTTCAATATACCAATACAAATATAATACAGTAGTTTAGAATTGCCTCAAAAGAAATTATCTGATCTCTATTAAAAATACCATTTCATCATTTTCCTATAATCAATGAGGCATACTAGATGAATCTTAATCTTGGAAAAAACCTATCCTATACATCCATAATTTTTCTTGTTATATAACCATATAACATAACACATTTTTCTTTTCTTAAATAATGCAATGCACTTTAAAAGTAGCGTTAACTCTAAATACTCCCCTAATAATACTGAAACGTGGATCCACGATTTTGAAAAGCAAATGATATATTTTTTCTTTTTCTTTCCCAGGGGCCCCTTTCTTGTTGGCTGATCAGCGTTTTTTTTAATCTGTTGTAAAAAGACACTAAAGGCTTGTGTTAATGACATGCAAATATTCTTTAAATATTCTTCATACTCATTGTAATATCACACATCAACTTATAGCACAGAAAACATGTAGCAGATATCCAGCAGACATGCCAATACCAAAAGCATATTCATGGGCAGGCAATTAACTCAATCCAAAATAAATTAATAAATGTCACACTATGTGACGGACATAATTTGGTTCTCATATTTGTGCATTATGCATGTCTGCAAACAATGCAAGCAGTACTACTTTAAGATTAGATCAGAGCACCTGGCAACTGGACAGGAAAGTCAAATTTTGGCAGGAAGTCCATTATTGCAACAGAATTTTGGAAATCAGCTAAAATTTACAAAAACAGACTCCCTCTTTTTTTCTTTCTTAAGACTACAACTCATATTGCTCTTGGACTAGTATTCTCTAATAAATCAGTTATTTAATAGATTATTACGCTGCCATTTTCATCTGTATCAATACTAAGACAAACTTATTCAAATATAATTTAAAATAACACAGCAAAATACCCATTAACATACATGACAATTAAACTGCACACTTCAAAATGAGTAACCAAAACAAACATTTATGACAATCATCATTCACACAGAATAAACTTCTAACAGCTGTATTCAGAACATATTATTGTAAGGTATACCAATTTTAGTTTGTATTGGATTTATTTAAGATTTCTGGTACCAAAGGGTTTATTTTTTCTTTTTTTAAAGAAGGGATCCCGTACGGCCATATAACACGTTTGACTTAAACATTTGTATAACACTTGCATTAACCAGTTGCAACATATGTACCCTGTCAATAGAATTTCTCTCTTATACGCTTATAGAACATTTGGACCAGATTACACAGACATGGTATCACCTGCATTTGTCAGAACTCTCAAAGACTCAAAATATTTATACTACTCCATGTTAAAGGCATGGCAAAATTTTGACCGGTCAATTTGAGTTTCCAAAAGTCATATCAACACAGGTAAAAACCTTTGTCCATGGTTTTCTGATCCTACATTCCATGACCAAAATTTCAAACCCACTTCTTCACAGTTTGGGTCACAAGCAATAAAATCTCAGCAACCCCATACAATAATTTACAGAATACATACAATTTAAAGCACATACAACATGTGACGTACTGGAATACTACAAGTTAGCTTACAGCACAATATGAAGCATGTGTTGGAACGCTGAAAATATAAATTTTGCTCTCTAATTCATAATCATCTAAATTTACAACAAACACTCAGGGCAGAAAGAATGTGGTGTTTGACGTTTTGAATGAAGTGACTTTTTGTCCCAATATGAAAATAAAGGGCTCATCATATAAACAATCATACATCCCACTCTCATGAAAAAGTGTAGTGGGCTTATAGTACTTTTGACCAAGTATAAAAATAAGGGGCTCATTATGCAAACAAACATACATGCAGAGAAATCATGTTAGTTCTAGAATTTGTAGCCCCCCTTAAATAACCTCTAGTTTTTTCTTATTCCTCATCACCATTAGATGTACTTTTTACATTCCCTCAATTAAGACTTTATGCTTAAAATCAGCGTTGCACATCATAAAATAGCACATAAATTAGCAAGCCGGAGTAATGCCAAACATCCATCATACCTTTTAACCCCCCCTTTTTTTTTTTTTTCTTAATAACCATTTTAGTCTGAAAAATTGACATCTACGTTAAATAAATACCACAGTCCACCAAAGACTGGAAATCTGTTTTATAACCTACCAAAGGCAACCTCTACCAAAGAGGGATCTAGGGACGTCTCCCATATGTAAATGTACATCACAGGACATCACAGCCTACCAAAGGCTTGAAATTATTTTTAACACCTGGCCAAAGGTGAACCTCTTACCAAAGAGGAAATGTGCACAATAACTACTACTACCTACCAAAGGCAATCCTCCAACCCGTGGAGTAATAGAAGTCTACCTAAGACTTAACAAAATACCATGTCTACCAAAGACATTATCCTGTGAAAATCCCCTTTAAAAATGTAAATAGTGAAAAACCCCATTAAAACAAGAAATGCAATGTGTGGGAGGATGGCAGAAGCAGGCAAAGGTCCCCAACCCCTTAAGGACACACGACAGAAATACTCCGTCATGATACCCTTAAATTCCAGAAGTTGTGTCCCCAAGGGGCTAAAGACCCTCTTACCTGCTACTCCGTTCCCAATTGCACCCAAAAACTTCTGACACCAGTTTGTTGGGGATAAAATCAGCCTGGGCTCTTTGTGGATGATGGATATTTGCCAACTCATACAGAGCTCTGGAAATTGGAAATGAATAGCAGAGACGTGTTCAATAACCAATTCAAATTGTATTCATACGTCAGTTATATTTATACCCCATTTTCATAGCAGGATGGGAGGGGGAAAAATGAGCATATGGGCGTGACAATGACATTGTTTTTCACAAGTTATAAACATCTGTTTTTAGTTATAATTCGATGTTACATAATGTATGCATATTGGATAAAACCCAGATGATTACAAATACCGAAATCTTGGACACTTAACAAGGTCATTCCAGAATCCTTATCATGTCATGTCATGTCATGTAAATAACAAAATCATGTTCCAATAACATTTCCTGTAAATAGATAAGTCATTGTGACATGAGATACAATTCCTAATGTTTTCTTGATTCAAATTAACCCTTACATGAACAGTTAGGATATAGAGCAAAATGGATATTCATATCCTACAATATGAACAAAGGTTTTGATATAATCAAAGATTTTTACCATAACACACTTGCAATTTTTTTTATGAATTTCAATATTTCAAATTTCTGTAATTTTATTACATGTAAGAGAAAATAATCAAAATCTCATAGGGTAACATTACTTAAAATAAGAAACATCCTGCTGCGTATAAATGCACTTACTTGTGTCATGTTTATCCTGGTCCTGATTCAGTTACTTGGATGTCTTGTGGTTTTATGGTCCTCCTATGATAAACTATGGCCTTTCCTAGAGTATGTGCAATGCTCTTGTTTTGTGTTTTGGAATTATTTTGTTTCTACATCAGCAACAAAAGTCTATCTCTTGCCTCAACTCATTCTTACCAGTAAAGCTATTCCATGCTGAAAAATACATTTGTATGTGATCAATCATCAACACATTTATAGATCCTGCGATCTTACATACTTGCATGCCTCCCAACTGTCCCAAATACAGCCAAACAATACTGATATTGGGCTCCTGTCCCATCATCTTGGGTTTGTTTCTTGAAGTCACGCATTTGGGGAAACCCAGTTAATTGTACCCCGGAAAGCGTAGTGCGAGAGATGCTCGTGCTATGCATAAAGCCCTAGCACAATGCACAGAGCACTGTAAAAGCTGTTCAACTTTACAATTTTAATCATTTTGTCTTCGCAATAATTTTTCTCTTAAGTTTACATAAATAGGGAAATACTTATTTGCCGGCTTGCCACGAAAAAATCAAGCTCATCTTTGCTTCTGCATAACTTTTTTTTTGGACGTATTAATACTTTTCAAACCATTAAACTAAATATCTTCAACTTAAAACAAAGGCATTGTATATTTTACCAACTGTAATGAAAACTTTTTTCTTGTTTGTTCATGAATTTAGTCAATTATTCATATATACTATATGAAACTTAATTTAAATTGAATAAAATAAAAAAAATAAAAAAAGTGTGAGAAATTAAGAAATGTTATTTTTTCACGTACTGCATGTCATTTTAACAGTGAATGTCATACTGTTAGCTTTCATTGTAATAAAGTACACATTTGTGTTAAGTGACTTCCCACAAGTACAATGATGCCCCCATGTAGAAATCTCATGATATTTTGGAAAGTTACAGGGTCAAATATTGGGCCTGCCCATTTCAGTATTTACACATTTTTCTGATTGGTTTGCTAGCCCTATGTTGCCTTTGAGAGTTTATGGCAGCCTGGGTAATGACTTTTCCACCTTTATGGCATGCGTTGGTCTCCCCTCTGTCACGTAAGTCTTGCCCCAACACGCAGGAAAGTGGAAACCCACAAAAGTTGGATCTGAAAGACGTATTACCGAGCCTTAGAATGGCCGGACTTAACGTATTAATACAGCAAGAAACAAGGTCAAGATAAATAAAGATCAGGATTACAGAAATACTCCGCGTCAAGACAAAGCCAGGTCAGGATACAAGAAAATCACGATGACAAATATGAAGCCATGTCAGGATACCAGAAATCACAAGATCAATACGAAGCCGGGTCAGAATACCAGAAATCACGAGGACAATACGAAGCTGGGTCAGAATACCAGAAATCACGAGGACAATACGAAGCTGGGGTCAGGATATCAGAAATCACGAGGTCAACACAATGCCGAGGGCAAACAGAAAATCACAAGGGAATCACTAGGAGCACAAAGCGAGGATCTAAACAGAAACCACGACAGGGCAATGAATGGATTCTAAAACAAGCTTTAAATAGGCTCAAAAGCATTCCCATTGGTCCACGTCATCTCAGCGACCCTAAACAGACCAGTGCCTAGATGACGTGGTCTCTTTAAGGTTATGACGTCATGGCAAATATTTTATTTATAGGAGCTGCAGTTCGTCCCGCAAACCAGCAGAGGGAGCCGTTTGCGGGACTGAAGGTGAGTAATTTATATTTGGGCCACGTGGAGCATTCGGCCCGCGCTGCCTGAGGACTGCTGTAAAGCAACCACGCAGTGCATGCTGCCCGCGTGGCCTGAGGAAGGGAACGGGCCAGACGCCAGTAACATGTAAGTTTGTGACACACTCATATTAATGCTAATAACTGCAGATATTTGCTAAACTTGCTACAGCTATAAGCCCCGATGCTCAGTGACAAAGTTTGCAGGAGAAAACTAACCTCCTCTGCCCATCCATCAGGATTTGGAAAGCCATTTACTGGTTTGGAGAGAGGTAACTCCATAAGCTGCTGATTGGCATCAAATGGATGATGGATGTGAATATTTTTTCCATTTTAATTTTTTATAATTAGTTTTTCGTGCATTTCATTTAATTCATTAACAAATAAAAAATATTGATTTTACCCTGTGCTTGAACAGAGTAAGTATTTCTTCTAAATGTTAAATGTTCAAATGAGCATCTCTTTATATTTTCATTTTTATTTATTTTTTACAAGTAGTTTTTGTGCATTTCATTAATGCATTAAAAACATGTCTATGGATTTATGCAGCACAGAAACAGAGCAAGCCCTTCTTCTATGTTCTAAGGTCCTCGCTATTCAATTTAAAGGAAGCTCAAGTGCATCATCTAAATACATATTTAAACTTTGAAAAGAAACCCATGTAGACATGGTATTGAGCAAATATTATATCCTAAGGGTTAGTATACCGAGGGCTTCTTGGGTTAGAGATAAAGTATCCAACTTTTTTCTCAAGGACAGCTTAGATGTCAGACCATGTATTTTTTTAGATTCCTTTATAGTCAATCTTCTCAAAGCAAATCCTCAGGCTCTACCAGTAGTGCAATGTCTCAGGCTCTCGTTCCATGCGGATCACTCAGTGGTTCACAGTTTTTGAGAATTATGCCAATATTTCTACAAGAGCCTCCTGTGTTTGCGTATGGAGATCATGAAACTCTGTGTATGAGCCCTCAGGGTTGACTCTGAGAAGCTTTAAGATGAAAAGTTCTCTAAAATTCAGAATCAGCTGGCAGTTTAATGTGTGTGTTAATTGTGTGTTGTATCATAAAAATAGGATTAATGGGTCACTCCATTCCTTAGCTCCAAAATAACCTATTATATTCCCAGCATAGGTAATCTTGATCCCCTCTTAAAACCAATGTATTTAAAGAGGGAAAAAAGAACAATATAAACCTTTATAAGGGTTGATTTATAAACCACTATAGTTTTCTCTTAATTTAAATATGTTTTTAGTTTTACATATTTAGAGAAAAAGTAAATCAATAAAAAATAAAACCAGAACAATGAGTAAGCGCTAAATAACACAGATTAGCAGCAACCCTATAAGGGAATCCCTCAAAAACCCTTAAATAAAACACAGAAAGGTAAAAAATACAGGAAAGGGCTGCGCTTGGATAAAACTTTAAATAATACAAAAGGTCCAGATAAAATCAATGGATAAAAGGAGAAAGTCTTATCTGGCAATGTCCGTTGAAATCGTATTATGTGATGGTACTTGGTCCAAAGCAGTAGTCTTACTTATTATCTTCCTTGTAGGTCATCTTATATGCAAGAAATAAAAACAAATACAGAGGCAAAATAGTGTAGTATATCTTGAATAATAAAGGAAGTTAAAATTTAAAACTTGATTGCAAACTCACATTTAAAAGAGCTAAAGCCCGCTCTGGTATAAAGGGCGTACAGCGGTTTAGATCCCCGCTTTTAGGATATGGAATGACTCTCCTTCGCATACTTCCTCCTTCCGTAGTATGAAAGACACTTGAGTAAAAAGAGACAGCCAATAGTGTTCTCTGAATAAAAACTTTGAATAAAATATATATAATAAAAGTGGACACTCACAAGACAGGAGCAGATCAACTGCTCCTGGTAATTCGCGTTATAATCCCCACCTAGGATTGCTTGGAGTCCAACGAATAAAAAGGAATGGTGCCAGGTAACAATAATAAATATATGTGTATAAAAAGATAAATGGTACGATAAAAGGTTACCAAATATGCTTTAATATTTAAAATTACACAATATAAAAACCATAAACGCGTTTCGCCAGTCGGCGTTAGTTCTGTTCAATGTATGAGGGTGATGATTGTTTACAAGTTTGGACGTTATACCTTCTTTCCTTCCCCCTGTTCTTACCATCCCTCTTACTGCTGATCTACCTATTAACAGCAGTTGAATCCCAACAAACCATCCCCCTTTTACTATCCTCTCTATACATTAAAACCAAGTGTAACTATCTGATTGGATAAAGAATAAAAGCACACCATGTTAAAGAACACCATATATACACCTGTGATATGCAATCACATTTTAGAAGTCACTGTGAACTTGTGTCTGTGTCGCTTCATGGTGGCTTTCCCGGCGCTGCAAAATGATTGTAGGACAAACCAGAGATTGATAAATGAATAGAAGGCCATGGCAAACTAAGTGATTTTTACTTGAAGTATTCTTAACTTCACACAGTACATATGCTTAATAAAGAGTGTATATGCATTTGAAAGGGAGATAAAGTGTGTAGACACATCTTAAAAACCTACTCCAAGCACCATGACAATTCTGTAATGGGAACTAGTCGTGGTTTCTGGCTTCTGTATGTGCAGCTTGTTGCATAAATCACTGCACACACTAAGTTTAACTACCTGGCTGGCAGTGGTGTAACTCCACCTTTGGAAACATTATTGCATTGCCACCAGCAAACTCAGGGTGGTGCCTAATGTCAATTTTGTGTTACACAGAATGTCAGCGGACATAAAAAAAAAGCTAGGTTTTGTTTCAGTTGCCAATCAAATTTACCCACGATCAGTCAGTAGATTCAAACAGAACTCATGGACAAAGGAGAACAAAATAACTGCACCCAGGTATTGAGATCCAGCACAAGGAAGGAAAGCTAATACATATAAACAAAGACAAGTGGCATGGAGGGGAGTATAATCATTAAGATACAGAGTGCATAAGGAAAGAAAAATTAACATGACAGGTCCGCTTTAATCCCCAATGTTATGGCAATTCCCTTTGTTCTTTGTTAAAGTGACTCTGTCACGTCAAACCTTTTTCTATTGTTGCCTCAGAATCTGTTCTTTTATTTATTTCAGAAATGTTTCTCTATATAAGACAAAGGTGATTTTCCCCGCTTGACAATTTTGACAAAAGCTTAAAGCTACACCCCCTTGTCAAGAGTCAGAAAAATACAGAAGACAAAGTAGTCCCTACATGTAAGGACATATATTCCTGACCCTATAGTGTTAAAATCACCATCTAGCCCCCTGGCATCCTCTTGCCTCCCTAAATATTCAAGTCTGCTGCTGCTGGCTCTTCCCCTGTCTGCCTGCTGACCTGCCTGCTGACATCATCAGAAGTGGTGGCCTGAGCCAATCACAATGCTTTCCCATAGGATTGGCTGAGACTGTCAATGAGGCAGATCAGGGGCAGAGCCAGTTTGATTCAAACACAGCCCTGGTCAATCAGCATCTCCTCTGTTTCTCAGCATGCCCTCTATGTTTCTATGCATAGAATTAATGCATCTCTATGAGGAAAGTTCAGTGTCTGTATGCAGAGGGTGGAGACATTGAATGGCAGTGCTGCTTACTCTGCAGCACTGCCCAAGGAAGCAGCTTTAGCAGCCATCTAAGGAGTGGCCAGTGGGGTTATCACTAGGCTGTAATGTAAACACCACTTTTACTGTATTCCCTTCAGGCTTTTTACAGCAAAAGGCCTGAAGGGAATGATTGTACTCCCCAGAACAAATACAATAAGCTGTTGTTCTGGTGACTATAGTGTCCCTAAAAACAAAAAGAATGGTGTGGTGTGCTATGCAAACATCTGTGAAGATCACCAGTTAGATAATATATATACACTCGTCACAAGTCCCCCGAGATATTCTGGTATGATAATACTACAGTTAGGAAACAGTAATTCCAGCTTATAATCACTTAAAAACATAAAAATAAAACATAACCTAGTGTAAAACCATATAGTACAAAGATAAAAGATAAGGTAATTATTGCACTCACAAACACTCTGCCACTAATAGTGTCCATTAAGTTTGAGGTGACAGAGCCACACAGGTGACAAGGTCACAGTACCTCTGTGCTGTTGTAACATATTCATCCTCATCCTTGCGGTGTGTGCGCTCAGCGGCCATGCGTCAGTGTACCTAACTCCTGCAACATGTTGGTGGACGCCGGCCGCTGCGGATCCACGCCAAAAATTAGCCCCACGTCCGCCCGCGGTATTGAAGACGTTGGCATGCGTGTGACGTCACGCAGGAGACGCGTGCATGTTCTGGGGCCAAAGGCCGATTTCGGACAATCAGACTTTTAAAAGGCTTATTTAAACGCATTTTTACTTCTCCTCATTGCCCTGTCGTGGTTGTCCTAGAGTGTGTCCCTGAGCATTTATTTCTGGTTATTTATTTAGGCTTTGTTTGATTTCCCTGTATTCTGGTATCCCTGACTTTTGGCTTTCCCTCATTGTTGTGACTCATTCTGTCTCCCTGACCTCGGCAAGTATTCTGACTATTCTCTGGTACGTTAAGTCCGGCCATTCTAAGGCCCGGTAAGACGTTACCTTTTAGTCCTAGGTGTGATACAGTTCTATGTGCTGGATCAACTAATAATCCTGACAGCTGTGTCATTGCAGCATGAGAGGGAGAGCTTTTTTTCATGTTGCAGATCCAGCACACAGATTGGTGCTGGGCACCGATGACTGGCTGTGGAGCATGCAGGGAGACCTCCCTGGGGGTCTCCCTTATAGCAGGGCCAGGGGACCCTAAATGTTAAATTACTGCAGTTGAGCTCAATCTCGCTCAGCTACGGTATTTATATCCATTAAAAGAGCTATGTGCCATGCTCATCTTGAGTGCCGCACACTGCTCTTCTGTCAGTCTGGGGCCATTAATTGTCCCTGATTTTGGAAGGCAGCAGACTGGGAGCAGTGACTGAAATGCTGTGGCTGAGTGACATCGCTCAACTGCGATATTTAAAGGGCTTTATGCCGTGCTTAGTTTAGGCGTTGCACATGGCTCATATGTCAGTCTGAGGCCACTATCAAACGATACCTTTGGTTCCTTGGTACCAGCAGGGATTTAACCCCTGCTGGTACATTTACTGCATGATGATCTATGTCGTCATAACTAAATTGGTAACATTTGTATGCTGTAATTTAAACTGTGGATGCAATCATATAGTAGATGGGAATGGGGCATTGATCATGAGTATAAAAAGTTACATAATCTGTGAATCCATTTCAAGAGTGTTGACTAGGGATGTGCCTATATCAGAAAGAAAAAAAAAAATCACAAAATATACAAGGGTGTAAAAATTATAAGAGTGCAATCATTTTTACTGTTTTAACCAAAAATGAGTCCTATCACATATTAATACAAGTAAAATAAACAAACAAGCGTTCAATAATGTGTTTGATTATTGCTGTTAGTCTTGGTTCAATAATGTTTATTTTTTTTTCATGCGTATACAGTGACACATTTATTATGTGGTAGTATATGTTTTTGCTTTATTTCATATTTCACTGAGGACATCACAAGCAGCACAGCATTTTAAATTACGGCTAAAATGATGGCTACATTTCTTTTCTATTTCACTGCATGCTATGCCGTTGTGTTATACTGACTCAAAAACCAAATAGCTAATTTCCAGATCCATTCAGGGCCGGTGCAAGGATTTTTGCCGCCCTAGGCAAAAGAAAGATTTGCCGGCCGGGGCCTCGCAATGCCCCACCCATATGATCTGCCATATGAACTAGTGCCAGTGCTGCACACAGTGTGTGTTTACATTAAAAAGCCTGCAGGGACAAACTATAGAAACCAGAACAACTTTATTAAGCTGCAGTGGTTCTCTGGACTATAGTGTCCATTTATTGTGAGGTAAATTAGAGATTAGTGTCACTAATAATATACTAGATTGCCTACTTACAATCAGATGAGGATGATGATGGGCTGTGGCTGCAGTCTGGCTCCACTGGTCTGGTGTAGAACAGGATCTCTGGAGGCTGTTTGTAACTGTTGTCACAAAATTCAATGTTCTGGGAGAACGGGAAGCAGCTCAATTTTGTGGGGCCTCTTACATAGCTCAAGGTCTGGGCCCCAGGACCTGACGGTGAGTATGCCCATAAAGCCCACCCATAAGTCCACCTACATGAGTCCGCTCACAGGGAGTAGCGTGTGTAGGGGATGTGTTATGTGTTACTGTAGAGGATCTAATGTGTGTGCTTATGGAATGTAGTGTATAGGGATACCAGTTTGTGTAGGTGATGCAGTGTGTTTGTGTGTAAGGGATAGAAAGCAGTGAGTGTTTGTGTATACGGGATGTATTGTGTGTTTGTCTGTAAGGGGTGCGTTGAGTGTGTGTAAGAGATGCATTGTGTTTCTGTGTGTGTGTAAGAGAAGCAGTGTGTGTTTGCATATGTGTGTAAGGGATGCATTGTGTGTTTCTGTGTGTGTGCAAAGGATGTATTGTCTTTATGTCTAAGGGTTGCATTGTGTGTTTCTCTGTGTGTAAGGGAAGCATGTTGTGTTTCTGTGTGTATAGGGATGCATTGTGTGTGTGTGCGCGTGGTGTGAAAGAGCTCCCTGTCCTGCCCCCTGTCCTATAGAGCTCTCCCTTAGAGATCTCCCCCGCCCCTTAGTGGTCTCTCCTCTCCCCCCACCTCCCTTAGTGGTCTCCTTTTCTCCCCGACTTTCCATTAGTGGTCACTCCTCTCCCCCCACCCTCCCCTAGTGGTCTATCCTCCACCCCCCTCCTTTAGCGGTCTCTCCACCGCCCCCTCCCTCCTTTAGTGGTCTCTCCCTCCCCTACGTTCTCATCTCCCACCCCCCGTGTTCTCCTCTTATTCCCCCCTCCCCGTGTTCTCCTCTTCTTCTCCCCTGTAATCTTCTCTTCTTCTCCCCCCTCCCTGTAACCTTCTCCACTCCCCCTCCCTCCCTGTAATCTTCTCCCCCCCTATAATCTTCTCCCCCCTCCCCTATAACCTTCTCCACTCCCCCCTCCCTCCCTGTAATGTTCTCCCCC
>OW240919.1:55427254-55451468 GCA_933207985.1 Pelobates cultripes
CTCCCTCCCCTATAATCATCTCCTCACCTCCCCTGCCCTTCTGTAGCGTGGCCGAGCTGCTTTCCGGTCTGCGACCCGGCGGGACTGATAGGAAGTGCACACTGAGTGTGCACTTCCTGTCAGTCCGGCCGGGTCGCGGACCGGAAAGGAGCTCGGCCACGCTACAGTGCCGGGGAGGTGAGGCACTGCGGCAGCCGCCTGAGAGCTCTCTATAGAGCGCTCAGGCGGCTGTTACATTTAAAGGGCCGGCGATGGGGGCGCAGGGCGCCCCCTCCTATATGGCGCCCTAGGCGGCTGCCTAGTTCGCCTTATAGGAAGCGCCGGCCCTGCCTCTACACCACCTAGGGACATCATCTGTAAAGTACAGGACTTCCAGCTGAAAATGGAGATCATGATGAAAGCGTGGACAGAGAGGTCCTGGAGATTTGAGGGCCAAAACTTGGAACTGTACAATGATTTTTCTCACTTAACACTGCAAACTAGGAGGGCACTAACGCCTGTCACAATGGCGCTGCAGCGGGAACAGATTAGTTACAGATGGATGTTTCCTTTTGCCCTGTCAGCTAGCAGAGGGAACATGGAAGCAACTATCCGCACCCATGAAGATGTCCCAGCATTCACAGAATCACTTGGTCTACCTCCCATCCAGGTACCAGATCGGATTACTTGCCCTTTAAACGAGAGGAACATGGGCCGGCCAGTTAGCCGCAGATACCTGGCAGAAGGTGATCCTGGGTTAGGCATTGCTCCGCTACCACAAGCTAGGCCGGAAGAATAAGCACAGCAAAGAGAAGAGCTCATTCAGGGACACTTAACGCTTTGACAGACAAAGTGAGGCACATCAGCAACCTGGTGAAGGGACAATGCACCGAAGTTTGGTTTGTACAACAAACACTGACTTTGGCTTATAACTTTTACATTTTTGCCCCATCTTACTTTACATTTTTAATATTTAATTGTTATATATTTTTTTTTATATTTTTCCTCCCCCTGTTTTTTCTACTCCTAAACGATACTGAGAGGATACATTTTACACACACACACCTATAGCCGCTGCAAGTTATGTATACCACTATTCTACTGATACAAATGGCGTTAAATGTATACTTAAAGTACTATGGCTCTCCTTCTCTCCTCCTGCTTTCTCCTTCACATTTTTCTCTGTATTCTGTCTTTCTTTCTCTACAGTCTCGCTCTTTCCTCTACCTATCTCAGCATGTCGGTCTCCCACACACCAGGGTGGGAGCATTCCCATTTTCTGCCGGGTGCAAAGTACTTGCCTTATGGCAATATATGCTAAAGAAGTCTCCTTACACACAGCACCTACGACACTTATGTAATGACAAACTAGGGGTTATTACAGTCCTCCCTGTAGATAAACTTCCTGATGTAAAATGGCTCATATGTTACTGCTTTACAATAAAACCTTAAATAACTAAATTAAAATAATGGTCGTTGTTCACTGTTTGTAAACATTGTAAGTGAAGTGTGATCAGGGGCCAACTGGACATGATAAAAGGGGACAAAAATCAAGAAAACTGCCGTCAGAGAGAAGTGTAGGAATTCTGGCTTTTTCCACCTGGTTTTGTCAATATGGTTTGGTTTTGGTGTTGTGGTTGTGTGTGTTTTTGTTTTTGTCACAGCTTGCGGTATTCTTGGTCAGCACAGTTACAGTGGAAGAAAGTGCCAAGTCGGCTTGTGGAGTCTTAGTATGCTAATAGTTGATGGTGGTAGGCAGGCTGCTCTGGACTCTTGGATTCCTGGATAGAGCTGTCTGTTGGAGAAGCACAACAGCTGACAGGCTGTGTTTGCTGCTGTTTTGTGTTTTATTAAATAAAGCTGTGGCTGTTTCCCTTATCCAACATATCCAAGTCTCTTCTGGTTATCGGGCAATGAGGGGAATGGGTATTTGGGTCAGCAGTCATGTCTATTTTGAACAAATGTTAAAGAATAAAAGATCATAATGGAGAAGTTAACGTATGTCAGAGTTAATTACGAAAACTTTATATCAATCAAATAACATCAATTCCCTATCAGAGGCATAAAAGGTAATCCATTTAAATATCTAGGTGTAACTGCCATGTGTACACTAACTAATGCTCTAATAAAAGACCATTACAAATCTATACATTGTGTTAAAAATTGCTAACAGATTAGAAATTTCCTTAAAAATCTGCTTACATTTAATGTTCCTTCTTATTTGTCATTCATGTGTGGCATATGGCTGGCATAGTCTTCTACATTGAGAATTGAGTAACAGAAGAGAGTAACATAGAAACATAGAATGTGACGGCAGATAAGACGGCCCATCTAGTCTGCCCAATTTTCTAAATTCTTTCATTAGTCCTTGGCCTTATCTTATAGTTAGGATAGCCTTATGCCTATCCAACGCATGCTTAAACTCCTTTACTGTGTTAACCTCTACCACTTCAGGTGGAAGGCTATTCCATGCATCCACTACCCTCTCAGTAAAGTAATACTTCCTGATATTATTTTTAAACCTTTGTCCCTCTAATGTAAGACTATGTCCTCTTGTTGTGGTAGTTTTTCTTATTTTAAATATAGTCTCCTCCTTTACTGTGTTGATTCCCTTTATATATTTAAATGTTTCTATCATATCCCCCCTGTCTCGTCTTTCCTCCAAGCTATACATGTTAAGATCCTTTAACCTTTCCTGGTAAGTTTTATCCCACAATCCATGAACCAGTTTAGTAGCCCTTCTCTGAACTCTCTCTAAGGTATCAATATCCTTCTGAAGATACGGTCTCCAGTACTGTGTACAATACTCCAAGTGAGGTCTCACCAGTGTTCTGTACAATGGCATGAGCACTTCCCTCTTTCTACTGCTAATACCTCTCCCTATACAACCAAGCATTCTGCTAGCATTTCCTGCTGCTCTATTACATTGTCTGCCTACCTTTAAGTCATCAGAAATAATCACCCCTAAATCCCTTTCCTCAGATGTTGAGGTTAGGACTCTATCAAATATTCTGTACTCTGCCCTTGGGTTTTTACGTCCAAGATGCATTATCTTGCACTTATCCACATTAAATGTCAGTTGCCACAATTCTGACAATTTTTCTAGTTTACCTAAATCATTTGCCATTTGGCTTATCCCTCCTGGAACATCAACCCTGTTACATATCTTAGTATCATCAGCAAAAAGACATACCTTACCATCAAGACCTTCTGCAATATCACTAATAAAAATATTAAAGAGAATGGGTCCAAGTACAGATCCCTGAGGTACCCCACTGGTGACAAGTCCAAGCTTCGAATATATTCCATTGACTAAAACCCTCTGTTGCCTGTCACTCAGCCACTGCCTTACCCATTCAACAATATTGGAATCCAAACTTAAAGATTGCAGTTTATTGATAAGCCTTCTATGTGCAACAGTGTCAAAAGCCTTACTGAAATCTAGGTAAGCAATGTCTACTGCACCACCCTGATCTATAATTTTAGTTACCCAATCAAAAAAATCAATAAGATTAGTTTGGCATGATCTCCCTGAAGTAAACCCATGTTGTCTCTGATCTTGAAATCCATGTGTTTTTAGATGTTCAACAATCCTATCCTTTAACATGGTTTCCATCACTTTCCCCACTACTGAAGTAAGGCTTACTGGTCTATAGTTGCCCGACTCCTCCCTATTACCTTTCTTGTGAATGGGCACAACATTCGCTAACTTCCAATCTTCTGGGACTACTCCTGTTAACAATGATTGGTTAAATAAATCTGTTAATGCTTTTGCTAGTACACCACTAAACTCTTTTAATAGCTTTGGGTGTATTCCATCAGGTCCCATTGACTTATTTGTCTTTATTTTTGACAGTTGAAATAGAACCTCTTCCTCTGTAAACTCACGTGCAATAAATGACTCATTTATCCTTTTTCTTAACTGAGGTCCCTTTCCTTCATTTTCATCTGTAAATACAGAACAAAAATATTAATTGAGGCAGTCAGCTAGACCTTTATCCTCTTTGACATACCTTCCTTCTTTTGTTTTTAATCTAACTAATCCTTGTTTTACTTTTCTTTTCTCATTTATGTATCTAAAAAAACTTTTGTCCCCCTTTTTTATTGATTGTGCTATTTTCTCTTCTGTGTGTGATTTGGAAGCTCTTATAACTTTATTAGCCTCTTTCTGCCTAATCTTATAGATCATTTTGTCTTCCACACTTTTTTTTATAATTACTAAATGCAAATTTTTTGTTTTTAACTATTTTGGCTACATCTGCGGAGTACCACAGTGGTTTCTTGAATTTTTTGCTTTTACTGACAAGCCTAATGCAATTTTCTGTTGCCTTCAGTAGTGCAACTTTTAAATAATCCCATTTCTCTTGTCTCCATTTAAATTGCTCCAGTCTGATAATGACTCCTCTACACATATTCTAGTTTTAGAAAAGTCTGTTTTTCTAAAGTCTAAAACTTTTGTTTTTGTGTGGTGTGACTCAGTCACTATTCTTATATTAAACCACACTGACTGATGATCGTTGGATCCTAAACTTTCACCTACAGTAATATCTGATACCAAATCTCCATTTGTTAACACTAAATCTAGTATGGCCTCTTTACGAGATGGCTCCTCAATGACTTGTTTTAGAGACAATCCCAGTAGGGTGTTTAGAATATGTGTGCTCCTGGCACAAGCAGCTATTTTTTTTCCAATTTACATCAGGAAGATTAAAGTCACCCATGGTGATAACTTCCCCCTTCATTGTCATTTTAGCTATTTCCTCAACTAGTAGATTATCTAACTCTTAAATTTGTCCTGGGGGCCTATAAATCACACCTACCTACTGTGTGATTACCAAATTCTAACGTAACCGAAATGGACTCTATGTTCTCCTCACTAACTTTTATTAGGCTAGATTTTATGCTATCCTTCACATACAGGGCCACCCCTCCCCCTTTCTTGCCTTCCCTGTCTTTTCTATATAAAGAGTACCCTGGTATTGCTATGTCCCAGTCATTTTTCTCATTATACCATGTCTCAGTAACAGCGACTAAATCTACACTATCAGTTGACATTATTGCCACAAGTTCATGGATCTTATTCCCTAAACTGTGAGCATTTGTAGACATGACTCTAAGCTTATCATTTTTTAATACACTTGCTACAGGCACCTTCTGTCCTTGTTTTGGGGGACAATTGGATTGATGTTTTATCACCCTTTTGCCCCCCCCTAGTTTAAATACATCCTAGCAAAACCTTTGAACTGCACACTGAGAACATTTGTTCTCTTTTGAGAAAGATGCAAACTATCTTTTTTGTACAGGTTATTTCCATTCCAGCTACCATGAGAAATAAAGCCAAATCCTTGCTCCCGACACCATTCACCAAGCCACAAATTAAAGTCCCTAATATGCATCCGCCTGTCGTTCTGAGTGTTATTCAAAGGCAGAACTTCAGAGAATAACAGTGTGGAAGCAACCTGCCGTATATCATTGGCAAAAACACTAAAGACGTCCTTAACCTCTGAAACCTCATTGCAAGCCAAGTCCTTTGTCCCTAGATGGACAACTACATCCAATTCCCCTTCCTGCTTTGCTCGCTTAACAATATTACAGATACGTCTCCTGTCTCTGTGAGCAGTAGCTCCGGGAAGACACCTCACAAGACCACCATTGTCCATCTTCACACCTCTTATGATGGAATCCCCCAACAACAACTGCTTTCTATTAGGCCTCACCATAGTCACCATAGTCTCCAAGCCTGTCTCCACAACACCACTAGCCTCAGTGCCTCCCTCCACAACACCATTACACTCTGAAAGTGCAGAAAATGAATTATGTAGAGCTACAGACTGTGTAATATGCCTTTTATCCACAACTCTAAGTCTACCAGATCCTACAGTAATCCATCTGCCATTCCTAGTATGTCTCTGCGGCAGTGGCTTTGCAGCAGTTCCAGTCTGAGTTTGTTTACCAGATAATGTACAAATCTCAGACTTTAAGAATACAATCTCCTGCCGCAAGATAGAGAACTGTCTACAGATTAGACAACAACCAAACCTCCAAAAAGTGGAACGTGAAACAAATGCATAGCAACTATTACATTGAACTAAGTCTGCCATTACAATGAGGTGAATAATTTAAATCAAACGAATCTTAACTTTTTATTTATCCTCCTGAATACCTCAGATTACCTCCAGTTTATCTCCAGAATATCTCCAACCACACACTTAGAAGCAACACTTAGATGAAGCAACCAAGCTATAGTAGCTAAGCTAATGACAACAACCCTTATATAACTCCTTAATCACCACCCATTAGGAATGGTTAACACCTGGGTAGGTCTCTGCTTATTTGCAAACAATAGCTAATTTAAACAGCAATCAATAGCAAGTAGCTAACTAATCAAATCAAATGCCTTATAATTACCAACAGGAAATCAAACCTTGTGCAATCAGTAACCTTTTCCTACAGATGAATCTTACCTGTAACAGTAGAAAAGAAAACTCTTAGCACAACTCTTAGACAGTTGAAGCCTCTGTAAAACTCTCCAGAATATCTCCAACCACACACTTAGAAGCAACTCTTAGATGAAGCAACCAAGCTATATTAGCAAAGCTAATGACAACAACCCTTATATAACTCCTAAAATCACCACCCACTAGGAATGTTTAACATCTTGGTAGGCCTCTGCTTATTTGCAAATAATAGCTAATTAACCAGCAATCAATAGCAAGTAACTAGCTTAATCAAATCAAATGCCTTATAATTACCAACAGGAAATCAAACCTTGTTCAATCAGTAACCTTTTCCTACAGATGAATCTTACCTGTAACAGTAGAAAATAAAACTCTTAGCACAGCTCTTAGACAGTTAAAGCTTCTGTAAAACTCTCCAGAATATCTCCAACCACACACTTAGAAGCAACACTTAGATGAAGCAACCAAGCTATATTAGCCAAGCTAATGACAACAAGCCTTATATAACTCCTAAAATCACCACCCACTAGGAATGTTTAACAACTGGGTAGGCCTCTGCTTATTTGCAAACAATAGTTAATTTAAACAGGAATCAATAGCAAGTAGCTAACTCATCAAATCAAATGCCTTATAATTACCAACAGGAAATCAAACCTTGTGCAATCAGTAACCTTTTCCTACAGATGAATATTACCTGTAACAGTAGAAAAGAAAAGTCTTAGCACAACTCTTAGACAATTAAAGCTTCTGTAAAACTCTCCAGAATATCTCCAACCACACACTTAGAAGCAACACTTAGATGAAGCAACCAAGCTATAGTAGCCAAGCTAATGACAACAACCCTTATATAACTCCTAAATCACCACCCACTAGGAATGTTTAACACCTGGGTAGGTAGGTCTCTGCTTATTTGCAAACAATAGCTAATTTAAACAGCAATCAATAGCAAGTAGCTAACTAATCAAATCAAATGCCTTATAATTACCAACAGGTAATCAAACCTTGTGCAATCAGTAACCTTTTCCTACAGATGAATCTTACCTGTAACAGTAGAAAAGAAAACTCTTAGCACAACTCTTAGACAGTTGAAGCCTCTGTAAAACTCTCCAGAATATCTCCAACCACACACTTAGAAGCAACACTTAGATGAAGCAACCAAGCTATATTAGCCAAGCTAATGACACCAAGCCTTATATAACTCCTAAAATCACCGCCCACTAGGAATGTTTAACACCTGGGTAGGCCTCTGCTTATTTGCAAACAATAGCTAATTAACCAGCAATCAATAGCAAGTAACTAGCTTAATCAAATCAAATGCCTTATAATTACCAACAGGAAATCAAACCTTGTGCAATCAGTAACCTTTTCCTACAGATGAATATTACCTGTAACAGTAGAAAAGAAAAGTCTTAGCACAACTCTTAGACAGTTAAAGCTTCTGTAAAACTCTCCAGAATATCTCCAACCACACACTTAGATAAAGCAACCTTCGTACAAGTGGTTCTCCTGCTCTCTGCCTCAGCAACTATGCTACGGAATTTGCTGGCACTATATAAATAATAAAATAATAATAATAACCATCGTGCATGTACTGCAGTTGTGATTATTTCTCTAGAGAGCTCATGTTGTGCTTACTAGAGGAGTATGGGAATAAAATGACTATGCTATCTTTATGATAAACTATCTATAATCACCATTTGATGGCATAACATGTTAAATTAAATACAGGAACGTAATCCACATATTCTACCTTAGCAATGAGAGTGTTTTCCTTAGAAATGAACAGAGAAACAAATCTTTGATGCAACCTAGAGTCACACGAGGGGTCAGCATCCAGAGCAAGGTCAATTGGAGGCAAAAGCAATAGTTTAAAAAAGTATAATTCATAAAACAGAGAATCCAGTATCAATATGGCTATACCAATGCAAATGGTTAGAGCATCAGGCAGATTTTGCATGGAATGGATGAGGGGTACATTATTTAGAACCATTCTTAGATATTCAGAGTACTGTTAAAACTTTCACAATAGAAATAACTGATATAAATACACCTCAAAGTGACACAGAGTAATGCTGCAATTTAACCTGAGTGTTAGCTGTCAAATTAAATTACCCCAATCGCCCTTTGGTCATGCCTTGAATTTTTTTTAGAAAATGTCTTTTACATTAAGTAGAACATTTGAACGGTTATTTACTTAGCTTTGACAGTTATATTAAAAAATAAAGGTCATGAGTCTAATTACAGAAATGATGGACTGACAGTTGACTCAAATAATATAGAATAATAGTTTGCTGACTTGAAACACAAAAACAAAACAAAAATCTGCACCTTAATTTTACGGAAACTCCACACTCCTCCCTGTCCTAGATTCCTACCCGTACGCATACCTAGGTTACATAGGACCCGGGGCGGGAAAGTATTTTGGTACACCTTCCCCCTTCCCGAACTGTAAAGATTTTTATTTTTTTCATTCTCTCCAGCTACCACCAACCACCTTTTGTTTGGGAAATACATGACATAATGACATTCGTATAAACATACATATTCATAGTCACACATACTTACATTTACGTATGTACGCATATGTATACACACATGGATACATACACAGACACATACACATTGATATACATACACATACACACACACATACACACAGACTTCTACAACACACCGACACATACACAGACACACACATTTATATACATACACACAAAGACTCACACATATACAATCAGACATTGATATAAACAAACACAAATATTGATATACATACACACAGACTCATACACAAACACATACGGACACAAACACAGACACATTCATATGCACACATAAACTCATATACACACATTGACTCATAAACACACTGACATTCATATACACAATAATTATATACATACACTATTAATATTTATTTTATCAATAAATAGTATTTTTTTTCACACTGAGGTCCATCCAGCCTTCCTGTTCTAATCCTGACAGGGAGAACTTGAGTGGAACCTCTTCCATGGTGTCCAATAGGAGCTGCGGAGAGTTCTCTCACTGACTGCTCAGCTCACTGCAGCTCCATAATGTTGCTGGGGCTGGACTGACATCATATCCCAGCTCCAGCAGCAGTATACAGTGCGCAATGGAGCTGGGAAAACAGAGTGGTGCCACCTAGGTGCACAACAGCTGAGCATGATAGCCCAAGGGCAGACACCTGCTGCTTACCAATCCCACAAGCTAGGTGCCAGTAGGCAGGTATCTGTTCAGGTAGGAGGGGGTAAAGTATGCACACTCATGCCAACTGTCAGCTGGGGTAGATTTACCCCCTTTTAGTACGTCCCAGAGATCTTGTGCAGCTACACTACAATATTTCAGAGTGTCTGGTGTGGTTGGGACAATTATAGACTCATACTCAGTCATAAACCTCTTATTTCTGCTGCCGTCGGTCTCCATAGAAAGTTGTATTTATTCAATGTTAACCTTTTCGCATACCTTTTGGCATACCTCCCAACTGTCTTTCTTTAGGAGGGAGAGTCCCTATTTTGGATCTAAATCTCTCTGTCCCTCTTTTCTAGTTTCATATTGTTATTCGATCTGTCTGTATAACAGAGCTCCACAGCAACACTATTCCCTGTAATATGTCATTAAACTACAATAATTGTGTCTATAAATCAGTCTGTGTAAATAAGATGCATTGTTCTTGTTTTAAATTACATTTTAGTTGTATAAATTGTTTTTAGTAAGTCACCTAAAATTTCTCATAATGGCCCTGCCCCTGGCTACACCCCCATCCATACCCATAAAATTAAACTGTAGTGGAATAGATGCCCTAACTACACTTTTATTCCCTTTTGTTTGGCTGTCTGTATACCCCCCGTTTGTTCTGTGTGGTCCCCTTGTTCACACCTCCTAATCACCGACCATCCATTACTGTTAACCACAAATTAATTATTAGTACAAGTGTTTTCCCTGTGTGACCGACGTTCGTATAACCGAACACACATGCTCCAAGAATTGGCGGCTGCTAGGAAAGCCCTTGTATTTTTTAATGTAGAGATCCAATACTAGGGGTCAGTGCATAAAAGCCATGTGTGGCGAATTAAAATCAGTGGATTTCCAGAACTATGCGGGATAAAACTTACCAGGAAAGGTTAAAGGATCTTAACATGTATAGCTTGGAGGAAAGACGAGACAGGGGGGATATGATAGAAACATTTAAATATATAAAGGGAATCAACACAGTAAAGGAGGAGACTATATTTAAAAGAAGAAAAACTACCACAACAAGAGGACATAGTCTTAAATTAGAGGGACAAAGGTTTAAAAATAATATCAGGAAGTATTACTTTACTGAGAGGGTAGTGGATGCATGGAATAGCCTTCCAGCTGAAGTGGTAGAGGTTAACACAGTAAAGGAGTTTAAGCATGCATGGGATAGGCATAAGGCTATCCTAACTATAAGATAAGGCTAGGGACTAATGAAAGTTTTTTAGAAAATTGGGCAGACTAGATGGGCCGAATGGTTCTTATCTGCCGTCACATTCTATGTTTCTATGTTTCTATGTTTCTATGTGTCTAGGTGCTGGGGGGAGGGCCTTGGACTACTACATTGCTTCTTTTAGCTTCGAGGAAGGAATAGCGGAGATACCTAGTTATGGTATTGGAGCTCTGCTACATAAACTGTCCCAGGTTGCTCATTTGAAATGTTGGGAGGTATGCTTTGGTACTCAGCTGACTCATATAGTGCATATTGTGTTGTTCTACTCTCGCATTGTCAGTATTTGCATTTATACACCTGCATGTACAGAGATTTTATTTAGATTTATTGCAAATACAATGTCTCTACCTTCTTACTTTGTGTCATTTAAAAAAAAAAAATCAATAAAAATTATACAAAGAAAAAAAAGTTAATTGTTTGATTATCATAGCTAACTAATTTGAAAATATGGTCCTATTACAAAAAAATGTGTGAAAACATAAAATGTGGCAAAGTACAAAATGTTAAAGGACCACTAAAGTTACCCAGGCCACTTCATCTCAATGGTTGTAAAACATTGCAGTTTTTAAGAAACATCAGTATTTACATTGCAGGACCAAGTGTATCTCTAGTGACTGTCTTCCATTGGGAAGCTTTAATGCACATGCGATGCTCGCTGCGCATGCACATCAGTATGCTCCTCTATGACGAGCGTTGGATAGGACCATCGTGGGTTAGGCTATACCTCCTCCATGATGTCATGGAAGGTGGAGAGATAAGCACTACCGAGGGAGCCTCGTTGCAGGAAAAGGATGAGTAAAAATCTTTATTTTATTTATTATTATTGTAAAAGGTGGGGGAGGAGAAGTACCTCCATAACTAGGGACTGGGATACTGAAAAATTAGGAAGACAGGTTTTTATTTCTAATGCATTAGTGTTCCTATAATGGATATTTTTTGTTCTGAATGTTCATGATGAATATATGTCATTTCAGCTCAGGTGACAAATATGTCAAGTTGCAGTTAGAATTATAGCTAACTTGTATGCTTCTTACTAGCTAAACAAACACATGAGAAAATAGATCTATATATTTTAACATTCTATGTTTATTGAACTTTACATGAATAAATAACATTAAACAGAAGAAACAGCCAAACACATAATGAACAGCATTAAATAAAATAAATTGTATAAAATAATATAATGTGCATTCAGTACATAGTACCACAAAATAAAATACAAAATCTACATGCCATAATTTGGGAAACAAATAATACAGTACTATGTTTCAGAAGCTAAAGGAATACATTTTAAAACTTTGTAGAATTATTTCCAGGACTCAAAAACCAGTCTAATAACTTGACAATAACATAACATGTGGGCACAGGTACATTTAGCAGCTTAACCCCTTAAGGACACATGACATGTGTGACATGTCATGATTCCCTTTTATTCCAGAAGTTTGGTCCTTAAGGGGTTAAAGCAAATTTGGTAATACATAGTAGTAAATAAAACCAAGTGGACTCTCGTTAAGTTATTGAAGGTAAAGGTTTATTCATTTATTTTTATTTAATTTTTTTGTTAATTAAAAGTCACATATTAGAACGAACGTGTTCATGGCTTTACCACTCATATATTTTATTAACATTATGATAAACTTGGTCTATAAGCATAACAATGGTAATTGAAATTTACAGTGTTATTCACTTGAGTGAGAATTCAAGGTGAATTCAGAATGAATTTCAAATTTAAGTTCAAAATTGTCGAACTGGAAAAATTCTGTAAGCTAGCTAATGCATTCACTTTGCCTACTCTAGCCTTAAATTTGACATTCAGGTTTAATTCTCACTTTTATAAATAGCCCTGTAGGTTTCATAGTAATGCAAACTACAAATGCAAAAGTGTATATGTTTCAGCATCTGAGAATCTAGATCATGTTTCTAGCCATTTAATGCTACCCTTTTATTACACATATCTACATAAGTTAGCTGTCATATGTTTTTGAATATTCCATTTGTCCTTTTTATTTTGTGTCATTGTTTCTTTACAGCAAAAAAAAGGTCTCAATATATGTTGAATGTACTCATACATCATGCTCATAGATATAATCCTTGGTGGGTACAGGCATATTTAAAAACTCATCCAGGCTTTTCTAAAAAAAAATAAAAAATCTACAGAATTTGATGAAATTCCACAAATTCCACATCTTTCTGGGTCTTCATGTAAAGAACCCTTTCTTTGGCTTTAAGTGAAAACTCTTTTCTTCCAGTCTCAATGGGTGACCTCTTGTCTGTTGTATATTCCTATTAATAAACAATTTCAGACCTAGTGGTTTGTACTGACCCTGTATTTATTTGTATAATTCTATCACATCTATGAGACACCTTTTTTTACTAAAGAAAACAAAAGCAGTTTTTTAGTCTTTCTCCATAACTATTTTCACTGCCCCTTGCCACTAAAAACTGGTTAGTAAATATGCATTGGTATTTGTGTATTTATTTTCTACCATGTCTAATGTAACCTCGTAATAACACCAGCATTGTAGGAAATGAGTGTCAGTAGTCTATTCTGTGTAGGCAACTCTTACGTAACTAACATATTTTATTCAGTATTTCAGAGAAACAATGTCATTATATTTGTTTCCTTATTTATTTTTTAAGTTCATCAATTAAACAATGTGCTAATCCAATAAGACACACCCTACATTTATGTAATCTTACCAAATTGATTTTCATATAAATGATTGTTTTGCACAACTGGATAAGTTTCTTGCATAATGACATAAAGTAAATATTTAATTACACTATGATTAGTATTATGTTTATTCGTTCTCTCTTTCTTCTCATCAGTCGCATACATTTATATATTGAATGAAGTTTATACCTATAAAATGTAAAAAAATATAACTTGTTATACACCTTAACCGATCATTGTCTTCAGTAGTCCTTAAATAGTGAACCCATATTCCTTTCTTTGGCTTGAGAACTAAAATGTACTTGCCCAAATAATCAACTTTGTGAAGATTGTCACTGAAACAACAGTTTTTTCAATGTTTCCGGTTATTTCTACATTTATAACGCATTTACATTTCTTCTACTTCAATGAAGAGATACACAATAGCAGTTTGAAATAAGTTAAAAAATTGGTAAAATTGCAGCCAATTTAAATAAAACCAAGTGGACTTTCATAAAGTTCAAACAAATGAATTGTTTATTCAATAATTCCTTTTTTTTTTTCATTTTTGTTATTGATAGGTTACATATTACAAACAGTCCATGGCTTTATCACTCACAGATATGATTACAATTCTAATATACTTAGCCTATATGCATAACAATGGTAACTGAGAATAACAGGGTTATTCACTAAAGCTAGAATTCAAAATGGAATTTCAAATTTACTCAGTGACATTCACTTAGACAGTCACTAGAGGTGCTTCCTGGGTTGTGCAGCACTAACATTTAGCGCCTCCACTCTCTGCATGGAGACGCTGAACTTTCATCATAGAGATGCATTGATTCAATGCATCTCTATGAGGAGATGCTGACTGGCCAGGGTAGCATTTGGCTTCCCCCTTCACGTGGCCTCTTCCTATGTGAAAGCATTGTGATTTGCTGATATAATTAATTATTATAATGTCAGCCAAGAAGGGGAATAGTGGGCGGAGTCGGTGCGGGCAGACCCATGCGGTGCTGGAATAAAGGTAAGTTTTAACAATGGTTAGCACTGATAAGTGCAGCCCATGGGCCTGAACTGCATTTTTAACACTATAGGGTCAGGAAGACACATTGTATACCTAACCCTATAGTGTTCCTTTAAATTTAAAATTCAGTTTTAATTTTCACCATGATAAATAACCCTGTAGGTGTTATAGCAATGCAAACTACAAATGCAAAAGTGTATATGTTTCAGCAGTAGATAATCTAGAATACGTTTCAAGCCATTTAACCCCTTAAGGACACATGACGGAAATATTCCGTCATGTTTCACTTTTATTTAAGAAGTTGTGTCCTTAAGGGGTTAATGTCGCACCTTTTATGTCACATATTTTCACAAGTTAGCTGTAATATGTTTTTGTATAATTAATTTGTCTTTTTTTATTTTGTGTCATGTCTCTTTACAGCAAATATCATGCTCACAGAAATCATTCCTGATGGGTATAGGTAAATGTAAAAAATCTTCCAGGCTCTTGTAAAAATTATGTACATAATTTGATAACAAACTGTTGAGGAAGAGAATTCCAACACTTTCCTCTACTGTAAGCAGAAAAAGCCTTTCTTCCAGTCTCAATGGGTGACCTCTTGTCTGTTGTATCTTCATGTTAATGAACAAGTTCGCACCTAGTGGTTTGTACTGCACCTGTATATATTTGTACAGTGCTATCATATATGCTATAAGACATCTTTCTAAAGAAAACAAAGCAGTTTTTTAACCTTTCTCCATAACTATTTTGACTGACCCTTTTTACTTTTGTAGCTTGTCTCACATTAGAAACTGTTTTGTAAATATGCGTATTTATTTATCTACTATGTCTAACGTAACCTTGTAATAACACCAGCATTGTAGGAAATAAGTGTCAGTAGTTTATTCCTGCGGTGTGTCTATTCTGTTTAGGCAACACAGGTTCCCTTACCTAATTAACGCTTTAATCACTTTGATCCTGTATTTCAGTGAAACATATCATTATATTTGTTTCCTTATTTAGGTTTTAAGTTCATCAATTTAACAAGGTGCTAATCCAATAAAATACACCCTATATTTATATAAGCTTACCACACTGATTTTCATATTAATGGATTGTTTTGCGCAACTTGAGAATTTTTTTGCATAATGACATAAAGTTAAAGGATCACTATAGGGTCAGGAACACAAACATGTATTCCTCACCTTATAGTGCTAAACCCACAATTTAGGTGGCTTGGGCCCCCCCCTCCCCCCCTTGGCCCCCTTACAAAAGTTTAAACCATCTTGTTTCCAGCGCTGCGTGGGTCTGCCGATGCTGGTTCCACCCCCTTTGTGGAATCATGAAAATGCCCGATTTTTAACCAATCTAATGCTTTCCCATAGTGGCTAAAATCGGCACGGGCGGGACCAAATGCTGTTTTGGCCAATCAAGACCACCTCATAGAGCTGCATTGAATCAATGCATATCTATGAGGAAAATTCTCCACGCAGAGCGTGAGGACACTGAATGGCAGGGCTGCTTACTGTGCAGCCCTGAGCCAGGAAGCTCCTCCAGTGGCCATATAAGGAGTGGCCATTTGGAGGTGTCCCTAGGGGCAATGTAAACATTGCCTTTTCTCTGAAAAGGCAGTGTTTGCATTAAAATGTCTGAAGGGAGCTATTATACTCACCAGAACAACTACATTAAGCTGTAGTTGTTCTGGTGACTATAGTGTCCCTTTAATGTTTAATTATACTAGGATTAGTGTTATGTTTATTCTCTCTCTATTTCTTGCTGTTGGACACATAGATTTATTTTTTGAATGAAGTCTGTACCTATAAAAAAATAAAAAAAATAAAAAAATTAACTTGCTACACACCTTAACCAATCATTGGCTTCAGTTGTCCTTAAATAATGTCCCCACAATCCTTTCTTTTGCTTAAGAATTGAAATGTGCTTGCCCATCCTGAGAATGGCATTTTGGTAACTAAATTTAGCTCAAGGAAGCAAGGTGAATGGTTAGTGAAGGAACCGCCGAAGAGATCTCCCTTGACGTGGCAGGCAGGCAGGCATTCCCTCCAATGGCCATTGGAGCAACTAAGTGACCTCCATTTGTTTAAATATACATAGGGATTTGGGAGACATCACAATCTATGCCCATCAACTGCTAAGCATGACACTCTGTTACCGTCTTGATACGGTACTCATTGATAAGAGGTTTAAAAAACATGATCTATCACTGGCCATCTAAATTATCCCAGAAGATGATATTATACTGAACAAATTCTGCGGCTATTTCTCTAGGTGGTGGGCAATTTTTATATGTTTTATTTATTTATTTTTGTTTTGACAATCCAATATCCCTAAGAAATAAGACTCTTAGGCTTATCTATGATATTTGCATAATCAAGGCAATTAAGGAAAAACCTAAAGCTAATAAGTAGAAAAGCGGTCAAAAATCAGATCAATTAATTTGCTCTGATGTTAGAGATTTTTTCACTGCCCAGACAAACCTGGAGAGATAATATAAGATATGGCAGTTTTGGTGCCACAGAGTTTTAGAAGAACCTGAAGATATAAATAATAGACATCATATTATAAATATTGATGACGGCTAAATATGAAGACGCATTATAAGTGAAGGCGGGGGTGGGAGATGGGTTAATAATTTTATATATAAATATATATATATATTTATATGTATTTTTTGTTGTTGTTGTTTGTTTTGTTTTGTCTGTATTCCTTTTCTCTATATTTTTGATTATGTTTGATAATGCAGTAGCATGATGACATATCCAGACACTGTGTACTATTTGTGATCCAAGTGATGTCTGAAAGCTGGAAAAATAAATAAATAATAATAATAATAATAATATGATATATCACTTTACATGAAATAAAATATATATATACAGGCAGTCCTACCTGCTTTATGACTGCTCAGACATTACGACCAGCTCTCTAGCCCTGATGAGCTGGTCTATGTTCAGGGAATTCTCCCCAAACATAGATTTCAGAGATTCCCTGTGCTCGTGAGCTAATCTATCATAGATTCCCGGGATTCCCTGTGCTAGTGAGCTAATTATATTCAGGGAATTTTCCCCAAACATAGGTTCGTAGGATTCCCTGCGCTAGTGAACTGGTATATGTGCAGAGGGAATACCCGGAACAAAGACCTGCTCTCTAGCGCATGCTCACTAGCGCATCCTCACTTACCAACAAATTTGTTTTAAGACAGGGTCATAAGAATGGAACCCAGTTGGTAAGTGAAGACTGTCTGTATTCTGCTGTTTGTAAAACTACAAAAACATAAATGAAAATATCAGATAGATTTTTATTGATTTACATAAACAGGAGGGTCTGGTAAACTATCAATTGTTATTTTATTTATTTTATTCCATTTATTTTTTAATTTTATGTCAACTGTTCTCATTTATACAATTGTTGTGCTTTAATTGATATATTTTTATATTTTCTTTGAAGTAGAATCAATGTTTTTTTTTTAATTAGAACACTTGGCCAAATTACAAATGATTTCCCTTAGATCTACAGCTACATAAAATCATACTTGAGTGACAGATACACATGTATTTGTTAATGAGTTACAAATTCCGAGAAAGGTATGATACATTTACATATAAACTAAAAAAATTATGATTATGGATGGTTTTTATATGGGAAATATATTCACGTGTAAGCAGATTCCATAAAAAGACAAACTATAAACATATGAAATTTCTTCTCTACAACGAAAGTATTTTGCACATCAGACAGTTTGTCAGATTTTATTGTGACAGAAAGTACCTGTAAAACATCTTATTCCCAGTATGTGTTTTAAGGTCAAAGTACTGTATGACTCGTTTAAAACGTGCCCTGCTATTCTTTTCCTCCTATCTCTCATGGTTGACATTAAGACAAAATGTTCTAGCATAAAATTTGGTGAAACGGGAGAACTTTGGTTTGTTACATTAGGTCCTGGCCCAGTGCATGCAGTATTTGTTTTGTAGAACAGAGATTCTGGGAATAGGACGCTCACAATGAAAGATGTCAAACTCCAGGCGAGGACAAGAATGCTACTTAATGTTCCAGTAAGCAACAATGACACTGGTGTTCATCCTGTTAAATAAATACACACATGAATGCAAAAGAAATTGGAGGTGTGTGAATAAAAAGGTCTCCCAAGCTAAACATGATGCTAAATGTAATAAGTTATTTGAATTGAGAAACTTGTTCTCTGGCACAGTGAGTGATATGTTTATTAAAGAAATCTGCTAGACTGGATAAAGTGAGAATTAGGTATTATCTAAGTGATCGAATAATCAAATTTTTTTTCTTGTATTTGTTTTCACTTTTTGTATCACACAGCTATGTTACAATTCTGCCGCCCATCCCATATGTTCCCTATTAAGGGTTAATAAGTATATAGGGGTGTAAATAAAAAATACCCCTCTCTGTCTCATTAGAGATATCTTTGCCAAAAGCTCAAGGAAGCAAGGTGAAAGGTCAGTGTAGGACCCACCTGAGGGGGTCTGCCTTGACGTTGGCAGACGGGCATTCTCTCCAATGGCAATTGGAGTAACTAAATTACCTCCATTTGTTTCAATATACATAGGAATTTAGGAGAGAGCGCAGGTAACTTTTTTTTTTTTTTTTACAGTAGGCGACTATTTGCTTATCTTTCTTTACTGATACCTCCAGTAGCAAAGATACAGTTAATAATAGATAAATAAAAATTAACCAGAGAGCATGACAGTAGTATGTATTGTAATCAGGCTCCTCCCAACTCCTCTTTCTTGATGCTTCTGAATTGCAGTAGAGTCAACCATGAAACGATAAAAGGAAACAACAGGTAAATGCAGTCGATTGGTCACCCAGGTAAACTATGAACCGAAGAGGGATCCATTTAATAAAGTGGATGGATTTTCACACTGGAAAGAAGAAGAGACATTGTAAAAGTATGGTTTATTGGTACAAGAAAAAACAATACAATGTCCTAGTTTGTAGGTTAGATATAATATCCTGATAGAGCTAATGCCTATGTTAGTATAACATAGCTAATGTACTTATATACGAAGAAATCAAAATAGATTTAAATAGGTAAGACTAATGTATTAGTACTCTAATAAAACCAAATAGAGTTAAACAGGCAAGGTTGGCTATAGGTAACAATATAAGGTCATGTCATAAATGGCTTAAAATGTAACAGGACAAATAGAAATCTGTAAACAAATATGGCAAAATGGTTCAGAAACAAATAGCTTAGGGTGAGAAGAGCAGAAGGGAGGGAAAATATTTGCCTCCTGTCTTTAATAAAATTTCGATTATTCGGTCACTAAGCTAGAAAAATCCCTAATTTTATGGCAAGACAGGAGGCTTCATATGTGCTGTTTTAAAGCTGAGAAATCATAGATAGAGAAGCATGGGACACAGGTCTGAAATAGAAAGTAGCTTCCCCAGAAAGTAGCTTCCCTAGATCAATCTGCTGAGGATAAGATGTCGGTCAGAGAACCTCTTGCGCCCAAGGCAGAAGATGCAGCTGCACCTTTCACTGCATGAGCACCAAAATAGGGGTCAATCCCTGCTAGAGTGAGTAGCCACCTAATCCAATCGGCAATAATCGGGCAGGAGACTGGTTTATGAAGTCGGACATATGACCTGAATAGAGGACCCGAGGGTGCTCTGAGTGGAGTCATAAGAGAGATGTATTGGCGCATGCATCCCCGAGGTGGTTCACATAATGGGACGCGGATATGTTGTGCATTCATGGTACTAAGGAGCAATTGTACATGTCTTTTGGGAAGCTGCGGATCGCAAAGGAGCCTGTGATAAGCTCCAAACAGTTGATATGGAGTGCTTGTTCCTCAGGAGACCAAAGGCCTCCAGTTGAAATTTTGGAGCATGTTTCTTCCCATCCAAGAAGACTGGCATCTGACTCCAGAATAAAATCTGGTTGGGAGCCGAATATGGCTTTTCCATTCCAGGCGTCCATGTTGTGGAGCCACCAATGAAGTTCCAGCCGTACTTTGTTAAATAAATTAGTTGGTCGTATGAAGTGGACCAATGTAGGTAAAAAGTCTTCAAGCGTTGCATTGCTCAATAATGTAGTAGTCCCAGATATATAGCTTGTCTGGAAGCCAAGAGGAGACCGATCATGTGTGCGAGATCTAGTAGGTGAATGTTTTGAGAGGACAATAGTTTCTAAAATGTCCTTTTTTATGGCTCTGATCTTGGAGGAAGGTAATTGAAGGATAGCTTGTATGGAGTCTGTCTGAAATACAAGAAATTGCACTGTTTGTGAGGGTTCTAGAGCGGAGTTTTGAAATGTATGATAAATCCTAGATTTTGGAGTAGTGCAGAGGTCATGTCCGCTTGGTGACACAGGGTCTGCCGATCTTGAGCCATGATTAGAATGTCGTCCAAGTAATTGATGGACCGAATTCCTTGCGAGCGGAGTAGAGCCATAACTAGTTTAATCAACTTGGTGAAACCCCAAGGGGTGGAACAAAGGCTGAAGGGGAGGCAGGTGAACTGCCAAATGTTTTGTAGCCAATGGAATTGGAGAAAAGGACAATGTTTTTGAGTGACAGGCAGTGAGGAATGCGTCCTTGAGATCAAATCGGGAGAACCAGTCTCCCACGCACAGGAGGTCTCATAGAAGATGGATGCCTTCCATCCTGAAGTGCTGATACATGATGTGTTGGTTTAGGTCCCTCAGATGACTGGACGGAAAATTCCCATCTTCTTGCTAACCAAAAACATATTGCTGATGAATATGCGTGGCGAGGACGATCGTTCGACAGCTCCATTTTGTTGTCTATTTCTACATGCAAAGCAGTTTAGTTTGTTGTGGACATCCACAGTGGGATTGTTGGATTGGATAGGTTGTGAAATCTATTTTGAAACCTCTTACTGTGTTTAATATCCATGGGTCCCGAGAGAGCACTATACTATCAAATTATTTATTTTTTTGTACATCTTTTGCAACTAATGAATTTTGTCTATACAATATTATTATGAATTATTAAATGAAGCAATGAACTTTATCTAAAGCAGTTTTTTTTTTTTTTTTGGTGTTAAAGATAACTTGACAGATTTAGCTGGTGTCCCCTTGCGCGGGGCTTCCTCATGATCTGACATATAAGAATTGTCTGAATTAGAATCTGCATGAGCAGGAGGTTTTGAGACGCTTATAGGTTGCTCACAGTAGGCTGCTATAGCCTTAGGAATAGAATCCGCTATAGCGGAGTACAGCCGAGCACGAAATCTCAGCGGAGATTGTAGGGCCTGATTGTTCAGACATTCTATAATAAATGTATGAAAATAACTATGTACAAGCTATAAAACAAAGTAGTATGTATTTGAAAATAAGATCAGATATATAGAATGACTGGGTTCACCAGTAACAAATGGGGTTCACCCAGTAATATGTGAGTAGGACTATTGGGGTTCACCCAAATATTGGTGGGTTACCACATGATGAATAATAAGTGGGGGTCACCCAACATAAATAAAGTGGGGTTAACCAAATATTAAGGAAAGTGGGGTCAGTCACAAAACTTATATAGCATAGGTGGGGATCACCCAAAAATATTGGTGTAACATAGTGGATTGAACAGTCAAATTGATGCAGTCGGGGTCACCCACAAAATATATCCCTGGTTAGGGAGTTTAGATATATATAAACAGTGGATCACCCAATTGTAAGGCTCAAATAAATTAAAAAATATAGGGGTCACCTGTGTGAATTGAATAATAAATCAATTTAATATGTGGTGGTCAGAATTGTACAGTGTTCGTTTGGCAGAAATCTGCAAAAAATAAAATATATAGCACAAAGAATACATGGTAATGGATTGGAGCAGAGGAAATACACTATTAAATCTGAAATAAAAACTTACATGATCGCTAGACAAGATGCAGGCAGAGCTTGCATCCGTCTTGTAGTATTCTGCACTTTACAAATGGCAAAAAGGCAGGAAAGTGCAGCATGAGTGTAAGATGGCCGCCGCAAACAAAAAGGGCGGGAAAAGACTTTGCGTCACAAAATGACGCGTACAAATGGGCCGGTTGGACTTTTGACAGCCTAATGTGATGGCTGCAGGAGTTAGGCCGGGAATGAGTGTAAAAATGCCGCCGCTGATTAGTGCAGCGGCAGTGGGGCTCCAGAGGGGGAGCAGGCACAATATGTAAAGTGCCAGAGCACATCAGAGGATAGGTGAGCAGTATAAAACTGCCAAACAGTAAAAGTGGATGGACAATAATTTAACAAGTACTTATAGGTAATTAGTTGAAGCAGGGGCGTACCTAGAGCATTTGGCACCCGGGGCGGATCCTGTGCTTGGCACCCCTCCCCTCCCCCCCCCCCCAAAAAAACCCAGTAAAAAATGTTAAAGGTTTTCTTTCTTTTATTTTTACAATTTGTAAACTTTGCAAAACCGCTGTCAGCCCCTCCTACAAAACCCTTGTCCTGCCCCGCCCCTCCTACAAAACCTCTGTCCTGCCCCTTCTACAAATCCTGTACTGCCCCATCTACAAAACCCCCGCAACCCCCTTCCACAAATCTCCTGCTTATCCCCCCTTATAAAGACTCCAGTCCCAATACAAAAACCCCGCCCCCTTCTACAAAATCCCTGCAGCCCCACACACACATTTACAGGCAGACAGTCACACACTCAGTTACAGACAGACTGTCACACACTCAGTTACAGGCAGACAGCCACACACAGTCACAGGCAGACAGCCACACACAGTCACAGGCAGACAGTCACACATACACATTTCCTCCGTGCGGCCAGTTTATCAGCTGTTTGCTTGTGTGAGCTGTACTGGCCACATGGCACCCTAACTACCATGGGACACTGTGCAGCCACAGCTCACACAGCCCCCTCCAGCCAGGGCCGGTGCAAGAATTTTTGCCGCCCTAGGCAAAAGTAAAGTTTGCCGCCCCCCCCATGTGACATCACAATGCCCCACCCATATGATTTGCCATGTTAACTAACGCCAGTGCTGCAGTGCCGCCGTGTTTACATTAAAAGGCCTGTAGGGACAGGCTATAGACACCAGAACCACTACATTAAGCTGAAGTGGTTCTGGGGACTATAGTGTTTCTTTAATGTGAGGTAAATTAGAGCTTAGTGCCACGAATAATATACTAGATTGCCTACTTACAACCAGATGAGGATGATGATGGGCTCTAGCTGCAGTCTGGTTCCACTGGTCTGGTGTAGAACAGGATCTCTGGAGGCTGTTTGTAACTGTGGTCACAAAATCAATGTTCTGGGAGAACGGGAAGCAGCTCCATTTTTTGGGGGTCCTTTACACAGCTCAAGGTCTGGGTCCCAGGGTCCACCTTCATGTTCCACCAATGAGTTTGTTCACAGGGGGTGGAGAGTGTAGGGGATGTCCTGATATGTGTGTAAGGAATGCATTGTGTGAAATTGTGTTTGTATGTGTAAGGACTGCAAGGTGTGTTTCTGTGTATGTATGGGATGCATTGAATGTGTGTAAGGGGTGCATTAAGTGTGTGTAATGAATGCATTGTGTGTTTCTGTGTGTGCAAGGGGTGCATTGTGTGTATGTGATGAATGTCAATCTCTCCTCCCGCTCCAATTTCCTTCTCACACCCCCCCCTTATTTCTCTTTCT
>OW240919.1:55451568-55495279 GCA_933207985.1 Pelobates cultripes
CTTGTTACATTCATCACAAGTAACTAAACCCCCTAAAGTGGAAATTCAATCAAATGAGAAATTTGCTGCATCCTGACAAATAAAGATAAGTAATATCAGAATCTGTGAAACTTGTCCGTATCATTGGTCAGAGACGTTTCCAGATCATTTTGTGCCAAAACAGAATATGACTGCTTGTCTTTTCTGGCTCAAAACGCATCAGTATCAGAAGTAAAGAAAATAAACGTCTATTACAGTAAAATGTTCACTGCCATATCCCAAAAGTCTGTATGCTGTTCAAAGTAAAATTATATTACAAATAAGGCATAATTAATACAGGAAATCTGATCAGCCACTAGATTTTTCTTCCAAGCAATTTCCAGTATATAAAATACATAATATACACTAGGGCTTAAACTTTTAAGTCTTACAACACTGGTCTGATAAAGGTCTCTGTGTAGGCCAAAACATTGCACTTTTATCCAACAAACCTGCCTTCCTGCAGCAATCCTGAGGGCCTGGACCTAATTTATGTTATCTACTAAACTGGGTTTTGACAACCATGGCCCTGATAAGTGAGAGTGCGGTATCCTCCGTTTGTGAATTATTACACTACTGGCCAGGCCCTAAAAGTTACTTGCCACTGTAATACACAGAACGTGACCCGCAATATTTAATGCTTTATATAGATAATGAATTAAATTCTATGCAAACAAAAAAATATTAAGAAAATTAATAGTTATTAAGAATTATTAAGAAGAAAACCTTTAGTTCTTAAAATTGAAGCAGGTCTCCAGCAACAGAATCTGCTCATAATATGAAGCAGATGTGCTATTTATGGGTTTTTGGGTTAAGGGGTTTATGGGTTATGTAGTTTTAGTTCTCTGTAACAGTTCAGTAAGCTGACTGCTTTCTGTTTATACACAACATAGTTCATATCTGTACCGTTTCAGCTCTGTCTCCCTCCAGAGTTTAATGTGGGAGGTAAGATATATCTGATTAATTGTGTGTGTGTAACATGTGCCCTCAAGTTGGATTAATATTGGACAGAATATAAGGAAGTAAAATTAATTCTTAAACGTCACTTATCCAGAGGGCAGTCTTATTGCTGCAGCAATTTAATTCACTGGATTACATGTATTCCTGACCCTATAGTGCAAAACCCACCATTTAGGTAGCTTGCCCCCCTTAACACCTGTAAAAGTTAATAAAATTCACCTTATTTCCAGCACCGGGTGGGTCTGCCGGCACTGGCCCCACCCCCTTGGTTGCAGATTTTTAACCAATTCAATGCTTTCCCATGGGGCCCCCCCTTTGCCTGCATACAATGATTATACTCACCAGAACTACATTAAGCTGTAGTTGTTCTGGTGACTATAGTGTCCCTTTAATTTAATGTGGACACTCAGTACGCATAACAATAACAATTTTTGTTTTTCATTTCATGCAATGAGTTAAGTAGGGTTTTTGGCCTTAGTTTTGGCAGTTATGGTGACTTGAAAACCTCATGCCTTCTAACTGGCCCAGATCTAGATTGACAGTCCTGATTTTGGATCAATATGCTCTTGTCACCATTCTCTGGTGCCCAATTAAAAGTCAGTAAAACATGCAGGTAGAGGTTATCATATGGGAAAGCAAGATTGATGATTTTAGACATGGAGGCAAGGCCAGCCACTGTGAGACCAGCATGGTTTGGGAAAAAAAGGTAAGTAAACTCACCTTTCCCATGTGATCCAAAGGGGCTTGGAGACCTCAATAGTTATTTTAACACTATAGTGCTGGGAATACATGTTTGTATTCCTGACACTATAGTGTTTCTTTAAATGAGCTTGTAGCTAGACAAATCCATTTACCTTAAGGGAGAGCATTTCGACAGAACTCCGCTCATAGGCAAGCATGACTGTCCGGCTTGCATTGCCCTTGTCAACTTAGCCACCTGTGAGCTAAATTGTCATTTTCCTTTCCAGCCACCGGGGGTCACCCAAGGTGTACATTGCGCAACTCGCACATTCCTCCATTCGGGCTCTTCCTCACTCCTGCCCCATTGTAAAACCCCTAAAAGATGGGTGTTATGAAAACAACATATACAATTTATACTAAAATAGTATATATGGAAAAACATGCAATTCCGTCAAATTGGAGTTTATGTTCAGCTTGTCTATTTATTGACTACCTGTTTATGAGCAGATTATTTTCTATCATGGGAACCTAAAGTCCACCTTTATAACGTGAGCATGTTTTTATTTATTTATTTAATTAATTCTTTCCATTTTTTTTTTTTTTAAAGCTGCTTCAGGTTTTAAGTTTTTATTTATTTATTTTTTTCAAATATTTCCAAGACCAGAAGAAAAGAAAATTGAGGCCACCTGTTGACAACTGTAGGTCAAAGGAACACTTCGGACACCATAACAACTTTATTTTAATGACGTTCCTATGGTGCCACGACTCCCTGTGCCCCTTCTTACCTTAAAAGATTAAGTGTTTATGATTGGTCTAACCCTGAAGTTGAGTAGATGGCATCTGTCAGCTTGGCTCTTCTTCTTCTGGAGATATCAGGGGATATCTCGGGGACAGAAACCAATTGATGATTTTATTCATGGATCAAGTGAGAAGTGGGCAACAGAAGGAAAAAAGGAGAATCAGTAAAACAAAAAACTATATTACTATAGATTTAATAAATATATAATATATAAATATGGGGGGTTGGGGTGCTACTGATCCTCCTGTTTTTCTCTCTGGCAGGAAAATGCTCTTAGCAGTGTACTACAAGATATATAAATAGTATTATATTATATTATGTATGTATTTTACAGCACACTGATTGGGACATATTTTGTGCCTTTTTTGTTCTTCTGATTCGGTTCTATTTTTTTTTTTTAGTGCATAGGTAAGTAACAGTCGCTTGTAAGGTACCCCAAAGGCAATCCTCCAGCGTTTCAATGTTACATTGGGGTTTAGGAGAAACATGCACAATTTTTAGGGTTATTTAAGTAACGATTAATACAATTCGTTGCATACTAGTTTGATTAGTTATGTCTCGTCAAAAAGGTTAGTGAAATTTTTAAAACAACAACAGTGAGATTGCAATGCTATCTTGCTTAACTAGTAATGCGTTAGGTCATGTATGATATATATGAGGACATGCTTAAACATTATATTATGACATGCTTAAATATTGTATTTACTATGAGACACACGTTTACGTTTAGGTACCATGCAGACAGATTGGGTCTGAAGCAAATCGGCTAAGGCATAAAGCATAAATTTTAAAAACACACAGGATGTGTTACTGCCTCCACATCTACATGAAACAAGGCTCCACCGGGTGGTCAGGCAGATGTCTAAATATCTGGCAAGATTCACAATTTGGCACTTAAGTTCTGCACATTTTGTTAGTAACATTTAAGTACCAGCCATACACAATTAAAACATTTGTTGATTGTCATTCTGCTAGTGTATTGCGAGGGGAGAAACATAGATAAATAAAAAAAAAATGGCTAATTAACAAAATTAAAGTAAATTGGTCTATCCTTGCCTACTGTATTAGCAAGCTGAGATAACAATAAGTAGGGGAACAGTGCACCAGCCTCGGTGAGGTTATGCCTTATCACCGCTCTTAAGCTTGTATAGGCATAGTCCGCCTTTGGTGCCATCCATCATCCGATCCCGCAGGTGAGCCAGTGGAGACCGGCCGATTCTTTGTCTGGTAGGCGTGTGGCACTCAGGTGCAAGAGAGACTGTGTGCTGATCCCAAACCTCTGCTTGTGGACCATGGTAGGTGTGCCATGTAGAGTTGTCATCGGGTGGGTCCCGTTGAGGCTACTCTGGCAGGCACTCCTCCGTTCCCTGCCACTGTTGAAATGGCTAATATTGTGGTGATGTGTAACCGAGTTGTCAGTCCTGCCCCAGGGTCTCGGAGGGGTTGGTACCTCTTGGTAGTGACCTTGGTGTCTTCTGGGGTCTGTGATCTTCCCGTTTGGTTGGACCTTGCACGTTCTTGGTTTAGGCTGTTGTGTATATGTTGCAGCCCTCCTTGGGGGTAGTTTGTGCTTGCCGATTAGGACCCTCTGCGCTCTCCGCCCTGGTGGGTAGCCTCTGCTTGTTGTATTAGCTTGGGACACCTTCTCGCCTTCCGGGGGTTTCCCGCGCCTCAGCTCGCTGCTTCTACTTTCGCCCGTGGGTAACTTTTGGATGGATGCCGTTTGCTTCGCTCTACGTGATAGCTTTGCCCAAAATTTGTTAAAGAGCTCCTCGATTTTGTCGGTTGCTTTGCTGTTAGGGCCTGCTGCCTCTGGTTGCATTATTTGCTTGCCGCGTGTTGTGGAGTTAGGCGCGTCCGCCATCTTGGGTGTCGCCGCTCTTATTCTGCCCGAGAGTGTCGCTGCTACCTCTGCTTTGTCCATGGCTGCGGTCGTCCAGCTCAGCAGGGACCGTGATATCCCCCACTGGTCCAATGGGGGGGGGGAGGCGATGTGAGATTGCTCCCTCTTCAGCCAGAGAACTGGGAGAGCGGCCGCCTCTCCTCGGCTCCCACCCATGTAGGCCGCAGGCTGCGATGTGGTCAATTCCGCCACGGAGGGTCTCATATTTGGTATCCCCCGATGCAGCATCACCTCCTGTTCTGGACTATCGCTGTCCACAGCTGGTACGCTCGGGTGGTCGGGTGTTAAAACCCAAATCTTGGCCTCAGGCTCAGGAGCTCTTAGCAGGCACGTCTGTTTTGCTTGGCAGGTAAGCTCCGCCCCCCCGATTCAGTTCTTAAGTTGGAATCTCGGTTCTGAAATTCTGCACAGATGAACTGACATTCAGACGAAATTTGGGTGTCCTGAAATATTTACTACTTTTGAGTAAAATGCTCCAGCCGAGCAAAAAAAATTTCACAGTGCAGAAGTCTAATACATACCTTTTCTCGTGGTATGTTTTCTAAATTGAGAGCTAGTGATAGGCTTAGAGCCATAGGCGTGCGCAGCCTATTGCATTAGGGTGTGCACCCTAAAGCACAAACACACGCCGTGTGTATATGTATGTGTATATATATATATATATATATACACACACATACATACACTGCTGTGTGTGTGTGTGTGCTGTGTGAGGGTGGTTTGATGGTGTTGTGTATGTGTAAGGGTGCTGTTTGTGTGCTGTGTGTGTGTGTGTGAGGGTGTTTGTGTGTGTGTTTGTTAGGGTCCTGTTAGTGTGCTTTGTGTGAGAGGGTGCTGTGGGTGCTGTGTTCGTGTGGGGGTGCTGAATGTGTGTGGGTGCTGTATGTGTGCTGTGTGTGTGTGTGCTGTATGTGTGTAGGTGCTGTGTGTGTGTGTGGGTGCTATGTGTGTGGGTGCTGTGTGTGTGTGGGTGCTGTGTGTGTGAGGGTGCTGTATGTGTGTGTGGGTGCTGTTTGGGTGCTGTATGTGTGTGTGTGTGTGTGTGTGTAGGTGCTGTGTGTGTGTGTATGTGTGTGATGTATGTGTGTGGGTGCTGTGTGTGTAGGTGGTGTGTGTGTGTGTGTGTGTGTGTAGGTGCTGTGTGCTGTGTGTGTGTGTGTGTGTGTGTAGGTGCTGTGTGTTTGGGTGATTGTGGGGGGTGGAGGTAGGGGTACATTACTTAATATCCCCCTCCCTTCTTACCTTATGTGCTGCTGCCATCCCTGGTGGTCCAGTGGAGAGTGAACTCTAGCCTGTGGGACTAGAGTTCACTCTCGCGAGATCTGTGTGCCTCCCTCCATTCTGCTGTGGGGAGGGAGGCTTGGAGCAGAGCCGGCGCTCGGATAGAGCCGGCTCTGCATGAGCCGACAGGGGAGATCCTGAGATCTCCCATGCCGGTCTCACACCATAGGCATGCCGCAGGATTAGGGTGTGCCCAGGCACACCCCTTGCACACGCCTATGCTTAGAGCGCCAGCATATAACCTGCAGTTGTCAGCGTGTTCTGAGTTAATTCTGTGCAACAGGTCTATTGTCGTGTGCTATTATGTTAAGAGCTTACAGTTGCCTTCTTAAGAGTTCGCGCAGTTGAATATTTGATATATATATTTTATTGAAAAGATGTCAAGGTGTCAGCCCACACTGGAATCCATCGATGTATCAGGTAATGGAAGCTCAGTCAGTACGTTTAAATTCCTCCCTCCTTGTGGGAGATTAAGATTTTGTTAGATTTGCAAGTGGTTTTAGCTCAATAGGTTCCAATAACGTTTTTATTGGGATGGAATCTGCACTCCCCAACCAAGAACAGGTACCCTGGGCATGGGCCAGCAATAAACTCCTTGTTTCATATTGCAGGGAATAAAGGGCTTCATATGATAGATATCTTACAGGAAACTCAAATTTGTGGATAGAGAACTTAACAGAACCACTTGACAGGGAATTTGGGTTTTTATAAAAACATTATAATTAAAGTTAGGAAGCTGAATCAGTGCTTGGGTTACGATATGGATGATCCACTTCTTCTGATGTGAATGTTGGTAGCACTTGTGGTAGATATTTGGGAGAGAGAGGGTAATGACACGGAGATAAGAAAGACATATAGTCTTTCAAGGTTACATAAATCTCTGCAATGTCGTGAAAATTAATCCACTATCTCTTTAGGATTTAATACTTTATTGCCTTTTGGGATTTTTATATGGGTTATGTTTGTTTTGGCTTGTTGTTTACAGAGCTGTCTGGCCAAAAAGTTTATTGCCTTTGTAGTAAAATGATGTTTATTTAATTCAAAAACTGTTTGTTCTTTTAAGAGCTTGTTCATTTGTGACAGTATTTTTGTCTCATAATAAATGTATCATGCAACTTAATTTTATGTTTAGTCTCTACATCTGCTAATGATGATTGTAGACTATAAAAACTGACATTACAGAATAGATCTAACACTCACAGTTTAAATGCATTGTAGATGCAAATGCATAAAAAAGTACTTACCTCTAAAACATCCCTTTATTTGGCCAATCTCTCAACTTCTAGGTTACTTCTAGTGGAATCCCTTTTCTGTTAACAAAAAAAATGCACTACCTTTTATTGTAAAATGCAAGATCAGCTTCATTATTACACATTTTTAATGTAAAAGTAGGGCTTTAAGAAACTTTTTTATTTTATTTTACATTTTGCTCAATGCATTCAGAGCCAGAACTACTGGCATTCAGAGCAAGCAATGTGGTGACCCCCAAGCTAAAAAGAATGTTAAGGTTATTATGCCGCTGAACTGGAAGATTATTATCAATGTAAGGCTCAGAAGCAGCTCCCAGGAAGTCCCCTATAGAAGGGCCCAGTTGAGCTAATACTGGCAGAGATCCTATAAGGGGTTATTCACTAAACATTACTGAAAACAAACAAATTCCAACCGCATTGGTAATTCTCATATTTACTAAATATCCTTCCAAAACCGGTCAGAATTCGGTTGGCCCAAGAGAATTTGCAACAGTCGTCCAGACACAATTAGTGTTCAGAATAAAGTGGGTGTTATCGCATCTGAATCCTACATGAAGTATAGGCTTGAGAGTATTCAGAAAGTACAAATTTTCAACTAAACAGGGAGTTCACAAAAGTAAAGACATCGAGTCTCAAATGGACAAATAACAGAAAGGTGCAAATAAACTAATGCATTGAAATACACTGACACCGCATAAAAATACTGTCCATCATCCAAACACACAAACACACTGCTACAAGGATGTGGCCAAACATTATGAGAGTTGTAAACGAGTTGATGATCTATCTATTGGCTACCCTGACTCTGTTGAGGTGTCCCATAAAATGTCTTGCACTGGAGCCTAGTGCACATTATTTCCACCACTGAATGTACTATTTCTTTATTGCATAAAAATAGCTTTGTAGAGCCAACAATACATTTAAAATACATTTATTCATCTCGTTATTTCACAACCTAATTTATTCATAGCTCAGATTCTTGACATTTTTGATTGCTTGCCACAAGAAATGCTGGCAAGATATTGACTCTAATGTTACTGTGCCACAAGCCATGAGATCAAATCAGTGTAGAAATTGTTAATATACACGGAAGACCATGGCACGGACAATATTTCTATACTCGTTCAAAGTAGGCATTAAATCTGAATTGAGAACAATAGATGGTCCTTATAAATAAAGTCCGACCTGTGGGAAATTGAAACCAAATGTCTACCTAAATTTTGCCATTTGAATTTGTTTGTTAAAATGTATAAACATAAAATGAGGTAGGGATTGCTGGGAGCTCTACTGGTCGTTTTCTGGGATTGTCGGGTTTTGCACATGGTAGCAAGAACTGGGGAAACACAATTAATAGGGTCGGTCTGCTTTGCTCAGGATTAGCCTTGCCATCAGACTGGATGGTTTTGTTATTTGTCTTTAGAGGCATGACTGATCACTGGGTATGAAAACCAGGCAGTGCTACAATGGGAATTTAAATTGTATTCATGCATCTATCCCTAATACACTCTGCACTGAACACGTTTGCGGGTCTTTAGGGGGTCAAGAAACTAACTGGTTGCTTAAACTTGCTAAATCCTGCAAAACATTTATTTTTCTGTAATATTCCGATTCCAAAAACAAAACACAAAACAAGAAAACTCTTTGGGATTGCCCTATTCTTTTGTAATAACAATGGGATTTTATGGGATCATCATCTTAGCTGATCCGCAATCCAAAGGAACTGGTCACTGTTCTAACCTTAACCCTGTTACACAGATATCTAGGGTAAAGGAGAAGGAAGATTATTTTCCTGTTTCCTCCCATTGTGTTGTAACAATGTAAGAAGCATCACATATAACATTATAACTTCCACATTTATTCCTTTTTACAGCGCAGCAATGCAAAGAAGTTGGAAATTTTGATCCTTCCAATGGATTATGAAATAGTGGCCCAGCTCTCTGAAGCAAATTATTCCAAAGTTCAATAACCAATTCAGAATTTAATTTCAACAATAGCCAAGCCGTAGAGTTGTGCAAAGCTTTAGGCAATGTGTGAGCCCGTGAAAATGGCTTGTTACTAGCCAAGAAACACTGTAAGTAAGAGACACAATGTCATATAGATCAATATAACTTGTAATATAAATTCACAGTGAAAGTGCTTACTACATGGTGTGTCTCTTACTCCCTTTCTTTCTTTCCCCAGCTCCCCTGTGTGTCTTTTTCCCAGCCCCTCTGTATGTTTCTTTGTCCCTTTCTCAACCCCTCTGTGGGTCTCTTTTTACCTTTCCACTCTGTGTCCCCCCAGTCCCTCTGTTTGTCTCCCCCAGCCTCTCTGTGTGCCTATTTGCCCAACAGCTACTTTGTATGTCTCTTTCTCTCTTTCCTCAGCTCTTCAGTGTGCCTCTTTGTCCCCCGAGCCCCTCTGTGTGTCTCTTTGTCTTCCCCAGCCACTCTATGTCTTTGTTCCCCCAATACTGTGTTTAGTAATTAAATCTCAGAACAAAATGTGAAGTTTTATACTTATAGTGTTAGATCAGGGCTTCACTTGACATTTTAGATTTAATCATTGGCTATCTCCATAACTCACACATTTTAGAACTTATTTTTCTTTGTAATAAAAAAGAAAAGATTAAAGTACATTAAAAATTAATAAAGTACAAAGTAGCCTACATAAATCAAGGAGTATGGCTAATTTTGGTTTAAAGAGTACGGTTTGCAGGGGGAAATATCATACACAGCTTTAAATATAAATTTTTGTTCTTAGCCCCTAGTTAGTTGATATAACAGACAGGGCTGCTTTATGGATTAAAGCCACATTTAGCAGCAGGACTGCCCCAATACGAAACAGCGTGGTCTGGTACTGATAATATTTGGAAACCTAGTACTCCCCTTGGGATTTGGTAACAATAGTGTCTGGGTTAATGCCATCTTGATATTAATGCACTTTTTAGCATAATAGTCTTACTTTTGGCTCTTACATGCCAATGCTATAATTGAGTTATTTCTATAAATTAGTATATTACATTTAACTATTCGATGAACTGAATGGTAAGATAATTGTAGGAGCAAGAAAAGTGACCTATAAATTGTGAATTTATAAAAGTCAAGGGAAGGATTTCTGATAATCAAATTAAGAAATACATAGACCAATGTTATTCTGGAAATCTGAGTCTAGGTTTGACCCTGTCCTGGGAATTGAGGTAACTCAAGCATTTCAAATTAAACTTGACAGCTTCAACAAAAAAATCACTTATGCTACTAAATCACAAACATTTACACATACAGACTGAAAGTATAGCACATTGCAACCAATGTAAAAAATTTTTTTCCATAATCAAATTTGTAAAACATACGTCCTAGGGGGAACAAACTAAGAGTAATTTATATGTTCAGATAGAGGAATTTAGTTATGTTGGTGAATTCAAATTATATGACGAACATCTGGGATATGAACATATACACTGAGAATTAGATGGTCAGCCTGGCGTGAATGCACATCAGGCTGCCGGCCAATCATGCAGGATGACCAACCAAGGGCATTCTGTGCAGACAGCTCCCTAAGTTTGTCATAAATGCATCTAATGATGCACTAGCTCTACACTTTCTAAGCATTAGCTGGTCCACTTCTCTCCTAACCTTCTTACTAGCAGGTAGAAGCTCCTGTTATACAGTCTGGGAAAGAGAAAAAGTGTATGTAGTGAGTGTAGAAGAAAGGGAACATGCCACAGTGTTAGAGGGAGACTGAAGCAGCAAAAGCATTTAATATTTCAAGATTCTTTTGTTTCAGGTATTGTACCGGAGGATTGGAGGAAGGCAGATGTCGTTCCTATATTTAAAAAGGGTTCAAAATCCTTGCCTGGAAATTATAGACCTGTGACTTTAACTTCTGTTACTGGGAAAATAATTGAAGGACTATTAAGGGATAATATTCAGGAATTCATTGGGAAGAACTTTATTAGCAATAATCAGCATGGTTTTATGAAAATAGGTCATGTCAAACTAACCTAATTGCATTCTACGAAGAAGTAAGTAGAAATATAGATCAGGGTGTTGCAGTGGATGTGATCTACTTGGATTTTGCCATGGCATTTGATACGGTTCCTCACAATAGGTTAGTCTTAAAACTAAAACAAATTGATCTAGATGAATATTCTTGTTCTTGGGTAGAACATTGGAGTATAACATGCTTTTTAAGTTTCCATACTTAAGCAAGGGCATATGAAGAGTAGTTTTAAACCAATGAGCCTATTCCATTGGCATGGGCCTGGAGCTGCAGCTCCATCTGCCTCAATGTTAACCCAGCCCTGATTCCAACTAGTTTAAAGTGCATTCAAAGCAGCATAATCACTACAGTTCTATTGTACTGATTATGGTGCAAAGAATCTATGGGCGACTTCCACGCAGCTGGTCAAACTGCTTTGAATAATCTGATAAAAACTATGGCACCTGGCCGAATGCTTATCCCCTGGCCTACTGCTCAGCTGATATGTAAGGGATCTTCCTGCTGCCTAACTGGGGATTAACACTGGTAGAGTCTTTGTTTTAGTCAAGCTACTCAAAATGGTTTGATTCACGCTCAGGGTTACTCTTACTCTTTGCACTATAACATTGTAGAGCCTCCCTTCAAACTATATGGATGATGCTATATAAAGATTTCTTAACCCACTCACCATCATGTGTATTCCAAGGCCCAGATCACTTTCAGCTTTCTCAAACTGGTACAGTGTAATGAAAGCCCAATGTACAGTATGTCACAACACACCAATTTTACTAGCTGGATCTTATCCATCAATCCATGCCAGCCTCTGACACCTCTTGTGTTTCTTCACACCTTCCTCAAAGATTCCTCATAGATTGTAAGAACCTTCTTCACCTCTTGAGCAGAACCTTCTTCACCTCTTGTCTCTGTTCTATTGTGTCTGTTACATGCTATCAATTTCTCCCGTTTTATAATTCTAAAGCACTGCAAAATATGTTGGTGCATTATAATTGTTGAAAATAATAATTTCCCTTAATGCTTTGCTCAGATTGCACCTAGTGCCAAGTACCAAGCACAATTCTTAACTCCATTGCAGTTTAAAGTCAGTAGTACGTTTGACCTTTGAAACTTCTGGATCTCCTGTGCAGTAGTGACTGTGGGAGCCCCCACTGTACCACTAAATATAAAATGCTTCGCAGTTTGATGTTTAGCCATCAGACAGAATATAAAAACACGAGAAATTGCTTATTCATACTTGATGTGTAACAACGTCTTTTTAATCTTGCCAGTGGAACGTTTTTATATGGGAAAAAAACTTTTCACCTTCATACTTCAGTATCTAATGCTCCTCTGTGCCCATCTTTCTATTTACTATATGACACATCACCAAATAATTAGCGTTCACCTTCTGGCAACATTCCATTCACGTTACTTACTTATGGCAAACCACACATTATAAAATATACACCTTGGATAACACAAAAGTCGCATTTCTGCACACTGTACAATGATACATGGATATTTAGCTAAATATAAAATAACAATCATTACACAGATAATGGTTTCCCACCTATCTTCAATCAGTGCTGAGCTAATCTCCCATTGAATTGTAGGCTGGATATAAAATTAGGACACCCATGCTTGGGTCCAAACAAATAGAATTAAAAAAGGAAGCATTGCCACTTGTGTGGACCACATGTTTACAGTTGCCCTACACATTTAGCCTTGTGCTTGCTACACAGAGTGTTCCTCTAGAATACAGATTCCAGTAAAAACTTTCCATATAGTCAATTCCAGGAATAAAGTGTTGCTTTCGGCAATGTTTCAGAAATGGAACAGTCTCTCCCTTTACTTCTTTCAGCCTTATTCCACTAAATCACAGATATTCTTTAAAAATCGAAAGACTTGTTTTTTTATTTTGCGAACATGGGCAACTATTTAGCAAGATGTTTCATGTGACGAGATGCAATGTAATACATAATAAAATCAGGAGACGATGATAACTCAACAACAACACAAATTCCTATGTTCGGTTACATGTTATTCAGGGATCCTCATAGTAGAAAACCTATAGAATTTTAAACACATTGACCTCAATTTTAATATTGTTGGATAAGCTTTTCAAAACGATTTGATGTTTTTGGATAAACTTATGAAATTAATTTTTAACATATTAAAATATGCAAAAAATTTGATGTATAAAAAACTATATGAATATATAAAATATGTGTATTTATATATATATATATGTAAAAAATATTACAAAATTAAAAACAGGTTACATAATATTAAATCAATTTAAACATTTATCCAAAAATTTATGAAAACTTATCCAACAATATTAAATTGAGGACATTGTTAGGAGATGAGATTCTAAACGTCTATGAGTGAAATTAAAATTATTAACGTTTACTAAACTGACTTTTCTTAGTTTCCCTTTCATTTCCTATTAAATATAATGAATTGTTCAAATTAAGGAATTATTTTAGTGGTCTTCGGTTATTTAAAAAGTACTACATTGCATATCACAGTTTCAAGATAAGGAACATTTTTTAAAGTCCATCAATCTATATTTGATTTTAGAATTTGTTTAAGTGAGGGCTTTGCATGTTTCTTTCTGAGTTACATAAGTGAATGTAAACAACTCATGCACTCTGACTTAAAAAATATGTTGTCTCCAGGAACGTTGCTAGGGGTAGGCTGACATGGGTTGGAGCCTTAAGCGGAGTTCAAAACCCCCCAGGTCAAACTTTGGCACATTTTCATTGTTAGTTTCAGGTCTCATAACATACGGAAAGAGGAAAAAAAACACAGTTGTCGTGGATGCAGGGTTTTAAAGCAGTGAAGTTGACAGGACTCAGGGTTAATACACCCGGTATGGTGTTTAGAAATATAGGTCATTTTGTTGCAATGGGATTTATAGAACACAGTGTTTAGGGTTGGATGTATGGTGTGGTGCACCTCTAATTTTAGGAAGGGTTTCCGCCACCATATGGAGGGGTGGCCATAGAATGAACCCTTGGGGTGATGCACCTGGTTGTCTCATTGTTCTATCCCACAGTTGAGTTTCACTATCCTCATTCAGCAACAAATCGCAAACTGCTTTCAGAGGTTCACTTTAGGTCAGTATTTTCTGCAAGGAGGGAATGTAAAACAATTCATCTGAAAATTATTCTGGATGTCATTTTCCAACATGAAGTCATCTGGGATCAGGTTCAGTGCAGATACTTCCATCAATCAGTATCCTAATCATTTACATTGTCAATAAGGTACTACAGCCCTGCACCAAAGATGATAAAATCCTTGTAAAATGTGCAATAGTCCATAGAATCGTTAGCAGACAGTAATGTTTATGAAGAAAGTCAGGCTATATAATGAGTGTTTGCTAAGGTATATTACACACAGAACTCACCCATGGACTCAACTCCAGTGTCTCTTTTCAATCATAGAAAATATACATAGTTTTTCCACAGAGGGAAAACACCTAAACATTAGTTTAAATGTATGTACAAGCAATAACCACAATAAACACTGCAAAGACTGTTGGGGCTATTCTGAATATGCCTCCAAATTGCCATTTAATTTACAGCAAATGTAATTTAAAATAAGTTGGTGTCTTCTTAAAACAAAAAACAAAAAAATCTCTAAAATACTTTCTCAAGAGTCCCCTACATCCAAGCAGTTTGGACACTTATGAAACACTGAATTGACATTAAATTCAGACATTATGAGTACTTTTGGATATTACTGGAAAAAAAAAAAAAGAAATGACAGAAAAATACAAAAAACGACTTCTTGTTTTGCGTGACAGCAATACATAAAATGTTAAACAGAATGGACCCTCTATTAACCGGGAGCAGCAAAATGGCCCCCAGTGCTTTGCCTGACACACAAATAATAAAAAGTCTTAAACGTTCTTTAATTTGGACACTCACACTGCCTCCCATTGTAATGAAGCACAAGGGTGGCAGTACATTGGGCCCTTGTGACTTTTTATTTATTTCATATTCCACCAGGTCAGTTGTTTATTAGTTCAAGCAATCTTTGAGGTAGTAAACCCCATCTTTTGGATATTCCAGGAGTTTTCCAAGACACTTTGGATTAACTAAAATGGGTCAGCAGAATACGAATGGGTTGGATAGTGGCGGTGCATACAGCCCCATTCCCCACACTGTCATGGGATTATAGCATAGCCAGGGAGACCACCACAAAGGTCCTGCACTGTCTTTTGCCTTGTCTGTTATTGGGGCATCAACTGTTATTGGAGTATCTTGCCTCTCTGGCCATGCATACTGCTTGGATCTACATTGACAGATCCAACATTAGACCCACTTAAATAACGGAGGGTGGATTTAAGGGGGTTTAGAAGAGACACAGAAGGTAGTAAGGGGATGTTAAAAGACACAAAAGGGTAAGGAGGTTCATGAGGGGGTAAATAAGAACAGGAGACTCACACAAGGGAAATCAGAAAAGACATACTAAGGGGAACGGTGGGAGGTATCCAGAGATAAATACTTACATGGGACCGATGAGGTGCAGAGGCACACAAAAGAGGGTGGAGCAACACATAAGAAAATGTAAAATTTCAGGTGATGGACATACAATTAACTTAGGAATGTCTCTGGGATGGGCTACTCCAGCTTGGACCTTATTATAATTAATTTAGTGATGGTTTAGCAAAATTATGGGGATAATGAATTAAATAGTGGGTATCCTCTAAAAATTTGGCTTCTTTGTTTTGGGGGTAAAAAGGTAATCTTCTTGAAAAGCCCCATGTGATTACCACACAGTGCTTTCCAAGTAGGACAACAAAATAAATAACATTTGCCCCACATTACCAGTCAATGTTATTGAGCACCAACATTAATTAACTGGTCTACGGGCAACCTGACTAATATATGAGTTAAATGGACATGCATGAAATTTCTATTTAAAAGTTCTCATATAGTGCTTGTATCCAGTGGACTTTACGATTTAGGCAAAAAGGACCTTAGCAATTTTACAAACGGGAAAACACTTGAAAAAGCCTTTATTGGTGAAATGCGTTGTGTAATATTGTAAAATTTATGTTTTTTTCTTTTAAGCATTAAAGTATATTTGGTTTTAATTCACTTTGTTGTTATAGACCATTTATTACACTTTGTATGCAATTTTAAAATTTTATTTATTCCTAGCATGTTTAACTTCAGATCTGGACAATGATTTACCATCATATCCCTGGTGGGGATTATACCACACATGTGCAGATATTTCAGCAACTTAACGCTCTATCAAATGTGAGAATAATACCTTTTGTACTGCATCACATATTTATGTTTACAGTGAACACTATTGAATATTTTCTTCTTTTTTTATATTTCTACCTGCATATCGAGATATTCGCCTCAAAAGTTATATCCATCAGTGGAGATTGTACAGCTGCAAGCAATTCTACTTGGAGCTAGTTTAAGCTCCATAACAAGTGAGTGCTACCTCATATACTACTGTTGTGAGTCCTATTTTTCTGCCAAAACAGTCTTCACTATTATTTGTCATTTTGTGTATCCCTACATATATTTACAAGCATCTTAATCAAGAACCAACATTCCCCAAGAATCCAGAAACAGCTGGAATTGCAATATTTGGATTGTGAATATTTGGACTTTTTAAATATTATTATATTATTCTATCTGTTCACACCTTTTGGCGCAACCTGTTTTTTAGTATTTTAAACTGGTACAAATGGTGAAGAGAAATGGCCAGGGATGCTTTTAACTTTCTTTAGAAGCAAACATATTGCCAGATATAAACATTAATCAAGAACCTTCCAAAATATAGATACTTGCTTTCATAGGCGTGCACACAGGGTGTGCCGGGGCACACCCTAATCCCCGCGGCACGCCTATGTATTGAGACCGGCAGGGGAGATCTCAGGATCTCCCCTGTCGGCTCATACAGAGCCGGCGCTATCCGAGCGCCGGCTCTGCTCTCAGCCTCCCTCCCCACTGCAGCATTGAGGGAGGCAGGAGAGGACCCGGGGAGCTCAACCAGCAGCTCCGCCGGGTTCCTCTCGCGAGGTCGGAGCGTTGCCGCGGCAACTCTCATCATATCTTGCGAGAGTGAACTCTAGCCCCACAGGGGCTAGAGTTCACTCATTACTTGACCACCAGGGATGGCAGCAGGAACAAGAATCCCCCCTCCCTACATAAGGTAAGAAGGGAGGGGGGATATTAAGTAATGTACCCCCACCTCCACCCCCACAATCACCCACACACATACAGCACACACACACATACAGCACACGCACACACACAGCACCTACACACATACAGCACACACATACACACAGACACACAGCACACACACACATACAGCACACACACACATACAACACCCTCACACACAGCACACACACACAGCACCTTCACACATACAGCACACACATACGCACCCACACACATACAGCACCCACACACACACGCACACACACACACATACAGCACCCACACACGCACACACCACACACACAAATACACCACACACACATACAGCACACACACACACAAACAGCACCCTCACACACATACAGCACCCACACACACACACACACACACACACACACATACAGCACACACAGCACACACACACATACAACACCCTCACACACAGCACACACACACAGCACCTTCACACATACAGCACACACATACGCACCCACACACATACAGCACACACACACACACACACACACACATACAGCGCACACACACACACATACAGCACCCTCACACACAAATACACCACACACACATACAGCACACACACACACAAACAGCACCCTCACACACATACAGCACCCACACACACACACACACACACACACATACAGCACACACACAGCACACAAACAGCACCCTCACACACATCACACTAACAGCACCCTCACACACAGCACCCTTACACACACACAGACACAGCACCCTTACACACACAACACCCTCAAACCACCCTTGTGCAGCACACAGACACACACAGCAGTGTATGTATGTGTGTGTGTGTGTGTGTGTGTGTATGTATATATATATATATATGTGTGTGTATGTGTGTGTATATATATATAATACACAAACACATACATATACACGCGGCGTGTGTTTGTGCTTTAGGGTGCTTTTCTGTGACTGTAGCTTAGTTTAAACAAAGCTACAGTCACAGAAAAGCACCCTAAATACACATTTCCTGTTGGTAATAAGTGCAGTTATAAGAAGAGGAAGCCACATGCTGATATCCTCTCTATTCCTTCCCTTTGCCGTTGGGTTGAACCAGGCTGGACTCGGCATCCAAGGATTTTGTGGCTTCCTGTATTATTGGCAGTTCTTTCCTATATTGTTGCCTTATACATTTTTACATTTTTATTCCTGATTTTCCAACCACAGTTGGCTAGTTGAATGGTGGTATGGAAAGCAATGCAGAGCCATAAAATACGGTGAATTCTAGGTTTCTCTCCAAGAAACCAGGGGTCTTATGGGATAGATCCTTATATACCCTTATTTGTGTGAATTGGCACATTCCTGTGCATTAATAGAAGTGTAAAAAAGTGAAACACAATAATTTGTTCTTTATTTGTCCTGCATACGCAGTCAGTCAGTTATGATTGGAAAGCTATGTGCAATGTCAGATGTGAAGACCTTACTTTGAAGCGTGAAACTTTATTCACTAAACAGTATATTATGTTGAGTTGAGAACTTTCTTCAACTTCCTGTTTATTTACCCCTTAAGGACACATGACGGAAATATTCCGTCATGATTCCCTTTTACTTCAGAAGTTGTGTCCTTAAGGGGTTAAATAACACTATTAGGCCACAATTACATAAATAAGTACTGCAATGGAAGTAATATCTCATTTAAAAAAAAAAAAAACTGAATAAGCCAAGAGGAATATTTTTTTTTTTTAAAACCCAATATGTTTTCCAAGTTGGAGAAAGACTTATTTAATTATTCTGTACCTCACACCAGCTGCATGCCTGCTTCCTGACTATAACAGTATCATTTATAATATTACTACAGTACAAAAAATATTATAATAAACCCAGTTCACCAAAAATGTATTTTTACACAAATAATATATATATTTTGTATTATTGTAATTGACAATTATTTTTATTATTATTGCTATCAAATATTCGAGAACTTTCTTTTTTTAAATAAATAAGTAAATAAATATTTATTTATCTAACAAAAATTGCATCTGTCAGGGTTGCACCAGCGCAGGTTCCAGGCTTTCAGCTATAATACCCCAGCGATAAGTGCAGTTTGACTGAGAAAATTAGTGATTTTATAAAGTCATACTGTGCATTGTCAGAGTTATTCAATAAAGTGAGAATTGTCAGGAATTCAAAGTGAATATTGAAATTTAGGCCGAAATAGCCAAATTGTAAAAATGTAAATAAAAATTTGTCAATTGTGTTTTAAATTCAGCTCTTTTGGACTGAAATTTGAAAATCCCTCTGAATTCATGTTGAACTCTCTGCAATTGTCACTTGGTGAATAACCCTGCATAGTCTCAGCCAGACAATGCAGAGTGACCATGTCGCCGCCTTGGGAAAAATATGTAGACATATTATATTTACAATCTGAATGTAAACATGTCAACATTACAAAATGGATTACATTAAAAAGAAAAATTTTTAAATCTCTATCTACTTATAATAATTACTTATCTTTGATGCCTCTACAATAATTATTTTTATAAACTTTTGTCTTGCTTTATTTTATTTTCTAATTTAAGGGAATCCACCACTTTCTCTGTGGTTTGTTGCAGTTAGAGAAACCTTTAACTTTAATTTTCCCCTCTCGTCTGTATCTCTTACTAAGTACCTCGTTTGTCTCTCTTGTTCCCCACTGTTTTGTCAGTTGCTTCTCTCCAGATTTAAAAAAAAAAGAAAAAACACTTTCTCCAGCTACCAAGGCAGAGATTAATTACCACAATATAAACTATTGGTGTTTGGCTCTTGCACTATGTGGGCCTCTTCCAAGAACAGAATTTCTGTAGGTGCTAGAAGATTATATTAGAAATGGGCTCTGAAAAATTCTTGTAATTTCTCGTAAAATGCTAGTATTTAAAAGGAAGGAAAAAAACAGTCTGACACGAAATACCATGAAAACCGCGTAAGCCAAGAGACCGGGAGTGATTCAATGACTGAAACTGAAGTGGAGAAAACAAAAGCTGAAGGACAGAAGATGAAAAGTGAAGGAAATAATATTAGCAGCTGTTTTATTCTAGAGTATTCTGTAGTAGAACGCACAGAGAATGGTGAACTAAATTGTTATTGTTTTTTTCCTGTGGCTATATTAGTGGTGAAAGGAAGGTATTTGTTTGGCTGTCAACATCTATTATCCACAGCCAGCCACAAAAATCTAACAATACAAATGTTAATAGTGTTCAATATCCCAATGGGTGAAACCAAAACGCCAATTGTACTCTAGACACCTTATGTGGGTTTTCCCTTTATCCCCACAAAAACACAAAGATATACATACAGTATAAGGTGGAGTATATAAATAGGAGTTCTTCCAAATGTAATGTTCAACAGGATAATATTCTTTAACAATTCCCTAAATATGAACACAAATAGGGAAAAAGAATAGTGCAATATTGCCAATACACAGTCTATAATTATAGTAAATAGGTAATGGAGCACTCACAAACATAGAGCCACTAGGTAGGCTCAGAGATTGAAGCACTGTGGGTACTTAAGGGACCCACTCCCTTCTTTCTATGGTCTGTGATATTTGGCGTCTTTAGTGGTTCGGAATCCATTTTCACTTCCTCTTCCGGTATTTGCGTTCCATTTGTGGAACGCATGTATCACATGATGCGTTCCACGGCGTCATTTTCTTTGATTTCACATCCTCTTCCGGTATTCGGCATTTGTGTTCCACCCGGGTCGTCAATCAAAAAGTCTTCCTTATCTCCTCCTAGGATTCTTCAAGGAAAACCCCATTGACATCATTGAGTAAGAATGGTGTCACGGTACTTGTGACGCCCAAACGTCAGGCCTGCCTCTTCTACATATGGAGCTTTGGGGGGAAAGAGGGAGATGGAGCTTGGGGGGGGGGGGGGAAGAGGAAGATGGAGCTTTAAGAAGAGTGGGACATGGGGAGGGAGAGAGGGAGTTTGAGCTGGTGGATGAGATGAAGATGGAGCATTTAGGAGAGAGGGGGAAATGGAGTTGGAGAGGGAGAGTGGAAGTTGAAACTGGGTGGAAAGAGGGAGATGGAGCTGGCAAGGATAGGCAGAGACTTGAGACTGCTGGAGTCACTAATGTGAGCTGTGTACATGACAAAGCTTAATAACAATAAAACTTGTACTAATGTGCAGAGTGTATTAACATATCACAGAGCTCAACAGAAAAAATAAAGCTCTAAATAATGTGTTTCACAGCATTAAAACTCACAGCAATGTGCAGTGTAAATGAGTGTATCACAGAGACATACTGCAAGAAACACATATGAGCGCTTCCAGGATGCATCACGATTGGAATGAGAGTGAAGGGTACTGAATGCTAAGAAGGGAAAGATGGAATGGAACTGTGCAGTGTGTGATTCAGAACATGTGTGTTTGTATGTGTATGGGGCAGTGTGTGTTAGAGAGAGTGTGTGAGAGAGTGCTGTATGGGTCAGTGAGTTTCAGTAAGCTCAAGTGGAGTGAAGCAGAGAACCCTCCTGGTTGGCTGAAAGTTTTGTTTTTTTTAAATAAATTTATATCAGAATTCATGCTCTTGAAATGAGAATGACAAAAGAATATTTGAGTCCTATTAAAAGGGTTTTTCACAAGACGTCAAAATGATGAAACTGAAACTTTAAGGGTTAATCTGCTGCACCACAGCTTAAAATAAAACAGTTCTTTCGTTAATTGTGAAGTCCTGTCCTTACTATTGGAGATATAAGCACTAATAATGGAGATATAAATCAATGTTTTTTGGGACTGGTATCAATTTTTTTTCCAGGGATGCTTTTTAATCCCGGTCCAGCCAAGTCTACGCACTATGCACTTTATCACACCCATCCACGCGTCTCTTAAAGGAAATAGTCCGCCTTCTCTATCTAGCTGCACTATACCCGAATTCGCTATTGCAATGGAGGGATTCAAGTTGACAGGTAGGGGACAGTTTTGAAATGAGTGCCTAGCACAGACTAAGCAACTGTTCCAAAATCTAGCTAAGGTGGGATGGAAAAGAAAGACAGACACAAAAAGACATATTAACTAGCCTTTAGACATCGGGACTTAAACCTGCGAGAAAGAAAAAAAAAAAATCTACCTGTTAATAGTTACATAAAAAATTTTATCGAGAGGCAATACAGCATCAATTAATGCCCAATTATCACACAAAAGGGGAGAAGGAGAACAGCCCATGACAGGGAACAGAACATAAGACCGATGGAGTAACAATTTAAATTTTTTATAGATCAAGAATTGTGTTAATCTAATGGATTAATCTATAAAATAATTATATTGTTTCAAGATATATTCATTCTAGAAATTCTAATTGCTATACTTTTTTCTATTACGCCACATATTAGACCTAAAATCTCTGTCTAAGAAAATGCTTAAGTAATTTTAGCCCTGTTCAGGGATTTAATTGCCGAATAACGATACATATGTATCAACAGTGTAAAACAGGCAACGAAAGACTAAAAAAGATGGACCTTCTCCTATCCTTTGGACTGAGCAATCCAATCTCTAAGCCAAGTTAATTTAAACATTTAGAGTAGTTAGGCAGTCAGTTTATATTAACTGAGAGCAAGGTAAAATAAGTCTAGGATATCTGCAGCAAAAAAAAAAATATATATATACAAAATAAAGACATGTTTAGCTGGCTCAGATTCCCACATCTGTATTATGGCTGTTCGTTTTGCAGACATCTTATTTGAATGTGTCAGCCTGCCATGGGAGAGTTATCTTAATAAACAGAGTTTTAATTTAATTTAAAAAAAAAATGAATAGGATAAACAGGAAATGTATCCCACACATGAAGCACCCAGATAACTGTACATTATTTACTCAACTATTTAATTTAGTTTGTGGCCTAGGTACCATGTGATCAGATGGAAAACATGGAAAAACATTTACAGAACTATAACTTTTGTCAAAGAGAAGCTTAAGGTCTGAAATTGTACCTGTCGATACAGCATCTAAATTACAAACAAGATACAAGAGCATTGTGTTTAAAGAGGTTTGATATTTGTCCGTATTGCAGATTATGGAAGAGGACAATTGTTTGGAAGTGAACAGCATTAAAGGAACAATATGGGGTCGGACAGTACAATTCACTGGGGGAGGGTGTTTCTCCCACTTGAGTCATGGGTTCCTCTCTTCCCTTTTTTTCTTCTTTCTCCTTCTTCTCTTTTTTTAATTCACACCCACTCTCTAGAACCAAGGTGGTTGCATGTGCAGTGTGGAATTCTGTGTTAGCTGGAACTTCATAAGCCGCCCTTGCATGCCAGTTCATTATTGTGAAATGCGTCTTGTTTTATTGTTTTGACTCAATGTATCTTTTAATTTAATTGCTACTCATACCGTATTTATTCCAAAGCAATCCACTATACTTCTCCCAACATTGTGCACCATTGCATCTTCTCTCCTCACTATTCCCGACATACTGCCCCATCTCCAAGTCTTTCTGAAATTGTGCATGCTCATCTGAGCAATGTCCTTTCTTCTACTTTTCCCACTCCTCCCTCAGTATCAAAATTACTTCTTTCCCCAACTTACCTCAACCTCACAGCAATCTCCATATGTCCCCATCACTGCTGCACTCCTATCAATTCACACCCTGCACTTATTTCTCTGAACTCTTTTTCCTACTCCCGATCTCATACTAGACTCCATCCATACAAAACCCACTCTCATCTTTTGTCATTGCCTCTACTTTAGCTTCTAGCAGCTAATGATATCTCTACCAACCAAGGGCCTTTCATCTGCTCTGCTCACACTAAGCCATTCAGAAACCTTATGAATATTATCCCAATACCCTTTCACTTATCCTCATCTACCAACGTTCTTTGTGCACTCTGGAATGCCCACTCTGTCTCCAGCAAACTCAAATCTTTGGCTATACTCCACCTCTTCATTTCAAAATCACCATGCTCACCATACTAGCACTCACTGAGATCTAGCTGTCTCCCTCTGACAGCAGTACTCCTGCTTTTTTATGCGCCTATAACTATCCCACACTCTAAAACTGTAAAGGGGGTGGTCTAGGCATCCTTTTCTCTTTTAAATGTAGCTTTTCACTAATCTTTCCTGTCCCTGCCTTATCTTTTCATTCCTTTAAAGTTCACACTGCCCGCCTATTTATTAAACCCACCCCTTTAAGAATTGCCATCATTTATTGTCCCCTGGTATTCCGAGCATATTTATTGAAACACTTTTCTTCCTGGCTACCCCATTAGCACTCTCTCCTTTATCCTTTGGGACTTTAATATCCCAATCAACAACCACAACTATTCTGCTGCCTCTCATCTGCTCTCTGTAACCTCCTTTGGCCTCATGCAATGGTTTAACTCAGCAACTCATATAGCGGGAAACACTCTTGATTTCATCTTCACCAATCTCTGTACCACCTGAATTACAACCTAGGCACACCAAGCAGACCTTGTACCTCCAAAAATGCTTTAGAACTGCTGAACACTGCTGGAGAAAGTCTCATGCTGTATCTGACTTCCTCCAATAACATTTATTCTACACTTGTACAGTCTTTCTCTTTCCCCTGCAAAAGTAAACTATTTTAATACCCTCATAACCATACTCTCCAAAGAAACCAAACACCTTTTACACTTTTTTTTTTTTTGTAAATATATTTTTATTGGCATATTTCATGCACACAAAGAGAAAGGCATAGCATTGAGACTCGCAGGTCTCCGTTGTTGTCTTACGGTGTGTTCACATAGCAAATGCCAGCACATTGAGACTCGCAGGTCTCCATTAGTTTAACCATGTATATATAACTGTGATAGATGACAAACATAACAAGCATATCATCTACACTCTTTCTTATATATTTTGTACAGTTGCATGTCCTGTTGGGCTCATATGCCCGCAATTACGTCAGTTTCATAAGTCCCTTATGGATGTTGCGTGTGTGTGTATGTCTCCGTTGCTCGTGCCTGTTTGTGAGAGTGTCGCGGGACAGCCCGGGCCCTATGATCCGCCCCCCCTCCCCTCTTTGGGGTGCCCTATTTAGTTGGGGTGGTCTCCTCGTCTATGTGACAGGGCCTCTCTTGTCTTTTTGTGTGTTTGTCGGGCCTTCCAGTGTCGGTGAACACCCGTTGCCGGAGGTAGACCTGCCCCTGTATGGCTGTCTTCCCCTCTCCTCTTTGGGTTTGTAGCCTCCTGCACCTTTTACACTTTTAACTCTTTTCTCTGCCCTGTTGCTGCTCCTCTTCCTACAAATTTTAGCACCAAAAAACATTACAACTCACTTCACTGATAAGAGTTCTGAGATCAAGTAAGAAATCTCTTATCTCTGTCGTACCCCTACAAATACTTCTCACTACCCCACTCCCTCATCTGTTATATGCTCACTTGCACCCACTATGCCAGAAGAGGTCTCTACTCTGCTTTCAGTTCTGCTCCCTCAATCCTATTCCTTCACAAGTCACTCACACTCTGTCTCATTCTCTTGCTCTACCCCTCAACCCTTTAAAATATTAAATGTCTCCCTCTCCACTGGCATATTTCCTGCACCATTCAAGCATGTGACCATAAGTCTTATTCCAAAAAAGCCCAACCTTGGCAATAATTCCCCATTCAACCACTGCCCTATATCGCTGCTACCTCTAAGATCCTTGAGAGAGTTGTGTACGCTAGATTGACCAACTTCCTTGAATCCAACTTTCTTCTTGACCCCCTTCAGTCTGGATTCCGTACTTGTCACTGTTGAAGAGGCTTTGACCAAAGTATCCAATGATTTAATTGCTGCAAATTCAGTGGTCACTACTCCCTGCTAATTCTCCTTGACCTTTCTGCTGTTTTCGACACTGTTAATTATCAACAACTTCTTCTCATCCTCCGAAATCTCAGTCTACAAGACTCTGCTTTCTTCTGGTTCTCCTCCTACAGCTCCAATCGCTCTTTCAGTGTTTCTTTCTCTGCCTCTTTCTCTTCTCTTCTCTGCAACCCCTCTCTTTTGATCTTCCCTAAGGTTCTGTTCTTGGTCCATTACTGTTTTAAATCTATACTGCCTCCTTTGGTAATCTCAGTAACTCCCTTTGCTTCCAATATCACTTCTACACAGATGACACGCAAATATATCTGCCCTCTCCTGATATCTCACCGTCGCTCTTGTTCATGTCTCTGACTGCCTTTCTGCTATTTCTAATTGGACGGTTGCTCACTTTCTCAGACTTAACCTGTCCAAAACAGAACTTCTTGTCTTTCCTTCTTCAAGTGTTGCTACTCCCGTGTCTGCTTCCAAGTCAATGGCACTATCGTCATCTTTATCTTGCAGACTCACTGCCTAGATGTTTTCTTTGACTTCAATCTCTCCTTCACCCCTCACGTCCAGTCAATCGCCAAATCAATCTGCTTCCATCTCAAATATATAACAAGGTGCTAGTCCATGTTGCTGTCCTAAATCTTTGAAAGCTCACTTATTTAGGAAACGTGGCAACCCACCTTGCTTCCTCTCTTGCAATTGTGTTATCCAATAACCTAAGACTTCATTGCAGCTCAAAGACTCTCAACTCTCTTCTGGAGTTCTGGATGGGACTGCTTGTTTTGAGTGTTGCCACTGACACACATTTCACCCAATGAGAAAATGTATTTTGGTACACCCGAGCTGTAAAAAAAAGTTTTTTGAGCAACACTGAGAGCTGTGGTAACCCAAAAAAAGGCTTTAAAGGCCAAAGGCACATCCACAATAGGGCGCCCAAGACCACCTTGTCTGCAAGCAGTGACCCAGCACAGGCCCCGGAGGCTTACAGCCCATCAGAGCAGACTGAGAAGATGGCGGGGCATGAGGCCCAGCAGGCATTCTGCAAGGGGACCAAACACCCCTGCATTCCTGAGACACCTAGATTGAACCACAGACCAATGCATTGGGATGCCACTAAGCTGACTTCCAACTACACATGGGCAGCCACACAGCCTGAGAGACCGTAGCTTCCCACACAGGTGCTCATGACACACAGTCTGTAGGGTCCCTCACACACCTCTGCAAATCTACAGCCATGTACAGGCTTATCTAACGGACCTACAATCATTAGGCCTCAGAAGCAAGACGAGTGTCCTTAACACCCAGGGAATCCTCGGGGGCACTACTTCTACATTAATCAACTACACATTAACACGAAATAACACACATCATTTTGCTCAATCCTGTTGTCAGTTTGCATCTGTGTATACCCATGCTTAATGATTCCGACCCATTGACACCCAAACAAACGCTTGTTTAAATTGTTTATATTATAAAATTGTGCAAGCTATGTCTATTGCCCCAAATGTCGTACGTGATGCTCTGCTTGAGGATTGCCATTGGGGTACCTTAACCCATTAAGGACACATGACATGTGTGACATGTCATGATTCCCTTTTATTCCAGAAGTTTGGTCCTTAAGGGGTTAAGCCTGTGTGTAACAATCTCATGCACTACAAAAATAAAAAATAACAAAAAAAATGTTTTTCAAAATATATCTCATAGTTCACCTTATCTAAGATTTCTCATGTTTTAAAATGATATGTGGCTTTCCTTCCTATAGTCAGAAAACCTGCTTATCTTCTAGTCTGTTGGTAAACATAAGACTCATCACAAGACTTATTAATCAAATGACACTTGTTATGAGTAAAAAAAAATTATAAAGATAATGAATTCAGCACAGATAAAAGTTTTATCTGTCAAATATAAAATAATACTATTGTGATACATTTTCCCTTCTTTCAGCTAAGAACAGAAAAATTGTGACTGCAGCAGGTACAATTAACAAACTGGATAATAGAATATTGAAAATATTGCCTGATCTGTTTGAAGATTAATCTCTGTTGCAGATGGTAGGCCAGAAATGATCAACACAATTCGCTAAAATTACCCAGTATTATTTTCAGCAGTGTAGGTGTAAAGATGCAATGAAATATTTATTGGCTTATGGCAGGTCCCCTAGTACCAATTAAGCATAATTCAATTGAAGGGACAATCATCTGCTGAAATACATAATAAATAAATAAATGAAAAATAAAATTCAAAATAAAAATAAGCAAATATATAACATATATAATATATAATATACAGTATAAAAAACACACACCAATTCTGGGTTTGCTTTTCACAAGAAGCATTGCCTGATGTGAATGATGCCTTGCACAAAAGAGCTCTCAGAAGACCTACGATTAAGAATTGTTGACTTGTATAAAGCTGTAAAGGGTTATAAAAGTATCTCCAAAAGCCTTGCTGTTCATCAGTCCACGGTAAGACAAATTGTCTATAAATGGAGAAAGTTCAGCACTGCTGCTACTCTCCCTAGGAGTGGCCGTCCTGTAAAGATGACTGCAAGAGCACAGCGCAGACTGCTCAATGAGGTGAAGAAGAATCCTAGAGTGTCAGCTAAAGACTTACAAAGTCACTGGCAAATGCTAACATCCCTGTTAGCGAATCTACAATACGTAAAACACTAAACAAGAATGGATTTCATGGAAGGATACCACAGAGGAAGCCACTGCTGTTGAAACAAAACATTGCTGCACATTTACAGTTTGCACAAGAGCACCTGGATGTTCCACAGCAGTAAACAATGGGTCGCAAGAGTATTCTGAGAACGGACAGCAGCTAAAATAGCCTGCCCTTCGGTGGGTCCCCGCTCAGAACTCATGCTGGTTTTAGCTCCAACTTGTGCCATTACAGAGAGAACATATCTGAAGCATATCAGACTGGTCCCACCCATACGGGCAGTCCAGACCCGAAATGCCAGCAAGTTCTCTCTGCACGAGAGATACAGCAACCCCAGACGATCGTTTCAGCCTTGTTAGGCATCGTCAGTGAGGCATAGCTGATATCTCTCTAGGCATCGTGAGCAAGGGGTCCACGTCTGGATTACCCTTTAGACTAATGGAGAGCAAACAATGGGTCGCAAGAGTATTCTGAGAACGGACAGCAGCTAAAATAGCCTGCCCTTCGGTGGGTCCCCGCTCAGAACTCATGCTGGTTTTAGCTCAACTTGTGCCATTACAGAGAGAACATATCTGAAGCATATCAGACTGTTCCCACCCATACGGGCAGTCCAGACCCGAAATGCCAGCAAGTTCTCTCTGCACGAGAGATACAGCAACCCCAGACGTTCGTTTCAGCCTTGTTAGGCATCGTCAGTGAGGCATAGCTGATATCTCTCTAGGCACCGTGAGCAAGGGGTCCACGTCTGGATTACCCTTTAGACTAATGGAGAGAAAACAATGGGTCGCAAGAGTATTCTGAGAACGGACAGCAGCTAAAATAGCCTGCCCTTCGGTGGGTCCCCGCTCAGAACTCATGCTGGTTTTAGCTCAACTTGTGCCATTACAGAGAGAACATATCTGAAGCATATCAGACTGGTCCCACAGCCACGGGCAGTCCAGACCCGAAATGCCAGCAAGTTCTCTCTGCACGAGAGATACAGCAACCCCAGACGATCGTTTCAGCCTTGTTAGGCATCGTCAGTGAGGCATAGCTGATATCTCTCTAGGCACCGTGAGCAAGGGGTCCACGTCTGGATTACCCTTTAGACTAATGGAGAGCAAACAATGGGTCGCAAGAGTATTCTGAGAACGGACAGCAGCTAAAATAGCCTGCCCTTCGGTGGGTCCCCGCTCAGAACTCATGCTGGTTTTAGCTCAACTTGTGCCATTACAGAGAGAACATATCTGAAGCATATCAGACTGGTCCCACCCATACGGGCAGTCCAGACCCGAAATGCCAGCAAGTTCTCTCTGCACGAGAGATACAGCAACCCCAGACGATCGTTTCAGCCTTGTTAGGCATCGTCAGTGAGGCATAGCTGATATCTCTCTAGGCACCGTGAGCAAGGGGTCCACGTCTGGATTACCCTTTAGACTAATGGAGAGCAAACAATGGGTCGCAAGAGTATTCTGAGAGCGGACAGCAGCTAAAATAGCCTGCCCTTCGGTGGGTCCCCGCTCAGAACTCATGCTGGTTTTAGCTCAACTTGTGCCATTACAGAGAGAACATATCTGAAGCATAATAGACTTGTCCCACCCATACGGGCAGTCCAGACCCGAAATGCCAGCAAGTTCTCTCTGCACGAGAGATACAGCAACCCCAGACGATCGTTTCAGTACTGGCAAAATATTCTGTGGACAGATGAAACCAAAGTTGAGTTGTTTGGAAGAAACACACAACACTATGTGTGGCAAAAAAAAGGCACAGCACACCAACATCAAAACCTCATCCCAACTGTGAAGTATGGTGGTGGGGGCATCATGGTTTGGGGCTGCTTTGCTGCGTCAGGGCCTGGACGGATTGCTATCATCGAAGGAAAAATGAATTCCCAAGTTTATCAAGACATTTTGCAGGAGAACTTAAGGCCATCTGTCTACCAGCTGAATCTCAACAGAAGATGGGTGTTGCAACAGGACAATGCCCCAAAGCAGAAAAGTAAATCAACAACAGAATGGCTTAAACAGAAGAAAATACGCCTTCTGAAGTGGCCCAATCAGAGTCCTGACCTCAACCCGATTGAGATGCTGTGGCATGACCTCAAGAAAGCGATTCACACAAGACATCCCAAGAATATTGCTGAACTGAAACAGAATTACTCCTGACCATTGTGCACGTCTGATCTGCAACTACAGGAAACGTTTGGTTGAAGTTATTGCTGCCAAAGGAGGTTCAACCAGTTATTAAATTCAAGGGTTCACATACTTTTTTCACCTGCACTGTGAATGTTTACATGGTGTGTTCAATAAAAACATGGCAACATTTCATTCTTTGTGTGTTATTAGTTTAAGTAGACTGTGATTGTCTATTGTTGTGACTTAGATGTTGATCGGATCACATTTTATGACCAATTTGTGCAGAAATCCATATCATTCCAAAGGGTTCACATACTTTTTCTTGCAACTATATATATATATGTATATATATATATATAAATACTACGGGGGGGAGAAAGGGGATTTAGGGTGGGTATGTGTAGCTACTATACATTACATTTATATATTTGCTTAATTTTATTTGTATTTTAATTTATGTACAAATTCATTTTTATACAGTATATAGATTAAAATTATTGAGGCACTTATCACATGATAAATTAAATGTTAGATGAAAATAATTCTGAGGAATATACCAATTTTTAATATAATTTTCACTTATAAACAAAACTTATTTGATTCACAGAAGGAGATTTAATATCACTAAGGATCACAAAGAAACTATATGTATATACTCAATACGTTATGTATTATATTCTAACAGTCCTTTTTCTTTAGTATAGTTTTTATCCACATGGTAATCTTCAGTGGGGGCCTCATAACAACCATAATACTAAGGTATCAAAGACAATTGTCTGTTATGGAACGCATAGTAGCTATGGTTGGAACACATCACATCAGTTACACGGATGAATATGAAAACAGCTGTGAAGAACCGAAGAAAGATTGTATCAATCACAACAGGTGACTCAAATCAACACAAGTCCAATCATAAGAAAGAAGACACCCACTGTATTACAGATAGACTTAGGGATTAGCCCTATTTAAGGGATTTGTGGGAGGGGGTTGTTAGACTGCTATTTTGCTGCATTTATAATTGTGGTTATTGCTTTTATTGTTTGGTCCCTGAGGTAGTCCTATATTATATTGATAAGTATTATTTGTTATCACCTTTACATATTATAATTAGGGTGATTTTGTATTTAGTATGTCTAAAAACAGCTTGGGAAAGATGCAGACTCCCCTTCTCCCACAGCCCAAACTCTGAATAATTGCTGTCTCTTGAATTTAGCTCCACTGAGCTAAACAAACACGGAAATAACAGGACCTGTTGTCTAATTGACAGCTGGCGGGTGGAGGGACAGGATTACGTTATAAAACTATCAATTCCTATTGAAATCAGCACTTTTTGTAAAATCAAAATAGAGGATACACGCTTCACACATAAATTGAACCGAACTGAATTGCCAAAGTGCCGAATTGCTGAAGTCCCGAATTGTCGAAGTGCAAAATTTCAGAAGTGCAGAAGTGCTTCGGCTTTCTGAAAAGTGGCAAAACAGGAGAGGAAGGAGAAATTAAGGGAATGATGACAGGAATCTAACCATAACCCTAACCCTACTAGGGGTAGGGTTAGGGGTATGGGTTAGTTTAGGGGTAGGGTTAGGGGAAGGGGAAGGGTTAGGGAATTGCCGAAGTCAGAAGTCCTGTAGTGCCGAATTCCCAAATTGACAAATTGATGAAGTCCTGAACATCGGAAGTGCCAAACCGAACCGAAGTGCCGAAGTCCCGAATTTCGGAAGTGCCAAACCGAAGTGCCGAAGTGCCACATTGCCAAAGTCCCGCAGTGTTGAAGTCCTGAATTTCGGAAGTGCCAAACCGAACCAAATTTTTTGCCCACGCACATCCCTAGTGGTAACTATGTTAAATAAGAATGCACAATCTTGACGTGTTCTTACGTTTGTTAGGACATGACCAACGGGGATATATATATATATATGCAAGGGATTCTGGGTGGGTGTATGTAAATGAGCTGAACCACATTTTTGCCTCATAATTCCACTTTATGCATGGATTCCTTGGAGTATAATGTATGAGGTTGGTTACTGACTTGCTACTCCAAGGAATCCATGTATAAAGTGGAATTATGAGGCAAAAATGTGGTTCTTTGTTAAGCTCATTTGCATATGCCTACCCAGAATCCCCTGCAGTAGTGAGAGCACTGTTAAAGTGAGATTTCTGTGATAAAAGCAAGTCTTATGGCTTGACTGGTGTGTGTATTGTGTTTAACAATGTATTAAATATATATATCTTAGGAGTGTATAATAATGTTTAGCAAGGAGATAATATTTAGGTTACGAATCAAGAAAACAAAATAGCCATTTAGCTATAACAGGGTAAGATTCATTAGAGACATTACTTTGGGGATTTCTATTACTTTTGATAAGATTAGCCAGAGAAAATGTATATATTTTTTGTAACTGTTGAGTTTATTTGGTGTTGGCGACTTTGTTAGAATACCAACAAATATACATCAGTTATTCAATGTATAATGGCTCTGAAGATATTAACCCTTCCTTGTGGCATGTAAAGTTATTTCCTAGTTGTTTTACAACTTAATGAGCTGCCACCAGAAAAAAGCATTAAGCTATCACCATAAGTAATAGAACCGTGAACTTGCTTAAAATGTACTTTTCTATTTATTTTGGAAATAGTTCACTATATTGTGAGCTGTACGCTTGGCTTACTGTATTTCCATAAGGAAAATAAATTCTGCTCTTTTGCTAAATGGCTCTTGCCATATGCTGGCTGATTGCGAATTCCAACATCCATAACTCAAATATAGCGGGAATGACCTTGAAAGTTATGACTGAAAGAAGTTGATGGAAAGGAAGTTTGACAATCTGCAGTGATTCCGAGAAGTATAATAATCATTATAAAGAGTAGCAGTTGTTAAAGAAGTGGCTCTTGAAAATCTATTTTGGAAAAAAATAAACCACATTTTGCATGCTATTTCTCTGTTCATCTAGTTAACTTTCCATATTATATCATATTTCTCCAAATGACACTGACTACCCTAATGAACCTACTATTACACAATCCACTTGTTCATACATACATACATACACACACACACACACACACACACACAATATAAATGTACTGGATGTCAACAGTTTAACTAATACCAATTTAAAATGCATAATCTCTGAATAAATGACAAAACAAACAAACAAAAACGTGATTTTTGTCAAAAAGAACCCTATTCAAAGTGTGCTCGTGACTTGGCTCTAATAGTGAAAGCTAGGGTTAAAATTCCCTAGGCTAGAAATAATGATAAAACATAACCCCCTCCCCCCTGCCCTTCCCCCCTCCCCCCATTAACATCACATACATTTAATTATAATAAAATAAATAATCTCATAATGTTGCCACTATCAAAACAATTTATAAATTGGGTGCTTTGCCCCAAGCTAATTAAACTAAAACCCCACAAAATATGATTTAACACAATATCTATGTGATTTCAATAAATTGGTCTAGCCAGGTCATGTGAGTCTTTACCAGACAAAGGCAGAACTTAATAAACACATATTTATTATGAACAAAACAAAAGTCAAAGTGCAAATATAACAGATGACAAATTATTGACAGATAGATGACAAACAAATAATTTACAGATAAAAATAAAAAGGATAAAATCCCTTTGATGGTAAAGCAACAATATTTTATGTCTGCGGGGGCTCCGGCAAGGAAAGATAGTAAATAGTAAAAAGTAGATCTTGACCCCTAGTGAGCACACAAGACATTTGCCCATCATTAGATTTATACCTCCCTTATTCATATCAAGTTTCCAAGCCAGCCTAGAGGTGCTATAGGTGGAGGGGAAGGTGTTCCTATAGGAATAATGAGTGACCTCTCCCTTGTGTTTTAGACCATCACTAATCCAAATAGAAACTTTTGATTTTATTTTCTATTTTGTGCTTGCCACAGAAGTAGTGGCATTTATGAATTTCTTGCAATTTGTCAATACCATACATATGTCATACTTCCTACTTATGATCTAATATAGTGGACTTCATAATTCTTCCCAAATACAATAGGTATACAATAATGAAGCAGTTTGGGATCATGCTCCTGCAGTCTCAATGCTCAATTATCTGCCATTCAGGAGCTAAATCACTTTGTTTATACAGTCCAGTAAAAACAGGTTTCATTAATCTAAAGTTGTCTTGGTGACTATAGGGTTCCTTTAATGTTTCTTTTAGATATGATACTGGAAGACAATCGTCTCCTGACTGCTCATAGTTAGTTACTATATCAAAAGAATCCACTCGGGGGACGGGGCTTGGCTACCATGCTGTTCAGCCACATGCAGAGTGAGCTCCTTGCATGAGCTGACTTTGCTCATATAATCAAGCTACTTTAACTGCATTCTTGTCACAGACGGATACCTGACGGTGCATACAAGTTAGTGGGTATAGTACCAGTGCATTCTCGCTGCTGCCGGGTCACAACTCTGACTTGCTTGAAGTGCAGCCTAGTGTTGGCCCGAACGGGAGTTGCAACCAGACTCCTCGGAGGGACTTCACTGAGTCCCATCTCCCCCCTGGACCGGTGGGGGTTATGGAATTACACTTGCTGTCCTTACCTCTCGATCCAAGCTGCACATCAGCCGTGTCTCAACTTCACTGTTTCTCCAAGATGGCAGATTCTGTCTTAAAACATCTGGATGACATCTTCTAGAGCTTCTGGCGAAAGCTAAGGGAACGGCAGAAAGTCTCAGAATCTAAGCCGCAAGAGGACCGATGGATCGCTGTGCCGGAAAAGTGTCTGACCCATTAGGGCAAATTTAGATGGCAAACACTCACTCATCCTGTCAATTACGCTCCTGGACTGAGAGCCTCAAGAGGCATAGTCTCCATGCATCAACCACACCAGTCAAAGATCAGTCATCCTCCATGGTACACACCACCTGGATCCTCTGGCTGCCCCCTATGGGGAAGAGACCTGGTACATGTGTGCTCTTGGGTCTGTGGATCTCAGATGCTGGCTCTCGTTCAGGCCTGGGACTGGAGGGGTGCTTAGCTTTGGCAGTATGGTTCATACTCCCACGGGTACTCTCTTAGACCTGCAACATTTTTGTGAGAACGCTGCTGCTTCCACATGCGACCAAACAGAAGAAAGAACTTCAGGAAAATCAAAAGGTGCATTCCGACACAAAGCCTTTTAAAGGTACAGGAGGTGGAGACCAGAGTGGAAAAGTTGTGTGTGCTTGTGGCCCCTCAGAGGGTGTTTGAGAGTGATAATAAGCAGAGCCTGTCTGGGCTTGTGGCCCCTCAGAGGATGAATGAGAGGACTATAAAAGCAAGTCCTGACTCTGGAGGTCGTTGCTGTCTGTGTCGCTCCTCCCTGTGACGAGGCAATGCCATCAACAAAGAATATGGGGTCCGAGACACATACCCCTTAACCTCTTCACTGCCAGAAGGGCAAATAATAACAACATATAATGCGAAGCCCGCACCCCGTACAGTGTGGCTGTAACTTTGTCAGCAGCAGCCAGTGACAGCCAGAGAGGGGGCAAAACTCACATACAGAGCTCCATGCAGAGCTCCCCAGCAGAGCAGATGGTGTGCGCTGTCAGTGCCAAGCAGAGCTCTCCCCACTCCAAGTGTGAGTGTGAGTACCGACCTTTGTCCCAGACCACTTCAATGAGCTGCAGTTGTGTGGGTGTCTACAATGTCCCTTTAATGACAAAAGTGCTGATTTATCATAGAAATGGGACACACGTCACCAACTTCAACAAGTTCAAGTGCTTTCAAAGTGTGTAGTGGTTCGTTAAGTCCTTTTTGATCCAAACTATTCAAATGTAGAGATAATAATCAGTGAGAATTCCAAGTGAATTTCTCATTTACAATTAGAATAGCTGATTTGGAAAAATTCTCGAAACCATCTATGTTTCTAGTTTGACTTTTTTGGTCTTGAGTTTGAAATTCACTTTCAACTCCTAACAATTAATCACTTTAGTGAATGACCCAGAAAAAGTTAGAGAGTTACTCTGACTAGGGGGGTGTCATGACTTCCAGTGTCATGTGTAACCCCCCCCCCGACCCCAATCATTACGCTGTGCACAGCCGCAGCGGCAGCACCTTTGCAGAGACTGAGAAGGGGGAGGAGTCTTGCGGGATGCAGAGTGATGACGACGTACGCAGCGCCGCCATCAGTCCGCCTTCACAGATCTTCACAGCAAGGATCCAGTGGTCGGTCTCGGAGGGAAGGCATCATCAAAACGTGAGTAGTAATTTATGTGATGTTATTCATTTATGTGTTTATGTAATTTATGTGATGTTATTAAATTAATTAAAAGGGGGTGTATAATTATGGGGGGTGTATTAATTATGGGAGGTGTATTAATTATAGGGGGTGTATTAATTATGGGGGGTGTATTAATTATGGGGGGTGTATTAATTATAGGGGGTTTATTAATTATGGGGTGGATTAATTATGGGGGTGTATTAATTAAGGGGGGTGGATTAATTATGGAGGTGTATTAATTATAGGGGGTGTATTAATATGGGGTGGATTAATTAAGGGGGTTTTATTAGTTATGGGGGTGATTAATAGGGGGTGTATTGTATTAATTATGGGGAGTACTAGTTAGGGTCTTTTAATTAAGGGGTGGATTAATTAAGGGGGTGTGGATTAATTAGTGTGGATTTATTAAGGGTGTGTGCATCAATTAAGGGGGATGGATTAATTAAGGGGGTTTGGATTAATTAGTGTGGATTAATTAAGGGGGTGTGTATTAATTAGTGTGGATTAAGGGGCCGTGGATTAATTAAGGGGGGTGGATTAATTATGGGGGGGTGGATTAATTAAGGGCGGTGGGTTAATTAAGGGGGTGTGGGATTAATTAAGGGGGGTGTGGATTAAGGGGGTGGATTAATTAAGGGGTGTGGATTAATTAAAGGGGGTGTGTGGATTAATTAATTAGGGGGGTGCCGCTCGGAGAGGTTTATTTAAGGGGGTAGGTTTAATTAATGGGGGTGCAGGTTTTTTTTAATTAATGGGGTTACAGTATTTTATTTATTAAGGGAGGACGTGCACTGCAGATTTTTGTTAAGGGGGTGTGCAGGATTTTAAGGGGGGTGTGCAGGTTTTTTGTTATTAAAGGGGTTGTGCAAGTTTTTTTTTTTTTTATTAAGGGGATGTGCATGTTTTTTTTATTAAGGGGGTTGTGCATGGTTTCTGTTTTTTATTAAGGGGACGTGCAGTGTTTTTGTTTTTTTACTTAAGGAGTTGTGCAGGGTTTTTATGTGTAGGGAGTGTATGAAATTTATGTGATCAGTGTGCAGGGTTTTTATATGAAGGCCGAAGGGCAGGGGTTTTCTAGAAGGGGCGAGACAAGGGGCTTTGTAGAAAGGGGCAGAGCAGGAGTTTTCTAGAAGTTTCTCACCTGCCCCTTTCTACAAAAGCACTGGTCTTCCCCCTTCTACAAAACTGGCGCATTTATACAAAACCTCTGCCCTGGCCCCCTTCTACAAAACCTCTGCACTAGCCACTACATCTTTTGAACCCAAATCCTTTTCCTATGCTGTTTCTAAGGATCGGCCCAATGAAGTGGTCTGGGTGCCAGGTCCCTCTAGTTTTAATCCTGCAGCTGAAAACATAGCAGTTTCAGAGATGTTTCACTGAGGGTTAATCCAGCCTCTAGTGGCTGTCTCACTGACAGCCGCTAGAGGCGCTTCCGTAATTCTCACTGAAAATTCACTGTGAGAAGACGCTGGACGTCCATAGGAAAGCACTGAGTAATGCTTTCCTAAGGGCAGTTTGAATGCGCACGCGGCTCTTGCCGCGCATGTGCATTCAGATCTGACGTCGGCAGGAGGAGAGGTCACCAGCGCCGAGGGAGCCCGTCGCTGGAAGGAGGTAAGTGACTGAATGAGTTTAAAGGGGTTAAAACCCCTTCAGCCATTTATCTTAATCCAGTGCAGGCTCCCTCGGCGCTGGTGAACTCTCCTCCCCCGCCGACATCAGCTCCCAAATGGAGCAGAATGCACATGTGTGGCAAGAGCCGCGCGCGTATTCAAACAGTCCATAGGAAAGCATTTCTCAATGCAATGGACCTTATTAAGAGGGGAAGTGAACCTTTCCAAAATAGAGATGGGCCATTCAGTCCTGTTGAAAGGCAAGGAGAGAAATCAAAAGGGAAGAGTCGACAGTTGACCACTGCATGGTTCTATAAGGCTCTGCCTAATGGCAAAAAAATTCTTAGAACATGGATGGTGTACTCTCCATCAAAAAAAGTTTGTTTTGTGTTTGCTGCAGACTTTTTGCTGTTGATGACAAAGTAACAGGGGCATCCAGTTTTGTTACTGGGTTTCAATTGTGGTGGAAGTTGAACCCAAAGTTGTCTGATCATGAGGCTTCTGAGCAGCATCTTACATGCTTGGAGAAATGGAAGACCTTGAGAGCAGGATTGAAGCTACAAAATGCCTTGATCATGTCCATCAAACAACAGTGGACAGAGAGAAAAGGAAATGGAGGGATATTTTGCATCGCCTTTTGGATGTAACTTTGTTTCTGGCTCACCAGAATCTTCCCTTTCGTGGTCATAGATAGACCATGTCATCCGCAAGCAAAGGCAACTTCCTCGAATTGGTAGAATTGCTCTCAAACTATGATCCCATTTTAAAGGAACATTTCATGAGGCTGAAACATGCTGTTGCATCTGGAAAGAGAATGACTTCCTATTTCTCTCAAAAAATTCAGAAAAAATTAATTTGTCTTTTGGGAAATCACGTGAAGGACAAAATAGTGGCTGATATCAAGAAAGCAAAGTACTTTGGGATTCTTTTTGACAGCACCCCTGATGTGTCCCACACTGATCAGATGTGTGAAGTGATCAGATATGTTCATATTGAAGGGGACCATGTTGAAGTAAAGGAATCATTCTTGGGCTTCTTTCCTGTTGCTGAAAAGACTGCTGCTGAGCTCACAGAAAATATCCTGCAACATCTGGAGGAAGATGGACTAGACATAAGCCTTTGCCGTGGTCAAGGATATGATAATGCTGCAACTATGGCAGGGATTCATGGTGGTGTTCAGGCAAAAATAAAAGAGATTAATCCCAAGGCTTTGTTTATGCCATGTGCTAACCATTCCCTGAACCTATGTGGGGTGCACTCATTTGGAAGTGTTGCTTCCTGTGTGACCTTTTTTGGAACATTGGAGAGAGTGTATTCCTTTTTTTCGGTTTCTACACATTGTTGGGAATTGCTGATGGAAAATGTAGGTGTGACAGTGAAAAGACTTTCCTAAACAAGATAGAGCGCTCATTATGATGCTGTGAAGCCAGTGAGGGCAAATTTTGAAAAACTGACTTCAGCAAACTGTGGGACTCACTCTTGAAAAGTGCATTGTGAAACTACAAGGTTTTAAAACGTTTCTAGCAGATCAGCGCAGTGAAATTGTGGAGAAGGCCATTTGTTATGCAACTACTACGTGTAAAGAAATGGACATTTCAATGGAAAGAAGAGGGAGAGTAAAGCTCCATAAAACAATGCCAGGAGAGAAGGCAAAGGACGCTGGTCTCACATTGCCAGAGGAAATGAAAAGGGCTATGTTTGAGTGCCTTGATCGTTTTCATCACGAGTTGGAAATTCGTTCTCAGGCAATTGAAAAAATCCTTTCAATGTTTGCTGTTATTCAGCCAAGCTCTCTGGTTGTGGCAACAGAGAAAGATATTCGTAATTATACTCCAAAATTGACTGAGATTTTTGACGAATTCTCTAATGAAGACATCTTTAGGGAAATTGAACGTCTTCAGAGGCATTTGGAAGCTGCCAAGATCAGTGTTGAAGAAGCAAAGAAATGGATGGCATTGCAGTTCCTGGAGTTCATTGTTAAATGGGATTATTGTGAATCTCTGCCAAATTTGTCACTGTGTTTAAGATTCTTTTTGACTCTCTGTGTGTCTATTGCTTCATGTGAAAGAAGTTTTTCCAAATTAAAATTGATACAAAATTTCTTTCGCTCAACCATGAGTGAGACAAGGTTGACAAATCTGGCTATACTTTCAATTGAAGAGATAAAAGAAGTAGGTTAGCGCTAATAATACGAAAAATAGACAGCGACCTTACAGAGGGTAACCCAATAACCCTCTATGTTGGAAACGTACGGCAGAAAGAAAGAAAGACTGCGCCAAAAATATAAAAATCACAATAAAAGATAATTAAAATATAATATGAAAGATAAAAAGAAATAAATACTAATAGTCCCAATGGAATGACAAAAGTCCGGTTGGCTTGGTCACTGTAATCACTGGTAAAGTGTCTTCTATATTTCTAGTAGTAGTAGTTCAAAAATCGTCTCGTGATATGGAAGACACAAGAAGAGAGGACCAATCGTGCAGAGTGTATAAAGGGAATGTAAAATAGTTTAAAATATAAATTTAACACTCACATTCGAATGAGCTATGGCCAGCTCAGGTGTAACAGGCATACAGCGGATTTATCCCCGCTTATAGGATATATCGATGCTTGTCCTCCAAAGGGTAAGGATGTCCGACACTCAGGGGAAGAGGAAAAAAAAACCCCAGCAAATAGTGCTCTCTGATGATATAACGTGATAGATGATAAAAAATAATAAAATATACTCACAAATGGAGTGCAGACGTCACTGCACTCTGGTAGTAGCGTTGGTGGTATAATAATCCCCACCTCTGGATTGGTATTGGAAGATGAATAAAATGCCAGGAAAGTAGAATTGTGTCTAAAAAGATAATGGCGCAAGAATCTAGCCAAAAATCATTTATTATATAAAATACACAATATTTAAAACCATTAACGCGTTTCACCACTAGGGTTTTATCAAAATGGAATATTCCATTTTGATAAAACCCTAGTGGTGAAACGCGTTAATGGTTTTAAATATTGTGTATTTTACCTCTGCACATTACCTCTGCCGAATAGACTGAATGGCCACTTTGGATCTGTGTGTTTTTTTGTTTATAGAAAGCATATTAACTGTTAAGTAAATGTTAATTATTTAAATTTTATTTATTACTAAGTTAATTTATTTTTCATAGTTCCATTTTTTTCAAGTTGATATACAGTTTACAAATTTGTGAAATAAATATTATGGAAAACATTGAAAAAATTGTGGGTGTTTTCTTACATTTTTATTATGGGGGGGATGGGGGGAGGTCCGCCCCGGGTGCCAAATGCTGTAGGTACGCCCCTGCCGGACATTAAAACAGAATTCATAAAAAAAAATTTAAAAAGAGGCTAAGCCGGGAGCTGCACTGAAAAGAGTTACCTATATGTATTAATTGCAAAATAGTGAATAACTTGGCTGTATTATCATATTTTATCTTTAGTAATAAAAAAATGATATCAATTCTCCTATAAAATTACATATTACTTAGGTAATGACAGGGAAGACAAAATAATTCTGTCCATCTATATTTTGATATTTTCATGCAACTGTATCAGATTTTGGCTGTGATATCACTGTTTTCGAAGATTGGGTGAACACACTGAAACTATTCTAAATGATATATCTGAAATGATACATCTGATCACGAACAGCCCCTTGAAGACCATAAAGCTACAAAAGACAAACCAAATCCTAACGTGCAAGCCTCCAGAGCAGAGGAATTGGTTGTATGAAATGGGATCTAATATTTACACTGACTTTTAGCAGTATCCCAATGTTTTGAAGTGCTTTTTACTAGGCTTATACCACTAAAGGCACACTCTAACCCCTAGCTAGGTTATCTCACTGAAGAGGTTATGATCCAAGGACCCTGCAGTCTTTCTTTTTAAAAAGATTTCATTACACAGATAAATACCTTATTCCCATGTGTAGGGATGCTTCCTTGGGCTGCCAATCAGTCAGCTGGAATAAACTTTTCTTACTTAAAATCAGTGAGATGGCTTCTCTAAGGAAAAACATAGATATACAAACACTCCTAAAAAATACAAAATAACACATAATGGTATAGTGTAATGCATAGCTTCTCAACCGTACACACACCACAGGCAGGTGGTGCGCCAAGATGTGCCTGGCTGGGGGAGAATGGAGGTGGAGGCAGCGAGGGAGATGTACTCTTTGTGCTCTTCCAACACATCTCCCTCACGCCAAGGAATGGATCCCCAATGAACCCTAGGGTAAGAATACCCACTGGCCCCCGTGGAAAGGATCCCAACTGGGCCCCAGGGAATAGATCTCTAATGGACCTAAGGGAAAGGATCTCCAATGGACCCAAGGGAAAGGATCTCCAATGGACCCAAGGGAAAGGATCTCCAATGGACCCTAGGGAATGGATCTCCAATGGACCCCAGGGAAAGGTTCTCCAATGGATCCCCAGGGAAAGGATCTCCAATGGACCCCAGGGAAAGGATCACCAATGGACCCCAGGGAAAGGATCTCCAATGGACCCCAGGGAATGAATCATCAACGGACCCCAGGAAAAGGATCTCCAATGGACCCCACGGAATGAATTGTCAACGGACTCCAGGGAATGGATCCATTCCAGCTCTCCCAAAGGCAGATTTGTGAGTTTAAGAGAGAGAGTGGGTATGTGTCTGTCAGTGTGTATCAAATCCACAAGAGTGCATCAGTGTGTCTGTGTACATCAGTGTGTGTCACTTGTTTTACTCCCCTTGTATGTTTATTTGCTCCCAGAAACTGGGATATATACAGGGGCGGGCTGGGCCGGGGGGCAGGGAGGCAATTGCCCCCCAGGCCGCCCTAAAATCTGTTGGGACCGGCCACTGAAGGGCCGGCCCTTTAAATGCTGCAGCCGCCTGAGCACTCTGTTAAGAGCCTCAGGCGGCGGCGGCGGCGGCGGCGGCGGCTGCTCCTCTCCTCCCCTCCCCTGTAAAGTGGCCGAGCTGGTCCGCGGTGCCCGGCCGGACTGATAGGAAGGCGCACGCTGAGTGTGCACTTCCTGTCAGTCCGGCCGGTTACAGGAAACAGAAACTCCAGTTCCGCGCGGAGTTTCTGTTTCCTGTAACTGGCCGGACTGACAGGAAGTGCACACTCAGCACTTTCTTATCAGTCCGGCCGGCACCGCGGACCAGCAAGCAGCTCGGCCACGCTACAGGGGAGGGCAAGGGAGAGGTGGGAGAAGTAAGTGGAGGGGGGAGAAGTAAGTGGAGGGGGGGAGGGGAGGAGAAGTA
>OW240919.1:55495379-55582251 GCA_933207985.1 Pelobates cultripes
AGAGACCTCTTCTGGCATAGTGGGTGCAAGTGAGCATATAACAGATGAGGGAGTGGGGTAGTGAGAAGTATTTGTAGGGGTACGACAGAGATAAGAGATTTCTTACTTGATCTCAGAACTCTTATCAGTGAAGTGAGTTGTAATGTTTTTTGGTGCTAAAATTTGTAGGAAGAGGAGCAGCAACAGGGCAGAGAAAAGAGTTAAAAGTGTAAAAGGTGTTTGGTTTCTTTGGAGAGTATGGTTATGAGGGTATTAAAATAGTTTACTTTTGCAGGGGAAAGAGAAAGACTGTACAAGTGTAGAATAAATGTTATTGGAGGAAGTCAGATACAGCATGAGACTTTCTCCAGCAGTGTTCAGCAGTTCTAAAAGCATTTTTGGAGGTACAAGGTCTGCTTGGTGTGCCTAGGTTGTAATTCAGGTGGTACAGAGATTGGTGAAGATGAAATCAAGAGTGTTTCCCGCTATATGAGTTGCTGAGTTAGACCATTGCATGAGGCCAAAGGAGGTTACAGAGAGCAGATGAGAGGCAGCAGAATAGTTGTGGTTGTTGATTGGGATATTAAAGTCCCAAAGGATAAAGGAGAGAGTGCTAATGGGGTAGCCAGGAAGAAAAGTGTTTCAATAAATATGCTCGGAATACCAGGGGACAATAAATGATGGCAATTCTTAAAGGGGTGGGTTTAATAAATAGGCGGGCAGTGTGAACTTTAAAGGAATGAAAAGATAAGGCAGGGACAGGAAAGATTAGTGAAAAGCTACATTTAAAAGAGAAAAGGATGCCTAGACCACCCCCTTTACAGTTTTAGAGTGTGGGATAGTTATAGGCGCATAAAAAAGCAGGAGTACTGCTGTCAGAGGGAGACAGCTAGATCTCAGTGAGTGCTAGTATGGTGAGCATGGTGATTTTGAAATGAAGAGGTGGAGTATAGCCAAAGATTTGAGTTTGCTGGAGACAGAGTGGGCATTCCAGAGTGCACAAAGAACGTTGGTAGATGAGGATAAGTGAAAGGGTATTGGGATAATATTCATAAGGTTTCTGAATGGCTTAGTGTGAGCAGAGCAGATGAAAGGCCCTTGGTTGGTAGAGATATCATTAGCTGCTAGAAGCTAAAGTAGAGGCAATGACAAAAGATGAGAGTGGGTTTTGTATGGATGGAGTCTAGTATGAGATCGGGAGTAGGAAAAAGAGTTCAGAGAAATAAGTGCAGGGTGTGAATTGATAGGAGTGCAGCAGTGATGGGGACATATGGAGATTGCTGTGAGGTTGAGGTAAGTTGGGGAAAGAAGTAATTTTGATACTGAGGGAGGAGTGGGAAAAGTAGAAGAAAGGACATTGCTCAGATGAGCATGCACAATTTCAGAAAGACTTGGAGATGGGGCAGTATGTCGGGAATAGTGAGGAGAGAAGATGCAATGGTGCACAATGTTGGGAGAAGTATAGTGGATTGCTTTGGAATAAATACGGTATGAGTAGCAATTAAATTAAAAGATACATTGAGTCAAAACAATAAAACAAGACGCATTTCACAATAATGAACTGGCATGCAAGGGCGGCTTATGAAGTTCCAGCTAACACAGAATTCCACACTGCACATGCAACCACCTTGGTTCTAGAGAGTGGGTGTGAATTAAAAAAAGAGAAGAAGGAGAAAGAAGAAAAAAAGGGAAGAGAGGAACCCATGACTCAAGTGGGAGAAACACCCTCCCCCAGTGAATTGTACTGTCCGACCCCATATTGTTCCTTTAATGCTGTTCACTTCCAAACAATTGTCCTCTTCCATAATCTGCAATACGGACAAATATCAAACCTCTTTAAACACAATGCTCTTGTATCTTGTTTGTAATTTAGATGCTGTATCGACAGGTACAATTTCAGACCTTAAGCTTCTCTTTGACAAAAGTTATAGTTCTGTAAATGTTTTTCCATGTTTTCCATCTGATCACATGGTACCTAGGCCACAAACTAAATTAAATAGTTGAGTAAATAATGTACAGTTATCTGGGTGCTTCATGTGTGGGATACAGTTCCTGTTTATCCTATTCATTTTTTTTTAAATTAAATTAAAACTCTGTTTATTAAGATAACTCTCCCATGGCAGGCTGACACATTCAAATAAGATGTCTGCAAAACGAACAGCCATAATACAGATGTGGGAATCTGAGCCAGCTAAACATGTCTTTATTTTGTATATATATTTTTTTTTTTTTGCTGCAGATATCCTAGACTTATTTTACCTTGCTCTCAGTTAATATAAACTGACTGCCTAACTACTCTAAATGTTTAAATTAACTTGGCTTAGAGATTGGATTGCTCAGTCCAAAGGATAGGAGAAGGTCCATCTTTTTTAGTCTTTCGTTGCCTGTTTTACACTGTTGATACATATGTATCGTTATTCGGCAATTAAATCCCTGAACAGGGCTAAAATTACTTAAGCATTTTCTTAGACAGAGATTTTAGGTCTAATATGTGGCGTAATAGAAAAAAGTATAGCAATTAGAATTTCTAGAATGAATATATCTTGAAACAATATAATTATTTTATAGATTAATCCATTAGATTAACACAATTCTTGATCTATAAAAAATTGAAATTGTTACTCCATCAGTCTTATGTTCTGTTCCCTGTCATGGGCTGTTCTCCTTCTCCCTTTTGTGTGATAATTGGGCATTAATTGATGCTGTATTGCCTCTCGATAAATTTTTTTATGTAACTATTAACAGGTAGATTTTGTTTTTTTTCTTTCTCGCAGGTTTAAGTCCCGATGTCTAAAGGCTAGTTAATATGTCTTTTTGTGTCTGTCTTTCTTTTCCATCCCACCTTAGCTAGATTTTGGAACAGTTGCTTAGTCTGTGCTAGGCACTCATTTCAAAACTGTCCCCTACCTGTCAACTTGAATCCCTCCATTGCAATAGCGAATTCGGGTATAGTGCAGCTAGATAGAGAAGGCGGACTATTTCCTTTAAGAGACGCGTGGATGGGTGTGATAAAGTGCATAGTGCGTAGACTTGGCTGGACCGGGATTAAAAAGCATCCCTGGAAAAAAAATTAATACCAGTCCCAAAAAACATTGATTTATATCTCCATTATTAGTGCTTATATCTCCAATAGTAAGGACAGGACTTCACAATTAACGAAAGAACTGTTTTATTTTAAGCTGTGGTGCAGCAGATTAACCCTTAAAGTTTCAGTTTCATCATTTTGACGTCTTGTGAAAAACCCTTTTAATGGGACTCAAATATTCTTTTGTCATTCTCATTTCAAGAGCATGAATTCTGATATAAATTTATTTTTAAAAAACAAAACTTTCAGCCAACCAGGAGGGTTCTCTGCTTCACTCCACTTGAGCTTACTGAAACTCACTGACCCATACAGCACTGTCTCACACACTCTCTCTAACACACACAGCCCCATACACATACAAACACACATGTTCTGAATCACACACTGCACAGTTCCATTCCATCTTTCCCTTCTTAGCATTCAGTACCCTTCACTCTCATTCCAATCGTGATGCATCCTGGAAGCGCTCATATGTGTTTCTTGCAGTATGTCTCTGTGATACACTCATTTACACTGCACATTGCTGTGAGTTTTAATGCTGTGAAACACATTATTTAGAGTTTTATTTTTTCTGTTGAGCTCTGTGATATGTTAATACACTCTGCACATTAGTACAAGTTTTATTGTTATTAAGCTTTGTCATGTACACAGCTCACATTAGTGACTCCAGCAGTCTCAAGTCTCTGCCTATCCTTGCCAGCTCCATCTCCCTCTTTCCACCCAGTTTCAACTTCCACTCTCCCCTCCGCACCAACTCCATTTCCCCCTCTCTCCTAAATGCTCCATCTTCATCTCATCCACCAGCTCAAACTCCCTCTCTCCCTCCCCATGTCCCACTCTTCTTAAAGCTCCATCTTCCTCTTTCACCCCCCCCAAGCTCCATCTTCCTCTTTCACCCCCCCCAAGCTCCATCTCCCTCTTCCCCCCAAAGCTCCATATGTAGAAGAGGCAGGCCTGACGTTTGGGCGTCACAAGAACCGTGACACCATTCTTACTCAATGATGTCCATGGGGTTTTCCTTGAAGAATCCTAGGAGGAGATAAGGAAGACTTTTTGATTGACGACCCGGGTGGAACACAAATGCTGAATACCGGAAGAGGATGTGAAATCAAAGAAAATGACGCCGTGGAACGCATCATGTGATACATGCGTTCCACAAATGGAACGCAAATACCGGAAGAGGAAGTGAAAATGGATTCCGAACCACTAAAGACGCCAAAAAAAACGCCAAAAGGAAGGGTATTTAAACGGACCATTAGGAAACCACAACTAGCAACTGAGGAAGCCTCATTTTGAGGTGAAACGCGTTTTGCAAACTACTAAAAGGACTACCTACAGACTGTAAGGTTTTTTATTTACTTTAAACAATTTTATGGAAATTTTTGTGCACTGTACTGAATAAAGCACTTTATTGATTTACAATCACCTGAGAAGAGCTCCTGTTATTGGAATATCACAGACCATAGAAAGAAGGGAGTGGGTCCCTTAAGTACCCACAGTGCTTCAATCTCTGAGCCTACCTAGTGGCTCTATGTTTGTGAGTGCTCTATTACCTATTTACTATAATTATAGACTGTGTATTGGCAATATTGCACTATTCTTTTTCCCTATTTGTGTTCATATTTAGGGAATTGTTAAAGAATATTATCCTGTTGAACATTACATTTGGAAGAACTCCTATTTATATACTCCACCTTATATTGTATGTATATCTTTGTGTTTTTGTGGGGATAAAGGGAAAACCCACATAAGGTGTCTAGAGTACAATTGGCGTTTTGGTTTCACCCATTGGGATATTGAACACTATTAACATTTGTATTGTTAGATTTTTGTGGCTGGCTGTGGATAATAGATGTTGACAGCCAAACAAATACCTTCCTTTCACCACTAATATAGCCACAGGAAAAAAGCAGTAACAATTTAGTTCACCATTCTCTGTGCGTTCTACTACAGAATACTCTAGAATAAAACAGCTGCTAATATTATTTCCTTCACTTTTCATCTTCTGTCCTTCAGCTTTTGTTTTCTCCACTTCAGTTTCAGTCATTGAATCACTCCCGGTCTCTTGGCTTACGCGGTTTTCATGGTATTTCGTGTCAGACTGTTTTTTTCCTTCCTTTTAAATACTAGCATTTTACGAGAAATTACAAGAATTTTTCAGAGCCCATTTCTAATATAATCTTCTAGCACCTACAGAAATTCTGTTCTTGGAAGAGGCCCACATAGTGCAAGAGCCAAACACCAATAGTTTATATTGTGGTAATTAATCTCTGCCTTGGTAGCTGGAGAAAGTGTTTTTTTTTTTTTTTTTAAATCTGGAGAGAAGCAACTGACAAAACAGTGGGGAACAAGAGAGACAAACGAGGTACTTAGTAAGAGATACAGACGAGAGGGGAAAATTAAAGTTAAAGGTTTCTCTAACTGCAACAAACCACAGAGAAAGTGGTGGATTCCCTAAAATTAGAAAATAAAATAAAGCAAGACAAAAATTTATAAAAATAATTATTGTAGAGGCATCAAAGATAAGTAATTATTATAAGTAGATAGAGATTTAAAAATTTTTCTTTTTAATGTAATCCATTTTGTAATGTTGACATGTTTACATTCAGATTGTAAATATAATATGTCTACATATTTTTCCCAAGGCGGCGACATGGTCACTCTGCATTGTCTGGCTGAGACTATGCAGGGTTATTCACCAAGTGACAATTGCAGAGAGTTCAACATGAATTCAGAGGGATTTTCAAATTTCAGTCCAAAAGAGCTGAATTTAAAACACAATTGACAAATTTTTATTTACATTTTTACAATTTGGCTATTTCGGCCTAAATTTCAATATTAACTCTGAATTCCTGACAATTCTCACTTTATTGAATAACTCTGACAATGCACAGTATGACTTTATAAAATCACTAATTTTCTCAGTCAAACTGCACTTATCGCTGGGGTATTATAGCTGAAAGCCTGGAACCTGCGCTGGTGCAACCCTGACAGATGCAATTTTTGTTAGATAAATAAATATTTATTTACTTATTTATTTAAAAAAAGAAAGTTCTCGAATATTTGATAGCAATAATAATAAAAATAATTGTCAATTACAATAATACAAAATATATATATTATTTGTGTAAAAATACATTTTTGGTGAACTGGGTTTATTATAATATTTTTTGTACTGTAGTAATATTATAAATGATACTGTTATAGTCAGGAAGCAGGCATGCAGCTGGTGTGAGGTACAGAATAATTAAATAAGTCTTTCTCCAACTTGGAAAACATATTGGGTTTTAAAAAAAAAAAATATTCCTCTTGGCTTATTCAGTTTTTTTTTTTTTTAAATGAGATATTACTTCCATTGCAGTACTTATTTATGTAATTGTGGCCTAATAGTGTTATTTAACCCCTTAAGGACACAACTTCTGAAGTAAAAGGGAATCATGACGGAATATTTCCGTCATGTGTCCTTAAGGGGTAAATAAACAGGAAGTTGAAGAAAGTTCTCAACTCAACATAATATACTGTTTAGTGAATAAAGTTTCACGCTTCAAAGTAAGGTCTTCACATCTGACATTGCACATAGCTTTCCAATCATAACTGACTGACTGCGTATGCAGGACAAATAAAGAACAAATTATTGTGTTTCACTTTTTTACACTTCTATTAATGCACAGGAATGTGCCAATTCACACAAATAAGGGTATATAAGGATCTATCCCATAAGATCCCTGGTTTCTTGGAGAGAAACCTAGAATTCACCGTATTTTATGGCTCTGCATTGCTTTCCATACCACCATTCAACTAGCCAACTGTGGTTGGAAAATCAGGAATAAAAATGTAAAAATGTATAAGGCAACAATATAGGAAAGAACTGCCAATAATACAGGAAGCCACAAAATCCTTGGATGCCGAGTCCAGCCTGGTTCAACCCAACGGCAAAGGGAAGGAATAGAGAGGATATCAGCATGTGGCTTCCTCTTCTTATAACTGCACTTATTACCAACAGGAAATGTGTATTTAGGGTGCTTTTCTGTGACTGTAGCTTTGTTTAAACTAAGCTACAGTCACAGAAAAGCACCCTAAAGCACAAACACACGCCGCGTGTATATGTATGTGTTTGTGTATTATATATATATACACACACATACACACACATATATATATATATATACATACACACACACACACACACACACACATACATACACTGCTGTGTGTGTCTGTGTGCTGCACAAGGGTGGTTTGAGGGTGTTGTGTGTGTAAGGGTGCTGTGTCTGTGTGTGTGTAAGGGTGCTGTGTGTGAGGGTGCTGTTAGTGTGATGTGTGTGAGGGTGCTGTTTGTGTGCTGTATGTGTGTGTGTGTGTGTGTGTGGGTGCTGTATGTGTGTGAGGGTGCTGTTTGTGTGTGTGTGTGCTGTATGTGTGTGTGGTGTATTTGTGTGTGAGGGTGCTGTATGTGTGTGTGTGTGCGCTGTATGTGTGTGTGTGTGCGTGTGTGTGTGGGTGCTGTATGTGTGTGGGTGCGTATGTGTGTGCTGTATGTGTGAAGGTGCTGTGTGTGTGTGCTGTGTGTGAGGGTGTTGTATGTGTGTGTGTGCTGTATGTGTGTGTGTGCTGTGTGTCTGTGTGTATGTGTGTGCTGTATGTGTGTAGGTGCTGTGTGTGTGCGTGTGCTGTATGTGTGTGTGTGCTGTATGTGTGTGGGTGCTGTATGTGTGTGGGTGATTGTGGGGGTGGAGGTGGGTGTACATTACTTAATATCCCCCCTCCCTTCTTACCTTATGTAGGGAGGGGGGATTCTTGTTCCTGCTGCCATCCCTGGTGGTCAAGTAGTGAGTGAACTCTAGCCCCTGTGGGGCTAGAGTTCACTCTCGCAAGATATGATGAGAGTTGCCGCGGCAACGCTCCGACCTCGCGAGAGGAACCCGGCGGAGCTGCTGGTTGAGCTCCCCGGGTCCTCTCCTGCCTCCCTCAATGCTGCAGTGGGGAGGGAGGCTGAGAGCAGAGCCGGCGCTCGGATAGCGCCGGCTCTGTATGAGCCGACAGGGGAGATCCTGAGATCTCCCCTGCCGGTCTCAATACATAGGCGTGCCGCGGGGATTAGGGTGTGCCCCGGCACACCCTGTGTGCACGCCTATGAAAGCAAGTATCTATATTTTGGAAGGTTCTTGATTAATGTTTATATCTGTTACAAAAGAGAAAATACAGGTAGAGCTGGAGCATGCACTTAATAATAGTGATAGTGCACCTACAGGTTACAAGTAAAGAGAGCAGCAGTCCCTGAATTAAAATATAACTTTTAATAATCAATTCTAAAAATAAATAAATAGTATCAAATATAAACAAAGTATAAAGCTTGATAAGGACAGATCTCCTATGTATAGAGCCAGGAGATATGATAACTAAGATAGATAAGGAGAAAAAATTCCCATACTTGAATAGTAGCACACTGCTAGAGTACAAGAGGGAAGGGGTTAATAGAGAAAATCTACACTCCAAAGTAAACCCCAGCGTTCCCTCATTCTCCCCAAAGTGCTAAGTCCTTGCACTGTCGAGATCGTTATCTACTAGATACTGTGCTGCAAAGATAATTCTTCTCTTAGTAATCACTGCCTGCTCTAGGAGATTCTGTCCTGAACTAAAAACAAACGGTCAACGAATATCTCGAGGAGGGTGAAGAAATGTAAGTTTTAAATCAAAAATCGGAGCGTCCTCCCTGACTGTCAAAACCACCCTCCCCTCAGTTCTTCCCGACGCGCGTTTCGCCGACTAGCGGCTTTTCAAGGGAACCGGGTAAGTGTGCGTTCATCGTTTAAATATCCCGCCCTCTCTTGTAATTGGCCAAACATTTATGCCTACGTAAGAGAGGGGGTTGGCTCTGGTCTCCTCCGTGGTTAACCCAATAAGGGTTTAACAAAAGTGTGTACAGGGAGAAGCACACAGTTAATAGAAATCAAAAAGGTGTTTCCTGAGTCTTGTTCAAATGTAATTTACATATAAAAATACAGCTAAAAAAATGAAAAAGTGATACTTTAGACATTGCGCTTACACGACGTGTAAGCGAAATGTCTAAAGTATCACTTTTTCATTTTTTCAGCTGTATTTTTATATGTAAATTACATTTGAACAAGACTCAGGAAACACCTTTTTGATTTCTATTAACTGTGTGCTTCTCCCTGTACACACTTTTGTTAAACCCTTATTGGGTTAACCACGGAGGAGACCAGAGCCAACCCCCTCTCTTACGTAGGCATAAAATTTTGGCCAATTACAAGAGAGGGCGGGATATTTAAACGATGAACGCACACTTACCCGGTTCCCTTGAAAAGCCGCTAGTCGGCGAAACGCGCGTCGGGAAGAACTGAGGGGAGGGTGGTTTTGACAGTCAGGGAGGACGCTCCGATTTTTGATTTAAAACTTACATTTCTTCACCCTCCTCGAGATATTCATTGACCGTTTGTTTTTAGTTCAGGACAGAATCTCCTAGAGCAGGCAGTGATTACTAAGAGAAGAATTATCTTTGCAGCACAGTATCTAGTAGATAACGATCTCGACAGTGCAAGGACTTAGCACTTTGGGGAGAATGAGGGAACGCTGGGGTTTACTTTGGAGTGTAGATTTTCTCTATTAACCCCTTCCCTCTTGTACTCTAGCAGTGTGCTACTATTCAAGTGTGGGAATTTTTTCTCCTTATCTATCTTAGTTATCATATCTCCTGGCTCTATACATAGGAGATCTGTCCTTATCAAGCTTTATACTTTGTTTATATTTGATACTATTTATTTATTTTTAGAATTGATTATTAAAAGTTATATTTTAATTCAGGGACTGCTGCTCTCTTTACTTGTAACCTGTAGGTGCACTATCACTATTATTAAGTGCATGCTCCAGCTCTACCTGTATTTTCTCTTTTGTAACTTTATTCAGTAGGGGTTACCCCCCATTCTACTTCAGCAGTCTGACACCTTCTCCCTATTTTTTCTTCTTTCATCAAATGTTTATATCTGGCAATATGTTTGCTTCTAAAGAAAGTTAAAAGCATCCCTGGCCATTTCTCTTCACCATTTGTACCAGTTTAAAATACTAAAAAACAGGTTGCGCCAAAAGGTGTGAACAGATAGAATAATATAATAATATTTAAAAAGTCCAAATATTCACAATCCAAATATTGCAATTCCAGCTGTTTCTGGATTCTTGGGGAATGTTGGTTCTTGATTAAGATGCTTGTAAATATATGTAGGGATACACAAAATGACAAATAATAGTGAAGACTGTTTTGGCAGAAAAATAGGACTCACAACAGTAGTATATGAGGTAGCACTCACTTGTTATGGAGCTTAAACTAGCTCCAAGTAGAATTGCTTGCAGCTGTACAGTCTCCACTGATGGATATAACTTTTGAGGCGAATATCTCGATATGCAGGTAGAAATATAAAAAAAAGAAGAAAATATTCAATAGTGTTCACTGTAAACATAAATGTGTGATGCAGTACAAAAGGTATTATTCTCACATTTGATAGAGCGTTAAGTTGCTGAAATATCTGCACATGTGTGGTATAATCCCCACCAGGGATATGATGGTAAATCATTGTCCAGATCTGAAGTTAAACATGCTAGGAATAAATAAAATTTTAAAATTGCATACAAAGTGTAATAAATGGTCTATAACAACAAAGTGAATTAAAACCAAATATACTTTAATGCTTAAAAGAAAAAAACATAAATTTTACAATATTACACAACGCATTTCACCAATAAAGGCTTTTTCAAGTGTTTTCCCGTTTGTAAAATTGCTAAGGTCCTTTTTGCCTAAATCGTAAAGTCCACTGGATACAAGCACTATATGAGAACTTTTAAATAGAAATTTCATGCATGTCCATTTAACTCATATATTAGTCAGGTTGCCCGTAGACCAGTTAATTAATGTTGGTGCTCAATAACATTGACTGGTAATGTGGGGCAAATGTTATTTATTTTGTTGTCCTACTTGGAAAGCACTGTGTGGTAATCACATGGGGCTTTTCAAGAAGATTACCTTTTTACCCCCAAAACAAAGAAGCCAAATTTCAGAGGATACCCACTATTTAATTCATTATCCCCATAATTTTGCTAAACCATCACTAAATTAATTATAATAAGGTCCAAGCTGGAGTAGCCCATCCCAGAGACATTCCTAAGTTAATTGTATGTCCATCACCTGAAATTTTACATTTTCTTATGTGTTGCTCCACCCTCTTTTGTGTGCCTCTGCACCTCATCGGTCCCATGTAAGTATTTATCTCTGGATACCTCCCACCGTTCCCCTTAGTATGTCTTTTCTGATTTCCCTTGTGTGAGTCTCCTGTTCTTATTTACCCCCTCATGAACCTCCTTACCCTTTTGTGTCTTTTAACATCCCCTTACTACCTTCTGTGTCTCTTCTAAACCCCCTTAAATCCACCCTCCGTTATTTAAGTGGGTCTAATGTTGGATCTGTCAATGTAGATCCAAGCAGTATGCATGGCCAGAGAGGCAAGATACTCCAATAACAGTTGATGCCCCAATAACAGACAAGGCAAAAGACAGTGCAGGACCTTTGTGGTGGTCTCCCTGGCTATGCTATAATCCCATGACAGTGTGGGGAATGGGGCTGTATGCACCGCCACTATCCAACCCATTCGTATTCTGCTGACCCATTTTAGTTAATCCAAAGTGTCTTGGAAAACTCCTGGAATATCCAAAAGATGGGGTTTACTACCTCAAAGATTGCTTGAACTAATAAACAACTGACCTGGTGGAATATGAAATAAATAAAAAGTCACAAGGGCCCAATGTACTGCCACCCTTGTGCTTCATTACAATGGGAGGCAGTGTGAGTGTCCAAATTAAAGAACGTTTAAGACTTTTTATTATTTGTGTGTCAGGCAAAGCACTGGGGGCCATTTTGCTGCTCCCGGTTAATAGAGGGTCCATTCTGTTTAACATTTTATGTATTGCTGTCACGCAAAACAAGAAGTCGTTTTTTGTATTTTTCTGTCATTTCTTTTTTTTTTTTTCCAGTAATATCCAAAAGTACTCATAATGTCTGAATTTAATGTCAATTCAGTGTTTCATAAGTGTCCAAACTGCTTGGATGTAGGGGACTCTTGAGAAAGTATTTTAGAGATTTTTTTGTTTTTTGTTTTAAGAAGACACCAACTTATTTTAAATTACATTTGCTGTAAATTAAATGGCAATTTGGAGGCATATTCAGAATAGCCCCAACAGTCTTTGCAGTGTTTATTGTGGTTATTGCTTGTACATACATTTAAACTAATGTTTAGGTGTTTTCCCTCTGTGGAAAAACTATGTATATTTTCTATGATTGAAAAGAGACACTGGAGTTGAGTCCATGGGTGAGTTCTGTGTGTAATATACCTTAGCAAACACTCATTATATAGCCTGACTTTCTTCATAAACATTACTGTCTGCTAACGATTCTATGGACTATTGCACATTTTACAAGGATTTTATCATCTTTGGTGCAGGGCTGTAGTACCTTATTGACAATGTAAATGATTAGGATAATGATTGATGGAAGTATCTGCACTGAACCTGATCCCAGATGACTTCATGTTGGAAAATGACATCCAGAATAATTTTCAGATGAATTGTTTTACATTCCCTCCTTGCAGAAAATACTGACCTAAAGTGAACCTCTGAAAGCAGTTTGCGATTTGTTGCTGAATGAGGATAGTGAAACTCAACTGTGGGATAGAACAATGAGACAACCAGGGGCATCACCCCAAGGGTTCATTCTATGGCCACCCCTCCATATGGTGGCGGAAACCCTTCCTAAAATTAGAGGTGCACCACACCATACATCCAACCCTAAACACTGTGTTCTATAAATCCCATTGCAACAAAATGACCTATATTTCTAAACACCATACCGGGTGTATTAACCCTGAGTCCTGTCAACTTCACTGCTTTAAAACCCTGCATCCACGACAACTGTGTTTTTTTTCCTCTTTCCGTATGTTATGAGACCTGAAACTAACAATGAAAATGTGCCAAAGTTTGACCTGGGGGGTTTTGAACTCCGCTTAAGGCTCCAACCCATGTCAGCCTACCCCTAGCAACGTTCCTGGAGACAACATATTTTTTAAGTCAGAGTGCATGAGTTGTTTACATTCACTTATGTAACTCAGAAAGAAACATGCAAAGCCCTCACTTAAACAAATTCTAAAATCAAATATAGATTGATGGACTTTAAAAAATGTTCCTTATCTTGAAACTGTGATATGCAATGTAGTACTTTTTAAATAACCGAAGACCACTAAAATAATTCCTTAATTTGAACAATTCATTATATTTAATAGGAAATGAAAGGGAAACTAAGAAAAGTCAGTTTAGTAAACGTTAATAATTTTAATTTCACTCATAGACGTTTAGAATCTCATCTCCTAACAATGTCCTCAATTTAATATTGTTGGATAAGTTTTCATAAATTTTTGGATAAATGTTTAAATTGATTTAATATTATGTAACCTGTTTTTAATTTTGTAATATTTTTTACATATATATATATATAAATACACATATTTTATATATTCATATAGTTTTTTATACATCCAATTTTTTGCATATTTTAATATGTTAAAAATTAATTTCATAAGTTTATCCAAAAACATCAAATCGTTTTGAAAAGCTTATCCAACAATATTAAAATTTAGGCCAATGTGTTTAAAATTCTATAGGTTTTCTACTATGAGGATCCCTGAATAACATGTAACCGAACATAGGAATTTGTGTTGTTGTTGAGTTATCATCGTCTCCTGATTTTATTATGTATTACATTGCATCTCGTCACATGAAACATCTTGCTAAATAGTTGCCCATGTTTGCAAAATAAAAAAACAAGTCTTTCGATTTTTAAAGAATATCTGTGATCTAGTGGAATAAGGCTGAAAGAAGTAAAGGGAGAGACTGTTCCATTTCTGAAACATTGCCGAAAGCAACACTTTATTCCTGGAATTGACTATATGGAAAGTTTTTACTGGAATCTGTATTCTAGAGGAACACTCTGTGTAGCAAGCACAAGGCTAAATGTGTAGGGCAACTGTAAACATGTGGTCCACGCAAGTGGCAATGCTTCCTTTTTTAATTCTATTTGTTTGGACCCAAGCATGGGTGTCCTAATTTTATATCCAGCCTACAATTCAATGGGAGATTAGCTCAGCACTGATTGAAGATAGGTGGGAAACCATTATCTGTGTAATGATTGTTATTTTATATTTAGCTAAATATCCATGTATCATTGTACAGTGTGCAGAAATGCGACTTTTGTGTTATCCAAGGTGTATATTTTATAATGTGTGGTTTGCCATAAGTAAGTAACGTGAATGGAATGTTGCCAGAAGGTGAACGCTAATTATTTGGTGATGTGTCATATAGTAAATAGAAAGATGGGCACAGAGGAGCATTAGATACTGAAGTATGAAGGTGAAAAGTTTTTTTCCCATATAAAAACGTTCCACTGGCAAGATTAAAAAGACGTTGTTACACATCAAGTATGAATAAGCAATTTCTCGTGTTTTTATATTCTGTCTGATGGCTAAACATCAAACTGCGAAGCATTTTATATTTAGTGGTACAGTGGGGGCTCCCACAGTCACTACTGCACAGGAGATCCAGAAGTTTCAAAGGTCAAACGTACTACTGACTTTAAACTGCAATGGAGTTAAGAATTGTGCTTGGTACTTGGCACTAGGTGCAATCTGAGCAAAGCATTAAGGGAAATTATTATTTTCAACAATTATAATGCACCAACATATTTTGCAGTGCTTTAGAATTATAAAACGGGAGAAATTGATAGCATGTAACAGACACAATAGAACAGAGACAAGAGGTGAAGAAGGTTCTGCTCAAGAGGTGAAGAAGGTTCTTACAATCTATGAGGAATCTTTGAGGAAGGTGTGAAGAAACACAAGAGGTGTCAGAGGCTGGCATGGATTGATGGATAAGATCCAGCTAGTAAAATTGGTGTGTTGTGACATACTGTACATTGGGCTTTCATTACACTGTACCAGTTTGAGAAAGCTGAAAGTGATCTGGGCCTTGGAATACACATGATGGTGAGTGGGTTAAGAAATCTTTATATAGCATCATCCATATAGTTTGAAGGGAGGCTCTACAATGTTATAGTGCAAAGAGTAAGAGTAACCCTGAGCGTGAATCAAACCATTTTGAGTAGCTTGACTAAAACAAAGACTCTACCAGTGTTAATCCCCAGTTAGGCAGCAGGAAGATCCCTTACATATCAGCTGAGCAGTAGGCCAGGGGATAAGCATTCGGCCAGGTGCCATAGTTTTTATCAGATTATTCAAAGCAGTTTGACCAGCTGCGTGGAAGTCGCCCATAGATTCTTTGCACCATAATCAGTACAATAGAACTGTAGTGATTATGCTGCTTTGAATGCACTTTAAACTAGTTGGAATCAGGGCTGGGTTAACATTGAGGCAGATGGAGCTGCAGCTCCAGGCCCATGCCAATGGAATAGGCTCATTGGTTTAAAACTACTCTTCATATGCCCTTGCTTAAGTATGGAAACTTAAAAAGCATGTTATACTCCAATGTTCTACCCAAGAACAAGAATATTCATCTAGATCAATTTGTTTTAGTTTTAAGACTAACCTATTGTGAGGAACCGTATCAAATGCCATGGCAAAATCCAAGTAGATCACATCCACTGCAACACCCTGATCTATATTTCTACTTACTTCTTCGTAGAATGCAATTAGGTTAGTTTGACATGACCTATTTTCATAAAACCATGCTGATTATTGCTAATAAAGTTCTTCCCAATGAATTCCTGAATATTATCCCTTAATAGTCCTTCAATTATTTTCCCAGTAACAGAAGTTAAAGTCACAGGTCTATAATTTCCAGGCAAGGATTTTGAACCCTTTTTAAATATAGGAACGACATCTGCCTTCCTCCAATCCTCCGGTACAATACCTGAAACAAAAGAATCTTGAAATATTAAATGCTTTTGCTGCTTCAGTCTCCCTCTAACACTGTGGCATGTTCCCTTTCTTCTACACTCACTACATACACTTTTTCTCTTTCCCAGACTGTATAACAGGAGCTTCTACCTGCTAGTAAGAAGGTTAGGAGAGAAGTGGACCAGCTAATGCTTAGAAAGTGTAGAGCTAGTGCATCATTAGATGCATTTATGACAAACTTAGGGAGCTGTCTGCACAGAATGCCCTTGGTTGGTCATCCTGCATGATTGGCCGGCAGCCTGATGTGCATTCACGCCAGGCTGACCATCTAATTCTCAGTGTATATGTTCATATCCCAGATGTTCGTCATATAATTTGAATTCACCAACATAACTAAATTCCTCTATCTGAACATATAAATTACTCTTAGTTTGTTCCCCCTAGGACGTATGTTTTACAAATTTGATTATGGAAAAATGTTTTTTACATTGGTTGCAATGTGCTATACTTTCAGTCTGTATGTGTAAATGTTTGTGATTTAGTAGCATAAGTGATTTTTTTGTTGAAGCTGTCAAGTTTAATTTGAAATGCTTGAGTTACCTCAATTCCCAGGACAGGGTCAAACCTAGACTCAGATTTCCAGAATAACATTGGTCTATGTATTTCTTAATTTGATTATCAGAAATCCTTCCCTTGACTTTTATAAATTCACAATTTATAGGTCACTTTTCTTGCTCCTACAATTATCTTACCATTCAGTTCATCGAATAGTTAAATGTAATATACTAATTTATAGAAATAACTCAATTATAGCATTGGCATGTAAGAGCCAAAAGTAAGACTATTATGCTAAAAAGTGCATTAATATCAAGATGGCATTAACCCAGACACTATTGTTACCAAATCCCAAGGGGAGTACTAGGTTTCCAAATATTATCAGTACCAGACCACGCTGTTTCGTATTGGGGCAGTCCTGCTGCTAAATGTGGCTTTAATCCATAAAGCAGCCCTGTCTGTTATATCAACTAACTAGGGGCTAAGAACAAAAATTTATATTTAAAGCTGTGTATGATATTTCCCCCTGCAAACCGTACTCTTTAAACCAAAATTAGCCATACTCCTTGATTTATGTAGGCTACTTTGTACTTTATTAATTTTTAATGTACTTTAATCTTTTCTTTTTTATTACAAAGAAAAATAAGTTCTAAAATGTGTGAGTTATGGAGATAGCCAATGATTAAATCTAAAATGTCAAGTGAAGCCCTGATCTAACACTATAAGTATAAAACTTCACATTTTGTTCTGAGATTTAATTACTAAACACAGTATTGGGGGAACAAAGACATAGAGTGGCTGGGGAAGACAAAGAGACACACAGAGGGGCTCGGGGGACAAAGAGGCACACTGAAGAGCTGAGGAAAGAGAGAAAGAGACATACAAAGTAGCTGTTGGGCAAATAGGCACACAGAGAGGCTGGGGGAGACAAACAGAGGGACTGGGGGGACACAGAGTGGAAAGGTAAAAAGAGACCCACAGAGGGGTTGAGAAAGGGACAAAGAAACATACAGAGGGGCTGGGAAAAAGACACACAGGGGAGCTGGGGAAAGAAAGAAAGGGAGTAAGAGACACACCATGTAGTAAGCACTTTCACTGTGAATTTATATTACAAGTTATATTGATCTATATGACATTGTGTCTCTTACTTACAGTGTTTCTTGGCTAGTAACAAGCCATTTTCACGGGCTCACACATTGCCTAAAGCTTTGCACAACTCTACGGCTTGGCTATTGTTGAAATTAAATTCTGAATTGGTTATTGAACTTTGGAATAATTTGCTTCAGAGAGCTGGGCCACTATTTCATAATCCATTGGAAGGATCAAAATTTCCAACTTCTTTGCATTGCTGCGCTGTAAAAAGGAATAAATGTGGAAGTTATAATGTTATATGTGATGCTTCTTACATTGTTACAACACAATGGGAGGAAACAGGAAAATAATCTTCCTTCTCCTTTACCCTAGATATCTGTGTAACAGGGTTAAGGTTAGAACAGTGACCAGTTCCTTTGGATTGCGGATCAGCTAAGATGATGATCCCATAAAATCCCATTGTTATTACAAAAGAATAGGGCAATCCCAAAGAGTTTTCTTGTTTTGTGTTTTGTTTTTGGAATCGGAATATTACAGAAAAATAAATGTTTTGCAGGATTTAGCAAGTTTAAGCAACCAGTTAGTTTCTTGACCCCCTAAAGACCCGCAAACGTGTTCAGTGCAGAGTGTATTAGGGATAGATGCATGAATACAATTTAAATTCCCATTGTAGCACTGCCTGGTTTTCATACCCAGTGATCAGTCATGCCTCTAAAGACAAATAACAAAACCATCCAGTCTGATGGCAAGGCTAATCCTGAGCAAAGCAGACCGACCCTATTAATTGTGTTTCCCCAGTTCTTGCTACCATGTGCAAAACCCGACAATCCCAGAAAACGACCAGTAGAGCTCCCAGCAATCCCTACCTCATTTTATGTTTATACATTTTAACAAACAAATTCAAATGGCAAAATTTAGGTAGACATTTGGTTTCAATTTCCCACAGGTCGGACTTTATTTATAAGGACCATCTATTGTTCTCAATTCAGATTTAATGCCTACTTTGAACGAGTATAGAAATATTGTCCGTGCCATGGTCTTCCGTGTATATTAACAATTTCTACACTGATTTGATCTCATGGCTTGTGGCACAGTAACATTAGAGTCAATATCTTGCCAGCATTTCTTGTGGCAAGCAATCAAAAATGTCAAGAATCTGAGCTATGAATAAATTAGGTTGTGAAATAACCAGATGAATAAATGTATTTTAAATGTATTGTTGGCTCTACAAAGCTATTTTTATGCAATAAAGAAATAGTACATTCAGTGGTGGAACTAATGTGCACTAGGCTCCAGTGCAAGACATTTTATGGGACACCTCAACAGAGTCAGGGTAGCCAATAGATAGATCATCAACTCGTTTACAACTCTCATAATGTTTGGCCACATCCTTGTAGCAGTGTGTTTGTGTGTTTGGATGATGGACAGTATTTTTATGCGGTGTCAGTGTATTTCAATGCATTAGTTTATTTGCACCTTTCTGTTATTTGTCCATTTGAGACTCGATGTCTTTACTTTTGTGAACTCCCTGTTTAGTTGAAAATTTGTACTTTCTGAATACTCTCAAGCCTATACTTCATGTAGGATTCAGATGCGATAACACCCACTTTATTCTGAACACTAATTGTGTCTGGACGACTGTTGCAAATTCTCTTGGGCCAACCGAATTCTGACCGGTTTTGGACGGATATTTAGTAAATATGAGAATTACCAATGCGGTTGGAATTTGTTTGTTTTCAGTAATGTTTAGTGAATAACCCCTTATAGGATCTCTGCCAGTATTAGCTCAACTGGGCCCTTCGATAGGGGACTTCCTGGGAGCTGCTTCTGAGCCTTACATTGATAATAATCTTCCAGTTCAGCGGCATAATAACCTTAACATTCTTTTTAGCTTGGGGGTCACCACATTGCTTGCTCTGAATGCCAGTAGTTCTGGCTCTGAATGCATTGAGCAAAATGTAAAATAAAATAAAAAAGTTTCTTAAAGCCCTACTTTTACATTAAAAATGTGTAATAATGAAGCTGATATTGCATTTTACAATAAAAGGTAGTGCATTTTTTTTTGTTAACAGAAAAGGGATTCCACTAGAAGTAACCTAGAAGTTGAGAGATTGGCCAAATAAAGGGATGTTTTAGAGGTAAGTACTTTTTTATGCATTTGCATCTACAATGCATTTAAACTGTGAGTGTTAGATCTATTCTGTAATGTCAGTTTTTATAGTCTACAATCATCATTAGCAGATGTAGAGACTAAACATAAAATTAAGTTGCATGATACATTTATTATGAGACAAAAATACTGTCACAAATGAACAAGCTCTTAAAAGAACAAACAGTTTTTGAATTAAATAAACATCATTTTACTACAAAGGCAATAAACTTTTTGGCCAGACAGCTCTGTAAACAACAAGCCAAAACAAACATAACCCATATAAAAATCCCAAAAGGCAATAAAGTATTAAATCCTAAAGAGATAGTGGATTAATTTTCACGACATTGCAGAGATTTATGTAACCTTGAAAGACTATATGTCTTTCTTATCTCCGTGTCATTACCCTCTCTCTCCCAAATATCTACCACAAGTGCTACCAACATTCACATCAGAAGAAGTGGATCATCCATATCGTAACCCAAGCACTGATTCAGCTTCCTAACTTTAATTATAATGTTTTTATAAAAACCCAAATTCCCTGTCAAGTGGTTCTGTTAAGTTCTCTATCCACAAATTTGAGTTTCCTGTAAGATATCTATCATATGAAGCCCTTTATTCCCTGCAATATGAAACAAGGAGTTTATTGCTGGCCCATGCCCAGGGTACCTGTTCTTGGTTGGGGAGTGCAGATTCCATCCCAATAAAAACGTTATTGGAACCTATTGAGCTAAAACCACTTGCAAATCTAACAAAATCTTAATCTCCCACAAGGAGGGAGGAATTTAAACGTACTGACTGAGCTTCCATTACCTGATACATCGATGGATTCCAGTGTGGGCTGACACCTTGACATCTTTTCAATAAAATATATATATCAAATATTCAACTGCGCGAACTCTTAAGAAGGCAACTGTAAGCTCTTAACATAATAGCACACGACAATAGACCTGTTGCACAGAATTAACTCAGAACACGCTGACAACTGCAGGTTATATGCTGGCGCTCTAAGCATAGGCGTGTGCAAGGGGTGTGCCTGGGCACACCCTAATCCTGCGGCATGCCTATGGTGTGAGACCGGCATGGGAGATCTCAGGATCTCCCCTGTCGGCTCATGCAGAGCCGGCTCTATCCGAGCGCCGGCTCTGCTCCAAGCCTCCCTCCCCACAGCAGAATGGAGGGAGGCACACAGATCTCGCGAGAGTGAACTCTAGTCCCACAGGCTAGAGTTCACTCTCCACTGGACCACCAGGGATGGCAGCAGCACATAAGGTAAGAAGGGAGGGGGATATTAAGTAATGTACCCCTACCTCCACCCCCCACAATCACCCAAACACACAGCACCTACACACACACACACACACACACAGCACACAGCACCTACACACACACACACACACACACACCACCTACACACACAGCACCCACACACATATCACACATACACACACACACACACACACACACACAACACCTACACACACACACACACACACACACACATACAGCACCCAAACAGCACCCACACACATACAGCACCCCTCACACACACAGCACCCACACACACACAGCACCCACACACATAGCACCCACACACACACACAGCACCTACACACATACAGCACACACACACACAGCACACATACAGCACCCACACACATTCAGCACCCCCACACGAACACAGCACCCACAGCACCCTCTCACACAAAGCACACTAACAGGACCCTAACAAACACACACACAAACACCCTCACACACACACACACAGCACACAAACAGCACCCTTACACATACACAACACCATCAAACCACCCTCACACAGCACACACACACACACAGCAGTGTATGTATGTGTGTGTATATATATATATATATATATACACATACATATACACACGGCGTGTGTTTGTGCTTTAGGGTGCACACCCTAATGCAATAGGCTGCGCACGCCTATGGCTCTAAGCCTATCACTAGCTCTCAATTTAGAAAACATACCACGAGAAAAGGTATGTATTAGACTTCTGCACTGTGAAATTTTTTTTGCTCGGCTGGAGCATTTTACTCAAAAGTAGTAAATATTTCAGGACACCCAAATTTCGTCTGAATGTCAGTTCATCTGTGCAGAATTTCAGAACCGAGATTCCAACTTAAGAACTGAATCGGGGGGGCGGAGCTTACCTGCCAAGCAAAACAGACGTGCCTGCTAAGAGCTCCTGAGCCTGAGGCCAAGATTTGGGTTTTAACACCCGACCACCCGAGCGTACCAGCTGTGGACAGCGATAGTCCAGAACAGGAGGTGATGCTGCATCGGGGGATACCAAATATGAGACCCTCCGTGGCGGAATTGACCACATCGCAGCCTGCGGCCTACATGGGTGGGAGCCGAGGAGAGGCGGCCGCTCTCCCAGTTCTCTGGCTGAAGAGGGAGCAATCTCACATCGCCTCCCCCCCCCCATTGGACCAGTGGGGGATATCACGGTCCCTGCTGAGCTGGACGACCGCAGCCATGGACAAAGCAGAGGTAGCAGCGACACTCTCGGGCAGAATAAGAGCGGCGACACCCAAGATGGCGGACGCGCCTAACTCCACAACACGCGGCAAGCAAATAATGCAACCAGAGGCAGCAGGCCCTAACAGCAAAGCAACCGACAAAATCGAGGAGCTCTTTAACAAATTTTGGGCAAAGCTATCACGTAGAGCGAAGCAAACGGCATCCATCCAAAAGTTACCCACGGGCGAAAGTAGAAGCAGCGAGCTGAGGCGCGGGAAACCCCCGGAAGGCGAGAAGGTGTCCCAAGCTAATACAACAAGCAGAGGCTACCCACCAGGGCGGAGAGCGCAGAGGGTCCTAATCGGCAAGCACAAACTACCCCCAAGGAGGGCTGCAACATATACACAACAGCCTAAACCAAGAACGTGCAAGGTCCAACCAAACGGGAAGATCACAGACCCCAGAAGACACCAAGGTCACTACCAAGAGGTACCAACCCCTCCGAGACCCTGGGGCAGGACTGACAACTCGGTTACACATCACCACAATATTAGCCATTTCAACAGTGGCAGGGAACGGAGGAGTGCCTGCCAGAGTAGCCTCAACGGGACCCACCCGATGACAACTCTACATGGCACACCTACCATGGTCCACAAGCAGAGGTTTGGGATCAGCACACAGTCTCTCTTGCACCTGAGTGCCACACGCCTACCAGACAAAGAATCGGCCGGTCTGCGCTGGCTCACCTGCGGGATCGGATGATGGATGGCACCAAAGGCGGACTATGCCTATACAAGCTTAAGAGCGGTGATAAGGCATAACCTCACCGAGGCTGGTGCACTGTTCCCCTACTTATTGTTATCTCAGCTTGCTAATACAGTAGGCAAGGATAGACCAATTTACTTTAATTTTGTTAATTAGCCATTTTTTTTTTATTTATCTATGTTTCTCCCCTCGCAATACACTAGCAGAATGACAATCAACAAATGTTTTAATTGTGTATGGCTGGTACTTAAATGTTACTAACAAAATGTGCAGAACTTAAGTGCCAAATTGTGAATCTTGCCAGATATTTAGACATCTGCCTGACCACCCGGTGGAGCCTTGTTTCATGTAGATGTGGAGGCAGTAACACATCCTGTGTGTTTTTAAAATTTATGCTTTATGCCTTAGCCGATTTGCTTCAGACCCAATCTGTCTGCATGGTACCTAAACGTAAACGTGTGTCTCATAGTAAATACAATATTTAAGCATGTCATAATATAATGTTTAAGCATGTCCTCATATATATCATACATGACCTAACGCATTACTAGTTAAGCAAGATAGCATTGCAATCTCACTGTTGTTGTTTTAAAAATTTCACTAACCTTTTTGACGAGACATAACTAATCAAACTAGTATGCAACGAATTGTATTAATCGTTACTTAAATAACCCTAAAAATTGTGCATGTTTCTCCTAAACCCCAATGTAACATTGAAACGCTGGAGGATTGCCTTTGGGGTACCTTACAAGCGACTGTTACTTACCTATGCACTAAAAAAAAAAAATAGAACCGAATCAGAAGAACAAAAAAGGCACAAAATATGTCCCAATCAGTGTGCTGTAAAATACATACATAATATAATATAATACTATTTATATATCTTGTAGTACACTGCTAAGAGCATTTTCCTGCCAGAGAGAAAAACAGGAGGATCAGTAGCACCCCAACCCCCCATATTTATATATTATATATTTATTAAATCTATAGTAATATAGTTTTTTGTTTTACTGATTCTCCTTTTTTCCTTCTGTTGCCCACTTCTCACTTGATCCATGAATAAAATCATCAATTGGTTTCTGTCCCCGAGATATCCCCTGATATCTCCAGAAGAAGAAGAGCCAAGCTGACAGATGCCATCTACTCAACTTCAGGGTTAGACCAATCATAAACACTTAATCTTTTAAGGTAAGAAGGGGCACAGGGAGTCGTGGCACCATAGGAACGTCATTAAAATAAAGTTGTTATGGTGTCCGAAGTGTTCCTTTGACCTACAGTTGTCAACAGGTGGCCTCAATTTTCTTTTCTTCTGGTCTTGGAAATATTTGAAAAAAATAAATAAATAAAAACTTAAAACCTGAAGCAGCTTTAAAAAAAAAAAAAATGGAAAGAATTAATTAAATAAATAAATAAAAACATGCTCACGTTATAAAGGTGGACTTTAGGTTCCCATGATAGAAAATAATCTGCTCATAAACAGGTAGTCAATAAATAGACAAGCTGAACATAAACTCCAATTTGACGGAATTGCATGTTTTTCCATATATACTATTTTAGTATAAATTGTATATGTTGTTTTCATAACACCCATCTTTTAGGGGTTTTACAATGGGGCAGGAGTGAGGAAGAGCCCGAATGGAGGAATGTGCGAGTTGCGCAATGTACACCTTGGGTGACCCCCGGTGGCTGGAAAGGAAAATGACAATTTAGCTCACAGGTGGCTAAGTTGACAAGGGCAATGCAAGCCGGACAGTCATGCTTGCCTATGAGCGGAGTTCTGTCGAAATGCTCTCCCTTAAGGTAAATAGTTTGTCTAGCTACAAGCTCATTTAAAGAAACACTATAGTGTCAGGAATACAAACATGTATTCCCAGCACTATAGTGTTAAAATAACTATTGAGGTCTCCAAGCCCCTTTGGATCACATGGGAAAGGTGAGTTTACTTACCTTTTTTTCCCAAACCATGCTGGTCTCACAGTGGCTGGCCTTGCCTCCATGTCTAAAATCATCAATCTTGCTTTCCCATATGATAACCTCTACCTGCATGTTTTACTGACTTTTAATTGGGCACCAGAGAATGGTGACAAGAGCATATTGATCCAAAATCAGGACTGTCAATCTAGATCTGGGCCAGTTAGAAGGCATGAGGTTTTCAAGTCACCATAACTGCCAAAACTAAGGCCAAAAACCCTACTTAACTCATTGCATGAAATGAAAAACAAAAATTGTTATTGTTATGCGTACTGAGTGTCCACATTAAATTAAAGGGACACTATAGTCACCAGAACAACTACAGCTTAATGTAGTTCTGGTGAGTATAATCATTGTATGCAGGCAAAGGGGGGGCCCCATGGGAAAGCATTGAATTGGTTAAAAATCTGCAACCAAGGGGGTGGGGCCAGTGCCGGCAGACCCACCCGGTGCTGGAAATAAGGTGAATTTTATTAACTTTTACAGGTGTTAAGGGGGGCAAGCTACCTAAATGGTGGGTTTTGCACTATAGGGTCAGGAATACATGTAATCCAGTGAATTAAATTGCTGCAGCAATAAGACTGCCCTCTGGATAAGTGACGTTTAAGAATTAATTTTACTTCCTTATATTCTGTCCAATATTAATCCAACTTGAGGGCACATGTTACACACACACAATTAATCAGATATATCTTACCTCCCACATTAAACTCTGGAGGGAGACAGAGCTGAAACGGTACAGATATGAACTATGTTGTGTATAAACAGAAAGCAGTCAGCTTACTGAACTGTTACAGAGAACTAAAACTACATAACCCATAAACCCCTTAACCCAAAAACCCATAAATAGCACATCTGCTTCATATTATGAGCAGATTCTGTTGCTGGAGACCTGCTTCAATTTTAAGAACTAAAGGTTTTCTTCTTAATAATTCTTAATAACTATTAATTTTCTTAATATTTTTTTGTTTGCATAGAATTTAATTCATTATCTATATAAAGCATTAAATATTGCGGGTCACGTTCTGTGTATTACAGTGGCAAGTAACTTTTAGGGCCTGGCCAGTAGTGTAATAATTCACAAACGGAGGATACCGCACTCTCACTTATCAGGGCCATGGTTGTCAAAACCCAGTTTAGTAGATAACATAAATTAGGTCCAGGCCCTCAGGATTGCTGCAGGAAGGCAGGTTTGTTGGATAAAAGTGCAATGTTTTGGCCTACACAGAGACCTTTATCAGACCAGTGTTGTAAGACTTAAAAGTTTAAGCCCTAGTGTATATTATGTATTTTATATACTGGAAATTGCTTGGAAGAAAAATCTAGTGGCTGATCAGATTTCCTGTATTAATTATGCCTTATTTGTAATATAATTTTACTTTGAACAGCATACAGACTTTTGGGATATGGCAGTGAACATTTTACTGTAATAGACGTTTATTTTCTTTACTTCTGATACTGATGCGTTTTGAGCCAGAAAAGACAAGCAGTCATATTCTGTTTTGGCACAAAATGATCTGGAAACGTCTCTGACCAATGATACGGACAAGTTTCACAGATTCTGATATTACTTATCTTTATTTGTCAGGATGCAGCAAATTTCTCATTTGATTGAATTTCCACTTTAGGGGGTTTAGTTACTTGTGATGAATGTAACAAGCGAACCTTTTCACATAAATGTTTTCACTGGATTTCACCAAGTGTTGTGTTTTTGCTTTAAAGGGAATCTATGGTGTAAGGAATACAAACCTGTATTCCTAACACTGTAGTGTCCACTGGTCCTCCCCTCCCTTGCAGCCCTTCCCCCAGCGTGTAAAGAGTTGAAGAAACTTTTTATTTTACTCACTGATTCCAGAGCCGGTCTCCATTAGTGCTGGGTCTGTGCTGGGTCATCCGACGAGGGAGCCTTATGCGCATGAGCGGCAAATGCCGCAAGCGCATTAGGCCCTCCCTATATGAAAGCATTGACTCAGTGTTTTCCTATGGGGATTTCACTGACACAGAATATCCTGATGCAGAGCACGAGGATGTCCAGTGACATTTAGGTAAACTGAAGTCTGTTAGCATCCAGGAATGATTTACATTGCAGGACTAAGTGGGACAGGGACACTGCACTCAGACCTCTTTTTTCAATTTATATTTTTATGAGCATTTATGCACACAACATATTGCTTCTCCAATATCTGTGAAGATTATCAGGAAACCATACAATGGTTGTGGCAGCAAGTACATAAACTTTTTACCCAAATTAAAGCGAATAGACACAAAGCAAGAAAATAAACATATTGAACAATTCCCATATTTAAGTACTGCGTATACTAGTAATGAAGACAGAAGGTGTGTTGCACATTTCTAATGCGCCTGTGGTCATCAGGGATCAGGCGGCCTACTGAGGCTTTGAGGTTAGCCTACGTATGATACTGATGTTCAGCATTTTGGTGTATTTCTCCTGGGTCAGTAGCTTCTGTTAGCGGTGTCTCTGGTGTTGCTTTCTCTCTCACCAGAGGGGCCTTCATGCCCAAGGCATGAAATAATGCTTCTGCATTGTCAGTGGATGCAGGAGTCAGTGTTTCAGCCCCATGAGGGACCATCAGGAATCCCCCTGACCCCCATCGGTATTTGATGGAATGATTGCGCAGACTCTTGGCGACTGAAGCCAACTTTTCCGCTAGGATGGAGAACGGAAGGTATAGCGTTGCTGAGTGTCCTTCAAAGTGCACAGTGCCCATGTCTCTGGAGCGATTCATTATGGCGGATCTTGCTGCTATGCCTCTGGTGACAGCAATTGTGTCTCTGGCTGCTCCTATAGGAGCGGTGGCGGGTTTGTGGACTTGGAACGCTGACATAATATATGGCAGATCAGGCGTCCCTCTGATGCTCATAGAAGCGACCAGTCATTACACAAAACTGGAGCAAATCCCCTTCGCCTATTTCGTTAGGGATTCCCCTTATATGGATATTTTGGCGTCTGTGTCGTGTCTCCAGGAGGACCACTACTTGATTTAGCTGTTGGACCTGGCCTTTGAGCTCTTCTAGTTGACCCTTAGTCTCCTGCAGTTAGATGTCTCTAGAGAGCTCCCTCTCTTCCTATCACAGTCGTGTGATAACCCAACATGCAGTATGTAAACCCACAGAAAACCCAAGCACATATTACTGAACCATAGAATGGTCGGATTTAACTTAGGTAGAAAAGAGTAGTCAGAGGATAACCATAAATCTGAATACTAGAGATCAGGAGAACGATACTAGAATAGCCGAGTCAGGATACTGGAAACCAGGAGGTCAAAATACTAGCCGAGTCAGGGAACCAAAAAACAGGAATGTCAAAAGCTAAGCCAGGTCAGTACACAGAAAAAACAGTACATAGGCAAGGAGAATTATAGAGCACTAAGGGGAACACAAGGAACCACAATAGGGCAAGGAACAAGGCAAAATAAGGGAGCGTCTTTTGCTTTAAGGCCACATCCCCAATATTTTTGGGGCCAGTATGGATGACGCGAGACCTCGTTAATGACGCCATGACATTGGTCGCGTCATAAAAAGGGGCGTGACTCCAGCGTCCGGCGTGGGACATGCTGAACTTATTGGAAGAGGAGTCTGCCCATGATCCTGCATCACATGGGTGCGATGGAATAAGGTAAGAGATCGTGACACTTCCACTGCCTGCACTCTCCTGTTAACTTCACCAATCTCAATCTGAGTCTGCTGGAGATCGGTTTTCCACACTTGCCTCAGATCTGTTAGTAGCCTTTTGGCGTCGCCCTTCGAGGAGGGAGAGGAGTCATCATCCGACTGACGAATGGTACACAGCACTCTGTTGAGGTGAATCAACAGGCTCCTCTTCACCAGTTGATTCATCCAAAATCTCTGTGCTGCGCAGGGCCTCAGGTGCCATTTTGGAGGTTATGGTTAGAACAGACAATGCAGAAGCATTATTTCATGCCTCTCGAAGCATAGCCTGATATCAGGCAGTCTGGTAGCTTCCAGACGCGGTTGCCGTTTATGTCTGCGACCCATACTGTTCTCTGTTGGGGGCTGTACAATTGTCGGCAAAAGAAAATTATTTTTGGGGGCTTTAATGGTCTCTGGTTCGGAACGCTGCAGCTGAGCTCCACAACACAGTGACTGCTCAAGTACTCATCAAGCCACGCACCCCACTCAGACCTCTTTAATGAGATGAAGTGGTCTAGGTGACTATAGTGTTCCTTTAAGTCAGTAATGCTTAGGAAAACTTTTGACCCACCAAGTAATTTCTAATCAGGTGGTATATTTGCTGCTGATTTTTCCATAATCTCTGAGATAACTGAATTCTTGTGAACTTTAATTGGAGATCCACAATATTCACCAAACTGTGAATTATTAACAACTAAATTAATTTAAAATTAATTTTAAACCGAAATAACAGGGTTGAAATAATACCAAGCTTTCTGTTTGACTACAATTTTGTAAAAAAATGAAATTAATGTTTAATTCATCTGACGTAATTCACTTTTGTGAATAAACTCGGCATGTTAAGGCTCTCATTTTGGACAAAGCTCACTGTACATGGTGTCTGCAGGAGAGTATTACAAATTTAAACAATATGAGAAATTATTTGATTTTGCACTTGATGGTTTACAAGTTTGTCTGGGGACTTTGGCAAATGTTCTCTCCAAGTTGGCCCAGAATAAAATTCACAAAAAGAAACAAAAAATAAATAGGATAAAATAAAACAATAATCTCAGGGTAAATCTTAGCCAATGTATCCCTTTGTGAATAAGCCTCTCAGAGTGAAAAACAGATATTGGACAACCTTTGACTCTTCAGCTGTTGAAGGGTACAATTCCCACCCAAGATCTCTCTGAGAACTACAGTAGTTATAGTTCACATTAACTGAAAAGCCATTTGTTGATATCTCTGTCTGTGTTTAGGAGAAAACAAAAACTATTCATGAAAATAACAACAATCATGTGAATTAAACAGCATGGCCAGAGCTGGATCCAAATTAATTAAGAAATGATCTCTTGGGTAGGTATTGTAGCAGAAATGCATACTAGTATATATTTTAGTCCAAAGTATACAAATAGTTTATTGCTTCTGGCACAATACCTTGCTATAAATATTTAGCAGGTTCCGCTACTTCCAAAATCAAAATTCAAGAGTAAAACACATTTACGCAGTGCAGTCTTTAAGAGCGTGTGTGTGTGTGTGTGTGTGTGCATGTGTGTGTTTTTTTGTTTTTTTTTAAGAGAATGCATCAAAAGTCAGGATCCAACTACATTTTACAAGATAATCACAGATTTATTAGTTAAGCAACATACATAGCTACACTGTTGCTGAATTCAGTAATACTCATAAGTAATTGAAAGATCTGTTATATTTACTATCAAAGCTTGCGGGCTGGTTTCCAAACCTAACTGAACAGCTGAAGTGGTAGAGGTTAACACATTAAAGAAGTTTAAGCATGCACAGGATAGGTTATCCTAGACTAAAGATAAGTCCAGGGACTAATGAAAGTATTTTGAAAATTGGGGAGACTAGAGGGGCCGAATGGTTCTTATCTGCCGTCATATTCTATGTTTCTATGTCAGTGAGGTATAAGAGATACCCTTCTAGTCAAATGTGTACCACTTTTTCAAGGGGAACTTCCTGAAAAAAACCCTGTCCATGAGGTTGTTCTCTTTATGTTGTAAATAATCTTTAGAGAGGACTTCACATAAACAAAAATGTTGGTGGCATTATCCTCAAGTGGTCAATGAACTAAGCGTTCATATTTCGTTATTTTGAATCAGCAACATCTTGGCCATACTGTGCACTGTGAGCATGGCAAATTCAGTATTGTTCTTGTTCCAGTCTCCAATGCAAAGGCTGCACAGGATTAAATAAAATGTTTACAGAAAAATAAAAATAATTTTACTCGCTAAAAGAAATTTCAAATATTTTACAGACCAACAAAGCAATTTGAGAATATCAAGTTATTCAGTATTGCCATACTGTGCTTGTCTTGCTAACCCACACTGAGTACAAAGTTAAAGTAGTTACAGTAGTAAGAAATGGTCTGTGCTGTTGAGAAAAATACAGACAAGCAATCAAGTATCTCAGCTACCTTGTTTTCTTTTTACCTGAACCAAAGTTGATCAAGCCAAGTGGTGTAAATTGCATAACTGGTAAACTCTGGTAGTCTCCCTAGTAAAGGGAGTGATTATAGCCTATTTAGCAGTTTACCCATACATCAGCCAAGACTTGATGAATGATGAAACAAGAACAGATTTATTAGCACACACACACACACACACATCATTTATACACTTACAAATGTGTATTCACATGGCTGGCTTTAACTTCCGTGTCTCGCCATGGTGTCCTCCAGGGTGGCTGGCATCCTGTATGCTCGGGTAAGCTGCATCTGCTGGATTGAGGGAAACCTCATGAATGGTGAAAATAGTGCTTTTTGTACTTTTTAGGGTGTTCTGAGACAGGGTCGATAGTCTGTAGGAGGCTTCTGTTACAATGTTACTGAACAATCAAGATGGAGTTGTTTGACAACTTGTCTTTTTAAAACAATAGCAAATTCACTGCAACCAAACCTTTAGTATATAGTATACCATTTGTGAATATATATATATACATATATATATACATATATATATATTTTAAAAGCTTTGATTTAATCTTGTAGAGCATAAAGCCTCATCTCTATTGCAAATCTGAATATATTGCCAAACCCTCCTTTTGATTTACACACCCAAAATCTAGTCTGAAGCCAAAGATAATCGTTAATACAGTTTTCCTTTTGTTTGTGGGTCAAACAAGCATTATAATTCTGTATTAATTGGTGGGTTTTCACAATATTTCCTTCATCTGGATTTTCATTATAAATGTTTCTGGTCAGCCAAGATCCAAAGTTGGGCTCATTGCAGTTTTATTGTGAAGATATGATGGAACTAACAGAGAAAGTTTATTTTTTCTGACTCGATTCCAGTGGAATTTAGGTCTTAGAACGCCGACTGATTAAATATCAACATTTAGAAAGAACACTATTGGGACAGACTGTGTCCGTGTGATAATAACATCTACCACCTTCTGCTTTTTGTTTTAACATTGAGGTTCAGTGATGAGAATTGGGTACTACTGACTCTTGGGCCACACCTTTATGGTAGAGAATGAGTTAAACAGATCACTAAGATATTTTTTTTGGCCTTATTCAATATTGTTTTAGATGGTCTTTCAGGAAATTTGAACCATTTACTTTAGCCTTCAACATCTACCAACAAAAATAAGTCATACATGCACTCTGTAAAGTGATCTGTAAAAACAATATTGTTATACTGGTATTGTTTTTGTAATCTAAATGAATTATTCTGCATCATATTAAGTGTTTTTTTTTTTTTTAATGAGAGTACACTGAACAAATCCTCAACAAAATGTAATCGTTTTATATATATATTTTTACAGCACTGCACAACTATAATGAATCTCAAGTATCTTCTTTTGTGACTTGTGTGCTGAACTTCTATTCTAAATCATATTTAATGATTCAGTGTGTTCTACTGATGAACAATTCTAACAGTGATGGAAATTATAAAACTGTAATCTGAAGTAAACCATGATTAAAATTAATTGTTGGTGAATAATTTATTTGAGAAACACTGCTTGTGAAATCATAGTGTTTTGACATAACCATTATGATGAATGATCTAGGCATTACATGGCACAAGTGTGTCGGCCATGTTCATGTCCATGCAGGGCCAGATTAAGAGTCCAGTGGGCCTGGTGCTGACAATTATGAGGGGCCTAATTACAGAATCATATCGACCAAAAACAGTAAAACACTCCCAAGCGTCATGTATCTGATAAAGATGGTGCTGGAGAGATAGAAAACAGCAGCTATAAGAAAACACATACCCTAGGCTAATCTCTCTCTAATTTATGTTTTCATCTTTCAAATAAATCCATAACCCCTAACAGCAGTGTCCAGTCAAGCAGGAAGGTAAAAGGGTGTGCCATTGACACAAATCACGTAGCCTGCCAAAAGGGGCGAACATGCCCAAAAAGAGGACATGTCTGCCCAAAGAATTAGAAGGCCAGCCTGGCATAAATGCATGTCAGGCTGCCTGCCAATCATGCAGCTGGCCAATTAAGGGCATACTATGCAGACAGCACCCTGAGCTTGGCATAAATGCATCTAATGATGCGCTCACTCAACGCATTCTAAGGACTGTCCCCTAGCACTCACTAGTCCACTTGTCTCCTTACCTTCTTACTAGCAGGCAGAAGCTCCTGCTATATAGTCTGGGACAGAGAAAAGCTGTATGTAGTGAGTGTAGAAGAAAGGGAACATGCCACTGTGTTAGAGAGACCAAAGTCATCATTACCTTAAAGGATCACTATAGGGTCAGGAACACAAACATGAATTTGTGACCCTATAGTGTTAACACCACCATCTAGCCCCCCTGGGCCCCTCTTGCCTCCATAAATATAACAATCTTACTATATTCAAGCCTGAAGCTGTAACTCTGCATGCTGTTAGACTCATAAAAACAAGCAGTCTGCTGACATCATTAGAAGTGGTGGCCTGATCCAATTACAGTGCTTCCCCATAGGATTGGCTGAGACTGACAAAGAGGCAGATCGGGGCAGAGCCAGCACAATTCAAACACAGCCCTGGCCAATCAGCATCTCCTTATAGAGATGAATTGAATTAATGAATCTCTATGAGGAAAGTTCAGTGTCTGCATGCAGAGGGAGGAGACACTGAATGTTTGGATGCATTTTAGGCAGCCATGACCCAGGAAGGATCTCGAACAGCCATCTAAGTAGTGGCCAGTGACGTTATCACTAGGATGTAATGTAAACACAGCATTTTCTCTGAAAAGACCGTGCTTACAGCAAAAAGCCTGATGGTAATGATTCTACTCACCAGAACAAATTCAATAAGCTGTAGTTGTTCTGGTGACTAAGTTTCCATACTTAAGTAAGCGTATGTGAAAAGTAGTTAGGGTTGCCACCTTTCTTGGAAAAACATACCGACCTTACTAATTTGCATAATTAAATATGCATGGGTGACATCACATGATGTAAATCACAAGGAGTGACATAAGAGACAATGCTGTAAAATCACCAAAAAAACTACTTAGTTTGATTCTGCTGTATAGATGGATTACTCCCAGTGCCCTCATGACTCAGTGCCCCCATGTGTCGATTACTCCAGGTCTCCCAGTGATCCTATGTATCACAGTGTCTGAATGCCCCATGTCTCCCTGTGTCCCCATGTATCCCAGGGTCCTCATGTCACTAGGACACTAGGACACTAGGAAGACGGGGAGACCTGGGGACACGGAGACACCACTGACACTGGGAGACTAGGGGACTCTGGCTGGGACACATGGGGACAATGGGAAAATAGGGAACACTTGAAGACATGGGGACACAGACACCAGGGGCACAGACACTAGAGACACTGGCTGGGGGACATTGAGACATGGGGGGACTGGGAGACATGGGGACACTAAGACACCAGGGCCACAGACACTAGGGACACTAGCTTAAAAACATGGGGACATTGTGACACTTGAGGCACTGAGAGACATGGAGGCACTAGGAGACATGGGGACAGTGAGACACTGGCAGACTGGGGGCACTGGGAGACTAGGGGACACTGAGACACCAGGGACACTGGCTGGGAGACATGGGGACACTGTGTCCCCATGTGTCTGTGTCAGAATGTCTCCCAATGTCCCTAAGTGTCTCAGTGTCTGCCATAATGTCTCCCAGTGTCCCTTAGTGTCTCAGTGTATGTCTCCTTGCAGCCTTTCCCCCATCCCTTACTTCCCTGAGCTGTAGGCTGTCTCTGCAGGGTGGAAGTTGCTGTCTGGACTCTCTGTAGCTGCACCCCTGTAGATCAGTGAGTATAGATAGGCAGGGATGGATATGCTGGAACTTCCTATCCCTGACGGTCTCCACACACACACCCTACTGGCCAGTGCTGGTATTGCATAGTAATCTCTTGTTTATACTGAGAAAAATACCAGCATTTGTATTGCCAGTATCACTGCAATATTGGCACCAGCCAGGCAGCCTCAAATACTGGCTGTGCTAATAAAATAAAAGCCAGGTGGAATCCCTAAGAGTAGTGTGTGAAAAAACACAATCAATGGGCCTATTCCATGGGCCTGGGGCTGGAGCTGCAGCTCCATCAGCCCCTATGTTAATCCGGCCCTGTGTCCATGTACTAGGTACTCTGAGTCCCATTTGTAAACTAGTTGCCCAGGGAGGCAGAACACACAGCTGATGGAGCCGTCAATGTGCCAGGGAATCAGTAAGCCTGTAGGGATGGTATCATATAGCTCTGCCCCTTCCTGAGCTGGAGTAACCCCTAGAGTAACGGGCCCAGGCACAGCTGCAACCTCTGCTACCGTGGTAGTTCCAGCACTGCTCAGAGGAGTTAAAGAAAAAAATATCTTACAAACAGGATGACATGGTCAAAAACTAATTGCTGAGTTCAAGGGCACCAAACATGCAATAGGCAAAAGTTAGCTAGGGCAGGGTACCAAAGATTAGAATTAAGCTCAAACAAAAAAGTGGGTCACGGACCAAAATTCAAAATGGGCACCAACATGTATTTATGTATGTAAAACGAAGACTGGAATAAAAAGAAATCCTTGGGTTTCCATCAACAATCTAGCAATGCATTGCAAATGCATTTATCAACATTTCAAAGAATCAAGGGGTTTATTCAAGGCATACAATTCCTCATTCCATTTAAAAACAAATAAAAGCAGCTGCTAAACAGATTTAAAAAAAAAAAAAGATTAAAAAAAAGTAAATGCATTTCATGAAGTTCTATACAACGAAGCAAAGAACATGTCAAATGACACAGTCAACGTAAGACTTAAAATACTTAATTTTTAAGATGTCTACAGCCTTTATGAATTCATCTCTTTGTGGTGTGGGGGTAAGTCACAGTTTTTATGAGATTACTCTATTTTCATGCATCTTCCTCCCACAGCGACTGAAGAAAAATGCCTCACAGCTGTTGTAAACTGTTGCCATTGTGACGATAATTTATTTTGTACACTGTGACCAGCTTATTGTTGTGAGAGAAGCGTGGGGATGTAGACGGGCATTAAGTGACATAATCTCTATTAATTGTTTTAAAGCAGAAAACCAGATGGAACTGTTAAAAAAAAAAAAAATACATTTTTCTTTTATTTTATTTTTTTAAATCTTTTGGTAACTCGTTTTATTTTAGTACATTACTAGATATGTATAGAGCAGAAAAATAATAAAAACCATCAGGGCACCAACATAGTATTAATATAATGTCATACTTACTTGAAGGGGTTCTACAAAAACAAACAAAACAAAAGCAACAGTGATTACTTACTGATACTGTAATGTCATGGAATCTGCAGCTCACACAAAAATGGCAATTCACGTTGCGCAAATCTTTACAACCCTCTGAAGCCATCTTTATTGGCTACATAACCGGGAAATCTTGCAATAAGTGATATATTTAACCTTCTTGCTGCTATATGCTATGCCAGGTATATGCACATCTGAAACACTCTTTGCTGAACTTCCATCCTCAACAGAACCTCATCTTTTTGAAACCCCAATGACAGTGTTATGCCAGGCAATAATAATTCCCATTTGGAGATAAATGTAATGTGTGTGAATGTGCTTTTAAATACACTTCTCACTGTATAGAATATGTTGGTGTCACATTGGGCATGAATATAACTGAATATGTAATGTTTATATTTGTGGCTGGGCAGAGCCGATTCTGGGCAGGTGCACGGGGTGTACAGCACCCAGGCTCACTGTATGTAGATGCACATCAGTGGGGTTTGCAGCTATAGGCTCTGCTCTTGACTTTATGTTCTACCCTTTTCGTTAGGCCCCACACCCATGATCTGTGCTGGGCGGCAGAGCTAGAAGGCAAAGGTTACAAGCTGACAAGCTGTTTATGGGCAACATGGCACTGGCACTGATAAGTTGTTTTCAAAGAGAAATTGGCTGAGGCACTAGTTAACCATTTTGGGACAAATATGGCACAGATTAGCCGTTTGGGCACAAAGATTGCACTGATTAACCATTTGGGTACAAAAGTGTCATTGACAAGTTGTTTGGACTAGAAAAATATGACACTGATAACTATTTTGGGACAAAGATGGCCATGATTAGCTATTTTGAGACAATAATGCACTGATTAGCCATTTGGGCCCACTATGGCAATGATTAGCCATTTGGGCACAAAGATGGAACTGATCAGCGGTTTGGGGACAAAGACTAGTATTCTGCATGGGAACAAAGTTGGCGCTGACAAGCATTTTGGGTACAAAACTGGCAGTGTAGGAAGTAGGTTAAGTGTTACCTGGTGAGGTTGGGGGACCCAAAGAGTGCAGTGGTTTCTATAGAAAATGGATCATGGGTAGGGTGGGGGGGCACGGCCTGACTCGTAACCTGGCCAGATGTGTTCTCTGGGAGCTCCTGTCAGCACAAACAATAAAGCTACTAAAATCGTATCAAAGGACCCCAAAAACAGCCTGACAGACACCTCCATCGACGGGGACACTGAGGCTACCGAAACTTGTGTGATCTATATAGTTTTCTGCCAATTGGCCCTGTGGCCTGCAAAGACTGCGGTGTAAGGCAGTTGATCTCAAGCCTGAGATCAATCACTCTGAAGAGCAGCCACAGCAACCCTGATACCCTCCCCTCTGGACCAGTGGGGGTCCCCACTGGACACACACAGCATGAAAGACACAGTGCCTAAGACCACCTGGAGAGTCAAAGATGTCCTTTCCTGCTACAAGTAAGCTCATGGCAATAAGGTGCAAACCATAGAACAGGCCTGGGGCATACGGAGAGCCTTGCTTCCGAACCACAGTGCGGCTCACTACAACACAGCCCGTAGCCTGAAGACTTTACTACCTGCTGGAAAGGGGCCTACAACCTGCTGACACGCACCAACCGTCTTCCTATAACTTGATAGAAAGCTGTATGTTCTTATCTGCAATACAAAAATAAAGAGGTTTTTTTTAAAATGGGTCATGGGTGTTATGTTTGTGAAGGGGAGAAGTTAGCAATCTAGCCATATCGACCTGGGGGCACAAAAAATGTTCATGCACCTTGGCACCCATTTAATGACATCAGGATCAGTCCTGTGGCTGGGAATAAATGTGACTGTACATGTAAAATGTGAGTCTGTGACTGCATCATCTGTGTGTTTGTGTGTGACTGAGCATGTGTGTATGTGCCTGGAGGTGTTATGTATTTTCACAGTTTTATAATAATTACATTATAGTTAGTCAGGGCTGCCATGAGAAAACTTGGGGCACCTGACACAGCTGAGGGTCAGAACCCTGGGGCCTACCCCCGAGACCACCTACAGGGTTCTCCTTTCAAGGATGTGGTGTGTGTACTAGATGTGGTGTGTGTATAGTGGATGTAGAATGTGTGTAGTGGATGCAGAGTGTGTGTGTAAAGTAAATGCAGTGTGTATAGTGGATGCAGATTTTACATTTGTGTTATGTATGTAGTGTTTGTGTATATTAGATGCAGACTGAGTGTTTCTGTAGTGTTTGTATAGTGAATGCAGAGTGTGTGTTTGTGTAGTGGATGTAGTGTTTGTATAGTGAATGCAGAGTGTGTGTTTGTGTAGTGGATGTAGTGTGTTCTCTTTGAGAAGCACTACATTTTGCTTTGCACTTGGTGTCTGATTCTGATTGACAGCCAGAGGGGTGAAAATGTATAAAATGACAATTTCTCTAGAAATCAACACTTTTATCATGTTAGAAACGGTGGGCACTCTGTGAACCCATAAAGGTTGAGCAAGCCTTATACCTGGACTATATTTTTTAAATTTGCCAGCTTTACTACAGATAGTGGACATTGATGTGATATTATATCCCAGTTATATCTGGCAATAAGAGAGTGGAGTGAATGAGAAGGGAGGTCCGTGCAGCTGGAGCATTGGATCAAAAGGAAGCACTTCTTAGAACTCCCCACACCTTTCAGTAATTATTAATGTCTTTCATTTTGGGGAAGAGTGAGTAAAATATTAATAAACTCCAGCCACTCCATGAAGTTATCCAGTTGCACCTCCTGGAGCTGCAAAGAGCCTACACCACTGTCGATCACTATAAAACGTTAGAAGATGTCTCTCATAAAACATTTAGTGAAATGTACACTTCAAGCACCATTTCCTTGATATAACGCTTGCTTGCTTTCAAGAAGACTTGTGCCCAGCATGTATCATGACAATAATATTCAGACTCTGGAAGATTGGAGAACTACAACCAGTTGACTCCAAGAAAGATGAGCAGGGCAGCTTCTAATTACATATTTGTCTTTATAGTCTGCAGTTTATGGGTTTTGTCTCGTCTCCTGACGATGGCAGGTTTGTAGGTTAAATGATGAATTGGGAGAGTGAAACTGCGGAAACCTTATACCTTTCACTGGAAAAAGAAATATGTCACTTTTAATAATTTACTTTTCAGTAAACGCAGCTCAAATGAAAAAAAATGTTGTGCTAAAAAAAAATAAAAAAAATAAAAATAAAAAGGACCCAGGAGATAGAATGATGTAAAAAACAAATGAGGGCAAAGTGCAATTTTCAGAAGGTCATTGTGAAACACGTAAGATTCATTTGGGGCCGCCTCCTTAAGAAAATGTTTATATATATATATATATATATATAATCACAATCAAATCAGTACTGTATGGTATCACAGGTTAAATGAACTGTCATTATTATTTAGTTCACATTAACATCTACAGTTCATCAGCAGAAAGATACAAGAATGAAATATGTCAAGTTATACAAAAAATATGGGAGAAAAAACACTAAACATTGGAAAACATTTGTTGAACATGTTTTACGTCGCACTGGATGCTTTCTTTGTATCATTAAATATATGAATATCCTATGCAAAGAAGTTACGATAAATGAATTCTAGCTTCATTATAAATATTGTTTTTCAAACTGAGGTTTCTATTTAATTCTTCTGACCAAGGGCTAAATAACTAAAATGAACAAGGGACCCACCCAGTGTCACCCCAACCCCCACCGTAAATGCTAAACATGCAAACTCTTTGAACAAAACTGCACATATTAACAGACAAACAAAAGACAACAAAAACAGAAAAAAAAAACTAATTTAAGGTTGTGGTTGCCTGTATGAATGATGGTATGGGTACTATAATTGTGGACTTTTTTAGTCTAGTGAAATTTTGGCCATAGTGCTACTCAGTGGCATACTAAGAGGTGGGCAGTCCACTCTGGGTATCACCAGGTAGGGAGTGCCATGACCCTGGTGGGGGCTGGAGGGGGGATGTGTGAGCTGTGCCCCATGGTAGTTGGGGTGCTGGGCGGCCAGAACCAGCTGAACTGGCCACACGGAGGAAAGTGGGGACGGAGGTACTAAAATTTGGGCAAAACTACAGCAGGGGCGGGGCTTAACATGGCCCTTGCCCGCTGCTGTTACTGCTCCACATGGAGGTGAAGCAAGATGGAATCCCTGCTCCAGGAAGGACTTCAGTGAATCCACTCCTCCTCCAGCTCCTGTCTGTAAGCAAGAGAGTGAGTGTGTGTGTGTGACTATCTGCCTGCCTGTAACTGTGTGTATGTGTGTGTAACTGTCTGTCTGTAACTGTGTGTGTGTGTGTGTGTGTGTAACGGTCTGCCTGTAACTGTGAGTATGTGTGTAACCGTCTGCCTGTAACTGTGTGTATGTGTAACAGTCTGCCTGTAACTGTGTGTGGGTGTGTGTAGCTGTCTGCCTGTAACTGTGCGTATGTGTGTGTAGCTGTCTGCCTGTAACTGTGTGTATGTGTGTGTAACTGTCTGCCTGTAATTGTGTGTATGTGAAACTGTCTGTCTTTAATTGTGTGTGTGTGTGTGTAACTGTCTGCCTGTAACTGTTTATGTGTGTGTGTTTGTGTGTGTAACTGTCTGCCTGTAACTCTGTTTGTGTGTGTGTGTGTAGCTGTTTGCTTGTAACTCTGTTTATGTGTGTGTGTGTGCAACTGTCTGGCTGTAACTGTGTGTATGTGCGCGCAACTGTCTGCCTGTAACTGTGCATGTAACTGTCTGCGTAACTGTCTGCCTGTAACTGCATGTATGTGTGTGTAACTGTCGGCCTGTAACTGTGTGTTTGTGTGTGACTGTGTGCACCTGTCTGCCTGTGACTATGTGTGACTGCCTGTGACTGTGTGTGTGTGTGACTGTCTGCCTGTAACTGTGTGCGTGACTGCCTGTAACTGACTGTGTGTGTGTGTGTGTAACTGTCTGCCAATAACTATGTGACTGTCTGCCTATAATGGTGTGTGACTATGTGTGTGGGACTGTCTGCCTGTGACTGTGTGATGTTTCCTGTAACCGTGTGTGTGACTGTCTGTCTGTGACTGTGTGATGCTGCCTGTAACTGTGTGTGACTGTCTGCCTGTGACCGTGTATGTGTGACTGTAGAGGGAGTGCAGAATTATTAGGCAAATGAGTATTTTGACCACATCATCCTCTTTATGCATGTTGTCTTACTCCAAGCTGTATAGGCTCGAAAGCCTACTACCAATTAAGCATATTAGGTGATGTGCATCTCTGTAATGAGAAGGGGTGTGGTCTAATGACATCAACACCCTATATCAGGTGTGCATAATTATTAGGCAACTTCCTTTCCTTTGGCAAAATGGGTCAAAAGAAGGACTTGACAGGCTCAGAAAAGTCAAAAATAGTGAGATATCTTGCAGAGGGATGCAGCACTCTTAAAATTGCAAAGCTTCTGAAGCGTGATCATCGAACAATCAAGCGTTTCATTCAAAATAGTCAACAGGGTCGCAAGAAGCGTGTGGAAAAACCAAGGCGCAAAATAACTGCCCATGAACTGAGAAAAGTCAAGCGTGCAGCTGCCACGATGCCACTTGCCACCAGTTTGGCCATATTTCAGAGCTGCAACATCACTGGAGTGCCCAAAAGCACAAGGTGTGCAATACTCAGAGACATGGCCAAGGTAAGAAAGGCTGAAAGACGACCACCACTGAACAAGACACACAAGCTGAAACGTCAAGACTGGGCCAAGAAATATCTCAAGACTGATTTTTCTAAGGTTTTATGGACTGATGAAATGAGAGTGAGTCTTGATGGGCCAGATGGATGGGCCCGTGGCTGGATTGGTAAAGGGCAGAGAGCTCCAGTCCGACTCAGACGCCAGCAAGGTGGAGGTGGAGTACTGGTTTGGGCTGGTATCATCAAAGATGAGCTTGTGGGGCCTTTTCGGGTTGAGGATGGAGTCAAGCTCAACTCCCAGTCCTACTGCCAGTTCCTGGAAGACACCTTCTTCAAGCAGTGGTACAGGAAGAAGTCTGCATCCTTCAAGAAAAACATGATTTTCATGCAGGACAATGCTCCATCACACGCGTCCAAGTACTCCACAGCGTGGCTGGCAAGAAAGGGTATAAAAGAAGAAAATCTAATGACATGGCCTCCTTGTTCACCTGATCTGAACCCCATTGAGAACCTGTGGTCCATCATCAAATGTGAGATTTACAAGGAGGGAAAACAGTACACCTCTCTGAACAGTGTCTGGGAGGCTGTGGTTGCTGCTGCACGCAATGTTGATGGTGAATAGATCAAAACACTGACAGAATCCATGGATGGCAGGCTTTTGAGTGTCCTTGCAAAGAAAGGTGGCTATATTGGTCACTGATTTGTTTTTGTTTTGTTTTTGAATGTCAGAAATGTATATTTGTGAATGTTGAGATGTTATATTGGTTTCACTGGTAATAATAAATAATTGAAATGGGTATATATTTGTTTTTTGTTAAGTTGCCTAATAATTATGCACAGTAATAGTCACCTGCACACACAGATATCCCCCTAACATAGCTATAACTAAAAACAAACTAAAAACTACTTCCAAAAATATTCAGCTTTGATATTAATGAGTTTTTTGGGTTCATTGAGAACATGGTTGTTGTTCAATAATAAAATTAATCCTCAAAAATACAACTTGCCTAATAATTCTGCACTCCCTGTATTTGTGACTGTCTGTCTGTAACTGGGTGCGTGACTGTCTGGCTACGACTGTGTGTGACTGCTTGTAACTGACTGTGTGTGTGTGTAACTCTCTGTCTGTAACTACACAGGTCTAATTTTTTTTTTATATTTTCAAATTTGTCAGCATTTTTTCCCCACCCGATATATAGTGTCTGTAACTATGTTTATGACTGCCTGTGACTGTATGTGTGACTGTCTGCATGTGACTGTGTGTAAGGGAGTGCAGGAATTTTGTAGGAGGGGGTAGGGGTTTTGTATTGGGACAGGGGTCTTGCATAAGGGGGGCTGAGCAGGGGATTTGTTGAAGGGGAGTGCAAGGGTTTGTAGAAGGGGCAGTACAGGGGTTTTGAAGGAAAGGTGCAGTACAGGGCTTTGTAGAAGGGGGCTGACAGGGGTTTTATAAAGTTATGTATTCTTACAATACAATTAACCTCTAAATTATCTGATATTCTAATCAGAGTCTAATTACCCTCTAATCTAATCTATACTCTTGATTCTAACAATATAACCGAGGTCTCTTTAGAACCTATAATATTGATAAATCTAAGTTCTGAGACTTATTTGTTCCTTCTTTAAATCACTGTAATTCACTGTTTCAGACACTACATCACTATTGTGTGTATATTTGTAATTTTATGTTTCGTTTTATTTTTATTTGGTCTATACTCTATACTTAATAGAGTTTTCTTATTTTATTGTTTTTTTTGTTAGTTTTGTTAAACAAATGAGTTACATACTGTGGTAGTAACACTTTGAGTTCTAGTCCAAGTTTTTTTCTGAGCCTAACCCTTATTATCTTTATTATATATTTATATAATATAATATATATATACACACACACAGAGCATGTATTTTATTGGGTGCCTGGGGCCCAGGCTTTGAGTTGTGTAAAGGGTGCCAAACTTTCTGATGACAGCCCTGTCTGTAATAGTTATATACCCATAACATTCCATCTTCTATTAAGCTATAAAGAAGACAGACAGAGATATCCAGAGTATTTCACTAAATTGTGAATTGTGAAAACCTGGCAATGGAATTGCAAATTTTAGACCAACGTATCCAATTCGGATACTATGGCCTAAATGTTGCAATTCTCATCAGTTGCTGGTTTAGTGGATTTAAATGGTATCTGTTCTACTCAAGAAAAACCATTTTATAAATGGTGCAATATGGAAAAATATACAGTGTTTGCATGTTAAAAATCAACAGAAAGAAATTTTCACATGCATGTTTCACATTAAGAAACGTACGTAGACGCAAATGTAATTTATATAACCATGTGGTTAGAATTATTATTATTACACAAAAAGACAAATACTTCAAAAAATATATTTACTGTGAAGGCACTGATGAAATAGCTCCCTGCTCAGGATATTAACTCCTGATCTCATCTATAAGAGGGGTTAGAGAAGAATAGGGAGCTTGGTTCCATCCTAGTATGAGGGACCTCACACTTTAAATTGGAGTGTTATCCCCATAATGCAGCACAGAGGAAAGAGGGAGAGTTCATGGTTTTGTGAGCAAACTATTTATCATATAAAAACCCGCTATTAGGATTTCATAGAATGCTCAGTGCTCCCTGAAAGTAGAAGGAGGCCAGCATAGCCTCCTACGTTCACCTACATTTAGATGCTGAAGATGCTTGATTCAATGATGATGATTCAATGCATCTCTATGGGGAAATGCTGATTGGTGCAGCACGACATTATGCTACGCATGCACAATAGTCTCTAAGGCATTGGATTGGCTGAGGTCATCAAGATTGTTGATCTCAGCCATGGATGCAGGGCAAGTGAGAAAAGATCCTTTCACCAGTGTTAATTTTGGTGGCAAATTTCCTTTTATTTTTAGTCAGTCTTTTGACTAAATCGCCATTTTAGTTTTTGCCAAATTTTAGTCATCTGAATTGTTTTGGTATTAGTCTAGTTTTAGTCGACTAAATATCCAGTAGATTTTAGTTGACACGACTAAAAATGGGTTTAGTTAAAGCCTCTGTCTCTTTTGCCCCTTTCACCGCCACTCTGTTCTCTTTGTCTCCCACCAGCCCCTGTAGGTGTCTCCCTCCCAAGCCCTGGTCTGTTTCTTTTGCCCCTTCCACAGCCCCTCTATTCAGTGTTAATTTTGGCTGCAAATTTCAATTTAGTTTGAGTCATAGTCTTTTGTCTAAAACGCTATTTGAGTTTTAGTCGCATTTTGGTCATCTGATTTGTTTTAGTTAAAGTCTAGTTTTAGTCGACTAAATGTAAAAAAATGTAAAAAGTCAGCAAAAATACTGCTTTTAACTCCTCAGAGAGGGAGGCCGTCACCTAAACAGCAGTTTACCATTACTATATTAGGAATACATGTTTCATGCACTTCACCCCCCATCTTTCCCTTAGTGGTCTCTCCTCTTCCCTCCTCCCTCCCCCCTGAATCTTTCCCTTACTGGTCTCTGAGAGAGAAGTTCCTTTCAGTCCAACTTGGTACAGGAAACAGAAGTTCCTGTACCACAGTGCACACCGCCAAGTCAAGCTACACTGTGCACTTCCCTCCTACCAGATCACTCTGTGTGTGTGTGTGTGTGTGTGTATAGGGGCCAGTGTGTGTCTGTATGGGGGCAGTGTGTGTTAGGGGACAATGTGTGTTTATGAGGGGTAGTTTGTGTGTATGGGGGGCAGTGTGTGTGCATGGGGGGCAGTTTTTGATACCCCCCCTCCCTGCTTACCTTTGCCTTGGGGGGGGTTGACATCTCTTGCAGTCCATGGTGGTCCCAGTAGTGAGAGTGAACTCTAGCAGCCTCAGGATCTCTCGCGAGATTCAGAGCGTTGCTGTGGTAACCATGGCAATGCTCCGAGCTCACGAGAGGAGAACCTGGTGGAGCTGCAGATTAGAGCTCCCCCGGTCCTCTCTTCCTCCCCTGCCTGCTGCCAACATTACACTGCTAGTGGGCCGGAGAGGGAGATCTCTGATCTCCCCTCTGGTCCTGCAGAGCCAGCATGGGAGAGTGAGGCACATTTCCTGGTGCTATAATCATAAGATCATAGCACCAGACAAATATCAGACTGGCAATAAATTATTGCGGACCGGCACCAGTCCGCGGCCCGGGGGTTGGGGACCCCTGGGCTATAGGATGCACCGTCCCTGAATATAGAGCAGACTAAGAGCCATGGCTGTTTATTGTGAGGTTTTGTTATAACCTGGAAAATAAATAAATGGTAGATGTATAAATATTTCCCTCAACTTGGATACTTTGCCAGATTTGGGGGGAAGTGACTGCTTGCATCCAGTTCTCTAGAGATCCCTGTGATGAGACAGATCTATAATACACATCTCCATCTCGTTCTAATTGAATTTTTACTAAATAACTTTCCAACAAATGACACTAATGCCTAAACAACCAAGTGCTCAAGTGGAACTGCATGTATGCTTAAAGCGATGGTCTAAGCACCATAACCACTATATGCCGTTGTTGCGTTTATGGTGCTAAAAGGCTGACAGGGTAATATACAGGTTCTGGTTCAAATAGTTCTGAATAATTTTCATACTGTTTAACCAAATGCTGACATGCTCAGCCTATCAATGCCGTACAAATATGGACTAAATTGATATCGGGAACCCCAAGTTTTGGTCAAACCGTACAAAATCTGGCAGGCTACTAGGACCATAACTACAACAATATCATGTAGTGGTTACAGCGCTTAGACTGCTCCTTTAATATTTTAAGGGATCAATGTACTAACACAACATAGTGTTGCACATCACGAATATAAAGTATTGGTACAGTTATCATTGAAAGGCCTGGGATATAAACTTTGCATAAGTCTGGCGTTGTGCTACCTACCACTGACAGCATAAAGAAATTTAGAAAGTGAGAAGAGGTTGTGGTAAGACAATATATGATATTACTTTTTTATGTGTTTTTCAGAATCCAAGCATTCTTTCGTTGTCCCCATGGACAAAGAATACATTGGAAATATCGTAAGAGAGTAGAATGGTACAGTTGCAAGTCATAGTTGATTTCATCTTTATAGACATGTGCAGTCCTGGAGCAAATAAACAACATTGTTTGGATTTTACTAAAGGCCAGATTTACAGAAGCATGACTGACTTAAAAAAAAAAAAAAGAACCTTACCTTCATCTGAAATTCTCTATACATTATTAATTTGAAAGTAACTACATTTTATGAGTTAAGAAGAATAGAAAAAAAAGGAATCATCTAAAACGAAATTATCACTAAATAAGAGTCAAATTACTACACCTAAACTTTACATGTACTACCGTGTTTCTCCGAAAATAAGACCGGGTCTTATATTAATTTTAGTCACAAAAAACACACTACGGCTTATTTTCAGGGTAGGGCTTATTTATTTACGTTACCAGTATGTACAGCTCTTTCTCTTTGCACTCATCTTGTCTGGGGATCAAAATACCATACTGTCTAATTAATCCCCCCCCCCTTTAATAAATCCACCTCCTCTAATTAATCCACCCCCTTTAATTAATCCACCCCCTTTAATTAATCCACCCCCCTCTAATTAATCCACCCCCTCTAATTAATCCAGCCCACCTTTTAATTAATCCACCCCCTTTAATTAATCCACCCCCTTTAATTAATCCACCCCCCTCTAATTAATCCACCCCCTCTAATTAATCCAGCCCACCCTTTAATTAATTCACCCCCTCTAATTAATCCAGTCCACCCTTTAATTAATTCACCCCCCTTTAATTAATTCACGCCCTCTAATTAATCCAGCCCACCCTTTAATTAATTCACCACCCCATTAATTAATTCACCCCCTCTAATTAATCCAGTCCACCCTTTAATTAATTCACCCCCCTTTAATTAATTCACCCCTCTAATTAATCCAGCCCACCCTTTAATTAATTCACCCCACCCCCACCCCCTTTAATTAATTCAATTAATCCCAGACATAAAATATCTAGCGGTACTCACATTTCAAAGATTCCTTGCCGAGTCCGACCACTGGGAGCCTCACCGCCCGGAAATGGATCCTTCCGCTGAAGATCCGTGAAGGCAGACTGACGGCGCTGCGAAATGTCGTCATCACGTTGCGCGATGCCGCGGCCCGCAACGCTCCTCCTACAGTAGAAGAAGGAAGTCTCGCCGCAAAGGTACAATGCCTAGGTCTTATTTTCGGGGTAGGGCTTATATTGCAGCCCACCCCGAAAATCCGACTAGGGCTTATTTTCGGGGTAGGGTTTATTTTCGGGGAAACACGGTATCCTTGAAATAAATATGACATAGGTCCATTAGACTTAGAGACCAATGGCAGCATTAATAATTAAATACAGATTTATTCTTCAAAATCAATTATAACCAATCGAGATAGGCTGGTCTTCCCATGCATATTACAGGGTTTATAAAAATTAGTGGAAGATACCCTAATCTCCCCTACAGTGAAACTCACCTTGAACGCAGCAGCAGCTTGGGAGGATCTGATATTATATCACTTCCTTCTGGTAGTCCGGTGGGACGACAGAAGCCCCTTAAGTGTTTCTGGCCACACATCATTGGAAAACAGGTACGTGTGGTTTGAACAAAGTTTCTTAAAGGATTACTCCAACCACCATGATCACTTCAGTGATTTGAAGGAGTCTGGATGTCTAGTATTTCAGCTTGAAACACTCACTGCACATCTAGAGTGATTTTTAATTGTGTGCGGGGGCTATTTGTACCCCTAGCACTCGTGACTTAGGGTGCCTACAAGGGTAAGATAGTCTTCCTCTCCCTTCCTCCTTGTGGATACTCCATCCTGCCTCCTTCTGTGACTTAAATAGTTTTTTTTTTTTTTTTTTATTAAAATCACCCTCTCTCCCCCACCTCTATAAGAAGCCTGTGATTTGATCACGAAAGTGCCCGGTGACATTAGGAAGATCAGTGCCGTGAACTGCGCCCGGCCCTCTATTAAGGTAAGTTTAAAACTTTTTAATGTTTTGTTTTACAGGGGTGACCTAATAGTAATGCCCTGTAAGGCTTTGCATATTTAAAAAGAATAGTTTGCCTAACCCTTTAATATATTATTATTGCTGCAAAAGGTGTGATAATTCTTCCTTGACCTATACTGTTGTTTGAGCTACAGACTACTCTGAAACATTGTCACACAAAATTAAATGATTTTGCTATTACATGATGAAAAGTCATGATTTTATTAAAGACACGGAGGCGAGTATTGCATATCCCTTTCTTTACTGTCCACCAATAGCAGCAAAGAATACAAACAGAATGGAAAAAAAATAATGAACATGCAGTAACATAGGCCCCTCCCCGCTCAGGTCCCAGTATAACAGGCAGCACTTCCCTTCCATTTCCCTCTTTCTGAAGATGCGACCAAGGTAAAATGTCCAGAACGAGAGTAGTGTGAGAACAAAGTGCCAAGGCAATAACTTAAAACTAAAGAGGGTAGAACATCAATAACTGGGAAGCTTGACCATAGGATTCATAGGACCATCGGATAACCGCAGGAGGAGTCCTTCTAAGCCGAACAAGTGCTTGCCGTCTTGCCGGATTAAGCTGTGAAAACATAAAGGAACAGGAGCCGACAGGTTAAAGTCGATACTTGTAACTAGTTTCAAGGTTACACGGGTGAGAAAATAACCCACATATGCACAGTCCCACAAAACAACTGATATACCCAGCATTACAGAAACATCATTGTCTAAGTACTGAACCATACTATGTGGTGTATTGTAGTATGAGTAATTCTGGGAGGGAAAATTATTATTATTACAACTGTGTAAGAACGAAAAAGGGTGGGACAATACTCGCGTCTTTAATAAAATCATGACTTTTCGTCATGTAATAGCAAAATCATTTAATTTTATAACAAGACACGGAGGCTCATATTGCAAGTTTAAAGCTGATCCATTACCGCAGCGAATGTATGTGGGGCCAGCCGAAAGTAAAATTCTCGGAATGTAGACTCCCTAGACCAGTTAGCCATCCTCATAATGTCCTCCAGGCGTGCGGCTGCCGACATCATAGAAGAGGCTGATGCCCCCCGGACCGAATGGGCGCCAAATATCGTGGTATCAATACCTGCTTGGGACAACAGCCATTTCACCCATCGTGACAAGGTAGTGCTAGAAACCGGGTGAAAAGGAGGACGGAAAAATAAAAACAACTGAGGAGAGACGGTAGAGCGATGTGGGTTGGTGCGAGTCTCGTATTCGCGAAGGCAGGCCACTGGGCATAGTGAAGGAGAGGTAGGGAAACTAGGGTAGGATACCGATTTGATGGAAGTCTTAGTCCGACCTGCTAATGTTGAAAGTTACCCTGTCCGAAACCCTCTTGCATGAGACGAGGCAGAGCAGGCAAACCAATTTGGCAGATAGCTGTTTGAGGGAGAGTCCTGAGTTAACAGGCCAGGATGAGAGTGAAGCCAATACGACTGAGACGTCCCAGGTCGTGGAGTAATGGGGCCTGGGTGGTCGTGAAAATCGAGAACCCTTGAGGAGTCGGCACACTAAGGGGTGCTGTCCCGTGGGGCAGCCATCGAAGCCTTGGTGAATCGCCAAGATAGCAGATCGGTAAAGGTTGATAGTCCTGTAAGCATTTCCAGCCTCGAAGAGGGACGTCAGGAACTGCAGGACCATTGTTACAGAGGCCGAAACGGGATCCGCGTTCCTAGCCATGCACCAGCCAGCCCAAGCTCGCCAAGCTGACCCATATGCCCGTCTAGTGCCGGGAGCCATGCTGCTGCCAATAGGCGTCTAGTCGTATCCAAAACTCCTTGGATTTCCCAGGGTCCCCGGAGATCCGCCATGCCAGGAGTGGGAGAGAGCCTTCTAACCGGAGGGGGTGATATCGTCCCGTCAGGTCCTGCAGCAAGTTGTGGTGTCCCGGTAGTAGTCGGGGATAGTCTAATGTCATCTCGAGCACTTGGGGGAACCACGACTGCGTTTCCCAAAATGGGGTGACCATGACCACTTCTGCCCGGTGTTTGCGGGTCTGTAGGAGTGAGCGCGGGATCATGGAAAACGGGGGAAAGGCATATAGGAGGCCTCCGTTCCAGTCCTGTAGGAAGGCGTCCACTGCCTCCGCCATTGGATCTGGCCTCCAGCTGAAGAAGCGTGGAAGTTGGGCGTTGAACCGGGAAGCGAAAAGGTCTATGGTAAACGGTCCCCAGAGATACGATATATTGGAGAACACCTCCTTGGCCAATCTCCAGTAGTTGGTGTCTGAAAGATAACGTGAACCCCAGTCTGCCTGGACATTGTGCAGACCAGGTAGGTATTCCGCGTAGACCATCAGGTTCCGTTCCAGGCAAAATTCACAAAAGTCTTTCGCCAATCTGGCCAGGACTGCCGACTGTGTACCACCCAGGTGGTTGACATAACTCACCGCCGAAACATTGTCCATGCGGAGCCGAATACATGATAGGGCTCGGTCCCTGGCGAAGCTGCGAATGGCGAAGGAGCCTGCCAGGAGTTCCAGGGCATTGATGTGCAGTCGGGATTCGGATTCCGACCAACGGCCCCCTGTTGAGACTCCCTCGCAGTGGGCTTCCCAGCCATGGAGACTCGCATCTGAGTCGATTGTGAATTCTGGCATTGAGCCGAAGATGGCTTTGCCATTCCATGCGGACATGAGAATCCACCATCGCAACTCGTCTTTCGTCTCGCTGTCCAATGATACCAGATCCGCGTAGGATGCCCCGGATCTTAGGTGGGCGATCTTTAGGCGCTGTAGCGCTCGGTAGTGGAGCGGACCTGGGAACACGGCCTGTATCGAGGAGGCCAGCAGGCCTATGAGTCATGCAAGTTGGTGTAAGGTGAGCTGGGGCCGGATGAGGGCCCTGCGTAACTCTTTGCGGATGGATCGAATTTTGGATATCGGGAGGCTGAGCGTTGCTTCCCCCGAATCCACCAGGAATCCTAAGAATTCCATGCGAGTGGCGGGGGTCAGGCATGACTTCTCCCAGTTGATTATGAAACCTAAGCGTGAAAGGGGGTTTATGGCCAGCCGTAAAATGTGTGAGGAGGGTGGAACGCTCCTGAGCCATGAGGAGAATATCGTCTAGGTAGACGATTAGTCGAACTCCTCGACTGCGTAGCCAGGCCATCAAAGGCCGTAATAGCTTCGTGAAGCACCATGGTGCTGAGGAGAGGCCAAAGGGTAGGCAGGTGAACCGCCATGTTTCGTGCTGCCAGTAAAAGCGTAGGAGGTCTCGAGATGCCGCCATTATTGGCACTGTCAGGTACGCGTCTTTTAGGTCTAGCTTCGCTAGCCAGTCTCCGTGGAGGAGGAGATCTCTTAGTAGGTGAATACCTTCCATCTTGAAACGGCGGTACCTGACTATGGCATTGAGGGGGCGCAAATTTTTCCACCAGGAAGATATTGCTTATGACACCTGCGGGGTTGAGGGGTGCTTGTTCTATAGCCAGTTTGGGCTCAATTTTGAATAATATGGCCTTACGCCTTTCTATAGATAGCGAGGTATTTACACTCCCAGCAATGCATATTGCTCTCTGGACCCAACCTCTAAGGTCAACCATGCGGTTCTCCGCTCTGGCGTCTTCCACCAAGTCAAATAATTTGGCCAAGGGGCCGAATATGTCCAGGTGTTCGTCCTGGCAGGATTTCAATGCCGACTCCAGTCTTTTACGGGGATTCCAGCCCATTTTAGTGAGGAACTGGGTCATCTTGGGGTCTACCTCCGGAGTGTCACAAACTTTGTTAGGCACCACAGGCCTAGGACACTCTGCCCTCAATTTGTTGTGGGCCGCTTTACTTAAGGGTCTTCTGACCCAATTTTCCAGGTATGTGGCAACGTGGTCAGCCGGGAGCCACTCTGCCGACCTCGGATGGTGTAGATCATCCGGGTCGAAGAGTGGGACACCCAAAGGATCCACAAGGGTGGACCCCGCAACCGCGGGGTTCCTGATCCCTATCTCGCCTCCGGGCATCTCTGCCTGAGCAGAGGAAATGAGGTCAAGACCAGCATCAGCGGCATCCTCATCAGAGTCAGCATCCAACTCGCTCTTTGCCTCCTCATTTGACCTGATTTCTGATTCTGTGTCGCTCTCTATCTGTGCTCTGGCACATTTCCATAGCCGCGCCCGTTCTGCCTGGCGCGGAAAGGCTCTTTTGCGTGGATGGGACACGCTTTCTGGGGCGACCAAAGGTTCGCCAGTCATGGTGTTTCTGGAGGCAGAGGGGTGCTTGGACTTATGGGTAGCCTTTTTAAACACCTCTTTAAACACCTCTCCCTGGTATTTCACATAGGGACGCGGTAAAGGCGTCGAGAGGCCCGAAAGTTGCTCGTCTGAAGGACGTGGCAAGAGGGCTTGTGAAATGGTGTGGGAGAGGGTGGAGGACATAGACCCCATGGCCGCCATAATGGCGTCTGTGACTGAGCGCTGCAGCGCTAGGAACTGTGCCCCATCGGGGTGGGTAGTTCCATCAGCCATAGTAGGCGAGTTGTCTGAGGTGACAGGAGCCTCACTCCTAATGAGTGGGGTATCAGACTCACCAGAGGGAGTGGACCCAGCGGATAGTCTGGGTTTAGGCATGCTGAGAAAATTAGCAGGGAATAATAGGGAGAAAAGGTATGGGTTAGTCACCCAAACAGCTAGACAAAGCTAAAAACGCTCTCACCAGGGCCCAGACCAGTGACACAAAATGAAAATGAAATAAATATAAATAAAATGAATAAATAAATACATAAATACAATAAATACAAATAAATGTAAGGTAAATATGGTAGGAAAAACTATAGAATGCTACCAGGTTTAAGTGGTAAGCAGACTGACAGAAAATATCAATGAGAAAAAAGCCAGTATAATAAGAAAGTATGAAGAGAAAAATGACATGTACTTATCTTTGTGTCGGAGCAGCAAAGAAAGAGGGAAATGGAAGGGAAGTGCTGTTTCATTTTGTTTGTATTCTTTGCTGCTATTGGTGGACAGTAAAGAAAGGGATATGCAATATGAGCCTCCGTGTCTTGTTATAAAATCACAATATGTGATTTTGTGTATGTGTCTGGGAGTAAGTATCTTGAATGTGTGAGGGGGTGAGAGGGATTGCTGAAGCAGGGCAGTAGTAGAAGCATTGCCAGAGGTACTGTCAAGGCTTACCTGAGTTGGGAGTCCGGCAGGCAGAGATATATGCTTACCCTTGCAAGTAAACACAGGCCGAGGTGGTCAGGTAAGAATTCACCTGGCCAGTGAGTCGGTGCACGGGGGCTGTGCAGGATAATTCTCCAAGTCGCAGTGCAGGAACAGATAAGGCAGGAGAATCGTCGTGGGTAAGCCAGAGGTCAGAGGGTTCCAGAAATCAGGATTAACGAGAAGAAAGCAGAGGTCAGAGGATGCCAGAAGTCAGGATATACGGAGTAACAAGCCAAGGTCAGTAATCAACAGGAGCACACTGGAACACAAACAACAATACGGAACCAGAGTCAAGGAACTGACACTGCCTTCTGGGAGAGGCAGTGTTTTATACCTGGCTAACAAGACCATCAACATCCAGTGTACCATGAGAGACAGGAGAAACTTCAATGCACAACCAGCCCCCAGTGCTCGATGCAAGCCAGGCTAGATACTGGCAATACTAAAGCTGAATAGTAGCTCAGAGGTAACATAGCAGCCCCAGGACTGCAAAGTACCCAGGTTCAAATCTGATACTGGGCACTTCTAGGCAACCTCGCTTGGCACTCTGGAAGTTACGGTGGGAACTGTGACAGGTACATATTGCATCACTGATAACATCATTAAAGGCAGATTTTTTTTTGGTTAGAGATTTCCTGGAATAGCTATGCACGGGTCAGTGTAATGTGGCAGCACTTTATGGGCACAGAAGAAAAATATTGGATGGTGGAACATACATTCCATGCTGGACATTTAGTTTTACATGCCTTTTTTATTTTAAGAATAAGAGCAATTGAACAGCAAATCAGGGGTGCAGTTCTACTTTTGCCTTCACAGAGGCTACGTTGAGCAATATGAGGCATTAACATAACATAACATAACATATCATATCAAGGGACCTACGCAGAGGTCCTTAGCAGCCGTAAGTAGGAGTAAATGAGCATATAGGAATGTGACTGCATCCAGTAATAGCATAGTATGCAAAGAAACTACATGTAATCTTCAATGACTGAACACATAAACGGCACACGATATCGGGACCAAAATGTATCCATGTGGCAACAGAATAGCTTTACTGTGCATATATTAGAGATAAAAGATAAAGCACATCTCAAGTAAGTGACTGTCTTAGAGACCACCTCGGATCCGTATGGATTAGGAAAGATACTTATATATCTCATAGACAAAGCTTCAATTAGTAGTTGATTCAGACCTATTTAGGGCAGAAAGGAATGAGCGCTACAAGCGTCTCATAAAGTGTGGCATATATGGATAGCTTATATGACATGCATGGTTGCGGGCTGGGTAAAAAAATGTAAAAATTTTTTTGAAAAACAATATAATAATAATAATAATATAGCCAAAAAACTTTGATTGGTATTGCAATTTTAGTGCGGTTCACGTGGATCTTTTCCCTTTCAAGCCTATGTGACTGATGACCCACCTCTGGGTCGGTAAGTTATGGTGGTTACGTGCGTCAATTATGTGGCAGCAGTTAGTAGAATAGCTGCTTAAAGGGTATTGAGTCCCTGCATAAGCTTCTGGTGGTTAGCTAAGCTAGTATTACGTCTGAGTTTAATGGTGTGTGATTATAGTGGCTTAATGGCCAAAACTATATTTCCATCTTATCAGAAACAAGTATGGGAAACATGGCATACAAATAAACTTTGAAAGAAATTCTCCAGGCACTCAAGGTGTTAATGCCGCAAGCAGTTTTATTGAAACAAAAAAGAGAGCAGCAACGTTTCGACATACTGTGAGGTCTTTTTCAAGCGTTGCTGCTCTCTTTTTTGTTTCAATAAAACTGCCTGCGGCAAAACTACCTTGAGTCCCTTGAGATTTTCTTTCATTGCCTTGACGTTGTGGGTTTATTGGTCCTGCTCCGGAGCACCGGGTGGCTGCTGGAGTTGAGTACGACTCCTACCAATGCTTTTGAATACAAATAAACTTTGTGACATCAACCAAGACGGCCAGGTACTGGGATTTCAATTCAGATAAAACAGAGGAATACATCAGTAAAACATTACCACGTAGGTTATCTAGCAAAACAGGCATCTTTATGGATACATCAAAGATATATGATATATAATTTGCTGTAGAGCTTCTTAGCCAGGGTGTATATAAAAATAAAAAGATAAAATAGAAAAGAATAAAAAAAATATAAAAATAAATTTTAAAAAAATAAAGAAAAATCCATACGCATACATGTTTGTACTATGACAAAACCCTACCTAAGAGGGACTTGAGACTTGAGGGACCAAGTGAAGTACATGCCAATGTCCTCTAGTTCTGGGCACATTTGGCCAGGCATTCCACAATGCAAAAAAAAACTAAAATAAGAATGTAATAAAAATACAAAAATATATACAAAAAATTAAAAATGAGCAATAGGGGAGTACACCCACCGGAGAGCTGTTTCAGGATAGCAACACAGGGCTTGGTAGCAGTCCAAGGGGGCCTCCTATGGCATGCTGTACATTTAGGATGTATGTAGATATATAGATAAAATACAAGTTTGTGTTATGCATTTTTCAGCACCTCCCTTAACAAATTATTTCAGCAGTGTGAATACCTACATTTCTGAGAAGAGGAAGTGTTCACATAGCTCTCTAAAACCACCTTCAGTGGCTGCTACTTGGACAGCCACTTAGACGAGACTCATGGATGCAGTCCTACAAAGATTGCAGGACTGATGTTCAGTGTCTCAACACTCTAAATGGAGATGCAGAACATCCTCATAAGAGATGCATTGAGAAGATGCTGATTGGTGCAGAGAGGCAATTGCTTCGCATGTGCATTAGTTCCCCAATGCTTCCCTATGTGGAAGCATTGGATTGGTGTCAGGGTGGCGGTCCAGTGCCCGGGACCCAGACACTGTCCGGGCGGCGGTGTGAGGACCGGGACCCAGTATGCCTGATGTTCAGAGTAGGAGTCACAGTGTGGAGGTGGATTAGCAGGGTAACCGCACACCCCCTGGTGTTGAGCACCAGCGTTTGTGCAGCCACACACCAGAACACTGATTCAGCTTATGCGGATCCCAGAAACTAGGAGCAGGAATTAAGCAGATCTCCCAGGAGCTGAATAGGGAGGCTCTGCAGCAAGAATGTATCTAGTACAGAAACAAGGCAAGACTAAAACAGACACCAAACATGAAAACAAGACAGAACTAGTAGAACCCAGAACCAGAGAAGGATAGGAAGCTAAACCCAGAACATGTACACAAGACACGAGGGAAACATGAACATAACATGGGCACGACTGGACAGGACTGTACATGAATTGGGTATACAAACTAAAACAAGATAAGATAGGCAAAACAAGAGGAGAAATAACTAAGCACTATATATGAAAATCATGGGGATTTAGTCACATTATATGATCATACATTGTATAAGCCTGCCACAACGCCAATGTACCCCATATCTGGCAGGTCCTACACTGCGTAATGCAGGCTAAACCAACCAAAGAAGACATATATAGCACTTACCTGCAAGAAAGGGCAGAAGACTTGAGCATCTGCCTGCAGGAACACTGAAACAAAAGGAATGATGGAAAACAAACGGGTGTGGCAACATAAAACAAACATTTAAATGAATCCAAGAGACTGGGAAATCCAGGGACGGAATATAAGAATGAACCCAGAAAACCAGACATAGAATAGAAAACCAGAAAAACCAAGAAAAACTAAGCAAGGATTGTAAAAAGAGTACTGGATACCAGAAGCCAAGTCAGACATCAGAACAGAGCAGAGCAAATCCTGACAATTGGTTGAGATCATCAATAATGATGATCTCAGTCAGGTGACATGCAGCAGTCGCGGTAAGGCCGGCCATCCAGGGGAAATAAGGTGAGTAAAACTATTTTTTCTTTATTACTTCTGTGAGACCCAATAATCTAAATAGCTAGTATAACACTCTAATGTTAGGAGTTCATATTTGTATTCCGAATTGCTAGAGTGTTCTTTTAATTTTTTGGCAAATTCTGAGTTTAACAAACAAGTCTTTAGTTGGGTTTGAAAGAGATTTTCTTTATTTCACCCTTATTTATACATAAGGGTCTATTTATATCGACTATCAATGCTTTAGAACCAAGAAACTCAGGTTCAAATTTCGGTCATATTACCTTACCAGTAAGTGTCCTTTGGCAAGACACCTACCGATATTTCTGCCTATTTCAAATCCTGGTAGACTGTAAGCTCGTTTGAACAGGGCCTTATTTACTTCTTCTTTTCAATAATTGTAAAGGGATACAGAATTTGTTGGCGCTACATAAATGCTAGTGTAATAATAATTATGATTAGAGGAACCCTATAAAAACTACTGTTTGCTGAGTTATTTACTAAAACGAGAATTCGATGTGATTTTTAAATTAAGGTCAAAATAGCCAAATGGAAAAATTCTCTATGCTTTCATTACGGCTACTTTGGTCTTAAAGGACCACTCTAGGCACCCAGACCACTTCAACTTAATGAAGTGGTCTGGGTGCCAGGTCCAGCTAGAGTTAACACATTTTTTTTATAAACATAGCAGTTTCAGAGAAACTGCTATATTTATAAATGGGTTAAGCCTTCCCTCAAAGCCTCTAGCAGCTGTCTCATTGACAGCCGCTAGAGGCGCTTGCGTGATTCTCACTGTGAAAATCACAGTGAGAGCACGCAAGCGTCCATAGGAAAGCATTGATAATGCTTTCCTATGCGACCGGCTGAATGTGTGCGCAGCTCTTGCCGCGCGTGGGCATTCAGCCGACGGGGAGGAACGAAGAAGGATCGGAGGCAGAGAGCTCCCCGCCCAGCGCTGGAAAAAGGTAAGTCTTACCCCTTTTCCCCTTTCCAGAGCCGGGCCGGCAAGTATGTTTTCCTGGCACTATAGTGGTCCTTGAAATTTAAAATGCAAATTGAATTCTCATTTTAGTAAATATCTCTGAAATATTCTACCCCCTTGGGTTTCCTAAACCATGTCTGAAAATGTTTTTATTTTATTTTTGCATTGCCTTCCTAAATTATGAATTGGCGAAATTAGTATGTTCAAAGAAAAACTTTGTTCAGACATGAAATATCAGGGAATATTGTTCTAAACATGGAGCAAAACATGTGACATTATCCCACATAAAAGAATCAATGGACTTCACAAAATAGCACAATTTTTCTTCAAAGAAAAACACCAGAATTGTCTGCTGACCATGTGGTGCATCTGCTTCTTCAAATGAAACAAACAGTTCAGAAATGTTATTATATTTTGCAATAAATATACCATTGCAACACACCTGAATAATTTATTCAACATGTCCCAGATTTAACGGCAGTTATCCCCCAAATATAAGTTACAGCAACAATGTAGCTTCTCCTGTGAACAGATTTTATGAGATGCACCACCACAGTATATAAACTGTGAGATATGCATTTATAAAGTCAGGTTAGGTGGAAAATTAATGTAATCGTTTTTGCGCTCTTTTAAACCAGTTTAAATTAATTTGAGAATTATTTTAGGCTTAAGATAGTTATAAAAATGTTTCCTTGTATTGTAACGGGTCTCATATAATAAAACAGTGAGGATTTGCAGAGGGTTTATCTATTTCATATAATATTTATTTTGCAAGGGAACTTGTTCTATCTTGTGTTAATGTGGCTTTGTGCTATCATGGAAGAAAAAAAACAAAAACTAAAATTAATTATATTTAACAATCCATCTCACTTCCCTTCCTATTACATTACATTTACTGATTCCTAGAAATACAGAACTGGAGTTAAACACCACCCTGGCCAATCAGCATCTCCTCATAGTGATGCATTGAATCAGGAATGAAGAAAGTTCAGTGTCTCCACGCAGAGGGTGGAGACACTGAATGTGCAGCACTACTCCAGGAAGCACCTCCAGTAGATATATGAGCAGTACCCAGTGGAGGCATACCTAGGCTGTAATGTAAACACTGCCTTTTCCCTGAAAAGACAGTTTTTACTGAAAAAGCCTCCAATGACTGACTATACTCACCAAAACAAATACAATACGCTGTAGTTGTTCTGGTGATTATAGTGTTCCTTTAAGCCCAGCCACTCTAAGGTCCGATAATACTATTTTTTTTTTCACTGACCCATAATGATTTATTTTTGCACTATAGGACATTTTATAGTAACTGATTCTGTTTATATTTTTTTTCCGATAATACTATTCTGTCTCACCTATTGGTTTTCCCAAGTTCTGCGTATTAGGGTATATTCACCATTATGCTTTAAGTCATAGCACTGTCTCCTCCCTCTCTCCTTTCTCCACAGACCATAGACTAATCACTGACTAATAGTGATTGATGGCTAGCACTCAACCAGGAATTACTGCGGTCTGTGTTTGCTACTGGGCATTTTGGAATGTAGGGGGCTTCTGTATACAAACCTTACACATATCAGAAACTATTGTTATAGCTTAAACAAATGGTCATACATGTTCCTTGTAACAAAATAAAAAATATTTACAAAAACAACAATATATCGTAATATATGCCCTCCTATAGTACTAATCCTATATATCAAAAGGAGAAAAAAAAAAGTGCACAATTTCTATTATACACTGTGGCGGGGTGGCTACCCCGGCACTTCGATTATTTGTGAACCACATAAAACATCAGATGTTAGGTTAAAAACTGTGGGAACAAATGGCAAGTGGGGTGCAAAAAGGATTGCCATATCCACCATCAAATGTGTCTTCTTGTTGATGTGCAAGGATCCACCATATCATTTGATTTAGACTACAGTAGGGTTTCTTCTTACTGGAGATTTGTATAATGAAAATGTGTGCAGTTATCCTGTACTATTCTGTTTAAGAAATAAAAAAAAGAGCTTATGGTTTTTATATAATTCTTCTGAAGAATCTGGCTGCTGCAGCAAAAGGATCAGATCCAACTACCATTAGTTAACTGTCTGCTGTATACATTTTCCTATTTATTTTCTTCGCATTAAATTATTCTTCTCCCCTTTATGTAAATGTATTCCTGTGTACCATCTGCATATTCATAAAATGTCCTTCATGTTCTCTGTCTGTCTGTCTCTCTCTCTATATATATATATATGTATATAATTTGTTTACTGATATTATTATGTTCCCACACATTATATCAATGTCAAAAGGAGTTGACAACCTTTGGACTTTCTGGGTCAATATTATTCCATAAAGACTTCCCCTACTACCATTTGAATCCACTATCAATAGTCAATATCAATAGTATATGAGGGAGAACGATAAAGAACAATAAAGTATTCAGTGTAGCATATTTTTCTGGTAGTTCCTCTCAATCCGGCCCGTGCTGTGGGCCAGATTAACATAGGGGCTGATGGAGCTGCAGCACCAGGCCCATACAATATATATATATTTCTACTATTCTTCACATGCTCTTGCTTAAGTATTGAAACTGAAGAGGGATGTTGGGGAACAAAACTGGTGTGGACTGGCCGACAATGAAATTAGTTAAAATAAGCCTGACTTTGCGCACTATGCAAATGCTCTTGCTGCTTCAGTCTCTCTAACACTGTGGTACCTTCCCTTTATTCTACAATCACTACATACACTAATTTCTCTGTCCCAGACTGTATAAGAGGAGCTTCTACCTGATAGTAAGAAATTAAGGAGAGGAGTGGACCAGTGAGTGCTAGGGGACAGTCCTTAGAAAGCGTAGAGGCAGTGCATCATTAGACGCATTTATGCCAAGCTCAGGGTGCTGTCTGTACAGTATGCCCTTGGTTGGTCATCCTGCATGATTGGCAGGCAGCCTGACGTGTATTGACCATCTAATTCTTCATGCAGGCATGCCCCCTTTTTTGGCATATTTGTCCCTTTGGGCAGTTTTGGTTATGTGATTCACATATGTGGCCCACCCTTTTACCCTGACCACCGAAATCCTGCTTCACAGGACACTGCTGTTAGGGGGTACGGAAGTGAGAGATTAGCATAAGGTATGTGTTTTCTGCTATATCCTGTGAATTTCCCTCCTGCACCACCTCCACCAGATACATGACGCTTGGGAGGTAAAACTGTTTTAGTGTTTTCTGTTTGATAAGATTCTATTATTAGGCCCGTCATAATTGTCAGCACCAGGCCCAATGGGCTCTTAATCCAACCCTGGAGGATAAGTTAATGTTAATTATACAAATAGTTTGTAGCTTCTTTTGTGAGCGCAAACATATCCTAAAAAAGGATATTTTTAGTCTCAACTTCTCTTTACCATTTTCTGTATTTTTTGATAATCCTACTAGACTCGCAGATCTACATTGATGGGAAGCACCCGCGCCTGTGAAGACATGCAGAGTTATTTACTAAAATAAAAATTAACAGTGAACTCATATTTTGCCGTTAAATTTGAATTTTACCTTGAATTCACCTTATTCTCAATTTAGCGAATAACCGTGATAGTATCTGCAGAATGGAATTTCTAATGCCATGTACCAGACATTTGAGGTTTCTGGGCGTTCACTTCTATGACATTTATGAGGCTCGTTGCCAAAAATTCTATTTTTTATAGCAGTACTATGTATATATCGTATTAAGGTAAATCTGTCACTATTTCTTTTAAAACAATATTTGCATCAACTATATATATACATTTTAAGCTCTTAAAGGTGTGATAATGTTCTAATGTGGATAACTTGGAATTGTATTGCAAATGTTAAGCCCTAGGTGACTTTAAATTAAACAAAAAAAAGTGGCATAAAAATGTGATGCCAGTAGCCAATCAAAGTCTTTCTACTGTGTAAGAACGAAAAATTTGTTATTTACTTTTTCTGATGATGGCTTGTGTCCCTTGTGTCCTACATAAAACAAAGACTAACAAGAAATAATTGACCACGTTTTTACTACAATACTAAATATATCTACAAATGATCAATTAGTTATCACTAGTTTTAAAGATTTCTCGATGACAATGCCACTTAGTATCTATGATTGCATACACATCATAGTTCTTCATTAACCACAGCTGCAGATAAAATTTGAAGGATGGAACTGCCTTTAAACTGAATCTCTATTGTTATAAATTACGTCAGAAGTCAAGGATACTGTATTGCTGATACATTCAATTTGGCACGGGAAGGCTGTCACGCAGTTTCGGTGCGTGCAGTGTTTCAGGGATAATTTGAGTTCTGTAAGAGTGCTGGGATTATTAAGATTGTCATAAGTAAATAAATGATGACTGGTGTGTAAAAAGACAAACCTACATGAAGTCATACTATCCTGATTAATTCACAGTGCTCTCACTGCACACAAATTATTCTAACGTGTACAATGGTATTGTTAACTGACATTGGAAAAAATAATAATAAATGATACAGTAATTGGAAAGAAATCAGGAGAGCTATAACTAACCTATAAGTTGATTTATTGCATCTGTCCGAGACCTGATTTCTTCGAGATATGAGCTTTAGACATATCATTTTTGTAAATCACGGCCCAATGGAAAATAGATTATATTACAATCAGATTCTAGACCTCTATAAAATGTTAAATGGCACAATGTAGTTGCAGCGTGTTCTCTAATGGTAATAAGTGAAAAAAAACAAAATTAAAATATAGCTGCAAGCAGCAATAGAGGTGACCAAAAGCATATGGGCAGTAGAGATGTCGCGAACCATCCACGAACTTCTCGCGAACGGTTCGCCACGGTTCGCCACGAGCTGTTCGTGGCGAACTCCGGTGAGCTGACACGTCCCGGCCAATCTCTAGCAGACCCTCCCTCCCAGACCCTCCTACTTCCTACTTCCATGGATGCTGTCCAGGAAGTAGGAGGGTCTGGGAGGGAGGGTCTGCTGGAGATTGGCCGGGACGTGTCAGCTGACCGGAGTTCGCCACGAACAGCTTGTGGCGAACCGTGGCGAACCGTTCGCGAGAAGTTCGCGGACGGTTCGCGACATCTCTAATGGACAGATATTGCAGTTAAAGAGGTAAACAGCAAAGATCTGTTTTTTTTGTTTTTTTTAAATAAGCTTATTTAAAAGTATCTCAAATTGGTCATGTAATCCAATATGGCAGCCACACCACATGACATATGGGCATCATATTGACAATCGCACATAAACCTTTGGAACAATTTCAAAATGGTTGCCAAACCCCATGGCTGATTGACCAATGGAGATGGACAAGCTAACAGCCTGGATAGAGATATGCTATGTAGAGAAGAAAATTAAAAAGATCTGAAATGGATGCCGACCTTTGTGACTTGTGATCCCTATATTAGCATTTAACAAGTTGTCATATGGTTCAATAGTGAAATAAATGTAAATGTCATCGTTTCTCAAAGGGACACTGTAAATGTTTCACTTTAATGAAGTATTCATAGTGTCTGGGGTCCTCTGTTGCCATGATCCATCTTTTCAGTGTTAAACTGAAAAATACTATTTTAATGATAAATTAACATTCCCTGCTCTGTGTTGCTTGGGCTAGGAGTAAGTACCAGAAGTGTCCCTTAAACAAAAGTGAAGCTAGGCTTAATAATAGACACAGCAATGTGCATATCTGTAGTAATATTTGTAAGTACTATGTGTTCAAGTACAAATCACTGGTAGCAGCCATATTGATTGCAATATCAACTTGCATGGAACAATCAAGGTGGAGTATCTAGCCTGATATATGTTAAATGCTTCTTTGTTCTGACACAGTTTTTAATTATTTAATATTGTGCAAAATTGGTCACAAAAAAAGTAATTAACTGTCAGACCATGTGACCTGGGTGGTCAAGCAAAATAATGCATGGATACATGCACTGATATTGCAGATATCATATGGTTTACAAGTTATATCATAATTCAATAGTAAAATAAATGAATGTATGCAATTGTAGCATACACTGATAGTAATTGTCCCGCAGTGGGCCAATCGACTTTTTAAAAAAAAAACAGGGTGATGTTCTAATAAACATTTATGGCTGCTGATTCATGTGACAGATTCTAATGCTGCAGATGTTTCATCATCATTATGCGCACAGATAGGGAAGACCTTGTTGAAGTTGTCGCTATAAATCTCTGGGGACTAGTTCTATTTTTTGAGACGCGGGACAGGATGATCTTGTTACAAACTATGTTCTATCGAGGGACCTACTAACTATTCTTGAGATTACTGAAGAATTTAAAGGCTTGACTTATTAATCGATCCTATCTGGCAAATTACATCAGCATTACAGTAAATATGGACCGCCACATAAGAGTTGGAGTAATGGGATGCCAAAAAGTCACTGATTATTACAAACCATGTGTTTTGTTTTAGAGAGCATTTTCAGCTTAGTTTGTGATTTAATGAAACCACGTTGCTCTGTATTTAATTTTGTCTGTGTAATATTAAATCCCAATCCCAAAAATACTTCTAATGGTGTGTAAAGGGGGGAGGGAGTGGGGGGAATACGCAAACCGAAGTATATTGAACACGTGGAAGTAATTAAATCAGACATTTAAGGGCAATTTTTATGCGCTCAACACCCATCTCAAGTCTAGAAGGTAGAAGCCAGAGTTATTTTAATGAAATCTGATGTCGGTCATAGAGGGGTTCCATTTATGTCACAGTACCCCACTTTCAGTAAGTCTTAACTGCAATGCAAAGAAAATAATAATTCTTGTGGTTTCTAGACCTGTCTCATTATAATTTCTTGTGCTAACAAATATATTTTGCCTGTGCTACCATCTCCCCATCTCTTGTGTATGTGTATATTGCATACCACTATGTGTATTTCCTTCCTAAACCTCTTTCATACTTACGTATTTATACACCTGTTTGATATGCTATGTATGTTTGTTTCTGTTGTAGTTTATAATTTGTTTCACCTCTGTGTCTTTCTTTTGTTTTTGTTCTCTCTCTTTCGTGCTTTCCTGGTTGACATGTTTTTGCACCTACGTTTTTCTTTATTTAAAACACATGCTGATATAGATGCAAGCATGGACACTGACAAATGCTAATGTGCACAGACACAAACAGTGATGCACATATAGATATAGACACACTGGCACATGTGAATACACACACTGACACTGAATACAAACACATGACATATGCTCTATTAACCAAAGAAGCTTCAGATTAATTGGTGGACTCCTGGCACAGAATAACAAATCCAAAAATACCCTCTGAAAATCAGCATGGCAGCATTCATTGCAGACTGTAGCGGGGCAGTATGGCGTCTAGCAAGACCAACTAGGAGAGAATTGTAATAATCAATACGAGAAAGTACAAGTTCTTTAACAGCATCTTGCATAAGAAAGGGCTGGACATGGGCAATGTTTTTTTGGGTGGAATCGACAGGATTTGGCAGGCTTAAAGGTGAAGCCAGAGTCAAAGATAACACCAAGACAGCAAGCTTGCATGAACAGGTTCATGCAAATAACATTAACTTGAAGGGAGAGCGAAAGAAGAGTATCAGTATCATGAGGAGAAAAAATGAGAAGCTCAGTTTTCGAGAGATTGAATATCAGAAAGCAGAAGGACATCCTATCAGAGATGGAAGAAAGGCAAGCGGTGACATGTTGTAAGATGGCAGGTGAGAGATCTTGGGAGGAGAGAGTTATCTGGGTGTCATTCACATGCCTCTCAACAGTCCTACTTTCGCCAGGTCAGTCCTGATCTTCGGGTGCTGTCTTGCAGTGTCACTTTAGTTCATTGGTGCCCCACGTCTAGGGAAACGAAGGAACTTTCCCCAGGCAGCACAGCTCGAGAGTATCATTAAACACATATGCCCTGTGCAGCAGAGAGCTTCAGCAGTGCTCCCTGCATGGTGTTGATAGCTGAGGGCCGTTCGTGCTGCCTGTTAGGTAGCGGATGTGCCCCTTTTTCAGGCTGGTCCACCCCTTTTCAGACGAGACTGCTCCTTTCCCTGGTAGCTCCACTAGTTGTGGGCATCGCTAGCAACGCGGCTTGCATCACTGGTGACACCCCGTCAGAACTCCTGACTTTTCGAGGGCAGAAGTTGTGAAGTATATTCATGTCCATTCAGAAAATGTCTTCCTAAATTTAGACATTGATAATTATTCTAAATTATAACTGGATTTGCCTTGGAATGCCCCAAGATTGTCTTGGATTTGTTTTTCTATTCAAGCTAGAATTAATTTGTACTTAAGTGCATACCCTGACTGTCTTGAATGTGTTAATGGAACAATCCACACACCTAAAGCACTTTAGCTTTCTGAAGTTCTTTATTTGTGAAGAGTGTGTCTTGATTTCAATAGAATAGGCACTCCCCTGGCTGTCAATTAAACTACCGATCCTGTTACTTCCTAGTTGTTTAGCTCAGTGGAGCTAAGCCCAAGAGGCAGAGTAACTGCCTTGCAAAGACTTCTCACTGAGTTGCATTAGGAAGTCGATGATTGGACAGCCACAGAAAGTCTGGGCGGGGTTAGAAGGGGAGGGCTTGCAAAAGACAGCAGACTAGAGATCTGCAGCTTTTATCAACTGTTTTTTTTTTTTAGATATACCCCAGTGAAAATCTATTAAGTTAGCAATGGAATGTTCTTTTAAAGGCAAGTGAGATAAAATATCCTACTCATTATAAAATGTAGTGGTTGGTGTCACCTGTACAGGACAGATTCTGTTCCTTTTCTAAGCGTGACTTATTCACGGAATACTAAATTGCAGTAAATAAATATCCACATTACAAAATGTTGTCAAAAACAGCTGAATTGGAAACATTCTCCAATTTGCATATTGAAGTCTAAATTTAGACATTTTCAATTCATTGCAATTTGGCATTTAGTGAATAAACCCCTGTGCACTATATTTTATCTTTTTTGTTTCTCAGTTTCTCACATTCTCTCACTCTCCTTTTTCTAATAAACAATAAACATATTTTAGTGTAAATAACAGTGTTTTTGCCATTTAATTTCTTCTTGGCAAACCTAATGCTTCATATTTTGGCTTCATGATAGATCAGAAACTGTTCTTTCTCACAAAATAACAATTAGTTCTCTTGTTAGGAATTATGATGATTCTCAGCCCAGATCTGCTCAGGGACCATCTGATACACACAGGGACTGAGCTGCTCTGTCCGCACAAATCCATTTTTAGGTGGATATGCATCTCTTTATTTCACCCTACTCCAGGAACCGGCTCTGATATTAAAGGACCACTCTAGGCACCAGGTGCCAGGTCCCTCTAGGATTAACCCTTTTTTTTTTTTTTTATAAACATAGCAGTTTCAGAGAAACTGCTATGTTTATAAATGGGTTAATCCAGCCTCTAAAGCCTCTAGTGGCTGTCTCACTGACAGCCGCTAGAGGTGTTTGCGTGCTTCTCACTGTAAAAATCACTGTGAAGACGCAAGCGTCCATAGGAAAGCATTATGAATGCTTTCCTGTGAGACCGGCAGAATGCGCGCACAGCTCCTGCCGCGCATGCGCATTCAGCTGAAGAGGAGGAGGAGAGCTCCCCGCCTGGTGCTGGAAAAAAGGTAAGTTTAACCCCTTTCCTTGCCATCCAGCCTGACGGGAGGGGGACCCTGAGGGTGTATGTTTTCCTGGCACTATAGTGGTCCTTTAACACTGCATATACAGACACTCGGACATCCTGCGTGTCTAGGCATTGTGGGAACTATAGTTTATAAAACTCTGCAGTGCCATCACCACCCATCACTCGCCATTTCCACAACCTTCTATTCAGTAACCAAAGTAGGAAGGCACAAGTAATAAGCACCGGTTAACCTAAACTCTGTTTTGAAATATTATTCAATAATCGTGTGGTTTCCTTTGTAGTTTTTTATGTTATTTTCTGCCTTGATCTATGAAATAAGTTATATTGCACAAAAAAATCTGACTTTTTTTGCAGACTGCTATCTGCAAAAAAAAGGCTGTGTTGTTGCAGGCAACGATTAATTTCTCAGAATTTTGCACAAAAGTTAGAAAGCAGTTTTAATATACACATGTTTATATCCTCACAAATGGATTGAATTAATTGCTGGGTTTTTTTGTTGTTTTTTTGGTTTTTTTTTTTTTTTGCATTGGTTGTATGTGTGAGAGATACACATGTGTTTGATTTAAACTTTGTCCAATCCCAGGCCATTCTCGCTGGCAAAGAGAAATTGTATTTGACTTTCATTTGTTTATTTACTATTTTAATGAGAACCCCCTTTGTGAAACCCCTTGCAGATGGGTTTCAGAATTATTATTTTTTTGTTCTTTTCTGTTCCGTGTTCTCTAAAAGTCCATGACATCATTCTCAGCAGGAGACATTGTTCCACTGTGTCATCCAAGCTGGTCCAAGGCTGGACACCACAGGGAATGAAAGAACACAAATGTTAAGTATGGGCGTAAATCACACAATCCCAGCACACCCTTTCATACACGGAGTAACGTGATCTTTTATTTTTCTTTACGTATCAGTGTAACTTTTCAAATAATGGAATAATTTAACCCATGGGCTTGGCAAGCTTTGTATTTTTGTTCATTAAATGTGCAGGGACCTCATCAACCTATTGTTCATGTAGCATTCTGTAATTGTCTCATTTATTGTTAAATTTCCCCCTTTTATAATATTGTAAGGCACCGCAGAATGAGTTGGTGCTATATAAATGCCAGAAATAATAATTATAATAAAATGATATTATGGTTTTTTTCCGTTGTATATTTTGCGTTAAATGAAGGGTGGGCGCAAAAAGTACTCATGGTACCATGACCACTACAGAGTACTTTTAGTGGTGATAGTGGTTGAAGAGCTCCTGTAAAGGCAAACTTCAGACACATCGAACACATCAGCTTGTCAATGTGCGTTATGTGTCGGGGTATGCCATACTTGTGACTGATTAGAAAACCGCTGATTTCAATAACTGGCCTGACCAAGCACCAATGGGTTACCTACATAAATCCTAGATCCTTAGTCATATGAGTTAAATTCCTATATTACACTATCTCTTTTCTCATATACATATTACACTATGTGTGTTTTCTTTTTATTAATTATTATTCTTGATACATTTGTTTTTGTTCTGGATAGTGTTGGACCATATCATTGGAATTAATCCTAAAACTAAATATATTTTTTGTATGCATGCACTGGGTGTCAATTTAGCATGATTTGTATTTTATATTTTAAGTTCTCCCTCAGCCTGATTCTCCCTCACTGGAGGGGGACAGATATCGGGGAAGGCGAGCTGAGGACATGTGTCCATGCTGCCATTGGCTGTCGGTCACCAGATGACCGAAATATGACAGAAATGGCATTAGCCACCCTGCGACGTTACCCCAGTGGTAAACTATCATTTGTTTTTGTTTTTTTGGCGTACAAACCCCAAAGTCTACACAATGAAATATGAAGCAAAGAACCATATGTGTTGTTGGCAGTATTTTTGAGTTGGTAATTAAACTTAGTTAACACATATATCGATTTCCATTTCCTTTTTCAGTGACGGTCAGCCACGCAAACTGGCCAAATCTGCAATTAGCAATGACATTTTTCAAGAAATTACATTTCACGCCATTTTTACCCATAGACTTCTAACACCATAACCACTACAAAGTGCTCAGAGTCTCATTTAATTGTGCTTAGTGGAGAAGTGAGTAAAAAAACTGGGCGTTGAACTGCATGCAATCTAGTTAGATTCTGCTAAAAACATTTGATATAATTTCAGAAATAAAATTACAGTATGAATGTGAATAAAAAGAGAACAAAAAACATTATAAATGTAAAGTGATTGTTCAAGGAAAATGTGGGAAAAGAGCAATAAATAGAGATAACTGGGGATCTTGCACAGACTGAAAACAATGTACTAATGTTCACATTGACACAAAATTATGTTAGGTAAATAGAGGCACATAGAATGCAATTTAGACTAAAATTTGGTTCCAATCCAAAGTTTTATTCCCAATGGTCAAAATGTGTGGTTTACATATTAATTGATATGCCACTCAAGTACCCAGTCACAGGGCAATATTTAAATATTGCCCTGAAGAGAAATCGAGCCAACATTAGTTTCTTAGAATTGGACCGGAACGTTTTTATTACTTCTTTACCCAGTGTGATTCCATTTAGCTGTAGGACCGAGATGGAGGTGAGATGGCTGCATAGTTTAGGAAATCATTTTTCATTTGTTAGACTAGGACCTGCCAAAAAGGTATACATTGGCGTTAGGGCATGCCTATGCATTATATATTCATATACTGTAACTGAATACACATAGTTTTTTTGCATTTTTAATGATTTGTGGTCTTTTAAATTGGTCTGAAGTTGAGTGGCTGTACTTTAAGAGAGCTGAGAGTTAAAATGACACATTTTTGAGATCGACCATGGACTAAATGAAGAACATGCTATTCAATTTTTGTCCGTTCTCAGTGCTCTCATATTTTTAATTTGTTTTTGCTTCAGTTTTGTATTTTATGTGCAACACATTACGAAACCAATTGTAGCTTACCCCGTACACTCAAAGAACTATCAAGCAGATAGAAAAGTGGAGACAACAGTTGGGATTAAGGATTCCCAGTTGTTACATGTATATATTTTCATTTAGAAATACCGTGATTGCCCCTCACAATAGCAATAACCTATTCGCTCCCCTGGGCTCTGTCACAAAGCATTGAGCATTACTAGTGTGAATTGCCTGGATTATGTCTGCGATTTTTGCTGCCCTGAACTCCACTTTCTGAAATCTGTTTCTTCGTGAGTCATCATCCTTGGAGACTCTAAAGGACCTTCAAGTTACCAGACTCAGCTCCCTCGTTGGGGAATAAAAACAAACAAAGCAGCATTTATCCATATCATGGGCTCATATCTGTGTCTTGTGTATTGGACATTTACAAGTCTCTTATGGAGACTGGCAACGTTCCATATTCTTTCCTATTAACACCTGTTTTTCCTGTTAACTATAGGTCAGTGTTTTTGTTCATTTGGGTATTTCATCATTCAGGAGAGGGCTGCTACATTTGTTTTTTTCCTTTTTACAGCTTTGTGTAAAAACACAGCTGTGGTTAGATATCTTAACTGTTAAGAACCTATAGTGCGAATGTGCTAAATTCACATTTAACATTTTGTATTTGATATCCTGCTATTCTTGTTTGGTTGAAATAATAGAAGTTATTCCCTAAAATGACAATTTGGGAGAATTAACTAAGGAGTTGCACATTATAGCAAACCACTTTAAAAATGTATCTGACAAAGCTATTTTAGTAGTTTGGTTACTAGTCTAAAGGTTGCCAATTCTGTGTCTTTTGTTCATAATTCCCAGTTTAGTGAGTAACCCAAAATGTGTAATATCATAAATCACTAGGAGAAAATGTAAGTAGAAAATGTATATTTCAGAACTGCACAAAAATACATATTGCCTTTAAAGAGTATTTTCTTTCTAAGTAACACTTCAAGCACAACTACTACAGTCTGTTTAGGGGTTATGGCACAAGGAGTTCCCTGGCGCCCTCATAGAGTAAATAGTGAAACTGCTTACGAGCAGCTTGGTAACATACCTGGGGATGTTGGGCACTGAATACTTCCTCTTGTGTCCTTCGAAGCTCCTGGATTGAGGTACCCAGTGGTGCAGAGCTTAGCTCATTGGCTGAGTGTGCCCTCAGCCAATAAATTGGCCCTACATAGTAGACTACAAGACTTAGCTTAGTGGAGTTAACAGAAGCTCCTAGCAGGAATATTGTGCTTCTGAAGAGACTATGACTGGTGCCTGGTGTACTCTAGTTAAATTTACAAACTATAATCAAATTATTTTACTGCTTGTCTTGAGAGGGAACCTGTCACGGTTCTCACCATGCAGTCAGTTGTGGTCACCCCAGAAGGGGATTTGAACCTGGGGCCTTCTGCATCTTTGGACCTTTGGAACCGTGTCTGACTACTCTTCTGGATTTGCCCTCGTCTGTACTGGAACGCCTTTCATGCACAGTCCTGGTGGTTTCTAACCTTATCAACTTGGACTGCGTATATCTGCAAGGGTGAGTACAAATCTCTGCCTACCGGACTCCCAACTAAGGTAAGCCCTGACAGAACCAGGGCTTTTTTTTGTATTATAACCACTACAGCAAGATTTTGTGATTATGTTGGTTGGGGTGTTCTTGACATAGAAACATAGAATGTGACAGCAGATAAGAACCATTCAGCCCATCTAGTGTGTCCAATTTTCTTTAAAAGTCTGGTTACCTTACCCAAAAAGTAACATCATATTCCACTGATTTGCAATTTTTCCATAGGGCTACAGTTACAAGCAACTGTGTGCAAGGAGACAGGGAGAGGGGACCTCTTTGTATCATAAATTATGCAATAAGCTATTGGTGTCATGGGGTTTAGGGTGTCTTTCTACAGAGAATAAATTCCCATTGTAGAATTTAGCACTTCATAAATACTACTCCTACTAAATAAACAATGCAACTTACAATGAGTAATGCTAAGCAAAAGAGAAAATGCAGATGTTAAAGACATGCTTGGGTTTTCTCATCCATTTTACTGACGTTATTGGGTCAGCATCCTGTCTAGTTTCAGTGTGTACTGAACACGATTAAGACACTAACATTAAGAACAGAGCAAAGACTACATACATAGTGGTATAATAACAATGTTCTACATTACTCTTGCACACTAGAATAATACAATGACCAAATCAGTGGTGAAGAAGAGAACAATATTATACATGATAATAATAGTAAAATTTTCTCTATTTTTATTTTATTATTCTAATAACAGAATTAACAATCGCCTTTGTCATAATAGATTTTATATATGAACATAGCACCTTAAAATCTACGTTATGCAAAATAAAACACTTTGAGAAAGCCTGTCAAAAAAGAAGAAATGTGTTAGCGTGTTACTCTTTTATGCTTTTACATTATATTTTCAATAAAAAAAAAAAAATTGTATACCGAATTTTGGACATTCCTGATTTCAACCAGAAGATAATACCATCAAATTCCTTTGTGGGGATTATACCACCTATGCCTTATGGATTGAGCAAAACCGCTTTTGCTCTCCACTTGTAAGTAAACCTCTTTTTATTACTTTTACCTTTTTTAACAGTGAGCACTATATTTTAATTTCTGTTTTATTTATATATCTCCGGTGAGAATATGCTGTAAGCCAATGGAGTGGGAAACCCTGTATACCTAAGTGTGTGGACTACTCCATTACATGCACATTACTGAGAGCCAATAGTAAGCTCAGTAAATTGTTAGTGTACATCCACAAAAAATACTTTTTTTTTTTAACAATCTTTATTTTTCCTCTTCAGTTTTATACATGCAAAACGCAGCTGGTAGACGTTCAGCCACTCGTAGGTGGTATACGAAGTTAACAACAACAATGCACTCGGGCAAAAATAGTGGGTATGCATGCTCACTCCTTTTGTGTAATTTCTTGTAGTTAAGGTAGTACAGGTCATAGGGAGCTAAATTGCTACGGGTAGCATCTGATTGTAAGCAAGAACCTCAAAATGAGGTTAAAAAATGGCACTCAGATAGCAGATATACAAAGGTACTATAAAGTAAACTGTGCAGTAAGGACGTTACTTAAGATATCAGTGGCCATCTGGAGAGTCAGTCCAAGCCAGCAGTAACCCATATGCATTTCAAAAATGTGATTAACATAGGAAAACAAAAACAAACTCCCAGTCCTCTCACCTCTCCCTTCATCCGTTTCCCATGCCCAACCCTGTGCTGGTGAACTGTTGTTGGCGCGACAAAGGGCAGGCAGATCACAATGCGCTGCATTTCCATACAGCAAATATTAGTATAGCTATATCTGGTGATGGATTGTGCTACTTTGTTCGACTTATGCAAGTTCTCAGATTGGTGTTAGGTTGCTAGACTGCCGGGCAAGTCACTTCAGTAAGCTCACGTTAGGGGAAGGAGTCAAAGGAGTCATGTTCCCCCTCCCCCCGCGCACTGGTAGGTGTTAAAGAAGGAGAGAGGAAGAGGGGGGAGGGAGGGTAAAGACATAGAAAGAGCGGGAAAAAAACCCAATGAGTGATTTATCTATATTTAATGTTATGCTAAGTATGCCTCTTTCGTGGTCAATTGCAGGGTAACCCCCTTTATTCTCCTCAACACTACTGAGGAGAGACAGGTTACATACACTGTTCTGATCCAGCGCGGCTCTCAGGGATCCCTGCATGTCTTTGAAGAGGGGAGTCCCTTAGCCTAAATTGAGTAGGTGTTTCGCAATGTAGGAGCACCAGGGGGCCCATGTCAGGGTACATTTCTCATTAGTGCCATGCAGGGAGGCCGTGAGGGGTTCCATGCTGTATAAATCCTCTACTTTGTTCATCCATTGAGTCATGGTTGAAGGGGGATCTATTGAAGGGGATGAGAGATCTGGCGGCATTTAGCAGATGTCTCGTGAGGGAGCGCTTATATACAGAAAGAGAGAGCATTGTGTGATGCAATACCATCGGTAGGGGTTGAAAAGGCAAGTCTGAGTCTAGGATTTCAGTAATATTGGAATGTATTTGCTGCCAGGATGGCACAATGCTGGCGCATGTCCACCAAATGCGTAGGTCCATCCCAACTTCAATTTCGCATCTCCAGCAGGTTTCAGGAAGGTCACTATTCATATGGGGAAGTCGGGCCGGTGTTCTATACCAGTTAACAAGAAGTTTATAGTTGAGCTCTTGCACTTTCGTGCTGATTGTGCCTTGGTGCGCCAGGATGTGTATTTTTTTTCCCCATTGCGGGCATATTCACCTTTCTGAATTTGGATTGGAGGACACTCCTAAGGCATTGCTTCGCCCCCTCTTTTTTTCTGCCAAAATAAAACTAACTCATAAATGAACAAGTCTACTAGACTAGCAAAGTTATAGCTACCTAAAGCCATATTTTGGTAAACTTGTTTGATTTGGACTAACTGTATCAATTATGGCACATTTAAAAAAAAATTTTTGTGTATTTTAATTAACTATATGTAAGATATCTGTCCTTGACTAAAGGTGACTCACATATGAGGGTTACTTGATGTCCACTGTAAAGATGGCTAGGAGGCTAATGTAAAGAGAAGACAGTACTAGTTGTTGAGTTGTCCATATTCATTTAAAAGGTGATTCAGCTGAAAGCTTTTGTCTTCAATTTACTGGATCTCTTTAAAAAGTAGTGCTGTAGGCAAATTTTTGTTGAAAGCCTTATAAAAAATCCAAGTTTAGTAACACCAAACAGAAAGAAGATCTTCATTGAGTAGTGAAGAAATATTTGATAAAACAGAAAAAATACAATTTATGGCGCTAAAATGAATAGCAGCTAGAACACACTAGTGGGTACAATCACAATAATCCCACAAAAACAACAGTGTACAAAACAGAAAAAGAAATATTTGATATTGACTTAAAATTCATGTCAGTTTGTTTTGGTTACTCATGTAACTGTTTTTTCTTTTAGTATTTATTTATGTACCAACAAAAAACATATATAGCTTAACTCTGTAAAGGTAAAATCATAAAATAATGTGATATGGCTTTAACAACTAAAAAAGTAGGATTGAACTCACAAGGACTGCCTTCTCCGATGTCATGGGGGAGCTTGGAACTCCCGATTCTCACTGGACCTGAGATGTAAATCAAAGTGTTTGTCTGTGTAAGTGTCTGTGTGTGTATAAATATATATATATATATATATGTGCATACATGAATGTGTATATTAATATCAGTATGTGTGTGCAATTTCCCTAATAAAAGGGGGTTGGAGGGGTGCATAGTGAGACACAAAAATACAATTCTACCATTCAGGTGGTGGGCAGGTTAAAATAAATATCCACTATGTTCTATTGAACCTAGATACAACTCTGAATTTTCATATATATTTATGTATGTGTTCAAATAGTAGAAATTCTAAGAAGGATCCTGGTCATGAAATTCACACATTGATTGTGGGGAACTGGGAATATTTATATGCCTTATCATAAATAGCTATTTTATGTTTAAAATATAGAAAATAAATGTATTCATAAAAACTGAATACATTTAAAGCAACATCATTCATTCTAACCTGTTGTTTAGAAATACAACTGGATGCATTAGCGTCTGAAAACTGGATGCTAATGCATACTAAAGGAAAATTATGAACAAAACAAAAATTTAAACTAGAATATAAGGTTTTTTGCATCTGCACACAAGAAATCTACAATAATACATTCTGTTCTTGAACTAATCTCATGGTAATTCATTTAAAAAAAATTGCATGTATTTTAGTAAATCATCATAGGATCTGTATAAGGAATTTAGCAGCTGTGGAAAAGATTCTTGGGAAATAGGGTAATAGTCAAAGGGGTTTATTCGGCAAACATTAAATTATACTGAAGTGAAAAACGAATTACACTTTTTAGCAAAATAGCTGATTTGGAAAAATCTAACTCACAATATCCTCAAAGCTTCAATCTTTTAGCCTCAATTTTGGAATTCAGATTTCAATTCACAATAATTTGGGATTTAGTAAATTACCATCTTCCCTTTTGTTACAATTTTATGGCTTCTTCAGTAGAGCTACAATGAACTTTTAAACACAAGATTTAATTATCTACTTGGATTAAATCAAAGAGGCAACTGGTAATTAAAAATGTCAGAACTATGTCCCTTTCAACAGAGGCGGCTCTAGACTCCCTCCCTCCCAGTAACCCCTTACTATCACCCCCCTCCCAGTAACCCCACCACTATCTCCTCCCTCCAGTATACTTCCTCCATTACACCATCACCCCCTCCCTCCCATTATCTCCTCTCACTATTAGCCCCTCCCAGTATACTCCCTGCCTCACACTATCACCCCCTCCCTCCCAGTATCCTCCTTCCCTCACACTATCACTCCCTCCCTCCCAGTATGCTCCCTCCCTCACACTATCACCCCCTCCCTCACAGTATCACCCATCACAGTTTTACCCACTCCATTTCAGTACATCCCCTCTCTTACACTACCTTCCAGTATTACCCCCTCCCACAAACCCTCCACTCACCCTGTCATATTCCCTCATCAAGCCATGTCATACTCACCCACCGTCATTCTCTCTCACAAGCCTCCACCCTGTTCCATTTGCCTTCTTTGTCCTGTCACACTCTCCCTGCCACTGATACCCTTTACTCACTCTGTCCCAGTCACCAGCTGAAGACATACATCATACACACTTTATTATTTGGTAAATTATTTTTTAAAAGCTTTTTTGCTCAAACGAAATTTTTATTTTTGTTTTCGATAACCCCTTCACATGTATACACGACTGCCAGGCTACAAAACCATACAGCACAATTGTGTATAAAAGACTGGCATAATTGCAAATTAAATGGAGTTATTGCAAATTAATTTTGTTTGCAAATTATGCTACAACTACAGCCAGAGAGTTCACAACAGGGCCGGACTGGGGAAAAAATTAGGCCCGGGCATTTTTCAATCAGAGCGGCCCCCTAAGAAGGGGGCGGGGCCAGAGAGTGTGTGTTTTGTCATCACTAATGACAACACGCCCCCTCTCAAAATGAGCATGTTGGTTCAATGCCCAGAGCCCTGCTGAAGAGCTCTGGCATTAGAAAAAGACCCTGAATTTGTTCTGCGCAGCGCAAGCAAATTTAATAACATGCTTGCGCTGTGTTTGCTTTTAAATTGTCTCTGGTGTCTCCACAAGTGGGATACCAGAGGACAAAAGGGCCAGGAAAGTGCATGGTGCATATGTTTGGAGCCTGCTTGTGGGATTGCGTGTGTGTAGAGTGTGGTGTGGTATTGTATAAATAGGTCAATTTAATTTGTGTTTGTGGTGTTATATGTGTGGCTAGGGGCTGTAGAGAGTGTGTGTATAGGGGGCATAGTGTTATAGGGGATGCAGCGAGTGTGTGCATACGGGCTGAAGTGTGTGTGTATAGGTGACGTAGTGTGTGTAGGGGTTGCAGAGAGGGTGTGTTTAGAGAATGTTGTGTTTGCTGACAAGGAATGTAGTGTGTGTGTGTAGGAGATCTACTGTGTAAATGACCCAGTGTGTGTGTGTGTGTGTAGAGGATTAAGAGTGCATATAGGGTAAGGGATCTAGTGTGTATCTGGAGCGTAATGTGTGTAGTGGTGCAGTGTGAGGGGTGCTGTAGTGTGTGTGTGTGTGTATGTATATATATATATATATTTGGACTTATTGTATGTGTGAGGGGCGCAGTGTGTGTATGTAAGAGGGGTGCTGTGTGTGAGGGTGTTTTTATCTGCTGTCACATTCTAGGTTTCTAATTTTCTTTGTCTGTTAACTCACTGAGGGTTATTTTATATATATATATATATATGTGTGTGTGCTGTATATGTGTGGGAGTGTGCTGTGTGTGAGTGAGGGTGCTGTGTGTGTCTGGGGGGTGCTGTGTGTGTCTGGGTGCGCAGTGTGTGTCTGGGTGCGCAGTGTGTGTCTGGGTGCAGTGTGTGTGTCTGGGTGCAGTGTGTGTGTCTGGGGCGCAGTGTGTGTCTGGGGGCGCAGTGTGTGTCTGGGGGCGCAGTGTGTGTCTGGGGGCGCAGTGTGTGTCTGGGTGCAGTGTGTGTGTCTGGGGGTGCTGTGTCTGAGGGGCTGTGTCTGGGGGTGCTGTGTCTGGGGGCTGTGTCTGGGGTGCTGTGTGTGTCTGAGGGATGCTGTGTCTGGGGGCTGTGTCTGGGGGTGCTGTGTGTGTCTGGGGGTGCTGTGTCTGTTTTGTGTCTGATTGCTGTGTGTGTCTGGGGGTGCTGTGTCTGGGGCTGTGTGTCTGGGGTGCTGTGTGTGTGGGGTGCTGTGTCTGGGGGATGCTGGGGGTGCTGTGTGTGTCTGGGGGGTGCTGTGTCTGGGGGCTGTGTCTGGGGGTGCTATGTGTGTCTGGGGGATGCTGTGTCTGGGGGCTGTGTCTGGGGCGCTGTGTGTGTCTGGGGGATGCTGTGTGTGTATGGGGGGTGCTGTGTGTGTCTGGGGGATGCTGTGTGTGTATGGGGGGTGCTGTGTGTGTCTGGGGGTGCTGTGTGTGTCTGGGGGTGCAGTGTGAGTTTGGGTGCTGTGTCTGGGGGTGCTCTGTGTGTGTCGGGGTGCGCTGTGTGTGTCGGAGTGCGCTGTGTGTGTCTGGGGGTGCTGTGTGTGTCTGGGGGTGCTGTGTGTGTCTGGGGGTGCTGTGTGTGTCTGTCTGGGTGCTGTGTATGGGGGTGCTGTGTGTGTCTGGATGCGCTGTGTGTGTGTCTGGGGGATGCTGTGTGTATGGGGGTGTGTGTGTGTGTCTGGGGGGATGCTGTGTGTCTGGGGGATGCTGTGTGTGTATGGGGGGTGCTGTGTGTGTCTGGGGGATGCTGTGTGTGTATGGGGGGTGCTGTGTGTGTCTGGGGGGTGCTGTGTGTGTCTGGGGGATGCTGTGTCTGGGGGTGCTGTGTGTGTCTGGGGGATGCTGTGTCTGGGGGTGCTGTGTGTGTCTGGGGGATGCTGTGTCTGGGGGGTGCTGTGTGTGTCTGGGGGCTGTGTATGGGGGGTGCTGTGTGTGTGAGTGAATGTATTTTTTATGTAAATTTAAATATTTTTTTTTTACTAATAAAAATAAAAAAAATTATTCCCCCCCCCCCTCCCTTCTTACCTTTATCCTGGGAGGGGGAGGAGGAGATCCGTTATGCCTGGGGAGGTGGGAGCCATGCTGCCTTCCCTGGTGGTCCAGTGGTGAGAGTGAACTCTAACCTGGAGGTTAGAGTTCACTGTCGCGAGATCTGAGCGTTGCCACAGCAACGCTCAGAATCCCGCGAGAGGACCGGCGGAGCTGCTTGTAAGAGCTCCGCTGGGTCCTCTCTCCTCCCTCACCCAGCCGGCGGGCGCATCTCCCTGTCTGTGGGCCGGTGAGGGAGATCTTTGATCTCCCCACCGGCCCATGGAGGCACACAGCGGGGCCGGCGCTCGGGTAGCGCTGGCCCTGCAGGGGCCGTCCGGGGAGATCCTGTGATCTCCCTGCCGGCCTCGGCCCCACGGCCATCGCGGCCCACCGGGCATTTGCCCGGTATGCCCGATGGCCAGTCCGGGCCTGGTTCACAATGCAGGGGCACAGGAAGCCGTGACACTGCAAGCTTCTGAACAATGAATGCAGAGATTGACTCTGTATTCAGTGCGGCAAGCCTGCTGCTAGTTGGGCCTCATGCTTGGATTTCGCCTAAGGCTTCATAAAGTCTAGAGCCGCCTTTGCCTACAAAGAACTATCAATACTCTATTGCTTGTACCTATCACAGTCCTTTCCACCACCTATTGTTACCCATTTGTGTTTCCTTACCTAGTGTAACAAACCTCATTTACTTACTTTCTGTATTTTACTGCCAGTGTTTGTCCAGGAGAAATTATCTCACCCCCTCCAAACTCACCCGTCCCCTCCCACTTAATTTTATACATCTGCCAGGAATGTGTATGGATAGAATAGGTAAATGCACTATCAAGAATGTGTGTCCATAGTTATGTAAGTACACCAATAAACCCAGACTTTCAAAATGCATTAAAGGAACTTAGTAGAAACCACACAGCTGGAGAGAAAACGGCTACCTATGGTTAAATAGTAATCTAGACTGAAGAAAGATTCAAGTCTGTTGTGCTCAAACTTTAAACACATCTTTTTACACTGCTGATCCAAAAGAAGGCAAAAACAAACAAACAAACAAACAAACAAACACATGAAAAAGGTTGTAATATAGATCAGATGTTCTTCATACCCATTGGTAGTGTCAATTTACCACATCTAATAAGGGTTTTTCTATAATATCTCTACTCATAGTTTGTCATGTAGACTATTCTCTACCACTTCCATAGCAGAAGGTTTTTGGGAAACATTTCATACACAATTGCAAGTGGGGAAGGAGGGGGGAGGTGGAAAGGTATGGAGAACCCCATTCCAACAGTCATATTACATGTCTAATCTCCATAAACACAGCTCAGAGCAAATATATTTTATAAATCACCACAGGTTTGCTTCCTTCCGTATTAGAGTAAATCCGGTTTCCCCTTACACTGTTCCATATATAATTAAAAAGAACGAAAAGAGTTTAACTTAGTTCCTCTCTTCATGTTATTAATTTTTTGTTTGCTCTTCCACACCCAGAATGATCTCTGATTCAGTTATGGTTTAAAAAAAAAAAACTTAAATCATAACATATATAATAGTAATATAACAGAGTACAACATAAAATGTAACTGTTTGGCAAAACTGAGCAACCAGCTTCACTATTTGCATCAGTACCAGCACCGAACCTCCAGGACATCAGGGACACATTGTGAAACAGAGTTTAGGTCCTTTGAATATTCAAAGAAAAAAACGGTGTACCAAAAAAGGGGAGACTGGGAAAAGATATGAACTCTGATTAGAGTGTCAGCTGTTTCCACATATTGGAAAGTACAAAAAATAAAATAAATTATTTTTATTGAAAAAAATACTAAATATCAAACGTGTTCCTGTACAGCAAGTGAGTAGTAAGATCGGCGACTAGATGTGCTTTTATTCTAGGTAATGGTGTAAACCTGCTTCATAGGAAGATCTGGGTTTTAGAGGAAGGATCAAGATTGCCGATAGCCTGTTAATGTAACTAAATGTTGCTGCTAGGTAACAATGCAATTTATAAGGGGATCATATTTAGTAATTGACCGAAACAGCAACTGGTGTAGATTTAAACTCTACACACGTCTGTGTTAGGGTATATACCAGTAAGGTACGGCCGAAGGTCTGACGATGTATCCAGGGAAAGATGAACTGCACAGTTGGTTGAAGTATGTATTGAGGCAGTAAGTGTCAATTTGTAGATTAGCCTGTGAAATAGAGGATAAATGCGAGCGTATTACTCTGACTCAGGTCGTACATAACTTTAGTAGTAACAGTTGGTGTGAAAGTGAAATAGGCGGGCCGCTATAGAAGGAATTAAAGTGTAGAGTCTAGGCTGTTCATGTAATCGCTGAAAGTTGCCTTAGTACCTAAACAGTTACACATTAGTAATAGGTAACTTCCTATAGCAGATTATAGAGATCAATTGTACCTAGATCTACAGATTAGGAACTGCCGAATTTGGTAACATGTTTAATCCCATGCATAGGAAAATACAAGGAGTACGTCCCACAAAACATCACTGTAAAGGTGAAGTAATAGAGTTGTCCACTAATGTCGGTTATAGGAAATTTGTTATTTATCTATAGTTTGCCGTGGTACCTGAGTCGATAAACATGCAGTTGTCAGACTCAATTCTGGTAAACTAAACTGTTAACTGGAAGTATTATCACTTTTGCTTGGAGTTCTGTCAAACCCTTCATGTGCCAGCGGTAAAACTCTGTAAGCAGATAACAAGCTAAATGTCACGACTTAAGTAGTAGAATTGTAAGCTAAGGTTGGTAATAGGAAACTGCCATGGTGCCTAAGTCTGAAATAGTTAGGTTGTCTAATTGAATATGGTAAACTAAACTGTTAGAACTTTTAGCTAACACTTCCCTCCCGTGCCTTCAAGGGCAGCTATTGCTAGTACCACTGGAGTTAATAAACTCAGATCCCTAATGATATGAGCATAGTCGCTCAGCGAAAAGTGAAACAACAAAACTAAACCATAAGCGCAGTAGCAAGTCTGTGTGCTATCATAGACGAAGTAGCACTAACAGGACCCCTGATGCGCGCGTTTCGCCCGACCTGGCTCATCAGAGGTGAACTTGTCGGTACGGAGCTTTGAGTTAAAATATGTAGAGATTAATTCTTATTGGCTCCGGGAAGCGGATATTAATTGGATGGTTTGAAAAATGTCTACGATAATGTGATGCAGCTCGTCCAGTTGAGAGAGTCTAATCAAATAGTTTGTATTGAATACAAGAATTACGTACTTAGACTCCTCCTATTGGGAGTAGGATAACTTACGTGTGAAGGATTAACCCTTTCAGGTGGATAAGAAATTATTATGCATTGATTCCTCTTTGTCATTTTGTATAAAATTCCATCATGAAAAGATAATTGAAGCATGATTAGATCATAACTTAATAGAGATAGATAGTATCTTAGTATCTGTGTATAGGTTGGGTAAGAAGGCTGCAAATACATTTTGATGCATGATGATTTGTAGCGAAATAGTAGCAATATTTAGTGTAAGATATAATAACAGTGGCAAGTTCCAGTTTCTGCCTATATTGGATTGGTTATGTTTAAAAAGCAAACGGATATATTGTGTACTGTGTAGACATGAGCAATTTGTTTCGGGACGAATATGAATTCGGTACTTCCGAATGTCCGAATAGCTGAAGTGCCAAATTGCTGAATTACCGAGGTCCCGAAGTTCCAAATTACCGAATTTCCAAAGTGTCGAAGTGCCGAAGTTCCGAAGTGCCGAAGTTGCCGAAGTTCCGAAGTGCTGAATTGCCGAAGTTCCAAAGCACAGTATTGCCTAAGTACTGATATACTTACCCAGTGGAAGAAGAAGAATGTTACACTGTATACAATTTTATATAAAAAGTATACAAACGTAGCCAGGATTCAGCTGTAAGCATTTGCAACAACAATCAAGTAACACACATTCATATAAAATGTAAGTTACTTGGCCAGTCAATGTAATGACAGGAATGAATAAGTAGATAACTCCCTAATTCCCACGATATTAGGGAGCTATCTACTAAAAGGCTGAAAGACCTAAATTGGTCTTTCAGACAAATTTACTAATGCTAAGTAAAGATTACTTAGTATTAGTAAATTATGCCCCTACTCTCTATACCACGAATAGGGGCATGTCTACTAAACAGTGAGCAGCCTGTGGCTGTTCACTGTAAAAAACAAACAAACAAAAAACACGTCCCCCTCCCCCTCCTCACCTAAAGTAAAATAAGGGGTGGGACCTATTGTCCTCCCCCAGCCCCACCCATGAGCGGTGGGTGGGGGCCCTAAAGTAAAGTAATAGGGGGGGACCTATTGTCTTCCCCCTGGCCCCCACCACTGAGCGGTGGGTGGGGGCCCTAAATCAGAATAAGGGGGGGACCTAATGTCCTCCCCCTTGGTCCCCACCCCTGATTGGTGGGTGGGGGCCCTAAATACCAATTAGGGGGGAGGTCCTAATGTTCTCCCCCCTGGCCCCCACCCCTGAGTGGTGGCCCTAAATTATTCTCACACTGTGTAAAATGACACAGAGCACTCTGATTGGTGGATTTCAAGACAACCAATCAGAGTGCTGTGACAGGTAAATGTAGAGACTTACCGTTCAGTCTCTTCATTTACCTGTCAGAGCACTCTGATTGGATGGCTTAAACCCACCAATCAGAGTGCTCTGAGCCTAATTGCAGGGCGGGGCAAGGTTTTATAAGCCTTCCCTCGCCCTGCAGAGCTCAATCTGCGCCGAGCCCTCCATGGGTGAAGATGGAAAAAAAAATTTGCGTTTCTTTTTTTTTTTTTTAAGTACGTTGGTTATTATGGCTTTTTATTTGGCCTTTTTTGGGGCTGATTTTAGAAGAAAGAAAACATCAAATGGTAAGTTTTATTTTATTTTTTTACAGGTACTTAGTTAAATGGTCCCCTCTCATTATTTTTAGGGTAAGGGGGGTAGGTAGGGGTTAATTTTTTGGGGGAGGGGGGTGACTAGGTGTTTGGGGACCCCTAGTCACCTGGGGGATGGGGGGTTAATTTTTTTATTTAGGGCCCCCACCCGCCGCTCAGGGGCGGGGGCCAGGGGGGAGGACATTAGGTCCCCCCTAATTAGTATTTAGGGCCCCCACCCATCGCTAAGGGGTGTGGGCCTGTGCGGAGGACATTAGGTCCCCCCCCTAATTAGTATTTAGGGCCCCCACCCACTGCTCAGGGGTGGGGGCCAGGGGGAGGACATTAGGTCCCCCCCTTATTCTAATTTAGGGCCCCCACCGCTCGGGGTGGGGGCCTGGGGGAAGGACAATAGGTCCCCCCCATTATTTTATTTTAGGGGCCCCACCCGCCGCTCAGGGGTGAGTGCTGGGGGGGGCAATAGGGAGGGGGGACCCTTTTTAAAAAATATTTTTTTACTAGACATGCCCCTACTCGCGGTATAGCGAGTAGGTGCATAATTTGCTAATACTAAGTAATCTTTACTTAGTATTAGTAAATTTGGCTGAAAGACCAATTTAGGTCTTTCAGCCTTTTGGTAGATAACTCCCTAATACCGTGGGAATTAGGGAGTTATCTACCAAGCGGCTGCAAGAGAAGTTCCAAAATTACGAATTTCCGAAGTGTCGAAGAGCCGAAGTTGCTGAAGTTCTGAAGTGTTGAAGTGCCAAACTTACCGAAATTCCGATGTGGCAAAGTTCCAAAGTGTCGAAGTGCCGAATTGCCGAAGTCCCGAATTTCGGAATGCCGAACGGAAATTTTTTCCCATGCACATGCCTAGTACTGAGGGAAGGACCAGTGAACTTAAAGCCTTACTATTAGTATTGTATAGAGGAGAGATGGGGGTCTATTGATTAAGAGAGGGACTTCACGATTACCTAGAATAGAAGCACATCTGTTTGCTGATTTTACCACTCACTTGCTGTACAGGAGCACGTTTGATATTTAGTTTTGTTTTTTTTTCAATAAAAATAATTTATTTTCTTTTTTGTACTTTCCAGTATTTGGAAAAAGCTGGCACTCTAATCAGAGTTCATATCTTTACTTAGTCTGCCCCTTTTTGGTACACTGTTTTTTCTTTGAATATTCAATACGTTTTCTATTTGGAGTTACCCTCCTGTATACAGTGTACCACTTGGACCCAAGGCTCACTCTTTCTCTCTTTACTTGTATAGTTTAGGTCCATGTTCGTCTTAAAGGAAATGAAAATCATCTGCAGACAGAATGTGTGCATATTTTGCAGAATTACTAATTAAATCCTTACCCTTCATAACTTTTTATTATTTT
>OW240919.1:55582351-55604880 GCA_933207985.1 Pelobates cultripes
ACACACTGCGTCCCCATACACACACTGCCCCACAAACACTGTCCCCATACGTACATTGCCCCCCATACACACACTGCCCCACAAACACTCTCTCCATACACACACTGCCCCACAAACACTGTCCCCATACACACACACTGCCCCCATACACACACTTCCCCACAAACATTGTCCCCATATACACACTGCCCCCCCATACACACACTGCCCCACAAACACTATCCCCATACACACACTGTCCCAATACACGCACTGCCCCCATACACACACACTGCCCCACAAACACTGTCCCCATACACACACTGCCCCACAAACACTGTCCCCATACACACACTGCCCCAAAAACACATACAGTGCCCCCATACATACACTGCCCCCTAACACACACACTACAACCCTGACATACACTGCCGCACTCACACACTTCACCATTAACACACACCACTGCTCCTATACCCTATATCCCAGCAGACCCCAGGTAAGTTGTCAAACTGTTCTTAAACGGTATGACTACTTACTCTGGGGTGGAATCTGGCACTACTGACACCATAACTACTACACTGAGCTGTAGTGGTTATTGTGCCTGGATTATTTATTTAAATAATCTACAAGTGCCCCTCCCGAGATCAGGCTCTGGATCCGCCACTGGCTATAACGCTATTGCAGCGATGTCTCGATGTCGAGGCATCCTGCAATACCACTCCTGAATGCCATGGTGTCCGGCAGTGTAGCAGGGCATCGGAAGCCATCGGGCAGGCTTCCGATGGTCTGCCTTTGTGCTGAGTGCCTCAAGGATCGAGGCACTCACTGAAGATAAATAAAAAAAAAAAAAGTAAGATTTACGTATTTAACCACCACCCCAGGACCACGGACGTCCGCAGTATTACTATTCACTTACCCACTCGACGCTGTTCCCCTGTCGGCAATCAGTGTTTCTCTCCTTTCCGGGGGGGGGACTGTCTGACAGCCCAGACAGTCCCCCCTTGGCAAATTAGGACCCTGCGGGCCACGTGATCGCTCTGAAAGAGCAGTCACATGTCCGCAATAGGTGTCCATGGTGCTGCCTGCAGGGGGGCTGCCTGAACTGACAGGCAGTCCCCCTGTTGGTGAAAAAATATATATTTTAAAGTTTTAAAATAAAAAAATAATGTTAATAAATAAAAAAAATTTAAAATATATATATCTTATATATAACGTCATACTAAGTGAAATTTTATTAATATATACATATATTAATATAAAAATACACTTAGAGTAAAATCATATATATATATATATATATATATATATCTTACCTATATGTATTGTATATAATTATAAAATAAATAAGTAAATAATTAAAAATAAATAAAACAATTTAAAAATAATTTAAAAAAATTTAAATATATATATATATATATATATATATATATATATGTTTAGTGGATGGGTGAGTGCGCTGGATCTTGTGTATTGTATTATTTGGCCCCCAGCAGCACCCCCATTTATGCATGTTCAGGTGAGTGCAGCCAACCCCCCTTGTTTTTATATATATATATATATATATATATATATATATATATATATATATATATATATATATATATGTAATTTTATTCTAACTGCATTTTGATATTAATATATATATTTTTATATCAAAATACACTTATAATTAAATTTTATATATATATGTGTATATATATATATATATATATATATATATATATAAAAATGATACAAAATATACATATGTCCATATACAAAATTACATAAATAATGTAATAAATTTACATGTAGACTTCAAATATATAAATATGTATATATATTTACATTTTACGTGCATATTTATGTAATATTTTTACATAATGAAGTAATTTTATTAATTGCAATTTGGGGGACCGGCCTGACAACCCAGGCTGAAAGTCCAGAGAATTTAATTTGCTAGAACTATATTTAACTCTGTAACATTTCAAGGCACCCTAAAACCTGTACATGGGGGGTACTGTTTTACTTGGGAGACTTCGCTGAACACAAATATTAGTGTTTCAAAACAGTAAAATATTTCACAGCAATGATATTGACAGTGAAAGTGACATTTTTTGCATTTTTCACACACAAACGGCACTTTCACTGATGATATCCATGTTGTGATACATTTTACTGTTTTGAAACACTAATATCAGCGAAGTCTCCTGAGTATAACAGATCCCCCCCTTCCTCCCCCCATTTACAGGTTTTATAGTGTTTTTTAGGTTTACAGGGTCAAATATAAGGCTTGCTTTTCTATTTTTTCACATTGAAATTTGCTAGATTGGTTATGTTGCCTTTGAGAGCGTATGGTAGCCCAGGAATGACAATTACCCCATGATGACATACCATTTGCCAAAGAAGACAACCCAAGGTATTGCAAATGGGGTATGTTCAGTCTTTTTTAGTAGCCACTTAGTCACAAATACTGGCCAAAGTTAGCGTTCATAATTGTATTTTTAACACACAAACTAAACAAGACTGGACATACTCTATATTGAATACCCTGGGTTGTCTACTTTAAAAAAAATTGTACATGTGAGGTGTGATTCAGAGATTTTTGACAGATAACATTGTTACAATGTCATTATTGATACATTTTAAAAATATATATTTTGAAACAGCATGTCTTACTTGTACTTATAGCCCTACCACTGGCAAAAAAAAGAAGCTAAGAACATGTTAACATTGGGTATTTCTAAACTCTGGACAAAATGTAGAAACTATTTAGCATGGGTGTTTTTTGGCGGTTGTAGATGCGTAACAGATTTTGGGGGTCGAAGTTAGAAAAAGTGTGTTTTTTTATTTTTTCATCATATTTTTTCATTACTTTTTCTAGTAATTTATATGATATGTTGAAAATAATGGTATCTTTAGAAAGACCATTTAATGGCGGGAAAAACAATATATAATGCGTGGGTACAGTAAATGAGTAAGAGGAAAATTACAGCTAACTAAACACAAACATCGCAGAAATGTAAAAATAGCCCTGGTACTTAACATTGAAAAATGGTCTGGTCACTAAGGGGCTAATTAGAAAATTACAGAAACAGATGCTTTAATTTCAAAAATACATTACAACTTTAGATTTCCAGTGCCTGGCGTGGCACCACCAACAAAGGTGCAGATGTGGGCAGTAAAGTCCTTGGATATCTAAAGTATTGTGTCCGACTTAAACTGAAATACCAGGAAATTGGGTACATAACAGATGGTTGGAAGTGTTAAGATTAAATATTTAAATTTAAGCTGAACAACTCTGAACAACTAAATTAATCATGAAAACAGATGGAGTAAAGGTAAGTTCATAAATCACAACTTTTAAAACGTTATAAACTTGTATAGTAGTAGGCATGGCCAAATAGGCAGATAAAAATGTTAAAATACATAAAGCAGATCAACACAGTAAAGAAGGAGATTATATTTAAAAGAAGAAAAACTACCACAACAAGAAGACATAGTCTTAAATTAAAGGGTCAAAGGTTTAAAAATAATATCATGAAGTATTACTTTACTGAGAGGGTAGTGGATGCATGGAATAGCCTTCCAGCTGAAGTGGTAGAGGTTAACAAAGTAAAGAAGTTTAAGCATGCATGGGATAGGCATAAGGCTATAGGATAAGGCAAGTGACTAATGAGAGTATTTAGAAAATTGGGCAGACTAGATGGGCCGAATGGTTCTTATCTGCCGTCACATTCTATGTTCTATGTTTCTATATTCCTTTGTTAAAAGAAGCACTGGCACGCGGCTCTGGAAATTATTATCCCCTCTAGGGACAGCCTCATCATCACCAGAAAATTACCAAACTCTCGTGCGAGAGAAGAGAAGCCCCACCAAGAGGTACTTAATCCTAATTTTCTGCAGAGAGAAATTGTATACTAAGCGCAAGATCTCTGTGACATTTAAAAAGTGCCGTCCTATATGATATTCTGCAACAAAAGTCTTGGCTTTCCAAATAAACAACAATGCAAAACAAGAGTAAATAACAAAACAAAACGGAAGAACATTGTCCTTTAACTAATGTGGCAGTATTAAATGGATATAAATTTCCCTTTGTTACGGCATTGATTTATTGTACAATAAAAATACAACTGATGTTTACAAACAAAGAAAAATAATAAAAAGTTATGAAGGGTAAGGATTTAATTAGTAATTCTGCAAAATATGCACACATTCTGTCTGCAGATGATTTTCATTTCCTTTAAGACGAACATGGACCTAAACTATACAAGTAAAGAGAGAAAGAGTGAGCCTTGGGTCCAAGTGGTACACTGTATACAGGAGGGTAACTCCAAATAGAAAACGTATTGAATATTCAAAGAAAAAACAGTGTACCAAAAAGAGGCAGACTAAGTAAAGATATGAACTCTGATTAGAGTGCCAGCTTTTTCCAGATACTGGAAAGTACAAAAAAGAAAATAAATTATTTTTATTGAAAAAAAACCAAAACTAAATATCAAACGTGCTCCTGTACATCAAGTGAGTGGTAAAATCAGCAAACAGATGTGCTTCTATTCTAGGTAATCGTGAAGTCCCTCTCTTAATCAATAGACCCCCATCTCTCCTCTATACAATACTGATAGTAAGGCTTTAAGTTCACTGGTCCTTCCCTCAGTACTAGGCATGTGCATGGGAAAAAATTTCCGTTCGGCATTCCGAAATTCGGGACTTCGGCAATTCGGCACTTCGACACTTTGGAACTTTGCCACATCGGAATTTCGGTAAGTTTGGCACTTCAACACTTCAGAACTTCAGCAACTTCGGCTCTTCGACACTTCGGAAATTCGTAATTTTGGAACTTCTCTTGCAGCCGCTTGGTAGATAACTCCCTAATTCCCACGGTATTAGGGAGTTATCTACCAAAAGGCTGAAAGACCTAAATTGGTCTTTCAGCCAAATTTACTAATACTAAGTAAAGATTACTTAGTATTAGCAAATTATGCGCCTACTCGCTATACCGCGAGTAGGGGCATGTCTAGTAAAAAAATATTTTTTAAAAAGGGTCCCCCCTCCCTATTGCCCCCCCCCAGCACTCACCCCTGAGCGGCGGGTGGGGCCCCTAAAATAAAATAATGGGGGGGACCTATTGTCCTTCCCCCAGGCCCCCACCCCGAGCAGTGGGTGGGGGCCCTAAATACTAATTAGGGGGGGGACCTAATGTCCTCCGCACAGGCCCACACCCCTTAGCGATGGGTGGGGGCCCTAAATACTAATTAGGGGGGACCTAATGTCCTCCCCCCTGGCCCCCGCCCCTGAGCGGCGGGTGGGGGCCCTAAATAAAAAAATTAACCCCCCATCCCCCAGGTGACTAGGGGTCCCCAAACACCTAGTCACCCCCCTCCCCCAAAAAATTAACCCCTACCTACCCCCCTTACCCTAAAAATAATGAGAGGGGACCATTTAACTAAGTTCCTGTAAAAAAATAAAATAAAACTTACCATTTGATGTTTTCTTTCTTCTAAAATCAGCCCCAAAAAAGGCCAAATAAAAAGCCATAATAACCAACGTACTTAAAAAAAAAAAAAAAGAAACGCAAATTTTTTTTTCCATCTTCACCCATGGAGGGCTCGGCGCAGATTGAGCTCTGCAGGGCGAGGGAAGGCTTATAAAACCTTGCCCCGCCCTGCAATTAGGCTCAGAGCACTCTGATTGGTGGGTTTAAGCCATCCAATCAGAGTGCTCTGACAGGTAAATGAAGAGACTGAACGGTAAGTCTCTACATTTACCTGTCACAGCACTCTGATTGGTTGTCTTGAAATCCACCAATCAGAGTGCTCTGTGTCATTTTACACAGTGTGAGAATAATTTAGGGCCACCACTCAGGGGTGGGGGCCAGGGGGGAGAACATTAGGACCTCCCCCCTAATTGGTATTTAGGGCCCCCACCCACCAATCAGGGGTGGGGACCAAGGGGGAGGACATTAGGTCCCCCCCTTATTCTGATTTAGGGCCCCCACCCACCGCTCAGTGGTGGGGGCCAGGGGGAAGACAATAGGTCCCCCCCTATTACTTTACTTTAGGGCCCCCACCCACCGCTCATGGGTGGGGCTGGGGGAGGACAATAGGTCCCACCCCTTATTTTACTTTAGGTGAGGAGGGGGAGGGGGACGTGTTTTTTGTTTGTTTGTTTTTTACAGTGAACAGCCACAGGCTGCTCACTGTTTAGTAGACATGCCCCTATTCGTGGTATAGAGAGTAGGGGCATAATTTACTAATACTAAGTAATCTTTACTTAGCATTAGTAAATTTGTCTGAAAGACCAATTTAGGTCTTTCAGCCTTTTAGTAGATAGCTCCCTAATATCGTGGGAATTAGGGAGTTATCTACTTATTCATTCCTGTCATTACATTGACTGGCCAAGTAACTTACATTTTATATGAATGTGTGTTACTTGATTGTTGTTGCAAATGCTTACAGCTGAATCCTGGCTACGTTTGTATACTTTTTATATAAAATTGTATACAGTGTAACATTCTTCTTCTTCCACTGGGTAAGTATATCAGTACTTAGGCAATACTGTGCTTTGGAACTTCGGCAATTCAGCACTTCGGAACTTCGGCAACTTCGGCACTTCGGAACTTCGGCACTTCGACACTTTGGAAATTCGGTAATTTGGAACTTCGGGACCTCGGTAATTCAGCAATTTGGCACTTCAGCTATTCGGACATTCGGAAGTACCGAATTCATATTCGTCCCGAAACAAATTGCTCATGTCTACACAGTACACAATATATCCGTTTGCTTTTTAAACATAACCAATCCAATATAGGCAGAAACTGGAACTTGCCACTGTTATTATATCTTACACTAAATATTGCTACTATTTCGCTACAAATCATCATGCATCAAAATGTATTTGCAGCCTTCTTACCCAACCTATACACAGATACTAAGATACTATCTATCTCTATTAAGTTATGATCTAATCATGCTTCAATTATCTTTTCATGATGGAATTTTATACAAAATGACAAAGAGGAATCAATGCATAATAATTTCTTATCCACCTGAAAGGGTTAATCCTTCACACGTAAGTTATCCTACTCCCAATAGGAGGAGTCTAAGTACGTAATTCTTGTATTCAATACAAACTATTTGATTAGACTCTCTCAACTGGACGAGCTGCATCACATTATCGTAGACATTTTTCAAACCATCCAATTAATATCCGCTTCCCGGAGCCAATAAGAATTAATCTCTACATATTTTAACTCAAAGCTCCGTACCGACAAGTTCACCTCTGATGAGCCAGGTCGGGCGAAACGCGCGCATCAGGGGTCCTGTTAGTGCTACTTCGTCTATGATAGCACACAGACTTGCTACTGCGCTTATGGTTTAGTTTTGTTGTTTCACTTTTCGCTGAGCGACTATGCTCATATCATTAGGGATCTGAGTTTATTAACTCCAGTGGTACTAGCAATAGCTGCCCTTGAAGGCACGGGAGGGAAGTGTTAGCTAAAAGTTCTAACAGTTTAGTTTACCATATTCAATTAGACAACCTAACTATTTCAGACTTAGGCACCATGGCAGTTTCCTATTACCAACCTTAGCTTACAATTCTACTACTTAAGTCGTGACATTTAGCTTGTTATCTGCTTACAGAGTTTTACCACTGGCACATGAAGGGTTTGACAGAACTCCAAGCAAAAGTGATAATACTTCCAGTTAACAGTTTAGTTTACCAGAATTGAGTCTGACAACTGCATGTTTATCGACTCAGGTACCACGGCAAACTATAGATAAATAACAAATTTCCTATAACCGACATTAGTGGACAACTCTATTACTTCACCTTTACAGTGATGTTTTGTGGGACGTACTCCTTGTATTTTCCTATGCATGGGATTAAACATGTTACCAAATTCGGCAGTTCCTAATCTGTAGATCTAGGTACAATTGATCTCTATAATCTGCTATAGGAAGTTACCTATTACTAATGTGTAACTGTTTAGGTACTAAGACAACTTTCAGCGATTACATGAACAGCCTAGACTCTACACTTTAATTCCTTCTATAGCGGCCCGCCTATTTCACTTTCACACCAACTGTTACTACTAAAGTTATGTACGACCTGAATCAGAGTAATACGCTTGCATTTATCCTCTATTTGACAGGCTAATCTACAAATTGACACTTACTGCCTCAATACATACTTCAACCAACTGTGCAGTTCATCTTTCCCTGGATACATCGTCAGACCTTCGGCCGTACCTTACTGGTATATACCCTAACACAGACGTGTGTAGAGTTTAAATCTACACCAGTTGCTGTTTCGGTCAATTACTAAATATGATCCCCTTATAAATTGCATTGTTACCTAGCAGCAACATTTAGTTACATTAACAGGCTATCGGCAATCTTGATCCTTCCTCTAAAACCCAGATCTTCCTATGAAGCAGGTTTACACCATTACCTAGAATAAAAGCACATCTAGTTGCCGATCTTACCACTCACTTGCTGTACAGGAACACGTTTGATATTTAGTATTTTTTTCAATAAAAATAATTTATTTTATTTTTTGTACTTTCCAATATGTGGAAACAGCTGACACTCTAATCAGAGTTCATATCTTTTCCCAGTCTCCCCTTTTTTGGTACACCGTTTTTTTCTTTGAATATTCAAAGGACCTAAACTCTGTTTCACAATGTGTCCCTGATGTCCTGGAGGTTCGGTGCTGGTACTGATGCAAATAGTGAAGCTGGTTGCTCAGTTTTGCCAAACAGTTACATTTTATGTTGTACTCTGTTATATTACTATTATATATGTTATGATTTAAGTTTTTTTTTTTTAAACCATAACTGAATCAGAGATCATTCTGGGTGTGGAAGAGCAAACAAAAAATTAATAACATGAAGAGAGGAACTAAGTTAAACTCTTTTCGTTCTTTTTAATTATATATGGAACAGTGTAAGGGGAAACCGGATTTACTCTAATACGGAAGGAAGCAAACCTGTGGTGATTTATAAAATATATTTGCTCTGAGCTGTGTTTATGGAGATTAGACATGTAATATGACTGTTGGAATGGGGTTCTCCATACCTTTCCACCTCCCCCCTCCTTCCCCACTTGCAATTGTGTATGAAATGTTTCCCAAAAACCTTCTGCTATGGAAGTGGTAGAGAATAGTCTACATGACAAACTATGAGTAGAGATATTATAGAAAAACCCTTATTAGATGTGGTAAATTGACACTACCAATGGGTATGAAGAACATCTGATCTATATTACAACCTTTTTCATGTGTTTGTTTGTTTGTTTGTTTGTTTGTTTTTGCCTTCTTTTGGATCAGCAGTGTAAAAAGATGTGTTTAAAGTTTGAGCACAACAGACTTGAATCTTTCTTCAGTCTAGATTACTATTTAACCATAGGTAGCCGTTTTCTCTCCAGCTGTGTGGTTTCTACTAAGTTCCTTTAATGCATTTTGAAAGTCTGGGTTTATTGGTGTACTTACATAACTATGGACACACATTCTTGATAGTGCATTTACCTATTCTATCCATACACATTCCTGGCAGATGTATAAAATTAAGTGGGAGGGGACGGGTGAGTTTGGAGGGGGTGAGATAATTTCTCCTGGACAAACACTGGCAGTAAAATACAGAAAGTAAGTAAATGAGGTTTGTTACACTAGGTAAGGAAACACAAATGGGTAACAATAGGTGGTGGAAAGGACTGTGATAGGTACAAGCAATAGAGTATTGATAGTTCTTTGTAGGCAAAGGCGGCTCTAGACTTTATGAAGCCTTAGGCGAAATCCAAGCATGAGGCCCAACTAGCAGCAGGCTTGCCGCACTGAATACAGAGTCAATCTCTGCATTCATTGTTCAGAAGCTTGCAGTGTCACGGCTTCCTGTGCCCCTGCATTGTGAACTCTCTGGCTGTAGTTGTAGCATAATTTGCAAACAAAATTAATTTGCAATAACTCCATTTAATTTGCAATTATGCCAGTCTTTTATACACAATTGTGCTGTATGGTTTTGTAGCCTGGCAGTCGTGTATACATGTGAAGGGGTTATCGAAAACAAAAATAAAAATTTCGTTTGAGCAAAAAAGCTTTTAAAAAATAATTTACCAAATAATAAAGTGTGTATGATGTATGTCTTCAGCTGGTGACTGGGACAGAGTGAGTAAAGGGTATCAGTGGCAGGGAGAGTGTGACAGGACAAAGAAGGCAAATGGAACAGGGTGGAGGCTTGTGAGAGAGAATGACGGTGGGTGAGTATGACATGGCTTGATGAGGGAATATGACAGGGTGAGTGGAGGGTTTGTGGGAGGGGGTAATACTGGAAGGTAGTGTAAGAGAGGGGATGTACTGAAATGGAGTGGGTAAAACTGTGATGGGTGATACTGTGAGGGAGGGGGTGATAGTGTGAGGGAGGGAGCATACTGGGAGGGAGGGAGTGATAGTGTGAGGGAAGGAGGATACTGGGAGGGAGGGGGTGATAGTGTGAGGCAGGGAGTATACTGGGAGGGGCTAATAGTGAGAGGAGATAATGGGAGGGAGGGGGTGATGGTGTAATGGAGGAAGTATACTGGAGGGAGGAGATAGTGGTGGGGTTACTGGGAGGGGTGTGATAGTAAGGGGTTACTGGGAGGGAGGGAGTCTAGAGCCGCCTCTGTTGAAAGGGACATAGTTCTGACATTTTTAATTACCAGTTGCCTCTTTGATTTAATCCAAGTAGATAATTAAATCTTGTGTTTAAAAGTTCATTCTAGCTCTACTGAAGAAGCCATAAAATTGTAACAAAAGGGAAGATGGTAATTTACTAAATCCCAAATTATTGTGAATTGAAATCTGAATTCCAAAATTGAGGCTAAAAGATTGAAGCTTTGAGGATATTGTGAGTTAGATTTTTCCAAATCAGCTATTTTGCTAAAAAGTGTAATTCGTTTTTCACTTCAGTATAATTTAATGTTTGCCGAATAAACCCCTTTGACTATTACCCTATTTCCCAAGAATCTTTTCCACAGCTGCTAAATTCCTTATACAGATCCTATGATGATTTACTAAAATACATGCAATTTTTTTTAAATGAATTACCATGAGATTAGTTCAAGAACAGAATGTATTATTGTAGATTTCTTGTGTGCAGATGCAAAAAACCTTATATTCTAGTTTAAATTTTTGTTTTGTTCATAATTTTCCTTTAGTATGCATTAGCATCCAGTTTTCAGACGCTAATGCATCCAGTTGTATTTCTAAACAACAGGTTAGAATGAATGATGTTGCTTTAAATGTATTCAGTTTTTATGAATACATTTATTTTCTATATTTTAAACATAAAATAGCTATTTATGATAAGGCATATAAATATTCCCAGTTCCCCACAATCAATGTGTGAATTTCATGACCAGGATCCTTCTTAGAATTTCTACTATTTGAACACATACATAAATATATATGAAAATTCAGAGTTGTATCTAGGTTCAATAGAACATAGTGGATATTTATTTTAACCTGCCCACCACCTGAATGGTAGAATTGTATTTTTGTGTCTCACTATGCACCCCTCCAACCCCCTTTTATTAGGGAAATTGCACACACATACTGATATTAATATACACATTCATGTATGCACATATATATATATATATATATTTATACACACACAGACACTTACACAGACAAACACTTTGATTTACATCTCAGGTCCAGTGAGAATCGGGAGTTCCAAGCTCCCCCATGACATCGGAGAAGGCAGTCCTTGTGAGTTCAATCCTACTTTTTTAGTTGTTAAAGCCATATCACATTATTTTATGATTTTACCTTTACAGAGTTAAGCTATATATGTTTTTTGTTGGTACATAAATAAATACTAAAAGAAAAAACAGTTACATGAGTAACCAAAACAAACTGACATGAATTTTAAGTCAATATCAAATATTTCTTTTTCTGTTTTGTACACTGTTGTTTTTGTGGGATTATTGTGATTGTACCCACTAGTGTGTTCTAGCTGCTATTCATTTTAGCGCCATAAATTGTATTTTTTCTGTTTTATCAAATATTTCTTCACTACTCAATGAAGATCTTCTTTCTGTTTAGTGTTACTAAACTTGGATTTTTTATAAGGCTTTCAACAAAAATTTGCCTACAGCACTACTTTTTAAAGAGATCCAGTAAATTGAAGACAAAAGCTTTCAGCTGAATCACCTTTTAAATGAATATGGACAACTCAACAACTAGTACTGTCTTCTCTTTACATTAGCCTCCTAGCCATCTTTACAGTGGACATCAAGTAACCCTCATATGTGAGTCACCTTTAGTCAAGGACAGATATCTTACATATAGTTAATTAAAATACACAAAAAAATTTTTTTTAAATGTGCCATAATTGATACAGTTAGTCCAAATCAAACAAGTTTACCAAAATATGGCTTTAGGTAGCTATAACTTTGCTAGTCTAGTAGACTTGTTCATTTATGAGTTAGTTTTATTTTGGCAGAAAAAAAGAGGGGGCGAAGCAATGCCTTAGGAGTGTCCTCCAATCCAAATTCAGAAAGGTGAATATGCCCGCAATGGGGAAAAAAAATACACATCCTGGCGCACCAAGGCACAATCAGCACGAAAGTGCAAGAGCTCAACTATAAACTTCTTGTTAACTGGTATAGAACACCGGCCCGACTTCCCCATATGAATAGTGACCTTCCTGAAACCTGCTGGAGATGCGAAATTGAAGTTGGGATGGACCTACGCATTTGGTGGACATGCGCCAGCATTGTGCCATCCTGGCAGCAAATACATTCCAATATTACTGAAATCCTAGACTCAGACTTGCCTTTTCAACCCCTACCGATGGTATTGCATCACACAATGCTCTCTCTTTCTGTATATAAGCGCTCCCTCACGAGACATCTGCTAAATGCCGCCAGATCTCTCATCCCCTTCAATAGATCCCCCTTCAACCATGACTCAATGGATGAACAAAGTAGAGGATTTATACAGCATGGAACCCCTCACGGCCTCCCTGCATGGCACTAATGAGAAATGTACCCTGACATGGGCCCCCTGGTGCTCCTACATTGCGAAACACCTACTCAATTTAGGCTAAGGGACTCCCCTCTTCAAAGACATGCAGGGATCCCTGAGAGCCGCGCTGGATCAGAACAGTGTATGTAACCTGTCTCTCCTCAGTAGTGTTGAGGAGAATAAAGGGGGTTACCCTGCAATTGACCACGAAAGAGGCATACTTAGCATAACATTAAATATAGATAAATCACTCATTGGGTTTTTTTCCCGCTCTTTCTATGTCTTTACCCTCCCTCCCCCCTCTTCCTCTCTCCTTCTTTAACACCTACCAGTGCGCGGGGGGAGGGGGAACATGACTCCTTTGACTCCTTCCCCTAACGTGAGCTTACTGAAGTGACTTGCCCGGCAGTCTAGCAACCTAACACCAATCTGAGAACTTGCATAAGTCGAACAAAGTAGCACAATCCATCACCAGATATAGCTATACTAATATTTGCTGTATGGAAATGCAGCGCATTGTGATCTGCCTGCCCTTTGTCGCGCCAACAACGGTTCACCAGCACAGGGTTGGGCATGGGAAACGGATGAAGGGAGAGGTGAGAGGACTGGGAGTTTGTTTTTGTTTTCCTATGTTAATCACATTTTTGAAATGCATATGGGTTACTGCTGGCTTGGACTGACTCTCCAGATGGCCACTGATATCTTAAGTAACGTCCTTACTGCACAGTTTACTTTATAGTACCTTTGTATATCTGCTATCTGAGTGCCATTTTTTAACCTCATTTTGAGGTTCTTGCTTACAATCAGATGCTACCCGTAGCAATTTAGCTCCCTATGACCTGTACTACCTTAACTACAAGAAATTACACAAAAGGAGTGAGCATGCATACCCACTATTTTTGCCCGAGTGCATTGTTGTTGTTAACTTCGTATACCACCTACGAGTGGCTGAACGTCTACCAGCTGCGTTTTGCATGTATAAAACTGAAGAGGAAAAATAAAGATTGTTAAAAAAAAAAAGTATTTTTTGTGGATGTACACTAACAATTTACTGAGCTTACTATTGGCTCTCAGTAATGTGCATGTAATGGAGTAGTCCACACACTTAGGTATACAGGGTTTCCCACTCCATTGGCTTACAGCATATTCTCACCGGAGATATATAAATAAAACAGAAATTAAAATATAGTGCTCACTGTTAAAAAAGGTAAAAGTAATAAAAAGAGGTTTACTTACAAGTGGAGAGCAAAAGCGGTTTTGCTCAATCCATAAGGCATAGGTGGTATAATCCCCACAAAGGAATTTGATGGTATTATCTTCTGGTTGAAATCAGGAATGTCCAAAATTCGGTATACAATTTTTTTTTTTTAATTGAAAATATAATGTAAAAGCATAAAAGAGTAACACGCTAACACATTTCTTCTTTTTTGACAGGCTTTCTCAAAGTGTTTTATTTTGCATAACGTAGATTTTAAGGTGCTATGTTCATATATAAAATCTATTATGACAAAGGCGATTGTTAATTCTGTTATTAGAATAATAAAATAAAAATAGAGAAAATTTTACTATTATTATCATGTATAATATTGTTCTCTTCTTCACCACTGATTTGGTCATTGTATTATTCTAGTGTGCAAGAGTAATGTAGAACATTGTTATTATACCACTATGTATGTAGTCTTTGCTCTGTTCTTAATGTTAGTGTCTTAATCGTGTTCAGTACACACTGAAACTAGACAGGATGCTGACCCAATAACGTCAGTAAAATGGATGAGAAAACCCAAGCATGTCTTTAACATCTGCATTTTCTCTTTTGCTTAGCATTACTCATTGTAAGTTGCATTGTTTATTTAGTAGGAGTAGTATTTATGAAGTGCTAAATTCTACAATGGGAATTTATTCTCTGTAGAAAGACACCCTAAACCCCATGACACCAATAGCTTATTGCATAATTTATGATACAAAGAGGTCCCCTCTCCCTGTCTCCTTGCACACAGTTGCTTGTAACTGTAGCCCTATGGAAAAATTGCAAATCAGTGGAATATGATGTTACTTTTTGGGTAAGGTAACCAGACTTTTAAAGAAAATTGGACACACTAGATGGGCTGAATGGTTCTTATCTGCTGTCACATTCTATGTTTCTATGTCAAGAACACCCCAACCAACATAATCACAAAATCTTGCTGTAGTGGTTATAATACAAAAAAAAGCCCTGGTTCTGTCAGGGCTTACCTTAGTTGGGAGTCCGGTAGGCAGAGATTTGTACTCACCCTTGCAGATATACGCAGTCCAAGTTGATAAGGTTAGAAACCACCAGGACTGTGCATGAAAGGCGTTCCAGTACAGACGAGGGCAAATCCAGAAGAGTAGTCAGACACGGTTCCAAAGGTCCAAAGATGCAGAAGGCCCCAGGTTCAAATCCCCTTCTGGGGTGACCACAACTGACTGCATGGTGAGAACCGTGACAGGTTCCCTCTCAAGACAAGCAGTAAAATAATTTGATTATAGTTTGTAAATTTAACTAGAGTACACCAGGCACCAGTCATAGTCTCTTCAGAAGCACAATATTCCTGCTAGGAGCTTCTGTTAACTCCACTAAGCTAAGTCTTGTAGTCTACTATGTAGGGCCAATTTATTGGCTGAGGGCACACTCAGCCAATGAGCTAAGCTCTGCACCACTGGGTACCTCAATCCAGGAGCTTCGAAGGACACAAGAGGAAGTATTCAGTGCCCAACATCCCCAGGTATGTTACCAAGCTGCTCGTAAGCAGTTTCACTATTTACTCTATGAGGGCGCCAGGGAACTCCTTGTGCCATAACCCCTAAACAGACTGTAGTAGTTGTGCTTGAAGTGTTACTTAGAAAGAAAATACTCTTTAAAGGCAATATGTATTTTTGTGCAGTTCTGAAATATACATTTTCTACTTACATTTTCTCCTAGTGATTTATGATATTACACATTTTGGGTTACTCACTAAACTGGGAATTATGAACAAAAGACACAGAATTGGCAACCTTTAGACTAGTAACCAAACTACTAAAATAGCTTTGTCAGATACATTTTTAAAGTGGTTTGCTATAATGTGCAACTCCTTAGTTAATTCTCCCAAATTGTCATTTTAGGGAATAACTTCTATTATTTCAACCAAACAAGAATAGCAGGATATCAAATACAAAATGTTAAATGTGAATTTAGCACATTCGCACTATAGGTTCTTAACAGTTAAGATATCTAACCACAGCTGTGTTTTTACACAAAGCTGTAAAAAGGAAAAAAACAAATGTAGCAGCCCTCTCCTGAATGATGAAATACCCAAATGAACAAAAACACTGACCTATAGTTAACAGGAAAAACAGGTGTTAATAGGAAAGAATATGGAACGTTGCCAGTCTCCATAAGAGACTTGTAAATGTCCAATACACAAGACACAGATATGAGCCCATGATATGGATAAATGCTGCTTTGTTTGTTTTTATTCCCCAACGAGGGAGCTGAGTCTGGTAACTTGAAGGTCCTTTAGAGTCTCCAAGGATGATGACTCACGAAGAAACAGATTTCAGAAAGTGGAGTTCAGGGCAGCAAAAATCGCAGACATAATCCAGGCAATTCACACTAGTAATGCTCAATGCTTTGTGACAGAGCCCAGGGGAGCGAATAGGTTATTGCTATTGTGAGGGGCAATCACGGTATTTCTAAATGAAAATATATACATGTAACAACTGGGAATCCTTAATCCCAACTGTTGTCTCCACTTTTCTATCTGCTTGATAGTTCTTTGAGTGTACGGGGTAAGCTACAATTGGTTTCGTAATGTGTTGCACATAAAATACAAAACTGAAGCAAAAACAAATTAAAAATATGAGAGCACTGAGAACGGACAAAAATTGAATAGCATGTTCTTCATTTAGTCCATGGTCGATCTCAAAAATGTGTCATTTTAACTCTCAGCTCTCTTAAAGTACAGCCACTCAACTTCAGACCAATTTAAAAGACCACAAATCATTAAAAATGCAAAAAAACTATGTGTATTCAGTTACAGTATATGAATATATAATGCATAGGCATGCCCTAACGCCAATGTATACCTTTTTGGCAGGTCCTAGTCTAACAAATGAAAAATGATTTCCTAAACTATGCAGCCATCTCACCTCCATCTCGGTCCTACAGCTAAATGGAATCACACTGGGTAAAGAAGTAATAAAAACGTTCCGGTCCAATTCTAAGAAACTAATGTTGGCTCGATTTCTCTTCAGGGCAATATTTAAATATTGCCCTGTGACTGGGTACTTGAGTGGCATATCAATTAATATGTAAACCACACATTTTGACCATTGGGAATAAAACTTTGGATTGGAACCAAATTTTAGTCTAAATTGCATTCTATGTGCCTCTATTTACCTAACATAATTTTGTGTCAATGTGAACATTAGTACATTGTTTTCAGTCTGTGCAAGATCCCCAGTTATCTCTATTTATTGCTCTTTTCCCACATTTTCCTTGAACAATCACTTTACATTTATAATGTTTTTTGTTCTCTTTTTATTCACATTCATACTGTAATTTTATTTCTGAAATTATATCAAATGTTTTTAGCAGAATCTAACTAGATTGCATGCAGTTCAACGCCCAGTTTTTTTACTCACTTCTCCACTAAGCACAATTAAATGAGACTCTGAGCACTTTGTAGTGGTTATGGTGTTAGAAGTCTATGGGTAAAAATGGCGTGAAATGTAAGTTAGACACTTTTCTCCTTAGTTCTTTTTTTTTTTTTTTACTGCATGTTCCATGGTAGAGCCAACTGGTAATGTTGCTTGCATAGTGATTAATATTAGAACTAACTTTTCCAAAAGAAACCTTTTTATAAACCTACTCTTTTGTTTTAATTCCACTGACTGCATTGATTCTTTCACTCCAGAGTTGAGATGCTCAGAGTTCTTCATTGTGCAAACTTCAAACAAGAGAAATAGAAGCTCTAAAGTAATTTAATAATCAGCTGCAAATGGGGTTTCCGTTATTTCTTGAAAAATGTCATTGCTAATTGCAGATTTGGCCAGTTTGCGTGGCTGACCGTCACTGAAAAAGGAAATGGAAATCGATATATGTGTTAACTAAGTTTAATTACCAACTCAAAAATACTGCCAACAACACATATGGTTCTTTGCTTCATATTTCATTGTGTAGACTTTGGGGTTTGTACGCCAAAAAAACAAAAACAAATGATAGTTTACCACTGGGGTAACGTCGCAGGGTGGCTAATGCCATTTCTGTCATATTTCGGTCATCTGGTGACCGACAGCCAATGGCAGCATGGACACATGTCCTCAGCTCGCCTTCCCCGATATCTGTCCCCCTCCAGTGAGGGAGAATCAGGCTGAGGGAGAACTTAAAATATAAAATACAAATCATGCTAAATTGACACCCAGTGCATGCATACAAAAAATATATTTAGTTTTAGGATTAATTCCAATGATATGGTCCAACACTATCCAGAACAAAAACAAATGTATCAAGAATAATAATTAATAAAAAGAAAACACACATAGTGTAATATGTATATGAGAAAAGAGATAGTGTAATATAGGAATTTAACTCATATGACTAAGGATCTAGGATTTATGTAGGTAACCCATTGGTGCTTGGTCAGGCCAGTTATTGAAATCAGCGGTTTTCTAATCAGTCACAAGTATGGCATACCCCGACACATAACGCACATTGACAAGCTGATGTGTTCGATGTGTCTGAAGTTTGCCTTTACAGGAGCTCTTCAACCACTATCACCACTAAAAGTACTCTGTAGTGGTCATGGTACCATGAGTACTTTTTGCGCCCACCCTTCATTTAACGCAAAATATACAACGGAAAAAAACCATAATATCATTTTATTATAATTATTATTTCTGGCATTTATATAGCACCAACTCATTCTGCGGTGCCTTACAATATTATAAAAGGGGGAAATTTAACAATAAATGAGACAATTACAGAATGCTACATGAACAATAGGTTGATGAGGTCCCTGCACATTTAATGAACAAAAATACAAAGCTTGCCAAGCCCATGGGTTAAATTATTCCATTATTTGAAAAGTTACACTGATACGTAAAGAAAAATAAAAGATCACGTTACTCCGTGTATGAAAGGGTGTGCTGGGATTGTGTGATTTACGCCCATACTTAACATTTGTGTTCTTTCATTCCCTGTGGTGTCCAGCCTTGGACCAGCTTGGATGACACAGTGGAACAATGTCTCCTGCTGAGAATGATGTCATGGACTTTTAGAGAACACGGAACAGAAAAGAACAAAAAAATAATAATTCTGAAACCCATCTGCAAGGGGTTTCACAAAGGGGGTTCTCATTAAAATAGTAAATAAACAAATGAAAGTCAAATACAATTTCTCTTTGCCAGCGAGAATGGCCTGGGATTGGACAAAGTTTAAATCAAACACATGTGTATCTCTCACACATACAACCAATGCAAAAAAAAAAAAAAACCAAAAAAACAACAAAAAAACCCAGCAATTAATTCAATCCATTTGTGAGGATATAAACATGTGTATATTAAAACTGCTTTCTAACTTTTGTGCAAAATTCTGAGAAATTAATCGTTGCCTGCAACAACACAGCCTTTTTTTTGCAGATAGCAGTCTGCAAAAAAAGTCAGATTTTTTTGTGCAATATAACTTATTTCATAGATCAAGGCAGAAAATAACATAAAAAACTACAAAGGAAACCACACGATTATTGAATAATATTTCAAAACAGAGTTTAGGTTAACCGGTGCTTATTACTTGTGCCTTCCTACTTTGGTTACTGAATAGAAGGTTGTGGAAATGGCGAGTGATGGGTGGTGATGGCACTGCAGAGTTTTATAAACTATAGTTCCCACAATGCCTAGACACGCAGGATGTCCGAGTGTCTGTATATGCAGTGTTAAAGGACCACTATAGTGCCAGGAAAACATACACCCTCAGGGTCCCCCTCCCGTCAGGCTGGATGGCAAGGAAAGGGGTTAAACTTACCTTTTTTCCAGCACCAGGCGGGGAGCTCTCCTCCTCCTCTTCAGCTGAATGCGCATGCGCGGCAGGAGCTGTGCGCGCATTCTGCCGGTCTCACAGGAAAGCATTCATAATGCTTTCCTATGGACGCTTGCGTCTTCACAGTGATTTTTACAGTGAGAAGCACGCAAACACCTCTAGCGGCTGTCAGTGAGACAGCCACTAGAGGCTTTAGAGGCTGGATTAACCCATTTATAAACATAGCAGTTTCTCTGAAACTGCTATGTTTATAAAAAAAAAAAAAAAGGGTTAATCCTAGAGGGACCTGGCACCTGGTGCCTAGAGTGGTCCTTTAATATCAGAGCCGGTTCCTGGAGTAGGGTGAAATAAAGAGATGCATATCCACCTAAAAATGGATTTGTGCGGACAGAGCAGCTCAGTCCCTGTGTGTATCAGATGGTCCCTGAGCAGATCTGGGCTGAGAATCATCATAATTCCTAACAAGAGAACTAATTGTTATTTTGTGAGAAAGAACAGTTTCTGATCTATCATGAAGCCAAAATATGAAGCATTAGGTTTGCCAAGAAGAAATTAAATGGCAAAAACACTGTTATTTACACTAAAATATGTTTATTGTTTATTAGAAAAAGGAGAGTGAGAGAATGTGAGAAACTGAGAAACAAAAAAGATAAAATATAGTGCACAGGGGTTTATTCACTAAATGCCAAATTGCAATGAATTGAAAATGTCTAAATTTAGACTTCAATATGCAAATTGGAGAATGTTTCCAATTCAGCTGTTTTTGACAACATTTTGTAATGTGGATATTTATTTACTGCAATTTAGTATTCCGTGAATAAGTCACGCTTAGAAAAGGAACAGAATCTGTCCTGTACAGGTGACACCAACCACTACATTTTATAATGAGTAGGATATTTTATCTCACTTGCCTTTAAAAGAACATTCCATTGCTAACTTAATAGATTTTCACTGGGGTATATCTAAAAAAAAAAACAGTTGATAAAAGCTGCAGATCTCTAGTCTGCTGTCTTTTGCAAGCCCTCCCCTTCTAACCCCGCCCAGACTTTCTGTGGCTGTCCAATCATCGACTTCCTAATGCAACTCAGTGAGAAGTCTTTGCAAGGCAGTTACTCTGCCTCTTGGGCTTAGCTCCACTGAGCTAAACAACTAGGAAGTAACAGGATCGGTAGTTTAATTGACAGCCAGGGGAGTGCCTATTCTATTGAAATCAAGACACACTCTTCACAAATAAAGAACTTCAGAAAGCTAAAGTGCTTTAGGTGTGTGGATTGTTCCATTAACACATTCAAGACAGTCAGGGTATGCACTTAAGTACAAATTAATTCTAGCTTGAATAGAAAAACAAATCCAAGACAATCTTGGGGCATTCCAAGGCAAATCCAGTTATAATTTAGAATAATTATCAATGTCTAAATTTAGGAAGACATTTTCTGAATGGACATGAATATACTTCACAACTTCTGCCCTCGAAAAGTCAGGAGTTCTGACGGGGTGTCACCAGTGATGCAAGCCGCGTTGCTAGCGATGCCCACAACTAGTGGAGCTACCAGGGAAAGGAGCAGTCTCGTCTGAAAAGGGGTGGACCAGCCTGAAAAAGGGGCACATCCGCTACCTAACAGGCAGCACGAACGGCCCTCAGCTATCAACACCATGCAGGGAGCACTGCTGAAGCTCTCTGCTGCACAGGGCATATGTGTTTAATGATACTCTCGAGCTGTGCTGCCTGGGGAAAGTTCCTTCGTTTCCCTAGACGTGGGGCACCAATGAACTAAAGTGACACTGCAAGACAGCACCCGAAGATCAGGACTGACCTGGCGAAAGTAGGACTGTTGAGAGGCATGTGAATGACACCCAGATAACTCTCTCCTCCCAAGATCTCTCACCTGCCATCTTACAACATGTCACCGCTTGCCTTTCTTCCATCTCTGATAGGATGTCCTTCTGCTTTCTGATATTCAATCTCTCGAAAACTGAGCTTCTCATTTTTTCTCCTCATGATACTGATACTCTTCTTTCGCTCTCCCTTCAAGTTAATGTTATTTGCATGAACCTGTTCATGCAAGCTTGCTGTCTTGGTGTTATCTTTGACTCTGGCTTCACCTTTAAGCCTGCCAAATCCTGTCGATTCCACCCAAAAAAACATTGCCCATGTCCAGCCCTTTCTTATGCAAGATGCTGTTAAAGAACTTGTACTTTCTCGTATTGATTATTACAATTCTCTCCTAGTTGGTCTTGCTAGACGCCATACTGCCCCGCTACAGTCTGCAATGAATGCTGCCATGCTGATTTTCAGAGGGTATTTTTGGATTTGTTATTCTGTGCCAGGAGTCCACCAATTAATCTGAAGCTTCTTTGGTTAATAGAGCATATGTCATGTGTTTGTATTCAGTGTCAGTGTGTGTATTCACATGTGCCAGTGTGTCTATATCTATATGTGCATCACTGTTTGTGTCTGTGCACATTAGCATTTGTCAGTGTCCATGCTTGCATCTATATCAGCATGTGTTTTAAATAAAGAAAA
>OW240919.1:55612365-55740831 GCA_933207985.1 Pelobates cultripes
GCCCCTTCAGCCCCGCGTGAGGGTGGGCGCAGGGGACGGGGGGATCTATTAACCCAATACTGCCAGGAAAACGGCTTTGTTTTCCTGGCACTATAGGATCCCTTTAAACACAAATGAGGCATTTCTCAAAGTGTTATGCTTTTTGATAAAATGGTGCAATCGCTGTGGAAACCAATGCAGTCAGCTGGTACAAGTTTTACAAAGACATTTTGCTAAATCTCTGGCATTTAGAGAGGGTACTTATCCATATCAAATGCTTATTTAATTTGTAAAATGGATAGAAAAGAAAAATAAACAGATTGATATGGGGTAGGATTTTAAATGTTCTTTAAAATACATTTCAGATTATTTGATGGTGAAATTTCAAGGTTATGTCACACAAGCAATATAATGTTGGTATAATGTTGGCATTGACTGCAGGGGATTTATTTACTGCACAATGAGTTGTGGTGAGATAGGATATAAAAAAAATCCCCAAAACTTCAAAATCAATTGCCAACACAACACAACTTGCTGTTTAGTGGATAAACTCCATTCTGTTAATCTTTAAAACCAGATACATTTCTAGGACTCATTGCTAGAATTGGCTATGCAACTATTAAAGGCAATATTTCAACTCACCACACGTCTTGCCTCAACATGTTATCTTAATGATATATAATTATACTTAACTGATTGTCTTATGATTATTTTAGGGAACAGCATATCCATTTTCACCTCCATTAAATCTAAAAATAACGATAGCACTTTTTAAATTTCAGATGCACCTGAGAGGCATTTCCGCAGCCTCACCCAGTTTGAAAATTTTCCAGTTTGTTCTCAAATCATGGTACTTGAGTTAAATGCCAGACTGCTGTGCAAGTCACTTTAGCCTTCGAGTGTTAAATTAACATTTATTTATAATGCTCTTTTCACCTCCTTGTATGCCTGTGCCTTTAAAAAAAAAAAAAAAAAATGTTCGCTTGTAGACCTGTATATTCAAAAACGCAAAATGATTTGTAAAGCTTTTAGATTCTTTTGTTGGTGTTCCATACCCTATTAAAGTAAACATGTAATCCCATAAAGCCGCAGAAGTCTCATGCAATTTGGTCTTCGCTAGTAGCATAAAAATCCTTCTACTCTACTGACGTGAAGGAGCCAAGGTTTGGGATTGCACTGGCACAGACCTCAGCCTGGGCTCGGTTATTCTCTGATGCTGTGTTAATGTTTTAGTCAAGTAGTGCACACAATGGTTTCTTATGAAATCCTATTTGTCATACTATGCTTCACTAGGCAAACAGCTGTGAAACATGTGCCTCACCCATATGTTCCTCTCCTATCAAAATGTATCTACTAGAGAGAGGTTTTGTACTATATACTCTGGTAAAGCATGATCTGTTATGGGGTGATTTCCCCAGCAATTTTCTTACCACCACTGTTCTTGTGGGTGATGCAGTGACTTGTGTAGCCATAGCTTCCTGGACTATCAGGGTTTTAGTTGCCCCACAGATGGTGTCACCCATTTTAACTGCAGATTTTTCATCTCCTACAGAATTATAATTGATCTCTTAAAACCCATCTCTTTAGGAAAGCTTATGGCCTCCCAGAGTAACCTCTACCTTACATACCTGTCTCTTGCTCTCTACTAAAGGGCAGCATTCTACTCTCTCCTTCAGCTCTGCTTCACTCCCACATTATTTGATTGCTTTTTCCTGTCCTAATGTGTTTTATACCCCACCTCCTATAGACTGAAAGCTCGTATGAGCAGGGTCCTCTTCAACCTATCGTTCCTGTAAGTTTTCTTGTAATTGTCCTATTTATAGTTAAATCCCCCTCCCTCTTATAATATTGTAAAGCGCTAAGAAATATGTTGGCAATAATAATAATAAGCTCTTGGTTTGTGATCAAGAATGTTTGTGGCTAGGTTTGGTGAGTGGGTGATTATTCCATTGACACAATTAGGGCTGCTGATATGTCTGCCTGTAAAGGGGTATTGCCATCAGGTACGCAGGTGCCCTAAAAAGACAGGCTGTCTGGCATGGTCGCCATTCAGTGCTACCCAAACACTGTGTGCTACTGAAATCCTTGTATAGGGGCTAAACATTTATTCCAAGTGGAGCACAAGTGCAATTTCATTTTTGCCCCATTCCCCCTGACACCATATGGAAGAGTTGCTTCATGAATTGTGAGTGACATATGTAGATCGTTGACTTAACAAGTCTGAAATGTAGAAACGTCCGATAGCCCATTGCCAAATAGTTTAACAAACATGCTTTACTGTATAATTCCTCTGCATCTCCCAAAAAAAGCTTTTCATTTAAATATTCCATAAGCACAATGAGCAGAGCGAATAATCCTAAAAATGAGTTGAGCAATTGGCTTTTCCTTTCCTGGGTGGCAAGCTTGTTTCTCTATAGGTCCACCCCCTAATGAAACCCTGGCTGGCCAGTAGTGTCTGGTTTTTAAAGAGGTGTTAATGCTAACTCCAGGGAATTAGCAGTTCCAGCAAGCAAATAAAAGCTAAACTTGCTGTAGCCCAGGGATCCTTCTGCACATTCAAACTCTTACTGTATATAGATTAACTTAGTGTAGGTATGCTGACATAGAATGGTGTATGTATAATGAGATTCCTTATATTTATTTTATAGATTAATAAGATTTGTATTATTTGTGTGCCTAAACATGCATGTGATACCATGGAGGTTCTTAAAGGCGAACTGTCACTTCTCAGGATTTCTAATGTTATGTTTTATTATCCACTATATTTAACAAATGTGTGTTTGTGAGATGTGAAAAATTAAATGTAGCAATCCTCAGTGCTGTCATTAACTCTCTCCTGGAACTGTGTGTCTCCTTCTTGGCCCACTGTAAATCATCATCATACGTTCTGCCCTTTTCTGTCATTCTGGAGGTAGAGAAAGCACAGCAATCAGGGTTATTCACTGCCTAACCCCGATCAGAATGCAAAGTGGATTCAATGTGAATTTCACATTTATGGACAAAGTAACCGAACTGGAAGCATAGTTGACTTAGAACATTCACTTTAAATTCTCACTTTAGTGACTAACCCTGAATGTTTCTGGTTTTTATTCTCAAGTATAGCGTGTGCCTTCACTGTGCCAGAACTTAAATGGGAAAAATGGAGTGTGATGTCAATTGTTAGGTCTTTAAAGGGACACTATAGTCACCAGAACAACTACAACTTAATGTAGTTCAGTGGCGGATCCAGAGCCTGATCTCGGGAGGGGCACTTGTAGATTATTTAATTAAATAATCCAGGCACAATAACCACTACAGCTCAGTGTAGTAGTTATGGTGTCAGTAGTGCCAGGATTCCACCCCAGAGTAAGTAGTCATACCGTTTAAGAACAGTTTGACAACTTATCTGGGGTCTGCTGGTATATAGGGTATAGGAGCAGTGGTGTGTGTTAAGGGTGAAGTGTGTGAGTGCGGCAGTGTATGTCAGGGTTGTAGTGTGTGTGTTAGGGGGCAGTGTATGTATGGGGGCACTGTATGGGGGGCAGTGTGTGTATGGGGACAGTGTTTGTGGGGCAGTGTGTGTATGGGGACAGTGTTTGTGGGGCAGTGTGTGTGTATTGGGACAGTGTTTGTAGGGCAGTGTGTTTGTGGGGGCAGTGTGTGTGTATTACAGGGGCAGTGTTTGTGGGGCAGTGTGTGTGTATGGGGGCAGTGTTTGTGGGGCAGTGTGTGTATGGGGGACAGTGTTTGTGGGGCAGTGTGTGTGTGTATGGGGACAGTGTTTGTGGGGCAGTGTGTGTGTATGGGGACAGTGTTTGTGGGGCAGTGTGTGTATGGGGTCAGTGTGTGTGTATGGGGGGCAGTGTGTGTATGGGGGGTCAGTGTGTGTGTATTGGGACAGTGTGTGTAAGGGGACAGTGTTTGTGGGATAGTGTGTGTATAGGGACAGTGTTTGTGGGGCAGTGTGTATATGTGGGGCAGTGTGTGTATGTGGGGCAGTGTGTGTATGGGGGCAGTGTGTGTATGGGGACAGTGTTTGTGGGGCCGTGTGTATGGGGGGCAGTGTGTGTAAGGGGACAGTGTGTGTATGAGGGACAGTGTTTGGGGGCAGTGTGTGTATGAGGGACAGTGTTTGGGGGCAGTGTGTGTGTGTATAGGGACAGTGTGTGTATAGGGACAGTGTTTGTGGGGCAGTGTGTGTGTGTATGGGGGGGCAGTGTGTGTATGGGGACAGTGTGTGTATATGGGGACAGTGTGTGTATGGGGACAGTGTTTGTGAGGGACAGTGTGTGTATGGGGGACAGATGTGTATGGGAGGACAGTGTGTGTATAGGGACAGTGTGTATAGGGGACAGTGTGTGTATAGGGGGACAGTGTGTGTATGGGGGCAGTGTGTGTATAGGGGACAGTGTGTGTATGGGGGACTTAGTGTGTGTGTATAGGGGACAGTGTGTGTATAGGGACAGTGTTTGTGGGGCAGTGTGTGTGTATAGGGCAGTGTGTGTATGGGGACAGCAGTGTTTGTGGGGCAGTGTGTGTGTATAGGGGGCAGTGTGTGTATGGGGGGGCAGTGTGTGTATGGGGACAGTGTTTGTGGGGCAGTGTGTGTATGGGGGGGGGCAGGAGGCTTTTTAATAATAAATCATTATTTTTTTAAAAATAAAATAAATATTCTATGTCCCCTCCCTTCTTACCTTTATTTAGGAGGGGGGACATTTCCCTGGTGGTCCCAGTGGTGATTCATTGGTGGTCAGGTGGTTAGAGTGAACTCTAGCCCACGCTCCCGGGCTAGAGTTCACTCTCGCGAGATTTGGAGCGTTGCCGTGGTAACTGCGGCAACGCTCCAAATCTCGAGCGAGGAGGACCCGGAGGAGCTGCAGACTGAGCGCCGGGACCTCCCTCTCACTCCCTCCCTCCGCCGCCGTCTGTCAGCACAGTGCCTGCGGACCGGGGAGGGAGATCTCTGATCTTCCTCCCCGGTTCGCAGGCACATTGCAGGGCTAGCACTTGGGCAATGCCAGCCCTGCATTAGCCGGCAGGGGGGAATCTCGGGGGGGGGGCAATTGCCCCATTGCCCCCCCCCTGGATCCGCCAATGGTTATAGCGTCTGGTCACGATCACTTCCAGGGCTCAAATATGCCGTGGACGTATCAGGTATGTCCAAGGTCGTTAACAACCATTTTTGGGGGGCTAAAGGGGTTAAAGGGTTACTCCAAGCACCGTGTCCAGTTCTGTGTTTTGAAGTGGTAGTGGTAATGATGCTTGGAGTCTGTATGTGCAACCGGTCAGTTTGAAACACTGCACATTCAAAGATATTTTATATTGCTGCCCGAGATGTAATTCCAAGGTACTCTTGGCAAAAATTATTTTAATAGATAATAACATTTTAAAGACATGTACCTATTTTAAGTCAATAGATGTCAAGAGTTATATAGATGTAGAAAGTTGTCATTTTGGTCCTTGGTTACAGAACATTCCAAAAAGCCAGTTTCTTAGGTTAAAACGTAACTGTAAAGAGGAGGACAAGTTCGTAGAACAGTCACGGATTTTTAAGGATCGGTTTTATGTATGTAGAAAAACAATTTGTTGAGGTACAAAATATGAATAGGAACGAACTTCTAACCTAACAATGGAAGTGGGAGGAGCTTAAAAGAGCCGGTCACGATCCGGCCAATGGCGGATGTGAGTGGCGGAGCTACATTATTGAATGGAGTTAATATTTGATATAAAAAAACGGATGGGGAAAGTACACCATGCACCTGAGGAAGACTATATGTCGAAACGCGTTGTGTGTGGACTATATGGATTTTCTGAGGAAGGACTTGCTGAAGGCCCCTTTCTTGATGTAAGATTTTTTTATGTGTGTTATATGAATAAATTGGATGTCTTTTTAACCTGGACCCTTCTCTTAATCCTATATTGTGAAGAATATTTCTACTAATTTACCTGAGCCAGTATATTACAGGCTCAGCAAAATGTGAGGTGGATGTGTATAAGTATCTGCACTTGCACTCTGTATCTTATACAGACTGTACTGCCCAGCATTAGCTACTATCTCTTCCAGCTACCCCTGGGAGGAAGCTATATAGGGTATTTATACTGTATTTCTACTCACCATATCACTGTATAAATTTTTTGTGCTTTATCACTGTGTGCGCCACCCACTATATGTATTTGTGTGAGGGGCAAATAAGGCCGTATAGGAAGTGTACAAAGAGTAGCATAGTAAAAGGGAAAATAAGTCGGTTGAGGTGTGCCGGAACTGACGTCGCGGTAGGCCTCTAATGAAAGAGGGCCCACCCATGAGGTGTAATGACAAGTATAGAAAGAGGGAGTGGAGGGTGGGGACATGCGGATCACTAAAAGCACGTACGGAACGGAGGAAGGTGAGTAGGGGGTTTAAGTAGGGTAACATGCCCCTCCCACAACTGCAGGCCAAGCCTTTGCATTTGTGTGAGGGGCAAATAAGGCAGTATAGGAAGTGTACAAAGAGTAGCATAGTAAAAGGGGAAATAAGTTGGTTGAGGTGTGCCGGAACCGACGTCGCGGTAGGCCTGTAATAAAAGAGGGCAAAAATAGATACATGCCAGAAGCATAGAACAATCAACAATTGATAAGACAAAAGACCTTACATTGCCTAGCTATATGGAAAATGCCTGTTGAAAATCTTGACGGTACGTGGTACATATGGGGAATAGACGTGGTGGTTGTGGTAAATATGTGGGACCCAAGAAACCGTGAGAGCAGGTATAATGGCTCAACTACTAGGTTACATAGTTACATAGCCGAAAAGAGACTTGCATCCATCAAGTTCAACCTTCTACACATTCATATTTTGCGGTTGATCCAAAAGAAGGTGAAAAACCCAGCCTGAAGCACTTCCAATTTTGCAACAAGCTAGGGAAAAATTCCTTCTTGACCCCAGAATGGCAGTCAGATTTATACTTGGATCAAGCAGTTATAACCCTACATTGAAGGTTTGCGCCTGGTTCATAGGGACAGGCATCTAATGGGTCTGATATTGATTGAGGTAATTGGATGCTGATGGGAAATCTGTAAAACTTGAAATATACCCGGGAACCTGAAATGCCCTGAGTATGGTAATAATCTGGTATGAGGACATGAAACTGCGTATGAATGGTAAAACCTGTACAGCATGTGCAGTTGTAAACCGGATAGGTAGAGTTGATGCAAGTTAGAGGTGGCAAAAGAAGCGAAAATCAATCACGGACATCACATCAGAGACAGTAACAGCATACGCAGAAAAAAAAAGGGCCCCAAAGGAGAAGAAGGCCCTAACACATGTACCGAGAGCGTTAGTAAGAAAGAACCAGACGTGAAAGAAAAAACGACCACAAGCTGACCAGGCTGGAAGTCCGCGAGCAAATCTCGAAAACGTAGGAAACTGCCGTGGCTCTGGGAGAGGCCGCAGGCAGAGCGATGTGAAATGCGTAGAGGAGGCACAGGACAGAACATATGAAAAAGGTGCAGGAAGTCTGGCTCGGATCCAGCCAGAGCGGCAGATGCCAATTACCCAAACTGCCATCCGAAACTGCCCTCGTAAACGACAGTAGTGAAGACAAACGGGGGGGGGAGGAGGGGGGCGAACAACGGAGAAGTAAGAGTGTACTCAGGGTCCTCACCAGCAACAGCCTTACCTGCGGAGGCAGACAGACACAGAGTTCAGCTGTCCGAAAGGCTGCCATGGAGGCAATAGGTTGATTCGTGAGAACCACAGCGAAACAAGGAAAAGACCAGGACATGAGAAAAAAAAAGGTAGGAGTAGCCGAAACTCCACAGCATGATGAGTACCAGACCTAGCCAGAGATCCGGGGTGGAAAAAATAGTATGCCAGTGCCTGGCAGCGGAGACCCGCTAAAAAAAGACGGATAGACAGCGTATGAGCGACCCAATGCGTGCGTGTGTACGTGTGTGAGCGTGGGCTGGCATACTAGCTAATGCCAAAAAAGGCGAAACAATTAAGACTATGTTTGGTGACAGGTGAGGCCCTGCTAGATGCCAAGCGGCGTGAGAGGCTCTATCTATGCGTTGGTGCGAGGGGATAATGTGGCCACTGAACATTGTGGCGGGGTGTCGGCCTCTCGGTGACAGGTAAACGTAAGATAGAATGGGAGTGACAGGTGAAGCCCTCTCTATGCCACAAGGCGAGGCGACTAACTATAATTTGGCCCGAGGGGCATGGTACCTCCGAGTATGAGGATGGGTGTTGGCCTTGCGGGACCACTAACCTAAGGCAAAAAAGCCAGGGGAATTACAACTAGGGGACACCTAGGACCCTGACAGCCAGCCACAGCTAACTAAGAGGGGTGGGAAGGTAGCATGAGAGAGGACGGATATGATGAATGTGCATCGAAAAACGTGAGGGTGAACAAGGAAGTACCGCAGGGCCGACCGTAACTGAAATGCAGAGTAAGCACGTCAGAGTCCAGGTGGTCGGCCATATTTAGCATGCCCGGCAATAGGTAAGAGAAGTCGCGCAGGCGTAAAGCCCACGGGGGGCACACGAAACCCAGCGTGAGTGTGCGTGAGAACGTGTGTGTGTGAGTGCTGGCATACTAGCTAAAGCCAAAAGGCGAAACAATTAAGACTAGGTTTGGTGACAGGTGAGGCCCTGCTAGATGCCAAGCGGCGTGAGAGGCTCTATCTATGGGTTGGCGCGAGGGGATAACGTGGCCACCGAACGTTGTGGCGGGGTGTCGGCCTCTCGGTGACAATTAAACATAAGATAGAATGGGAATGACAATGGGGGGGGGTGTCGAGGAAGAATCTGGAGGGCAGAGTGAGCCCGTCGGAGTCCAGGTGGTCAGGCTGTATGGAGTATGCATGGAAAAAAGGAAATGGAATGTGCGTATGTGTGTATAGCCCACGGGGCTAATGAGGGCCAGATTGTGGGCCCGGGAACAAAAACACATAACCCTCCATCCGGAAAATAATGTAGCCCGAGCATGGTGGGCAAATGTGGTAAACGAGAAAAATAAAAACCGAAGTTAAAATGCAGGTCTGACTCCGCAACGGACCGAAAACCGTTCTATAACAGCAACTATGGAGGTGGATTAGCTATATGCTAATGATGCTAAAAAAAAAAAAAGAAACGCACACAGCAAGCCGAGCTGCCAGTGAGTAAGTGTAAGTGTTATAAGACTCTAGCAAGCAGGTTGCTCGTGGGGGTGATTGGAAAAAACAGTGAATAGTAAGGAAGGGATTGATGACATATTTGGGAAGAGATCCTGTGTGTTCCCTAACCTTGTCTTAAGCCTCACCTCAGGGATACTGAATGTACATTTTGCCTGTTGAGAGATAAGCAAGAAGGGAGGCATCTTACAAATCTATTCAAATAGGTACAGGCATAGTGCATACCTGGCAGCCTGTTGTTAACATCTATCTTAAACACTATTTCTTTACAAAATAGTGGTAATAGAGTAGGAGAATGCATTTCGAAAGAGTGGTAGAGAAAAACATTGCAAATGCACTTAAATGAGAAATTATGAATTTTTTTAAATTATTTTTTTGGAAAGATCTAGTTTGAGAAAAAACTCCATATCTTTAAACAAAACGGATAGAAAAATAAACAAGAAAGCATTTTAATTAATTTTCCAGAACAGCGCACATCTCATTTTACAACCTTTCTAACTGAAAAACCAGACTGACCTAGAGGCAAATTTAGAAGTAAACAGGTTAATGCTTCAAAGAAGCGGAATACATTTAGTGGTGCCATGGGAAATGATCGGTACGTCAAATTTCCCCTGGTAACATCTTTGTCATCTGTAGAACACTTTTTGTTACGCAAATACAGTATTAACATTTATGGGGAATTTATATTTAGGTATTTTACTCTCATGAAATATGTAGTGTCTTATTTCACCAGCCTTTTTCATGTGTGGTGTTAAAATGTTGATATTTAAAATAAATTCTATGTCAAAAAAAATTAACCATCAAGCTTTTTGCTCACTATGTTTCGAATATGTTTGCAATAAGGCCTATAAGTTAATTTTTAAATCGCCACTGTATGGACCATAATGACTACAGCTCATAACAGTGGCAATGAGTCTTTGGGAGTTGTGTCCTGGTAATCTGTAGCATTTTTTGAGCTTTGGAAAAAACAAAACTATATTCTCCTCAACACCACTCTATAGTCATTCAGAAGAAGTGTAAGTAATACTTTCCCCCAAATATATGTCCCACACATAAACCTCTAAGACAAGAGGTATATTTACCTCCAAAATCACAGACCTTCTGCTCCACACACAAGGTCATGACCATCTCACAAGACACAATGCATTTCCAAAAGCTACTGTCACCACTGCAACTCAATTTTGTATATTACTGTTAGAAGAAACTATTGCGTTTGGATTCATTTGAGATTTTTCAGAATTTTTTTTCTAAATAAAAAATCCCTCTTATGTGTTCAATAGACGGGCCTTGCTATATTTATGTACAAAATAGATAGACCGATGTGATACATTAAATCTCATTTAAACATCTCCATGCCTCTATGTATCTTTTTGTCAGGTTTTCCAAGGATCCAACACCAAGAACTATTACAAAACATAAATATTTGTTAACTATAATGTTTGCTTATCTTGCATGTTCAATGACTAAAATTACTTTGCATCACTGTAGTAGGCCTTCTATTTAATTTACACAATGATCAAAATTGAGAAAAAGTTCAATAAAATGTTTTCCATTCACGACTTATCAATTCTCGGCATGTATGATTATGCCCATGGTACAACATATATATTGTAAAGTGATTGACAGGTGAAGAACAGGAGAACCCCATTTCAGGTGTATTTTCCTACTCGCATTCACAGCGACTATAGCACATTGACAACTATGCAATATAATTCTGTGACAATTGCAGTGGAATAAATGAACAGAAGAGACACCATTCACATGAAAATGCACTGGCAGTGAAACCAGCATGACAGTGTCCTTCTTTGATCCACTGTGCCTACATACTTGATGAAGAGAACATCTATCCAAGAAAACATGGTTAGTCTTTCAAACCTAGGAGCACAATATAATTGGATTTTTTTCCCAACCTGTTTTAAACACATACTATGCATATTTTGTACGTCAATGACAGGCTAACGTCTTTACTATCCCAAGGTGCCTATGTCCAGACCTATTCACATCCTGGTGCATCAGACACATTACACTGGGAGGATACTGTACAGCAGGACGAGAGATTGTTTGTTTTATAAATAAGTTTTCAATCTTCCTTCACATGTGGTACAGGTGCAACAGGACTAAAGATCTGGACAGGGATGATTTATTTCTCACTTGAACTATAACTGCTTTAACTGTGCAGCGCTAAACAGTAAATTGTTGCCTGTTCTAGCAAAATGGTTTTTTTTCTTGTCTGCTAAATGTCACAAGATCACAGCTGTACAAAACCTTGTGATCTCCCATAAAGAGAATTTAGTAAAAGGCAACAGGGCAGTCTGCACATTTAATAAAGGTATTTACCCAGGTATACTATTTTGTTTTTAATATTTTCTATTGAGATATTAAATGTTTTATGTAAAAAAAATTTTTATTAAAATAAGTGCTATAGAAATGAATAGCTCTTTAATTTAACCAAATATATTCTTCCCACATACACAGGTAAAGCTGACTCAAGTTGCCTCTGAGACGCAGCTGTTTCATGCACATGGTAGATTAATTAAGCTCTGTTCCACTATAAACATTCTAATGGTTTGGGAGGAATGGTATACGGGGATTTAGCAAGAGGTATATTTACTTTAAATCAGTAGCAGTTTATATTAAGAAAGTTTCAATAATATGTGATCCATATCATCTGTTAGTTTGCATTTCATCCATGACAATGATAATATCCAGGAAATTTTAATATACACAAGTTTGAGTCCAAAACTAGAAATAGAAGAATTGATAGACATTTTATTTTAATACCTAAGTGGTAGTTTGACAGATATAAGATGGTCTGCTATCAGGTGATCTTTTTCCCATCATTGTTTTTACGGGCTGCACGTGGGCTGCAGAAACAAGCCATCGTATTCCAAGTCACATTAAAAAAGATACCAAAATCCATTATATGGCTCTTTGGCTAGGGACTTACGAAATTTGCTTTTCTTAAAGGGACACTCACTTCTCCTAAAGCACTTCAAAGTGCCAACTTTTATAACATAAGTCAATGAAAATGCCAATTTAAAAAAAAAAAAAACTAAAAGTACAAAATATAGATGTTGATTATCCAGTTTTTAAACAAGTGCTAATCACCAGAATATTATGTAGCACGGTTTAATTTGTATTCATTATTAAAATTATTTTGCTATTTTGTAGCAGGTCACCATTGTAACAGTTGAGCACTGGTGCACGTTCGTCCGATTTCCAGTTGAGTCGAGAACTTTTTGAATGCACATTGGGAGTGTGGGGGTTCATCTTAATGGAGACTAATTCATTTGACTAATTAGGTTAGTTACATAGGTATATATATTAGTGTTGTGTGTACGTTCACTTGAATTTGGAAAAGCCTAGGTGAGGAAAAACATCTGTTTATTTTGCACCTTAAAGGGACACTCCAGGCACTCAGACCACTTCTGCCCATTGGAGTGGTCTGGGTGCCAATTCCTATGTGAGGACCTCCAGCATTGCTAAAATCCCCATAGGAAAGCATCAAAAGCATTTTTCAATGCTTTCCTATGGGTAGGTCTAGTGTGCGGCATTGCCACGCATTCGCATTAGGTCTCCCCCGCCGGTGGCCGCGCATGCGCAATATGTGTCTCCTGCCCATTGGAGTGGTCTGGGTGCCAACTCCTATGTGAGGACCTCCAGCGTTGGATACAAGTAAGTCACTGAAGGGGTTTTAACCCCTTCAGCAACTTGGGATGGGGGTGGGAGAGTGGACCTGCAGTGCAAGGAAAACGGTTTGTTTTCCTGTCACCGGAGAGTCCCTTTAACCCCTTAAGGACCAAACTTCTGGAATAAAAGGGAATCATGACATGTCACACATGTCATGTGTCCTTAAGGGGTTAAGTACAAATTAGCAAAAGTCATTCTCTAACATGAAGTCCGTTTTAGAAATTGATCACAGTAAAGTTTTTTGAGCAATATATTGTCTCTGTTGTGATCAATACTTACATGCATACATATATAAAAAAGAGAGGAAATCAGTTTGTCTGGGAGATATACAAGCTGTTTGCTGCAGCATTTCAAGTACTCCCTACACATTTGTATTCCTAACGGTATAATGTTCCTTTTAAACTGCCAGTGCCCATCTTCACTGTTTTAATGCCTCTCTTGATGGCTGCAGATATCACCTATGTGGCCACTGTTAGAAAGCCACTACTTTCAAGACGCAATGATGATCCTCCCAGGTAATGGGGTATTAATGGCACACTTTCCAGGACTGAATTTCCACTGGCCAATGGCTAGCAGACATTTTAAGCTCCATGCAGGTGCTGAGATTGTGGATTACCTTAAGACAGTGGTCATTGGAGCCAAGCAGGAATAGTGAGAATGATGAGTGTATGGATTCTGATATGGAGATAAATAATAGACTTGTGCAAAGGTTTGTTTTGGATGGATCGTCTAAGTAATATGCCTTTTAACCCACACCTGAGTGAATTCATTATTCAGGATTAACCTTTGTCTTAATTGAAACAAACTTTTGCATAGGTGTATTAAATATATATATATATATATATAAATATATATATATATATATTTGTGTGTGTGTGTATATATATATATTTATTTGTGTGTGTATATATATTTGTGTGTGTGTATATATATATATATTTATTTGTGTGTGTGTGTGTATATATCTATTTGTATGTGTGTGTGTATATATTTGTGTGTGTGTGTGTATATATATATATATATTTATGTGTGTGTGTATATATCTATTTATGTGTGTGTATATATATATTTGTATGTGTGTGTGTATATATATATTTATTTGTGTGTATATATATTTATTTGTGTGTGTCTATATTTTTGTGTGTATATATTTATATATGTTTGTGTGTGTGTGTGTGTGTGTGTGTATATATATTTGTGTGTGTGTGTACACACACTTTTATATATCTTCGTGATAGTTTCACTATGATTGATTAAAATTAAGGACACAAACTATACCTCATAATGGAAAAATAGATTGACTAAAACGTTTATTCATTAAATACAGATAAAATGATAAAACCATACATACATATATCAAACAGATCAGCCACCAGATGAGAGAACATAATCACAATCGTTGAAAGCAGATGATTAAAACGCCGTGCAGTCTGCAATGGTTTTTACATCAGGAGAAGAGTCTTCTGTCTTTCTTCAGTTAAATTTACAAGATTTTCCTACTGCATGGTAAAGTTATTGGCAGTTAACTGATTGCGTAGTCTGCAGTTTGAATCAGGATGGAACGCACTGTGTCTGTTTTTGAGCTTAGTAAAATGCAAATGATGTCATGTCAACAATTTACTAGTTTGTATTTATTTATTCCACAAAGCACATGCATGTAATATTGTATGCACCAGAAATGATAAGAATGTACAAAACATGTTAAGTTACATGCTAAGCAGTGCTGGAGATATGTGAACGGTGCGTGTATCTATGGGGTTTTAAATGATATTATCAAATGTAAACTGAAAAAGGAATTAATAACTGTCATTTAGCTGACCACACGAGAGTTACAAATTGTTGTGAATGATTAGACATTAGTTGAACTAACTTTAAAGGAACACTCTAATAGAGATGTCGCGAACCGTCCGTGAACTTCTCGCAAACGGTTCGCCACGGTTCGCCACGAGCTGTTCGCGGCGAACTCCGGTCAGCTGACACGTCCCGGCCAATCTCCAGCAGACCCTCCCTCCCAGACCCTCCTACTTCCTGGACAGCATCCATGTTGAAACACATCTACACATCTCTCAGATACTTAAACGGAATATTTCAGTACATAAATAAGTCTCGAGTAATAAGCCACTGCAAATGTAACTGCTAGTAGGTGGTGCATACAGGGGTTCCAATGGGGTTCATCGAGAGATAGACTTTTTAGTATAAAATTAAGGATGGTTTTACTGTTTTGTGTATTCATGGCTGTGAACACACAGCATATCCAAGTAAATCAAAGAGAATATGAATAACTGATCATCTTTAAGAGACGACGAATACGAGTATGCATAAAGAGCTAGTTCTACAGGTTGGGAAATATTTAGGACCATTCCACTGGTTTCTGGGCAAGCACTGATTTTCCCTGATTGATTGTTCCTTAAAGGAACATTATACTCACCTAAATTACTTTAGCTAAATAAAGCAGTTTTAGTGTATAGATCATTTCCCTGCAATTTCACTGCTCAATTCACTGTCATTTAGGAGTTAAATCACTTTGTTTCTGTTTATGCAGCCCTAGCCACACCTCCCCTGGCTATGATTGACAGAGCCTGCATGAAAAAAAAAACTGGTTTCACTTTCAAACAGATGTAATTTACCTTAAATAATTGTATCTCAATCTCCAAATTGAACTTTAATCACATACAGGAGGCTCTTGCAGGGTCTAGCGAGCTATTAACATAGCAGGGGATAAGAAAATCTTAATTAAACAGAACTTGCAATAAAGAAAGCCTAAATAGGGCTCTCTTTACAGGAAGTGTTTATGGAAGGCTGTGCAAGTCACATGCAGGGAGGTGTTACTACGGTTCATAAACAAAGGGATATAACTCCTAAATGGCAGCGGATTGAGCAGTGAGGCTGCAGGGGCATGTTCTATACACCAAAACTGCTTCATTAAGCTAAAGTTGTTCAGGTGACTATAGTGTCCCTTTAAATAAAAGTTATGATTCCATATGACCCCTAGGAGTGCTGAAACACATTTAAAAAAAATCATGTCTACCAACATTTAGATATACATCTTATTTCTAGTCTAGGTGCCTCCAGGTTTTTCTAGGGTTCTAAAAACTGAGAGAGTGGACATTTTTCCACCCATTTTGGACTGCAATATGATGTGCATAAATGCTATAGCTTATAGTGATACCTATCTGGACTGCATAATTATAATGTGCTCCATGGGCTTCCCTGTCACTGACTCTAGTCCAACTGGATATCCTGACCTAAATTTTGCCTTGGCAATTATTTGTAATATCCAATTTAGTGAATAAACCCTATCATATCCTAACTGAGGCTATAAAAAATAGTAACATGATTTCACACTTGTTTCCGTTAGCACAAAGTACTAAACAAAACAAAGCCAATATAAGCATTAGTGACTATTTTGACCACTACGAAAAGCAATTTTCCTCTGTTTTGAAGAACCATTTAGTGGTTTATTTGATGCCAGCAATTGTGGTGAAAAAAAAAAAAAAAAAGTTAGATGTTGAGAATATGGATACATACAAAAAATGTTTCTAACAAAGCTAATTTGACCTACAGTTTCTTTGTAGTTACTTTAGATATGATCCTAAAAATATAGAAACCTTTTATCAAATGGCTTACAGAAATAATTTCTGACATTTACAGAGAATAAGTGAACTACATCGGCATTATTTAATATCCCTGTGAGGATTGGCTAGTCCCAACATTTCAGGAAACAGACCTTCAGCTTATCATTAAACCTCAAGAATAGGAATGAATCAAAGCGTGGAGAAATGTACGAAATGAAAACCCAGTGGGTACGTATTATAGAACATATATTATACAGTTTATAAAATAATCAGAGAGTAAAATGTAACTTGTGTAGCAAATTGAATACTCATGTTTCAAACACTGCCCGAAGTTGCAGGAAAAATGTGTGTAATGGGCTGTATTGGTGTAAAAGGATTCTAGAACTGTGTCATAAAAACATTATAGTAGTAAGTACTTATTTCTCTACTTATCTCTACTGAGTTATTCTCAGACAGAAGAGTTGATTACAATAAAACCCAAATTTAAGAAGTATATATATTTAAATTTTTTTTATTATTTATTTATTTATTTTAAAACCATGAACAGTTTATAATAATGTATGCAACATATTATTATTGGATTATTGGTTCTGATAAACCACCAGCAAACGTTATCACATTTAAAAGTATTAATTAGCAACTTGTAGAGTCAGACATTTTAAATAAGTTCTTAGTCAAAGTCCATTATGACCCATGATTTGTGCCAGCCTGCAAACTGAGAATCTAGCACCGAGTTGTAGGAGACTAAGGTGCACCCTGAAAGCATTTCACCAACCGAAAAAATGAATTTTTAGTGCAACTAAAAACCGGCCTATAATCAGGAGAGAGTTTGAAATAGTGCATCCATTAAGCCTGCATCCCATCCACAATCTGAATTTCACTGTGTGTGGAAACCAATCAACAATCAGGACAGGGCTAAATATAAACACTCCTGGGGGGCATCAACCCCTCACCGACCACCAAGCACAAAACAAATGGAATGAATGGCACAAAGTGTCCACCTCTCACTCTATAAGAACAATTCAGATTCCTCAGATGGAGATGACAACAAGATCCATCAAATTCAGATTATGCCCTAGGATCATGTGACTTTATTCAGTAAAAATTAAAACATTAGCAACAGTACAGTGGAGAAGAGGCGTTAGTGTAAAAATAGTCATGCTATCCCATTTGACAGAGTTCAGATTTGCTGATTTTTGTGGACAGACCAATGTTTGTATGTTTTTTTTTTAATGGTGTGTTCCTAATAACTGCATTACATCCAAATTAGGAATTTTATTGAAGGTTTAGTGAAAAGGAAATTTTAAAAAACAGTACACATCATGCATATACTTACAAAAAGAGAACTCGAGATGGAATTTTTTCCCCAAGTAAGTAGCTAATTTAGCAGACATTTGGCTGTTAGTGTAGGACCTGCCAAAGATGGGGTACATTGACGTTGTGGCAGGCTTATGCAATGTATGATCATATTATGTAACTAAACCCCTATTATTTTTTGCCTAGATTAGGTGTTTTTAAAAAACTAACAGTCTGTCAGCACCAAAGTTGCTGTTTAGTGGATAAGGGAGTGCGCTGGATTTTCTTATTTTTTTATTAGACTTACAAAAAGAACATCTTTCAATATAATAAGATTTTAGACAGTATGTACATATGCCACCCAAATCTGTGAAACTTTAGACATAAGCTGCTGTAAAACTGAATTCTCATTCCAGTAAAGGAGAAAATTAAGCAAAGTTTGTGTACCAGTTCTTGAGATATAATCATAGAAATTGATTAATATAATAAATAAACAAAAGTATAGGAAATATAACCCACGGCTACCATGGAAAACTGTCCATTAAGGATAAAATAAACAATGCAAGATAAATAATCCACAAACACCGCAACACCAATTTGTAAAGACCTTTTTTAATTGCGCTAGAGAGAGGAGCCATCATGACAATTTATTCTACGTACTTTCTTGCGTGACCACATTGAAAGAAGGATGGTGTGTGAGGACAGGGAGAGTTGTAACTCCTATGGCCATTGGTCAGTATACAGAGGAGGAGAAGAGTGATGCAACTGTTGGGACGATACAATTATTTTCATGTTTATTTTTGTTTCTCATGCATTTTCTTGTAATTTGGTAATTAGCTATTTGCTAAACATTGATTCAAATCTTGGGTAATTTAAAAAAAAAATAATCAAGTAATCCAATGAAATGTTTGGAAATGTAAAACAATCCCCCACATTTATTTGTGCACGTTTCTCCTCTTGCATTAGAAAAAGATCAAAGTGTTTGTTTTTAGCAACATCCAATCATTTTACTCCCGTCTACCTTTCTCTCCCTTAAGTTCACCTCCCTGCCCCCATCTAAAATCTCTCTGTCTGTAAAGGCCCAGAGGAGGCGGGCTGAAAGCTAGCCGGATAGGAGGCATGTGTGGGTGTGGTGGGTGTAGGTGTCACATGTTGGGGGGTGTCACTTAGGTTAGGGGTGGGGTGGGGTCATATAAAAGGGCAGTCATTTTGTCCCTTACCTCAGCCATCTTAGAATAAACGGCTGGTAACATCTTCTTCCTCCTTGCTGCCTGTTACCACTGCTTGTCTCACGGCCAGGGCATGGACATAGAAGCAATTTTGTCTGCCCTCAGGGCTGAGGCCCTTCAGGATGGAGGACGTCACCTGCAGTCTCAGTTGGCGCGGCTGCAGGGTGCATCTGGGTCGGCTGCTCCCCCCCTCACCAGCCCCAGCGTTCAGCGCCGCCGTGCACGCCCCCCCACCCGGTATAGCCCCTCGCGGGAGGGTCGGGCGAGGGGCAGGAGCAGGAGCCCTGTGGACGGGCCGCGGACCAGTTCCCACATGGTCGCGGCCGCCGAGGTCTCTCCCACTCCCGGCACTTCCTCCCCGAGCAGGGCTCGGGGAGGCCGGCAGGGGGCCGCGCGCCGGTCGGATGCGGCCCACGCTGCCTCCCTCTCATCTCCCCAGCCGGTCTCGCGGGCTTCGCGGAGGGCGGCCGCGAGACCGGCTTTCAGCAGGTTTCCACCGTCGAGATCATCAAGGATGGCGGCTCCGGTGACCTCCGGTCGGGTGAGTAAGCCGCAGGGCGGCAGGGTTGTTTCCGGGGGGGGGGGGAGTTTGGGAGGCCCTGTTAGTGTAGCGGGTTCACCTCACCCTCACACCAGCTCCCCTTCTGCTTTGCCCTCCTTCCCTGCCTCCCCTGTGTCTGCTCCTGCCACCAATCCTAGTGCCCTCCAACCCACAGTGGGTCCCTCTGGGGCTGGCACTTCTCCACTGTCCTCCGTCCATGCCCCATCACCCCTCCCCTCCTCCTCACCTCCCCCCCCTGGTATCTGCACCCCTTCCTGGTACGCCTGGGCCTGCCCTAGGCCCATTGTCTGCCCCATCAGCAGGCACTCTTAGGGTGGGGGCCCATCAAGTCTTACCTGCCCCCCCTCTTCATCATCCGGGGCCCTCTATTGGTACCCTCCATTCCACCCTTCCAGGCCCTATGCCTGTTGGGGTGCCATCCGCCTCTCCAGGCACTTTTACGGCGGGTGTGGGAGGGGTGGGTTCCTTTTCACCTTTGCTTTCTTCACAGGTGGCCCCTGGTCGGGTGCGTTTCTCGGACGCTAGCGCTGGTGCTGTCCCTTCCGCAGTGACAACTCCCGTGGGTCCACTGCAACCTGGGGATCAGGTTATGGGGTCGCCGCAGCTGCCATCGCAGTCCATTGGCGCTGGTGAGTACGCAGCTTTATCCGGGGGTGCTTTAAGGGGTCTTGGTGCAGGGGGCCTACCTGAGTGGGATGCCTTAATACAAACCATGAGACAATTCTTACAGTCGTTGGAGAAGGGTCATCGCCCGGGGCTCCAGCCCCCTTTAGCCCTCGATGATCAGCTGAGGTCGGGTTGGGCAGCTGCTGGTGCTTCTGACCTTTCAGGGGTGGTCGCAGGCCCCTCTGCTGCACCTGCAGGGCCCAGTGGCCCTGTTGTTTCAGTTCCTCCAGTGGCGGAGCTTGAGCCTTCCAAGGGATCGTCAGAGGACGTCGCTGCGTCGTCGGTGTCAGGGGTCGCCCCCGCTGCGCATGGGGCCGCTTACATGTGCTGGTCAGGCCCTCTAGGTCTCCATTTGACCCCGGATTTGCGCACCAAGATTGAAAAAGGGGAATTCGTGGAAATTTTTTCCTTGCTTCCTATGGAGGATCTGCCTCGGGTTGATCCTGCGGCAAAAGACTCCGAAAAAGAGAAGGAGAAGTTTAGGTATCGGAAGATACTAAAAACTTTTGGTAATTGGATTAGAGCCTTTTCGATCCTGGCGAGTGTGATAGGTGAGAAGTCCCCTAATAAATGCTCATCTCTCTTTTGCTACCAGGATACGATATGGAACGCGTGCCGGACCTATGGCGGGTTAGGCTGGTGGCGCTATGATGAGCAGTTCCGCCAACGCATAGCGGTCCGCCCATCGTTGAGTTGGGACCAGATGGACATTGGCCTGTGGTTGGCCATCATGACCCGCCCGGCGTCACATCAAGGGGGCCTCTCGTCCTTTCTTGGGGGGGCCGGCGCAGGGTCCTCGACTGCTGTGTCGGCCAATCAGCGACGAACGGGTTGTTGCTGGCAGTACAACGAAGGGCAATGTAAATTCGGCGCAGGCTGTCGTTTCAAGCACGAATGTTCTGGGTGTGGCGGATCACACCCCGCCTCAAAATGCTTTAAGCGGGGCAGGCCTGGCGACAAGGGTGACGCCATGGGCTCAAAAGGCGAGGACGCCGGTGGACGTAGGCGCGATGCAACCGTGGTTAAAACGTTATAAAAACAAAAAGGCGGCCACCTTACTCTTGGAAGGTTTCACGTTTGGCTTTTGGATTCCCCACCAACCTCGACCGGCGTCAAATGTATGCCGGAACTTGCGTTCAGTCTATGACCACCCTGGGGTGGTCAGGGACAAGTTGGCCAAAGAAGTGGCTTTGGGGCGCATGGCAGGCCCTTTTCAGGACTCCCCTCTCCCGGATCTCCGGGTGTCGCCATTAGGCGTCGTACCCAAGAGAGAAAAGGGTAAATTTCGGCTCATTCATCATTTATCGCATCCCCATGGGAGGTCGGTAAATGATGACATTGCATCGGAATTATGTCGTGTTTCCTACGCCTCGTTTGACGCTGCGGTTTGTATGGTCAGTGCTGCTGGATCAGGGGCACTCATGGCAAAAGCAGACATTGAGTCTGCTTTTCGCCTCTTGCCGGTTCACCCGGGATGTCATCATCTTTTAGGTTGTTACTTTGAGGGGCATTACTATGTGGACATGTGCCTCCCGATGGGCTGCGCGATCTCCTGCTTCTATTTCAAGTGTTTTAGCTCATTTCTTGAATGGGTGGTGAGAATGGAGTCTGGTCACAGCTCCCTCCTTCACTACTTAGACGATTTTTTGTGTGTTGGTCCCGCGCATTCCTCAGTCTGCTCACAGATTTTGCAGGCAGTGTCGGATGTGGCCTCTGGGTTTGGTGTACCGCTGGCGCCCGACAAAACAGTGGGCCCTTCAACGTGCCTGTGTTTTCTTGGGATTGAGATTGATTCCGTTATGGGTGAATGCCGGCTCCCGGTGGACAAATTGGTAGATCTACGGGGGACTGTGCGGGAGGCGGGCTCCTTGCGTAAGATCACTCTCCAACGCCTTCAATCCCTGTTAGGCAAGCTAAACTTTGCTTGCCGGATCATGCCTATGGGCAGAGTATTTAACAGGCGTCTGGCGGCCGCCACGTCTGGAATCTCGAAGCCCTTCCACTTCATCCGCTTAACTAAGGCGCTCAGGGCAGATCTAGCAGTCTGGGCTGTTTTTCTTGAAAGTTACAACGGGAGGTCTTATTGGCAGCAGCCAGAAGTTTCGAATGCAGCGCTTCACTTGTTTACAGATGCTGCGGGTTCCTCGGGTTTTGGGGCTATCCTGGGGTCTCATTGGTGTGCGGAACCTTGGCCTGTATCTTGGGGCGATTCAGGCCTTACCAAGAACCTGGCGTTCTTGGAGCTCTTCCCCATCTTGGTGGCTGTCCACCTATGGGGTACGGAGCTAAAAGACAGGCGTGTCGTCTTCCACTGTGATAACCTGGGCGTAGTTCAGGCCATCAATAACCTGACGGCCTCTTCCCCTCCAGTGGTTACGCTATTGCGAAAGCTGGTTTTGCAATGCTTGTCTCTGAACATAACGTGCCGTGCTGTGCATATTCCCGGGGTGATGAATATTACGGCTGACTCTCTTTCTCGCTTTCAATGGCAGGTGTTTCGGAAAGCCGCTCCGGGAGCAGACTTGGAAGGCCTCCCTTGTCCCAGAGAACTATGGTCCCTTGGCCTGAGCGAATAAAGGGATGGATACGGTCCTCGGTGTCTGAGGCGACATGGGTCCGGTATGGTAAGGCCTGGGGGGACTGGGTTGCTCTTGAACAGGATTGCGGGGGTTACACTTCTTCGGCGGATCGGGTTCAAGGTTTGTTACGTTTGCTTTGGTTCTGGGAGGCTTGCGGGTGTTCCCCGGCTACTGTTTCGGGTAAGCTTTCGGGTCTTAGTTTCTGGTTTAACCTAACTCAGGTGCCGGATGTCACAAAGGATTTCATGATTGAGCTTGCGATGCGTGGTTGGCGTAGGGGCCCTCGTGGGCAGGACTCACGTAGGCCGGTCTCGGGGGCGCTGCTGCTAGGTATTGCCTCAGTACTACCGCAGATATGTTATTCCAGTTATGAAGCTAGTTTATTTCGTTTGGCCTTCATTTTTGCCTTTTTTGGGGCCCTCCGGATTGGGGAACTAGTCAGTCCGAGCAGGGGGACTCCGGGGGGCTTGTTAGTTCATGATGTGTTCCTCTTGGATAGTGCGGTGCGTTTCTTGATACGGCGGTCAAAAACTGACGTTGTTGGGAGAGGTCGCTGGGTTACCCTTCGCACCATCCCTAATTCGTCTGTTTGCCCAGCCGCTGCTTATCAGTCCTACTGCTCCATACGCCCGAATCTTGCGGGTCCGTTGTTAATGCACGAGGATGGTACTTACCTGTCTCACTTTCAATTCCTCAGAGTATTTCGGTTGGCGCTCGACAAGCTGGGAATCCCGAGTGGTGAATTTGGGGGTCATTCCTTCCGGATTGGGGCAGCTACAGAAGCCTCTCGGTTGGGTTTTTCGGATCAAGTGATTCAAAGGATTGGGAGGTGGGAATCTGGGAGGTTTCGTTCTTATATCCGGCCCACGCGCCTGATGGGTGCCTCCCTTGTGTTTTCTCCGCAGGGTCCGGCCGACGGATCTGGCTGATTGGGCATTCATATATCTACTGGGCCCACCTGCGGGCAGGGGTACGCCCGGGTGGGACGCGACTTGGAGTTCCCCGGGAGCTGGCTGAGGTCCGATGGTTTGGTTTTCGGGGCATGCGCTGGGGCCAGCTTTTGCCGGAGGTGTTACAGTTGGCTACATTGTTGGGGGCCCCTGATGTATTGGTGATACATCTGGGGGGAAACGATCTTGGGGCGCTGCCTGCTTGGGGACTTAGTGAGCTCATTAGACGGGATTTGGCGCGCTTGTTAGTCCTCTTCCCGCAGCTCTGCTTAGTCTGGTCAGGTATAGTATCTAGGAACTATTGGCGCCGCGCTAGGGATCAGGGTGCAATCGAGCGCTGCAGGGTGAAGATCAACAAGAGGGTGTCCAAATTCGTACTCGGGGTTGGGGGTGTCACAGTGCGACACCGGATATTCGAAAGGGAAGCGGCGATCTATTTTCGCCCGGACGGGGTCCATCTCACGGATGTGGGTTTGGATTTATTTAATCTTGCGCTGCAGGACGCGTTAGAACAGGCCATGGTGGTAGTGGGGAGTCGCGCCCGCTGATTTAGGCTTAAATGCAGTAGGCGCTAGTGGCGGGTATGGTCCTTGCCAAACCAGTTGGAAAACGAGTACCGGAAGAAGGAATGCTGGGTCTGGTCCCTCCCCTAACCTCGGAGAGTTTGTGGTAGTTGGGCGTGCCCCCCGTGCCAGTAAAAGGCGGCCAGGGGTTGGCATGGGGAATTTGGAAGGCCAAGTTAAAAGGCCAGTTATCTTGGACGAGGGGGGAGGGCAGTCACCCTGGTTGGGGGTACTCTGGGAGTTATTATGGTTTGGTTGGCAAGGACAATATTTTCCGATTAAATATTGGCTGATTGATTTATGTTTATGATTATAAATAAAGCTGTGGCTTGTTTATACCACACTTATGTCTCTTGGCTTTAATTGGGGGGTAAATTGGGATAATGTAATTTGATTGTTTTAGTTCGCACTGCACAATAACCACTACCTACACACAAGGCCCAGAGGAGGCGGGCTGAAAGCTAGCCGGATAGGAGGCATGTGTGGGTGTGGTGGGTGTAGGTGTCACATGTTGGGGGGTGTCACTTAGGTTAGGGGTGGGGTGGGGTCATATAAAAGGGCAGTCATTTTGTCCCTTACCTCAGCCATCTTAGAATAACGGCTGGTAACATCTTCCCTCCCGCCCACCCTTGATTGTTGATTGTTGTATATTGTATATCTCTAACTTTCTTTCTTGTCACAGCTGGCGGGTATGGTCCTTGCCAAACCAGTTGGAAAACGAGTACCGGAAGAAGGAATGCTGGGTCTGGTCCCTCCCCTAACCTCGGAGAGTTTGTGGTAGTTGGGCGTGCCCCCCGTGCCAGTAAAAGGCGGCCAGGGGTTGGCATGGGGAATTTGGAAGGCCAAGTTAAAAGGCCAGTTATCTTGGACGAGGGGGGAGGGCAGTCACCCTGGTTGGGGGTACTCTGGGAGTTATTATGGTTTGGTTGGCAAGGACAATATTTTCCGATTAAATATTGGCTGATTGATTTATGTTTATGATTATAAATAAAGCTGTGGCCTGTTTATACCACACTTATGTCTCTTGGCTTTAATTGGGGGGTAAATTGGGATAATGTAATTTGATTGTTTTAGTTCGCACCGCACAATAACCACTACCTACACACATGCTCTCTGTTATTTAAAATGCTACATTTTAGAAAACACTCTGGACAAGAGTGCAATCCAAGATCTTTTTTTTAATAAAAAGAGAGAGTTATATGACAGCTATAAGAACTGTGTTAAGTAAATCAACCATCAACCACCAGAACTATTGTAAACCTGTATTTTTTTGTTTTATTGCTACTTTAATAAGTCATAAGTGTCCATACTAAATTAGAGATCCAGGTTATTTAAGGCTGAGTGCAGCATAGGGGCAGGCCAGGGTTTAGATACCAGGATATCAGGAACAAATTAGCCTGAAAAAAACCTCAGTTTTTCTGAGATTAAATAGGGTGACTTAACGTAGTCACGCCACCTGTGTCAAGTTGCCATACTGCCCTCATCCCTTAGCATAATAGCCACGGAAGCTCTGAAGTAGAGAGTGGGCCTGTAACAATCTATTGAGTTTCTCCGAGCTTTTGCCCGTTCGCAGAGTTCTTATATTCTCTGTAGTTGAGACATGAAAGCGGAATACTGAATACTTATAATTGTGCTATGAACCTTCATATTTACAATACACATACTGTGCTGTACAATGTATAAAAGTAGTGAGTGCAATCACCATAGAAATGTGTAAACCTCTGTAACCCGTTCATTAGAGATGTATTGGTAATCTAAAGGACAGGAGAGATACCCAATTATTTTCTTCTTCATTATTAGAGATAACCAGTGACAGCTTCAAATTTGGGGTGCTTTCTTTAACTGTCTCTGCCAGAAAACCAAACGCATTGCTGTACAGTTAATTTCCTTTAACCCATTATGGACAGAATCAATTGTACAACTTCTGAACCACAACAAAATGTAATGGTTTCTGTTTAGGTGCACCAACACATGTTATGTATTGTTTTTTTTAAAGGACATTATTTAAAGGACCACTCTATGCACCCAGACCACTTCAGCTTAATGAAGTGGTCTGGGTGCCTGGTCCAGCTAGGGTTAACCCATTTTTTCATAAACATAGCAGTTTCAGAGAAACTGCTATGTTTATGAATGGGTTAAGCCTTCCCCCTAATCCTCTAGTGGCTGTCTCATTGACAGCCACTAGAGGCGCTTGCGTGCTTCTCACTGTGATTTTCACAGTGAGAGCCGCCAGCGTCCATAGGAAAGCATTATGAATGCTTTCCTATGAGACGGCTGAATCACGCAGCTCTTGCCGCGTCGCATTCAAGGAAGGAAGGAGGAGGATCGGAGGAGGAGAGCTCCCCGCCCAGCGCTGGAAAAAGGTAAGTTTAACCCCTTTTCCCCTTTCCAGAGCCGGGCGGGAGGGAGTCCCTGAGGGTTTGGGGCACCCTCAGGGCACTATAGTGCCGGGAAAACGAGTATGTTTTCCTGGCACTATAGTGGTCCTTTAATTTATTTTAATATCCAATAAGCATACCTAACACAAAATTAAGTATGAATAAAATGATAAAAATAAGAAAAAATGGAAAAGAAACATGTTTTCACAGTTTCGTTTATAATAATCTTTACAGTTACAATTATTTATATAGTGCCATGTTCCACAGCGCTATAGAAGAGGTAAACAAGGCAAGCATTTAATGAGGGCCCTTCCCAGAAAAGCTTACAATCTAAAGGGATAGGGGACAATTACACAAAGGGAATTGAGGGAAGCAAATTATCTGAATGTACCCGAGGATGGGAGGAGGGAGCACAGTAGATGGGAGTTGGCAGAGGAAGTTTGTAGGAGATGAGCAATTAAGAGGAGAGCTGATAATCTGCTCTATATAAGTGTGTTTTTAGAGATTTTTTGAAAGACTGCAGAGACAAGTGAGTCGAATGTGTCATTGAAGGACATACCTGGAGAAGTCCTGCAAGGAAGAGTCTGGGGTCCAAGAGAGAACGGGACAGTAACAGGTGTTTGGTGGAGCAAAAAGGCCGGGAGGGAACATATCCGCTAATGAGTTTGGATATTTATTATTATTATTATTATTTTTATGGTATTTATATAGCGCCATCAAATTCTGCAGCGCTTTACAATGGGTGGACGAACACACATGTAGTTGTAACCAGACAAGTTGGACACACAGGAACAGAGTGGTTAGGGGCCCAGCTCAATGAGCTTACATGCTAGAGGGAGTGGGGTAAAATGACACAAAAAGGTAAGGATAGTATTAGACTAGTGACAGTTGCAGAAGAGGAAACAGTTAGGAGCTATTAACAGTTTAATTGATACGCTTTTATGAAGATGTGGGTTTTTAACGATTTTTTGAAGGAGTGGAGACTGGGTGAGCATCTAACGGAGGAGGGAAGCGAATTCCACAGGAACGGTGCAGCCCACGAGAAATCTTGAAGGCGAGTATCAGAGGTGGGAGTACGGACAGAAGATAGACGTAAGATAGACGTAAGTCTTCAGCAGATCGTAAGGGCCTAGACGGGACATACTTGTGTATAAGGGAGGATAGATAAGTGGGAGTAGCATTGTGTAGAAATTTGAAAGCAAGAACCAGAATTTTAAATTGAGCTCTATATTTTATAGGAAGCCAATGTAGGGACTGACAGAAGGGTGAGGCATGGGAGGTGTGGGCAGACAGGAAGATGAGCCTCGCTGCCGCATTCATTATGGACTGTAACGGAGCAAGTTGGGAGCACGTAAGACCACTGAGAAGCGGATTACAGTATTCAAGGCAAGAAAGGACAGTGGAATGGACCAACACCTTAGTCGCATCTGGCGTTAAGTTGGGGTGGATGCGCACAATGTTTTTGAGATGGAAATTACAGGATTTGGCGATAGATTGAACATGAGGCTTAAAGGAGAGGTCGGAGTCAAAGAGAACACCTAGGCAGTGAGCCTGCGTGGTGGAGCTGATGGTAGCACCTTTGACTTGGAGGGAGGGAGACACAGGAGTAACAACACTTGATGGAGGAAAGACCAGAATTTCAGTTTTGGTCAAGTTTAGTTTAAGGAAGTGGGCAGCCATCCAGTTAGAAATAGCAGAGAGGCAGTCAGAGACACTAGTCAAGAGGGACGGGAGAGATCAGGAGAGGACAGGTAGATTTGATGTCATCTACATAGAAATGATATTGGAAGCCAGAGGAGCTAATGAGTTTACCAAGGGAGGCAGTATAGATTGAGAACAGTAGGGGACCAAGGACTGAACCTTGGGGGACACCAACAGAGAGGAGTTGGGGAAAAGAAGAAGAGCCAGAGAAAGAAACACTGAAAGAGCACTGGGAGAGGTAGGAGGAGCACCAGGAGAGAGCAATATCTTGTAGACCGATATTGCGGAGGATGAGAAGAAGCTGTTGATGATCAACAGTGTCAAAAGCCGCAGACAGGTCAAGGAGAATTAGGATAGAGTAGTGACCACGAGATTTTGCAGCGAGTACATCATTGGATACTTTGGTCAGTGCCGTTTCCACAGAGTGCTTAGCGCGGAAACCAGACTGAAGTGGGTCTAGCAGAGAGTTGGACTCGAGGAAGTCTGTCAATCTTCCATACACAATTCTTTCAAGGATCTTGGATGCAAAAGGCAGTAGCAAGATAGGACGAAGAAGGGACACAGTTATGGAGTGCTTTGTAAGTAAGAAAAATAATTTTGAACTGAATCCTCAATAAAACAGGCACCCTGTGTAGAGACTGACAGAGGAGTGAGGTGTGAGAAATCTTGGATGTAATGTAGATGAGTCTGGCAGAGGTTTTTATTGCAATTGTAATTGTAATCATTTTTCACATCAAGTGCAATTATAGGAAAATTATTTACATGTCATTTATCGGCTAGTGATTTTCCATGTTACTTTACAGAGAAGTTTAACCAAATTAGGAACGCTCTTTCTTCCTCCCTTTTAATACTTGGCTTACATGCTGTACTTTATTCCACTTTTAACTACTTTCCCCCAATGCAATTGTTAATCTTATCTGTGACGGAGCTCCAGCCAAGTCTGCTTCCTCGTAGCTATCAGGGAGCACTTCAGACCGAGGTTGCCAATACTTGACGGGGATCAATTAGGGCCTTTTCCACCCTGGACCAGGCTACTGTGTTTGTAGCCCTGGACAAACTTTTCACCAGCAGATTATATCCCTTTTCCCCAAACACCAGACGACACTTGGTGAAGGTTAAAACAGTATCTAACTTTAATATGCATAGCACAAATATTTATGCCCTCAACAGACTCATTTACATACAATTTGGTGCAAAGTACAAGGAAGGGTGAGGCCAGACAAGGGCTGAGAACCAAATGGGAGATTGAGGAGGGCAAATAGTTTGAACTGGTCTGCCAGTGTCAATCAATACAATGAACATACCCTGCTCCAATACTGGACACAGGGTGACTAAAACACAAGAGGAATCTGAAGGGCCAACACATTGTCTCTATCTACCATCCCCAGTAATGGTGACTACCATCACACTATCCTAAAAAAGCCATCTTTTGACCCTACCTCACATTCTAACTACAGTCCCATATCACTATTACCCTTCACTTCTAAGCTTCTTGTGCAGGTTGTATTTACCCATTGAACTAACTTTATCAGTACTAACTCGCTCCTTGACCCTCTTCAATCTGACTTCCACTCCCTTCTACTGAAACTGCCCTTACCAAAGTGATGTACAACTTAATCACTGCTAAACCTAAAGGTCATTACTCTCTCTTCATTCTCCTGGACCACTCTCTTAAAACCCTCCACAATCTTGGACTCCATGACACTGTACTTTACTTGTTTTCATCCTAACTTTTTGAACGCTCATTTATGGACTTTTTCTCTGGTGCCACCGCCTCCTCACTGCCTGCCTCAGTTGGTGTTCACCAAGGCTCTTTTTTGGTCCTCTTTTATTTTCAATCTACACTGCCTCTCTCGATAACCTTATGAACTCCTTTGGATTTCGTTACCATATTTATGCTGATGATACTCAGATTTACCTCTCCTCCCCAGAACTCTCTCTTGCACTCCTAGAATGCATCACAAATTGCCTCTCTTCTATCCCTAACTGGATGTCTTCCCGTTTTCTAAAACTTAATCTTTCTAAGACTGAATTCCTAATTTTACCTTTCTCACACAGTCCTCTTCCATCAATCTCACTTCAAGTCAATTGGACACCTATTACCCCAACCCCTCAAGCTCATTTCCTTGTTGTTACTTTTGACTCAGGTCTTACTGTTTCTCCAGTCTGTCTCCAAATACTGTAGCTTCCACTTTAAAAATATTGCCCGCATTCACCCTTTTCTAAATCAAGATACAACTAACACACTTGTTCATGCACTCATTATTTCCCAAATTGACTATTGCAACTCACTCTTCATTACTCATCAGCCATCAAAATACCTGCATTGCCCTTCTCACCCCTTTGGCAATAATTGAATCCTGAAGGGTTCAAGAAGTCAATGTAAAACTGCTCACACTGCCCTACAAAGTTCTCAATAACTCCACTCCTCACTACATTTCTTTTTTACTCAACAAATATACCCCTTTTCATTCCTTTCACTCTGCAAATGACCTTCTCCTGACATCTGCTCGTTCCCACACTGCCAACTCTCACCTGCAGAATTTTTTCAAACTCTCCACTAGCCTCCACTCCTTCAAGAAGTCACTGACAACAACCCTCTTCAGGAAAACTGGTGACATTTCTCTCATTTCACTGCGCTCATTACTTCCCTCGCCTCCATTTCCCAGCTCACACTCTCTCCTGCCACTGTATGGTTCTTCCACATGCTACTTTTACTAGCTTCTTTCAACACAGGCATCTGATCCATCGATCCCTACCCCCTCTGACATGCTGTGATTTCTCTTGTGTACCTTTACACATTTCTCAAAGATTGTAAGCTTGTTTGAGCAGGGCCTTCTTCCCTTGTCTCTGTTATATTCCATATGTAGACTACTTGTGAAATATCAACCATACACCTACCCTAATGTTAACCCTAAACTATCCCTAAAACACCATAAACCCTAACCTAGCATGAACGCTTACCCCTTACACTTAAAGGACCACTATAGTGCCAGGAAAACAGAAAAAAGAAAAAACATACTCGTTTTCCTGGCACTATAGTGCCCTGAGGGTGCCCCCACCCTCAGGGTCCCCCTCCCGCCCGGCTCTGGAAGGGGTTAAAACTTACCTTTTTCCAGCGCTGGGCGGGGAGCTCTCCTCCTCCGATCCTCCTCCGTTCCTCCCCTCGGCTGAATGCGCACGCGCGGCAAGAGCTGCGCGCGCATTCAGCCGGTCACATAGGAAAGCATTCATAATGCTTTCCTATGGACGCTGGCGTGCTCTCACTGTGAAAATCACAGTGAGAAGCACGCAAGCGCCTCTACTGTCAATGAGACAGCCACTGAGGGATAGGGGAAGGCTTAACCCATTCATAAACATAGCAGTTTCTCTGAAACTGCTATGTTTATGAAAAAATGGGTTAACCCTAGCTGGACCAGGCACCCAGACCACTTCATTAAGCTGAAGTGGTCTGGGTGCCTAGAGTGGTCCTTTAACCCTAAAGGTAAGTCAAGCTCAGATGGATTCCCTCTGCTGAAACCACTAGCTTCTAGCTTCTTTCAACACAGGCATCTGATCCATCGATCCCTACCCCCTCTGACATGCTGTGATTTCTCTTGTGTACCTTTACACATTTCTCAAAGATTGTAAGCTCGTTTGAGCAGGGCCTTCTTCCCTTGTCTCTGTTATATTCCATATGTAGACTGTGGCAAACCTAGCCACTTGGACAATAACCAGAGACTGTGCCTTTAAGGGTTGCCACTAGGTCGGGCGAGATATGCGCTGTACACATATGTAGATGTTAAGGTATTTTCCGTGTTGCCTGTAATACTGTTTCCGCCGAATGCAATTGGCGGTTTTGTATGGGGATTTTCTTTCGTTTCACGAACGGCACTTTAGAAAGCCGTTCGTGAACCGAACGCGATACCCCCTAATAGCCCACACACTTAGAGGCGTGTGGCGCTAGTTAACCGATTGCAACATTGTTGCAATCGGTTATTAGAGGCTCTCCTGGGTGGCCGTCGTTCGACTACCGACCATGCGGCGGTCGGCCATCTTGGATCCCTTGTTCGTCAGCGGGTCGTGTCGTCGAACGCATACTACTACCAATAGTTATTCGACGGCACGAACACCGCTGAGCCTCCCAGACGTTCGGGAGTTTCAGGACCAAGTTCACCCAAAGCAATCGGTTCCTTTTGTGGGTTTTGTAAGAAATGTGTTTTCTGTGCGGCGTTCGGTTAATTTGGCTGGGATCTGAGCAGCAATCTCACGAATGATGCGCCCAGACCCCAGCTATCTACCGAACGTCCATTCGTGTAAATCCACCGTGTATTTTAAAAGTTATGTATTTTTATATGAATTGCCGGTTCTGCTGCACGAGGGGATAATCCCCTTAACGGTGCATTCTGGGAGGATGATCCCTCTCGTGCAGCAGTGCCTGATGGGAGAAATATGTTATACTGTAAGTCCCCCATGTAGTCCCCTCTGGGAATGCCCCTGGGAAGGGACTCAGGAGACCCCTTGCATGGGGACTTGTATAAATTGTCGTGCTGAATAAAGGATTGTCAGTTGACTCCCAAAACTGTGTCTCGTCCGGTTATTGGGAGGTTGGGGATATTGCCTTGGTGTTTTCAGCGCTTGACTGTGGATTCGTTCTGGACCAGCGGAATTCGTGGATTTTATATTGGCGTTCCGCTACAATTGGTGGCAAGCGACGGGATCCAACTCTACAGCCGAATACAGCGCATTCGAATGAAAGGAATTACCGAACGGAAAGGCAATTCGTATGAAACAAGCAGACGAAAGCGATCAGTGAATGGGGACTGATTACACGGCGTTAAAGAGACAGACGCTAAAGGAGCTGCTGGAGGCTAGAGGGAAAAGCGCTAGCAATAAATCGAAAGCAGTCCTGATTGCAGAGCTAATGGAGGGCGACCAAGCACACAGCAGTCCACCCCCACCTGCCAGAGAGGAAACACCGTACCAGAGGGAACTGAGAACCCGGCTGGAATTTGTACCACAGCCAGTAACCCTGGACATCTTAACTATACTGATGGCGGACGTCCAGGATTATATTATGGCACAGCAACACCAGAGGTCACCATCCAGGGCAGAATCCATCGCCAATTCATTCTGCGCTCCAGTGAAGCAGAAAATACCTTACCAGGCATTTAAAGCATTCTGCGAGGAGAAAGACGAGATTGACGGATACCTGCAGGATTTTGAGCGGTTGTGCGACCTACATGATCTAGAACAGGCTATGTGGGTACCCCTACTGGCAGGCAAGTTGGCAGGACGAGCAGCCGAGGCGTATCGCGCTGTGCCCAGAGAAGATAGCAAGGACTATTTTAAAGTTAAGAGGGCAATTCTGGAGAGGTATGCCATAACCCCGGAGGCATACCGGCGTAAATTTCGAGGATTGAGGAAGCCCGAGAAAGATTCCCACGCTGAGTGGGCACATAAGCTCGACCAAGCGTCGCAAGGATGGATTCAGGCGAGCCAAGCTACCACAATGGAGGAACTGCGCCAGCTCATCTTGCTGGAGCAATTTTTAACGGACTGTCACCTGAGGCACAAGAATGGGTAAGGGACAGGAAACCCCTCACCCTGACCGAAGCCGCCCGGTTGGCGGATCAGCATTTTGACGCCCGAAGGCATCATGGGCTTCCCAACAGGGCTCCCCTGAGACCAGCTGTACCACACCACCCAACCATCTCCACACCCACCAACGCTACTCCATTCCGGCCACCATCAGGAAACCCCCCACCGCCATCACGCTACAATGGCAGGGCCAACATACAATGCCATACCTGCCGGCAGTGGGGGCATATGTCCCGGGAGTGCACCCAGAATCGGAGCAGGCAGGCGTGGAACCAAGTACGGCAAAACTCCGCGCCAAGGGCAGTGGCCCATTTCTACCACACCGAACCGGACCACTCGGAGCTGACAAGTCTATCAACCGAAGAACCATTGGGGGTTCTGTACGAGGTGATGTCGGTGCAAGCCACGGACAACCGGCAGCATCATCGCCAAGTTGTATTTGTGGGAGGGAAAGAAGTGCAGGGGCTGCGGGACTCGGGAGCCACCTTGACCTTAGTGGCCCCTCATTTAATTCCAGATACGGCCCACACTGGCGGATCAGTGGCAGTCCGGGTAGCAGGGGGAGCTATGTACCGGTTACCCACGGCCAAAGTGCATTTGAACTGGGGTGCTGGGGAGGGGGTTGTAGAGGTGGCCATAATGAAGAAACTACCGGCCGATGTTGTTTTGGGGAATGACTTGGGCCCGATGACTTCTGCGTTTCTTCCCCAGGCCCCTTCCCAAGAGGCGCATCCGGTAACCACCCGGCAACAGGCTCGCACCACGGCATTCCCCGCACACTCTGAGGCTCAGGTAAGACACCATGACCCCCCCTTGACCGACATGACTTGGGACACCCCGACCACATTTGAAGCTGAGGTTCAGACAGACCCCACACTGCAGGTGTACCGAGATAGGGTAGACACGGACCAGGTGGGGCGGGAGGGAGAACGGTACGTATGGGAAAAGAAGTTACTGTACCGGGTGGCGGAACGGGCCATAGGCAGCTCTGTGACGCTCCAAACCAAGCAGCTAGTAGTACCCCAGAAATATAGGCAGGAGTTACTAAGAATCGCCCATGACATCCCTCTGTCCGGCCATCTAGGGATGACCCGGACCCGATATCGCTTAACGCACGCATTCTTTTGGCCCGGGATTTCCAAAGACGTAAGGCAATATTGTACCTCCTGTGATGTGTGCCAGAGGGTAGGCAAAAGGGGGGATCGCCATAAGGCAAAACTATGTCCCCTCCCCATAATTGAGGAACCGTTCAGCCGGGTAGCAGTAGATATAGTAGGACCACTACCAAAGCCCAGCCCCTCTGGGAAACGGTATATCCTGACCGTGGTGGATTACGCCACCCGGTACCCCGAGGCGATTGCCCTAACTAATATCCATGCGGAGACCGTAGCCGAAGCCTTGATGAAAATCTTCTCCCGAGTAGGGTTCCCACAGGAAATGGTCTCAGATAGGGGGACCCAATTCACGGCTGAGGTTACTCAGCAGTTATGGAGGATATGTGGCATAAAGCCGATCATTAACTCCGCGTACCACCCGCAATCCAATGGATTATGTGAGAGATTCAACGGTACCCTAAAACAGATGCTTCGAACATTCGGAGAGACCCATAAGGACTGGGAACGATTCCTTCCCCATCTGTTGTTCGCATACAGAGAGGTGCCCCAAGAGTCTACGGGTTTTTCCCCCTTTGAACTATTGTTTGGGAGAAGGGTCCGGGGGCCGTTGGATCTCATTAGGGAGCATTGGGAGGGAGAGAGTAGTGCAGATGGGACCCCTATTGTACCCTACGTGCTGGCGTTCCGGGATCGCCTGGAGGAATTGACCCAGGCGGTGCGCACCAACCTCCAGGCCGCCCAACAACGACAGCGTCGTTGGTATGACAGAGGGGCCAGAGACCGTAGTTTTCAAGTGGGGCAGAAGGTGCTAATCCTTAAACCAGTCCGCACCGATAAACTACAGGCTGTCTGGCAGGGCCCATACCAGGTGGTAGAGCAGAGATGCGATACCACCTATGTGATCGGCCCATGCTCCGGAGTAGGGAAGAGACGCATGCTCCATGTGAACATGCTCAAACCCTACCACGAGCGGACGGAGGACGTGGCAGCTATTTGCACGCCCGCCTCCGAAGATCAGGAGAACCTGCCCCTTCCCGATCTGTTAGAGCAGGAGGAGCAGAAGGAACCCTCCCAGGGGGTTCAACTGGGGGAGCGGCTAAGTCCTCAAGAGCGTATTCAGGTACGAGAACTGATAGCAGCAAAGAGCGCTACCTTTTCTAATCTACCTGGGTACACTCCACTAGCCACCCACCGAGTAGAAACCCCGGGACAGCTTCCCATGCGACAGACTCCATATCGGATTCCTGAATCCGTGCGGGAACATATGAGGAAGGAAATCGAAGAGATGTTGCAGTTGGGGGTTATTGAACACTCAGATAGCCCCTGGGCATCGCCGGTAGTCCTGGTTCCCAAGAAAGATGGTACCACCCGGTTCTGTGTGGACTACCGGAGGTTGAACGACAAAACTGTGTCGGACGCCTACCCGATGCCTCGGATAGACGAACTGCTTGATAGGATGGCCAGGGGTCAGTATCTCACTACCATAGATTTGTGTAAGGGATACTGGCAAATTCCACTAGCCGAGGACGCCATTCCTAAGTCGGCGTTTGTCACCCCGTTTGGCTTGTACCAATTTCGAGTCATGCCATTCGGGATGAAGAACGCCCCCGCGACATTCCAGCGGATGGTGGATCGGCTACTGGACGGGTTCCAGGACTATGCGTGTGCATATCTGGACGATATTGCCATCTACAGTCAGACCTGGGCAGAACACCTACAACACATAGGGGCAGTAATAGACCGGATTCGAGAGGCAGGGCTTACCTTGAAACCCAGCAAATGCCACATAGGGATGGCAGAGGTCCAGTACTTAGGACACCGGGTTGGTAGCGGGCAGCAGAAGCCTGAGCCCGCAAAGATTGAAGCTGTAGCCCAGTGGCCTACCCCTAGGACCAAAACCCAAGTCCTGGCTTTCCTAGGTACCGCAGGGTATTACAGAAAATTTGTACCCAACTACAGTGCCCTGGCCAAACCCCTGACTGATTTGACGAAGAAAAACCTGCCCCGGCAGGTCGTCTGGGCCCCAGAGTGTGAACAGGCATTCAACCAGCTGAAGACGGCTCTGACCAATGCCCCTGTACTGGCTGCTCCTGATCCAACTAAACGTTTTCTTGTTCACACAGACGCCTCAATGTTTGGATTGGGAGCAGTACTGAGCCAGGTCGGAGCCGATGGCGGAGAACACCCCGTAGCCTACTTGAGTCGGAAGCTGCTACCCCGAGAAGTGAGCTACGCCGCCATAGAGAAGGAATGCCTGGCCGTGGTGTGGGCCCTGAAAAAGTTACAGCCGTATCTCTATGGGCAACCCTTTTCTTTGCTCACAGATCACAACCCGCTGGTGTGGCTAAACCGTGTGGCGGGAGACAATGCCAGGCTGCTGCGCTGGAGTTTGGCGCTGCAGCCCTTTGACTTTACAATACACTACCGCCCAGGGAAACAAAACGGTAATGCCGACGGGTTGTCCAGACAAACAGACCTTGAGAAATGATCTGTGAGCACTCCCCCGGACATCCCCAAGCCGATCCGTTGGGATCAGGCTGTGTATGCCGGCTTGGTTCTGGGGGAGCATTGTGGCAAACCTAGCCACTTGGACAATAACCAGAGACTGTGCCTTTAAGGGTTGCCACTAGGTCGGGCGAGATATGCGCTGTACACATATGTAGATGTTAAGGTATTTTCCGTGTTGCCTGTAATACTGTTTCCGCCGAATGCAATTGGCGGTTTTGTATGGGGATTTTCTTTCGTTTCACGAACGGCACTTTAGAAAGCCGTTCGTGAACCGAACGCGATACCCCCTAATAGCCCACACACTTAGAGGCGTGTGGCGCTAGTTAACCGATTGCAACATTGTTGCAATCGGTTATTAGAGGCTCTCCTGGGTGGCCGTCGTTCGACTACCGACCATGCGGCGGTCGGCCATCTTGGATCCCTTGTTCGTCAGCGGGTTCGTGTCGTCGAACGCATACTACTACCAATAGTTATTCGACGGCACGAACACCGCTGAGCCTCCCAGACGTTCGGGAGTTTCAGGACCAAGTTCACCCAAAGCAATCGGTTCCTTTTGTGGGTTTTGTAAGAAATGTGTTTTCTGTGCGGCGTTCGGTTAATTTGGCTGGGATCTGAGCAGCAATCTCACGAATGATGCGCCCAGACCCCAGCTATCTACCGAACGTCCATTCGTGTAAATCCACCGTGTATTTTAAAAGTTATGTATTTTTATATGAATTGCCGGTTCTGCTGCACGAGGGGATAATCCCCTTAACGGTGCATTCTGGGAGGATGATCCCTCTCGTGCAGCGGTGCCTGATGGGAGAAATATGTTATACTGTAAGTCCCCCATGTAGTCCCTCTGGGAGTGCCCCTGGGAAGGGACTCAGGAAACCCCTTGCATGGGGACTTGTATAAATTGTCGTGCCGATTAAAGGATTGTCAGTTGACTCCCAAAACTGTGTCTCGTCCGGTTATTGGGAGGTTGGGGATATTGCCTTGGTGTTTTCAGCGCTTGACTGTGGATTCGTTCTGGACCAGCGGAATTCGTGGATTTTATATTGGCGTTCCGCTACATAGACTACTTGTGAAATATCAACCATACACCTACCCTAATGTTAACCCTAAACTATCCCTAAAACACCATAAACCCTAACCTAGCATGAATGCTTACCCCTTACACTTAACCCTAAAGGTAAGTCAAGCTCAGATGGATTCCCTCTGCTGAAACCAGTACTGACATCAGCAGAGGGATTTCCCAGCTCACAAAGTACAAAATGCTCTGTGAGCACTCACTAGTGTGTAATTGTAGCATGACAGGGAAATCTCCCTCTGATGCTGCAGCTCCTGCATGCTGTCACATAGTGATCAGTGCTGGGCATCTGGCACAGTCCAGCACCAACCAATCACTGTTGGCAGGCAGGCACACAGGAAGACCCCACATGTATTTTCAGACCCCAGGGGGCTCCCTCTGGGGAATCACTGCAGCTGAACATAATTGCTCAGCTGTCATGATTTAAATGGATTTAATGGGCTATGTGTATTAAATATGGTCCCAGTTCACAGAGGGGAGCCCCAGGTATTGATTGACACCTTGGACTCTCTGATGCGAGCAGGGATTTAACATTATCTAATGGATAAGTGGATAAATAGACAGACAGACACGCACACATATGTTTATTTAACTTGATCCACAAAATGCAATGATCCACAGGAAAAAAAATGACATGATGCTGGATGAACTTTCTGCATGTACAAAAGTTAATGATCACGTCTGGATTTTCTTGTCCCACAACAGAAAACAACATATGTTATTTATTTAGTAATGGAAAAGTTATGCAATCTAGCAAGGAGTAAAGAATACACTGCAATTTTGCCCTGAAGCACATGAGATAAGTTAAGCTTGTACAAATGATGGGGTGATAATGGACACTGGACAAATTTCCATGTTTAATGAGTAATACAGTGAGAGGGATGAATGGGGAGAAAGGAATAATGCTTATCTCAAATTAATTTTTAACTTTCTTTAAGTTCAAAAGGGCCCGTTTTTAAAGCTACATAAGCATTTTAAGAGGACACAGTTTTAATATTCACTTATACAATACAGAGGTGGTAAATAAGCCAGAAAGAGTGAAGTTTGGCATCATCGAAAGAAAAAAATTGGTGATGGGATGCACTGTTTACCCGAGGTACCGTACTCTGTCTGGATACATGCTTCTCCAACATTGCACAATCACCGCCTACGAGTGCATACACCTACACTGCAGCCGGGCACTCATCTGCCCACAGGACATATTTCCCCGCAGACAAGTCACTAAACACCAGCCTCTTGACCCTGGGGACACTTACCAAGGACCTTTATATGGGACATGGGATCCCATGATGAATACCCCTTCACCCAACCCTGCACACCACGACCCACTGCACGCAACAGGTCAACCACACAATGCGCTGACCGCACAGACTAAAGGAACAACCCCTGGGGGACGACCGAACTGTCAACAAAAGACACACCATGCCACATTAGACAACCGGACATTAGCCCGCGCCGCGATGTAACGTGACCGTACAGATCGTTAATCTAGGAGACCTAGCTACCGACATCAGACTGGAAATATGTGGGACACGGACGACTGAGTAAGCCACACACACTACTACGAACCCTAGACACTGAGCTCCTGCTACTCTGCAGGCGAACTCACTGGACTCAGCTGGTTTCACCACCCCTGACCTGTGTAGACACAACTACTGGGGCACCCGACTCCGTGGCTGCCCTAGCTCAACTAGGAGACGGTACGGTCTTGAAATCCACCCAGTATGGAGGGAAATTTCCCCCTACTGAGGTCACACTCCCGTGGCCTCAAATCGGTGGCCTCTCGGGTCGGACCGAATCGGGAGCAGATTGAGCCGTGTACAATTCCTGGGTGTCCTAACTCTTGGGTGTCATAACCCTCCTCTTACTTTTCTGCAACAGCACACTCTCTCCCCCCTCTTCCCCCCCAAACTACCACATAGCAGTGGGGGTGCGCACGGGCATCTGGACCTGAGACACCAGAACACGACTGCCGTAAGAACTGCGCACGCAACCACACTCACTCCATGGCTTACACGGCCGCACCCCTTCATGTTCTAACGCAGAACTGTTGAGGCCTTAACACGCCTGAGAAGCGCTCACATCTCCTGCGAGAACTACACCGCAAACGGGTCTCGGTAGCGATGCTACAGGAAACGCACCTCAAAACATCTGATATCCACAGATTGAAGGACAGAGGATACCCTACCAACTACCACAGCACCCACTCCACCGACCGAAAGGCAGGAGTAGCGATACTAGTAGCCGCTAATACCCAATTCACCCTGATGGACCAACTCGCAGACCCTAACGGTAGATTTCTTTTTATCAAAGGCACAATTTCGGGAAAAATTTACACCTTCGCCTTTATCTAGGCGCCAAATGCAAAGCAGGCAACGTTTCTGAGCAAAACGATCCGCCAACTGGCAACGTTTACGGAAGGATCACTCGTCGTAGGGGGGGACTTCAATGCACCGCTTGACCCACTAGTCGACTCATCGACTGGACACAGCAGTATACCACAAACTGCGATTAGAGCAATAAGGAAGGCCCTGCGAGACCTGAGATTGGTAGACACCTGGCGGACCCTACACCCGACAGTCCGAGACTATACACACTATTCAGCCATACATAGGAGATATTCACGTATTGACTACGTTCTCATACAGCAAGAAGGACTACAACGTTTGCAGTCGGCTGACATTGTACCGACACCATGGTCGGACCACAGCGCAGTGTCCATAAACCTGGACTCTCCTCTATTCAGGCCCACTAAAACTGCATGGAGACTGAATGAGTCGCTCTTATCAGACCCGGAAGTGAAATCCCTTCTTACAGAACATCTAACCAACTACTTTACTGAGAACGATACAGAAGACGTGTCGAAAGTGACGCTTTGGGAAGCACACAAGAGCGTGCTCTGGGGACATCTCATAAGGATTGCATCACGCAAAAAGAGGGAAGCACAGCAACACATGCTGGAACTCACCGACCAGATATCAATACTGGAAACACAACACAAGCGTTCACAACTTGAGGAGCACTATCGCTCACTACTGGACACCCGCCGACAGCTGGCGGATCTAGTGGCCCGCAAACACCACAGAGCGACACAGCGATCCAAGGCCTTCTTCTACATCCACGCTAACAAAAGTGGGAGACTCCTAGCTCGTATGATCCGACCCCAACAAGCCAGAGCGCAAGTACATGCACTACGAACAACCGATTGCTCCCTCACACAATTCCCAGAGGCAATAGCCAATGAATTCCGTAAGTACTACCAATGACTGTATAATACCTCGCCAATGACTTCCGAGGCTCAATGCGCCGAACTGCAAGAAGCAACAACGCGCTACTTACAAAGATTTCAGCCGGACGCCCTAACACCGGAGGAAGCAGACCTACTGGAAGTCCCAATAACCACGGAAGAGGTACAAGCGGTGATTAAGGCAGCGAAGAAAGGGAAAGTGCCGGGACCAGATGGACTCTCGGCGGGGTACTACAAGTTGTTTAGAGACATTCTGACTCCACACTTAACAGCAGCCCTCAACCAACTCCAACAGGGCAATAAATTCCACCAGGAAACTTTAGCAGCCACAATCACGGTGATACCTAAACCTGGCAAGAACCCCGAAAGCTGCAGTAGTTACCGGCCGATCTCGCTCCTTAACGCAGATGTGAAACTCTTCACCAAAGTCATCGCCACAAGGTTACAAACATACGTGCCGCGCCTAATCCACCCTGACCAAACAGGTTTCGTACCAGGCAGGGAAGCCAGAGACTGCACACTCCGAGCGTTTTCTATACAGGCATTGGCGCTTAAAGAGAGAACGGAACTACTGATGCTCTCCACGGACGCCGAAAAGGCATTTGATCGGGTGACTTGGAGCTTCATGATGGCAACACTTCCTAAGGTTGGCCTGGGGAGAGGAATGATAGCCTGGATAGCGGCGCTCTATGCTGACCCTAGTGCCAGAGTGAGGGTGAATGGCGCACTCACAGACACCTTTACCATTCACAACGGAACCCGACAGGGCTGCCCATTGTCGCCGCTCCTGTTTGCCCTTTCATTAGAACCGTTTCTGGGCAGGATAAGGCAAACCCCAGAGATTCGAGGGTTTAGACACGGGGATCAGGAACATAAGGTAGCCGCATATGCAGATGATATGCTCTTTTTTGTGGACAGCCCTGTCGACTCCATGCCGGTCCTGATGCAGGAATTTGACACCTATGGCCAGGTATCGGGTCTGAAGCTTAATCAAACTAAATGCGAACTGCTGAACATACAGACTCCACCAGCAGTGCGAGAGCGGATCACACGCGACTATCCCTTCCGCTGGTGCTCAGACCAGATGCGATACCTGGGAATTTGGATACCAAGCAACCCGAAAGAGCTATATACCAGGAACTACATCCCCCTCCTACGCACAATATTGCTCGACCTAAAAAACTGGAACTATGACCACATATCATGGCAGGGACGCATAGCGGTGATTAAAATGAATATCCTACCACGGCTGCTTTACTACTTTAACACCATTCCCTGGCACATACCACCAGAATTTTTTGCAACTCTTAAATCAGCAGTAATAAAATACATCTGGAAAGGAGAGCACGACTCAGCTACGACAAGCTATGCTTACCTAAGAACTGGGGCGGACTAGCGTTACCCGATATACGCAAATACTTCCAGGCCGCGGTCTTACAGCGGATCAGGGATTGGCACGCAGCGTCCGAAAACAAACTGTGGGCTGCACTAGATAGAGAGAGCATAAACAAAGCCCTCCGCATGTATACATGGCAAGGCTCAGCAGACGCGGCATCAAAACTAGGCAATGAATCACCCATTGTACAAACGCTGAAGACATGGTCATCCTTGAGACGGAACCAACATATCTCCCCACAACCGAGCCCATTGATCCCGATAACACACAATACTGCGATAGGTGGGGGGCTGCACCGATCTGCTTGGCCGATAGAGGGAGACGTAGATTATATCCCGATGTCCGAAGTCCTGAGCAATACCGGACTGAGAAACCTGCGAGAGTGGAGTACGACGAACCAACAGACGCTGATGCACAGATTTCAATACGCACAACTGCGGCATTTCTACTTCAACCTCCCCAACAGGGTAGCAATACACAGAGAGCAGACGTGGTTCGAAAGCCTCTGCACGGCCAACACCGGCGTAGACGGTAGGGTATCGCTCATCTACCAACAATTGATAACGGGAGACCACACGTGGAAAAATGCGTTTAAGAGGCAGTGGGAAGAGCTGACAGCTAGGACGTACACTGAGGCACAATGGGAACAGATATTAATATTGCAACACAAGAGCTCCATAAGCACCAGGTACCAGGAGGTCAACTTTAAACTAATCTCTCAATGGTACAGGACCCCATCTTTACTACACAGAATTTTCAGGGGAACCACGGATACATGCTGGAGGTGTGAATCCCAAACAGGCACCCTATGGCACATCTGGTGGGACTGCGCGCTGATTAAGCCATATTGGGAGGACATACAGAGGGAAATGACGATAATCCTGGGAGATTTGCAGGACTTTAGCATAGAAATGGCCCTACTGCATTACACGGAAGGCTCGATAGCCCAATACAAGCGATCGATATTAAGGCACCTGCTTAACGCAGCGAAAGCATCTATACCAGTCAAATGGAAACAGACCCACCCGCCGACAGTTACGGAGTGGCTACAGAGAGTTGAGGAAATACACACAGCTGAGGCGCAGTACGCAGAACTAATAGGGAGAAGCACCAAACACGTCGACATCTGGACCCCATGGTATGTCTACCTTTCACGTCCCGGAACTAGGGAGACATAGCACACACCATTGCACCTGGGGTTTGAGGGTGCCCGGCGCAGCCCGACACATGCTGCCCTTCACATTCCTCCCCCCCCTCCTTTCCTTTTCCCCACTGCATCTAATCGACTCCATGTAACTTCTCTGAGGTTCTACACAGATGCGGCTTGACCTGCGCTCGAGGAGGCCGGAGCCGGGAGGACCCGAGCGAGCCGCTACACGATATATAGCCATGACACGAAGCAACTGCCATAGATACGAGTCATCGACTTAAATTACAGCTGACTGATGGAGGTAGAATGGGTCCAGACACATAGAGAACTAGTTCTCAAAGCAAGACACAATTAACTGAAGGGAGGATAGGAACTAAACATCTGTCCCATGACAGACTGGGGCGACTAGACGCAGACATAACGTACACCTGACCAGAGGGATATACGAACAAACAGAAACAGTCAAGCTAACGTTTATTACACAATCCACACTTGGGGCCACTTTCTATAGGAGATCCCAGGTTAACGCTAAGATTTGGGGAATCGCTTTCTCAACAGCGACATGTGAGAAATTGGAACCCGAATTATCGATTCCATTACAATAGAATTAGTTAAGCGAATAATTTCCTATACTATGCTTAATAGCCTATGTGCCAAGTATCACTAATCATTGACGCAAATGCTTTTCTGCTCCACGTGTGACATATACATGCGCAGCATCCCCCTCAATGACGTCTTGGGGAGCCCTTTAGTTTCTAGGAATTGTTTACTTAATACAGCTGAGAGACATGCACATTTTATTGCAAACATTTTAACTTTACCCACTTTAGTGTATGATTTATTACAAGGTTAAAAGCAGGTCACTTAATTTTTGTTAAAAATTATGCTGTTTTTTTTTTTTTTACTGGCATTTTTGAGCTTGTAAAATATGTCCATTGGGTACAATAGTGAAAGAGCTTTTGCTAACATGCAAATTGCACAGACATTCTAGAAAATTAATGAGACATGGAAAACCTACATGCATAAATCAAATAACAAAAAGTATGATCCTAACAAAAAAAAACCTCCTCTTTTCGCTGTTAAGAAATATTCCAGGATTAATACATCTTTTTCTAGTGGTTATAGTGCAAGGAGTCTTTTGGTTAGGTCTAACTTCTGTGACAATGTAGAATTGCCATTACAAAATTCAGCAATGCTGTCTGCACATCTAGTGCCACCTTGCAGTCATAATCAGAACTGCCCAAACTTGTAAACATAGAACCACACTCTTCTCTTTTGCTAAAACATATGAATTTAATTTTATAGCTTTGTTTTTTTTTTATAGCTTTTACACAGCAGGCAATAAACTGACTTCGAACTCCTACAGTGTATATCAGTAGAGATAGGTTAGCAGATCTAAAAGTTCTATTGGAATGTAGTCAGATAAAAAGTATTTTCTGGGGGCAGGGCCTGACCTTAATGGTGGGTTGTCACACTTCACAAGAGCTCCTCACTAGTAGGGTATTTATATCTATATATTTGCCAAATCATGCACACTGCTCGACTTGAACAGTGCCTCTGGTGCTCCCATACTGAAGCGGAGTACCTGGTTCCTGTCCCAGACCGGGCCTCATGTCGTAGACGTAAGCATCACCACAAGAAGGTGCTGGCTGACCCTGGTCGGCGGCTGGGCCTTGCTCCCAGAAAAAAGGAGAGGAAGCCGAGCCGGTCATTCGTAGAAGCCCCATTATGGCTGCAGAACAAGCAGCGCACTATCCCTACCCGACCCAAAGCAGGACCGAAACACAAGTCTGAGGTGCTGTGGGGGACCACAAAGAATACAGAAGACCCGACCTACTTACCTGCATCCTGGTGCAGTGCCCTCCGATATGGATCTTCGAAGCAGGACTGTGCTCTACCTTTTCGGTGTATTTATTGAATGGGATTGTGGATTGAGGTGAGCCTTAGAGCCCCCAATATCTCTGGCTGCCTACATAGATGCTTTTTAGCCCCTAGCTCTTAATTCTTCAGTTAATATCCATAGTCATGGAACTCTTTTCTTAAATCCTTATAATGTCTCAGTGGGGGCATTCTGTGGGAATCATATTGTTATATCTAGTATTGTTTTACTCTTGTTTCTTCTTTTAGGAAAAAAAAAAAATGTGCAGCAGCTCTTGACTTCTCATACATGTATATGGTTATTGTGATTTAATGTGTAATTGCTTCAGCTTGTATCTTACTCTGCACTTCAAAAATAAATAGTTAAAAAAAAAAAAATATATATATATATATATATATTCTTCATCTATTAAAAGAGATTAAAAAAAATCTAATCACAACCAGTCTGTTAAGTTACATTTAGGAAAGAAATACTTCCCATTCAATCTCTCAATTGAATGAAGTATGACGACAATGTTCTAAAACAGTTTTGAGACAAAACCTAAAGGAACACTATAGTGACAGGAACACATACATGACTCCTGACACTATAGTTGGAAAATTTAGTTGGAAAACAGTTTAGGTTCCCAGCATCCTCTTTACATTAAGAAGGTGATTCTACTCACCTTTTTTCAAGTACAGCACTGGTCCCACTCCACTCTGCCTCTGTGACTGACATCATAAAATATGAGGCTCAGCCAATCCACTGCTTTGCCATAGAAAGGCATTGGGAGCCTATTGCTCATGGGCAGCAGAATGCCATGAAGCACCTATCAACATTTCCTTATGTCTTTGAAAAGGCATTGTTTACATTTATAAGATTGCAGGGACATGCTATAGACACCAGAACAACTACATTAAGCTATTGTTGTTCTGGAAATCTGAAGTATTCCTTTAAATAAATAATATAACATTACATTATTACATTTTGTTTTGCTTTACATACATAAAAGAGAAAGTGTAATGTGACAGTGATTATCTCGCTAAGGATACAACAGCTGATTGAAATGTTGAGCAGGGAATTAACACATGCACTCAGTTGCCAGATGAAGTTCCCTGTGTTCATTGATGTAATGTCACTCTTCACTATTGTGAGCCAAAAACAATTCTACAAAATAAATAAAAATAATAAGTGCAAGCTCTCACGGTTCCTAAGGATTCTTGGAAGAGATGTCTCCAAGGAGATGGTTTCACAGCCTACATGTGTCCTGGCAATGTTACCAACAGTTATTTAATGGGAATTTGTATTAGGGAGCTTGTGAATCATAGCAGAAATAATCTGTTCATGATAATGTCCACAGGGGAAAAGAATCTTGAAAGATTATCAAAGTTTATTTTTACACCAAGATAATCTGATCACGAGTAGGTCAGTCGATGCTAAATGGTCTAATGGAAGTATACCTATGTATCAGGTAATAGGTCCAGTGTCTTAGCTATTACAATAACTCAATCTACACATGTAACATAACATTTAAACTACCCAAGGAGATATTAATATGTTAATCATGGTATCTTATATTTGTCAGCAAAGGCAGTTGTGAGCAAGATTAAACATTGCAGGTCAGTGAACATTATCATCGAAGGACCATTATGGTATAAAATTACATACACACATTAAAGGACCACTATAATGCCAGGAAAACAAACTTGTCCCCCCCACCCTCATGGTCCCCCTCCCGCTGGGCTGAAATCCCTGGGTTAAAATCCCTTCAGCCACTTACCTTTATCCAGCGCTGGGCTCCCTCAGCGCTGGTGACCTTTCCTCCCCCTCCGACGTTGGCTCCCAAGTGGAGCCAAATGCGCATGCGCAGCCAGAGCCGCGCACGCATTAAAAACGCCCATAGGAAAGCATTACTCAATTTTCACAGTGAGAATCACTGAAGTGGCCTCTAGTGGCTGTCAGTGAGACAGTCACTAAAGGCTGGATTAACCCTGCAGTGTAAACATAGCAGTTTCTCTGAAACTGCTATGTTTTTAGCTGCAGGGTTAAAACTAGAGGGACCTGGCACCCAGACCACTTCCTTGAGCTGAAGTGGTCTGGGTGACTATAGTGGTCCTTTAAGAAGAACAATCTGCCTACAGAGACAAAAAGTTATTAAAGGAACACTGTACTGTATACATAACTGTATTCCTGACACTGCAATTCTGATGCCTCTTGTCAATTAGTCTCCTCGACTGTATAAAAATCAAAACAAAATAAATTATAAATGAAAAAATTACCTTTTCTCCAGTGTCTCACTCGTCGCTGCTGCAACCTCCTAATCAGGTTATGTCATCTTGGAGGCTTACCTCCAGGATGATGGGCCAATCCAATGCTCCTCAAAGAGGAGCATGGAGAAGCATAGACGCATGTGGCCGTGACATGGCTATGACCATCCGTGGCAACATTGCGCATGTACGCGTGACATCACAATATCTTATGGTATGAGAGCCGGGAAGTAAGATACCTGGCTCTCATACCCAGTGGGCTTGGAGATGTTCAATATATAGTTTTGGGGTAGGACACGACGTAGGACAATAAGATGAACTTGTTAAAGTGCCTACAGTTTTACTTTAAAAAAATATCCTAGCTTTCAAATTTTGAACAAAGCCAAACAGAAGAATTAAGTTTCTGTTATTTAATCTCCTTGGATAAAGAAAGAAAATAGTTTCTGACCTCTCCCCACCAGTTAACTAAATTCAGAAAGCGTCAGACAAACTTTTTCAGTCATTATTATATGGTACGTTTGCAAATTCTGTTGGTCAATATTCAAATATAAAAAAAAACAAAGCCCTTTTTTTTGTTGAATATCGGTAGACTGCTCTATATGTGAATAATCTATGAAGCATTTTATGCTCAGAGTAGATTTTATTCCAAAATATTTTGATTATAAACTAAAAGCTCTTGTCCCAGACTAGAAATACCCCTTCACTGTCCCCTTTCTATGTGTGTTTGTCATTGTCTCCTTCCCCAGGCCCATTCGAGTGTCTTCTACACATGTGTGCCTGCTCACCTCCCCGTATATCGTGGGCTATAATGTCTTAAAGCATAGAACTTAGTAGGGCTGACCATACAGATATCTTAGCCATAATTTTATATAGTTAGTAAGAGATCCTCTATTTAACATATATAAATAATTGAGAATACAATATAAAATAAGGATTGTCTTGGAAGCAATAGTTTTGTCTTTTTGGATATTTATTATATAAAAATATAAATATAAAATCCATTATAGCAGAGTTTATAAGATTAAATTACATGCTTGCAAATATCATTAATAGGTTAACATACCCTTCTGAACATGTCATCATGTCAGCCTCTCTGTCATTTTAAGATGGAGCAGCGTCTGTCTCCAAGTCTCTCCTCTGTGTCTTAACATTTAAAAGTACACCTATTTATACCTCTGTCTCCATTTTAGGGTTGCCGTAGTTCATTTACTTTATTCATTTTAGGACCTCCCTTAATTTGGCAAACATACAAGGCCATAACTAAAGGGTGCAAACGTCATGGAAATTTTCCTGACTTAGTTCAAGATGGCATCTTAAAGTCTGAATAGGTTATCTGTTGTTTATACTAAGTCGTAAGTGTACAGTCGTGGGAGATTCCCGGATTTGGGGAAGTTCCATTAACTTGGGGTTACAACAGTATATTGTGTACTGCAAGTGTCGTAGTATAGCCTTGAAGCTTGTTTATGCATTATTGTTATTGTAATTCGTCTGGGACAAAATGGCGCAAACATATTATGCACTGAGGTTATTGCTTAAAGAAACAGTTATGAAAAACAATATGTTCCATTTCTAACACCTTGTCAGTTTGCAATATCTCTTAAAGACAAAGTACACAGTTTAAGAAATACAACATTTCATTCTAAAACTTGTAATATTTGCATTTGCCCATAACAACCTCACTTGGAGTATTGTACACAGTACTGGAGACCGTATCTTCAGAAGGATATTGATACCTTAGAGAGGGTTCAGAGAAGGGCTACTAAACTGGTTCATGGATTGCGGGATAAAACTTACCAGGAAAGGTTAAAGGATCTTAACATGTATAGCTTGGAGGAAAGACGAGACAGGGGGGATATGATAGAAACATTTAAATATATAAAGGGAATCAACACAGTAAAGGAGGAGACTATATTTAAAAGAAGAAAAACTACCACAACAAGAGGACATAGTCTTAAATTAGAGGGACAAAGGTTTAACAATAATATCAGGAAGCATTACTTTACTGAGAGGGTAGTGGATGCATGGAATAGCCTTCCAGCTGAAGTGGTAGAGGTTAACACAGTAAAGGAGTTTAAGCATGCGTGGGATAGGCATAAGGCTATCCTAACTATAAGATAAGGCTAGGGACTAATGAAAGTATTTAGAAAATTGGGCCGAATGGTTCTTATCTGCCGTCACATTCTATGTTTCTATGTTTCTATGTTCTATGTACTATTCACCATCCTTGCAGCTGTTAAATCACCTGTATGCAGGGCTAACACTACCACTAGGTAAACTAGACAGCCAGCTACAGCACACTGGCCTAAGGGGTGCAATATCCGTGTTCTGGGCTCTCTCTCCTGCTAGTCACTTCTTGTAGCTTGGCCATGCTGACTGGGGATGCAGGATCTTCTGTATCCTCTAACCCAGGGCTGCCCAAAAGGTAGATCCCAGGAAGTTTTAAAACTACAGCTTCCATGATGCTTTGTCATTCTAAAGGCATGCAAAGTATAAAGGGAGTTGTAGTTTTAAATTATCTGGAGATCTACCTATTGGGTCTGATTTGGTACAGAAAATCCTCTAACCATGGTCCGCACGGCCATGCTACACAGGGGAGGTGAGCATGTGCACATGGGTGGAAGACACACGAAAGGGCCTGGGGAAGGAGGCAATGACACAGAGAAAAAGGGGACAATGACACACACATAGGTGATTGGGGCAAGGACAATGACACAGAGGGGTTGGAGAGGGGAAAAAAGACATGCAAAAGGAATGAGGGGGAGAGACATGCAAAGGGGCAAGGTGGGAGAGACACATAAATGGGCTGGGAGAGAAAGACACAAAATGGGCTAGGGAAAAAAACACAAATAGGGGTTAGGGAGAAAGAGACACACAAATTGGCTTTAGGGAGGAGACACACAGTGAGGCTGGGAGAGAGAAAGATACACACAAAATGGCTGGGGAGAAACAGACAAAAAAGGGGCTATGGGGAAGAGACCTACAAAGTTACTGGATAGGAAGAGACACAAAGAGGGTCAGCAGAAGGGGGAAAAAAGAGACACAAAGGCGTTATGGGAGATAGAGACACACTAAGGGAAGGGGGAGGTGGACCTGGGGCGCAATATAATCTAGCAATGGCCCTGCCTGAATGGTACAGAGGAAAATATGTTGGAGTCTCCCCAGGTGAAGGTACCAACAGAAAATTACATTGCAAGCCCCCTTCCTAATCAGAATGCTCACTAGACTTGTACAAATCCGTTTCAGCTGCGTTGAACTACCAACAAATGCCTGTCAATGCACGGACGAATTAATCGATTAGTTCATACATAGATTAACAAACCCTCAATTTGTTCAATGCAACTGAAAAAGATTTCTGCTCAGTTCTAGTGCTCACCATTACTTTAATTGTATTCTCAAAAATTGCAGCCAATGCTTCATTGTCTACTGAGATTCAACATCGTGGAGGCCTTTGTGACGAAGTGCCCTTCACCACTTGTGCCTGGAGAGGACTGCTTGCCCGCCTCTTGCCCTGTGACTATGGCCCCTGGGATGTATTGCCCTTTAAAGACATGATTTGGGCATAATGGATTTGTGTTGTGCTGCTGCTGGCCCTTTAAAGAACCATCTGGGGACATACTGTGGAGTTACTGGGTGGCCACCATTTCCTGTATCAGAAGCACATGGTGAGAACAATGGATGGCGGCCATTTTAACTCACAGACACTGTTTGGACTTTTCAACACGGTGCCATCTCGCCAGTATTTGGTGCACAGAGACATCGTGCAGTGGTTTTGGACTATACAGCAGAGGACACATTATACAGTAATTGTTTTTCATTTAGCCTGTATATGTTCTGCAGAATCTGCATTAAACTGTATTTTCCAAAGTACTGAACGGATCTGGGTGAATTTTGGATATGTGGTTCACCCAGATCCCCCGGTTCCAAGGATATATATATATATTTTTTTTAATTCTTTATTTTTCATGTGGAAAGATAACAGATTCATGAAGTTGGCCACAACAGCCTCGACACAACGATTAGAATCAGTACATATTAAATACAAGGCATTGTTGTGTGCTAGTCACACACATTTTATATTTACAATAGGTCACATTGTTATAGTGAGGTTTTAAAATCTAATAACTGTGGGGGTGGAAGACTTCTGTCTGCCTAAGACACCCTAAGGTCTGCGGAGTCGTGGGTGGAGGGGGAAAGGCATTTACTGCTAGGTCCAGTGGCTGGTCCCAATTCCAGGTCGTGCGACTATATGTTATGGGTGTTGGGTGTGTCTCTTGACCCTTTCGAGTTTGGATAAGGAAGCGGATTGTGGTAGTTACGGGGTCCCTCTAATGGTGCCCTTTCTAGGACTATGTCCGCTCCTCTTTTGCTTTTCCCTGGTTGTAGCTATTGGTGGGTGCCCATGTGTGGTGCTCAAGGTGTCTTTGTGGCCCTAGTGGTAACTACAAATCGTGTCTATGTATATATATAGGTCGCTGTAGTGTGACCGGATCAAGTTGTGCCCTTGGGGCATCAGACCTCGCGGTGAGCTTGATTCCAGTCAGGGTTACTATGTCGCCTTTGATGTCGTTTCCCATTAACCCAAGGGAGGGGGGGGGATTGTTATCGGAGCTAGTGTGCGTGGCTCTGGTGGGTCTCTTTAGCACTGTTATAGCCGTCAGAATGTGGGAGAACTACATTTAACTTAAATGAACAGATTTATCAACTTAAAATATTTAAACTAGTGAAGATAAGGCCTATGAGGCCGTCGGTAAGGCAGTTCGTTCAGGTTTTGGTTTTCGGGCCTCTGCTTATTCCAGGGGTTGCGGATGAATCTGTGCTCGTTGTCCCTGGTCGATGAGCCGGCTGTGTCATAGAGGTCGCTGCGAGGTTCGATATTCCCAATGCGGTCATCAGTGCCGGGCCCTCTGCGTGGTCGGTAGCTCTGTAGTGCTTGTCATCTTTAGTGATCCAGAGAGTTCCTGGTGTTGCCCATCTATAGGCTACTCCTGCGGCTTGGAGTTGTTTGGTGATTGGTTGCATACACTTGTGCCACATCAGTGTGGCCCTGCTCAAGTCTTGAAAGAAGGAGAGTTTGCTGTCTTCAAAGTCAAGAGGTGTTTTCCCTTGCATAGCTGCCATTAGCCCCAGTTTGTCCAACATTGATTGGCATCTCAATATTATGTCCCTTGGGGCTGAGTTGGGTGCTTGTGGGGATTTGGCTATCCTGTAAACCCCGTCGAACTGGAACGTTTTAGATTGTCTAGTTGGCAGGAGTGTGGCCACAAGGCGTCTGATGAAATGTGGCAACTCTTCCAGCGGTATTGATTCAGGTACCCCTCGGATTTTTATGTTTTTTCGACGCCCCCTATCATCTAGGAGAGTAACTTGCCTGGACATTGTTGCTTGTGCAGCTTGAAGGTGTCGCACCGTCTCCCCCAATTCCTGGTAGTTCTCTCTTAGTCCCTTTACCTCCTCTTCTACCGTTTGAGTGCGCGTGGACACGGCGTGCACGTCTAGTTTAAGCACTGCCAGGTCCGCTTCCCACATTTGTCTTAAGTTCTGTTGCAGGCCTGTCAGCATAGCCTGTATATCTTGTTTGGAGGCTGGTGCGCTGGCTTCTGGCATCCACGTGTGTGTGGGGTGTTGGGGATTGAGGTGTGGGCTATCTAGGGATTCTTCCTCCTCTGATGGTGCTGGGGAGGTTTCATGGGGGGTCTGTGTCTTTACTGCGCTTGAGGCCTGTAGCATTTGGCCTATGTCGCGCTGCGGTTTTGGGGCGTTTTGGGGTAGTTTCTGCGTTCTGCGCCCCATCTCACCTGAGCTGTGTGTGCTGGGGTACCAGTCCTCAAAGTCTGGGACACTCCAGGGCCAATGTTCTCCCGTGTTGGGTTGAGGTTGCCTCCCTGCCCGGTAGGCCTTGCCGCCTCGGCGTCTATTTTTCGAGCCGGGCGTCAGGAGAAACGGCATCGGCGGTTGCAGTGAGGTTCCGTGCGGGCTGTGGCTGATTGTGTGGCCGGGATTAGTGCGGGATGCCTCCGATGTGGCTGGATTGCCGTGCGGTAACTCGGAGCTCCGGCAATGTGCGTCCGCTCCGGTCCGGTGCTAGGCTCCGCCCCCCCCAAGGATATACTTTTTATGGGGTTATTGCATGTTTTGGGGTCCCTGTGATGTATATTTTATAAGTTATGAATGCTGTAAAAATTGTAATGTTTCTGGCCAGCAGATAATTGAGCTTTGTGTATTGTAGAAACTCAATTATCTAGCCTGGCCCAGAGGAGGAGTTTTGTGTTGCATAAATTGTGAGTTCTGTGTGCCAGTAAATCAATCTTGTTCCAGCATTAAGCCTTGGCTCATGTTTGGGGGATTGGAGAAATACACTCTGGGGATTGCTATAATCACTATACTCCCCAGGGTATGATCACTAAGTTCTGCTAAGAGCTTGTTCCTGTTCCTGTTCCTGTTCCTGCTCTCTGGGGAAAGAGAGGTTCACCCACTGGAAGCTGGATCCTGGCCTTGGGTCCAGGGTGGGTGGAGACAGCAGAGACCCCGGCGCAGTTGCATCGCTGGAAGTGGGGTCTGCAGTGCTGATGGTGTCGGTTGGAGTGCTTGGAGTCCTCAGCGAGCACTAAGAGCATCGATTGGCGGAGGTACTCAGTCGGAGTGCCAGCGTTCCGTCACAGCCTTTATAAAGGGCTTTCCTGCCTGCTCAGTTGGTGTAGAGTCCTCCAGACCTTCAGATGGATTAATATTTATATTTGATGTGGAGCAGTTTTTATTTTTTCCAGAGTTTTTATTTGTGTAGTCTATATTTTAAGTAGTTGTACCAGACTATTTGGGAATTATTTAGAACATAGCTCACTGAAGTTGTTATGGGGGCAAGAGTGTGCCATCTAAACCATTTCAATGGTTTATCCCCAAAGTTAGGAATCCAGCTTCCTTCCTGTGCGTATGTAGTACTTTGCTAAAATGGGAGGGTTTACGACATGATAACCGTGTCTACCACAGCTATGACATCTTATACTACATTTTGATCTAAATGGCATTTTCTTGTTACTGGAACTGGAGATACTATTTACTATCTAAAAATGTGGCCTATTTGAAACTGTTGATTTCATTGTTTTGCTGCCATAATACAAATAAAGAATAAAAAAAAATAAAAAAAAAATGATGTCTTTGTGAAAAACTGAGAAGCGACAAAGCCGCTGTAAATGTTTATGGTGATCTTTGCTTGTGGCAGGAAGGTTTGGGTATGAAGTAAAACAATAAAACGTTGATCGAAGCATAGGATGGATACCTTGAAGACCACTTTATTCCCTGGTCAGTTAACAAGTTAATGTTTACTGAATACCCTGATCCTGATGAAAACATTAAAAAGTGAGCACAGGTAAAATATATGACTGTAGTTTAGTAAAACCACAGGCAGAATAAACTAGTGTAGAAGGAAACAATACATCTGCAGGGACTGGCAGACGCAAATGCCTGCCAAATTTGGCCACGGTTCCTTAAGATAAATAACATTTCATTGACGTGCTGTGCTGAAATTACATAAACACCAGAAATTACTGATCTGGGCCCCAGTGTTATGTGGGTTTCAACATTTTATGCAATCAATATTCTGACATCTGCAAACATTTTCTTTAGTGCTTCATGCCAGAAAAAGTACACGATTAACATCATCTAGTAAGTTTTGCAAAAAATCCAAGCTGAATAAGTTTGATTATACTAAAATAATCACTTTTCATCCAGAACCCTGATAAAAAAGCTGTTTTCTCAATACTATCACCTTATATGGAAAGGTTTAAAACATTGAAGTTGTAAACATGCATTACACTGCATATCTGAAGCAAATATTGTTTATTCTTTCACGTTGTTTTAGTGTATTTCTTTTTCATTTCTAATAGGATAGCACATAATACAAACACATCTTCATTAAAATTGTTATTTGTCTTTAGAAGAGATTAAGAAAATTAGTGGTACTCTGTTGCTTCTTTAAGCTTATAAAAGCTAGTTTGTGTTCTTTCATAAGCAGTCCGTTCTCGATGTATTTGTATGAAACACAAAATTGTATTTATAATAATTATAAAATGTGCCTTGTAATAAGTGATTTATTGTATCAAGACGTTCTGAGAAGTAGCATTACCATGTTGTGGGATATCTTCATACTTAATAAATGATAACAGTAACACAGATAATTATTGCTGCAATGGGAAGGAATTATTATAGAAAGATAAAAAACAGCCATTTCAATAAGAGAATTAATACATCCAACAAAAACCTAGAGTAGTGTTCTCCAACCCAGTCCTCATGAACCACAACCAGTCCAGGTTTCTTCAGCATCTCCATTGGAATAAAACAGGTGTAACCGCAGGTGGTTCCCTTATTTACCACTATAATGTCTTAAAGCATAGAATTTAGTAGGGCTAAGCATACAGATATCTTAGCCATAATTTTATATAGTTAGTAAGAGATCCTCTATTTAACATATATAAATAATTGAGAATACAATATAAAATAAGGATTGTCTTGGAAGCAATTGTTTTGTCTTTTAGATATTTATTATATCAAAATATAAATATAAAATCCATTATAGCAGAGTTTATAAGATTAAATTACATGCTTGCAAATATCATTAATAGGTTAACATACCCTTCTGAACATGTCATCATGTCAGCCTCTCTGTCATTTTAAGATGGAGCAGCGTCTGTCTCCAAGTCTCTCCTCTGTGTCTTAAAGGACCACTCTAGGCACCCAGACCACTTCAGCTTAATGTCAGCTTTATAAACGTAGCAGTTTCAGAGAAGGGCGGGAGGGGGACCCTGAGGGTGGGGGCACCCTTAGGGGACTATAGTGCCAGGAAAACGAGTATGTTTTCCTGGCACTATAGTGGTCCTTTAACATTTTAAAGTACACCTATTTATACCTTAGGTGTCTCCATTTTAGGGTTATCATAGTTCATTTACTTTATTCATTTTAGGACCTCCCTTAATTTGGCAAACATACAAGGCCATAACTAAAGGGTGTATACGTCAGGGAAATTTTCCTGACTTAGTTCAAGATGGCATCTTAAAGTCTGAATAGCTTATCTGTTGTTTATACTAAGTTGTAAGTGCACAGTCGTGGGAGATTCCCGGATTTGGGGAAGTTCCATTAACTTGGGGTTACAACAGTATATTGTGTACTGAAAGAGTCGTAGTATAGCCTTGAAGCTTGTTTATGCATTATTGTTATTGTAATTCGTCTGGGACAATATGGCGCAAACATATTATGCACTGAGGTTATTGCTTAAAGAAACATCTATGAAAAACAATATGTTCCATTTCTAACACCTTGTCAGTTTGCAATATCTCTTAAAGACAAAGTACACAGTTTAAGAAATACAACATTTCATTTTAAAACTTGTAATATTTGCATTTGCCCATAACACAGGGAAATACATAAATCCTGGACTGTTGGTGGTCCATGAGGACTGGGTGGCGGACCACTGGCCTAGAGGACAGGAGATAGTCATGGATTTGAGATTGCAACATGCAAACAGACATACATGCTGTGAATTTCAGGTAAATTCTGTTACTGACGGCCAAGACCAGAGCTGTCATTATCAGCCATTTACTATTATTTCCAGACATCCTGTTATCCTCAAAGAACAATCAACTGTTTGAAAATACTGACAAACACACATTGCATTAGTAATGCTCTGTATCTGCTATCTAGTCTCCCTGCTCATTCATAGTCTTAGTGAGCAGTGGTGTTAATAAAGTGCAGCAAATCCTGCCCCACTACCCCCCTAACATATCTCACCTCCTAACACACTGATCAGACACATTAAAACCACCCGCATTATATTGTGTTTGTCCCTGTCATGCTGCCAAAACAGCTCTGATGCATCGAGGAATGGACTCCACAAAGCCTTGGAACGTGTTCTGTTTAGTCTGTCACCAAGACATTAGGAGCAGATCCTTTAAGCCCTGGCAAGTTGAGAGGTGGATCCTCCATGGATCGGATTTGTTGTTCCAGCAAATCCCACCGACGCTCAATTAGATTGAGATCTGAGAAATTTGAAGGACATACAGTGCCTTGCAAAAGTATTCACCCCCCTTGGCATTTTTCGTGTTTTGTTGCCTCACAACTTGGAATTAACATGGATTGTTTGAGGGTTTGCATAATTTAATTTACAGAACATGCCCACAACTTTGAAGATTTTTGTTTTTTTATTGTGAAGCAAACAACAAATAGGACAAAATAACAGAAAAAGTCAACGTGCATAACTTTTCACCCCCCTAAAGTTAATAGTTTGTAGAGCCACCTTTTGCGGCAATCACAGCTCCAAGTCGCTTTGGATCTCTATGAGCTTGCCACATTTTACCACTGGGATTTTCCTCCTTGCAAAACTGCTCCAGCTCCTTCAAGTTGGATGGTTTGCGCTTGTGAACAGCAATCTTTAAGTCTGACCACAGTTTTTTTATTGGATTGAGGTCTGGGCTTTGACTAGGCGATTCCAACACATTTACATGTTTCCCTTTAAACCACTCAAGTGTTGCTTTACCAGTGTGTTTGGGGTCATTGTCCTGCTGGAAGGTGAACCTCCATCCTAGCCTCAAATCACGCACAGAGTGGTACAGGTTTTGCTCAAGAATATCCCTGTATTTAGCACCATCCATCTTTCCCTCAACTCTGACCAGTTTCCCAGTCCCGGCTGCTGAAAAACATCCCCACAGCATGATGCTGCCACCACCGTGTTTCACTGTGGGAATGGTGTTCTTTTGGTGATGTGTTGGGTTTGCGCCAGACATAGCATTTTCCTGATGGCTGAAAAGTTAAATTTTAGTCTCATCAGACCAGAGCCCCTTCTTCCATACATTTTGTGAGTCTCCCACATGCCTTTTCGCAAACTTAAAACGTGCCATTTTGTTTTTTGCTGAAAGTAATGGCTTTCTTCTGGCCACTGTGCCATAAAGCCCAACTCTATGGAGCGTACGGCTTATTGTCGTCCTATGTCCAGATACTCCAGTCTCTGCTGTGGAACTCTGCAACTCCTCCAGGGTTACCTTAGGTCTCTGTGCCACTTCTCTGATTAATGCCCTCCTTGCCCGGTCCGTGAGTTTTGGTGGGTGGCCGTCTCTTGGCAGGTTTGCTGTTGTGCCATGTTCTTTCCATTTGGTTATGATAGATTTGATGGTGCTCCTGTGGAGCATCAAAGATTTGGATATTTTTTTATAACCTAACCCTGACTTGTACTTCTCAACAACATTGTCCCTTACTTGTTTGGAGAGTTCCTTGGTCTTCATGGCAGTGTTTGACAGATCATGTGACACTTAGATTGCACACAGGTGGACATCATTTCACTAATTATGTGACTTCTGAAGGTAATTGGTTGCACCAGAGCTTTTTATGGGCTTCATAACAAAGGGGGTGAATACATGCACATGCCAATTTTCTTTTCTTTTTTTTTAATGTTTCATGTTTATTTTGTGAAAAGACATACCGTTGTACAATATTAAACATCATGAGGTAATCACATGAAGATTAGTGATGTCGCGAACTTTTCGCGAACGGTTCGCCACGAACCGTTCGCTGCGAACTCCAGTCAGCAGACACATCCCGGCCAATCTGCAGCAGACCCTCCCTCCCAGGCCCTCCCACCTCCTGGACAGCATCCATTCAAAATTGGCCGGGATGTGTCTGCTGACTGGAGTTCGCGGTGAACGGTTCGTGGCGAACCGCAGCGAACCTTTCACGAACCGGTCGCGACATCACTAATGAAGAGTAAATACAATAGGAAGGAAAAACTTTGCAATGATACAATTGAACAATGTAGCAGGAAAACAGTGTTGTAGTAGTACAACAATCTATACATTATTGGTGGCTACAAGAGATGGTCATTTATTCCCAGTGAGGTACCAGGTAAGCAAGGTTATCAATGCACAGAATGGTGGGCCAGTATGGGGGGAAGTCGCACTGGTGTGTCTGGTAAATTCCGTGGTACAGTTTGGCATCAATGCCAGTGGTGATCAGTTGGAGTGGTCAGGATTTGCCGGTTATGTATGCTTTTCATTAATACATACACTGTGGGAATAAACCAACTTCAGTATCGGTCACCTCTAGTTTCGGGGCTTACCAATGCAACAGAAGCCCTTTGTGGAGTGTGGGGGGGTTGGGGGGGGTGGTATTAAACTGGGAGAGGAAGAGGGTGGTGAGATGCTACGCGGTCCTATTGCGTTCAGTGTTTTAGCGCATTCACTCAGGTGTCACCATAGTCTTTGCCATCTAACCCGTTGGTGGGTGTGGCATGCGGTGCTTTCCTTGTGCTTTGGCTTGATTTGGTTGTTTTCTAAGGGGGAGGGGGGTCTTTCGGATAATGTGGTTTTTCCCATCCATTTAGACCAGGTTCTGTCATAATACGCTACGGTTCCACTGATTGTGTGCGCCATTTTCTCATAGTGTTGGGTGAGACTGACTTTAGCAATAACTAACGCTACGTCTGGTGCAGTGGTGGATTTCCATAGGGCGGCAATGCACGTTGTTGCAGCTAGTGATGTGGACGATCAGAGCTGCTTCATAGATCGTAAACCCTATGGGTAGCATATAGAGCAGATAGTGTTCAGGTACGAGTGGTAAGCGTTTTCCTAATTTTGATTCTATTAGGTCTTGGATTTGCTTCCAATAGGAGTCAAGCGCAGGGCAGTACCAGAATATGTAGCTCAGTGTGCCTACAAGTTGGCAGCAGCACCAGCAGACCTCCTGTGCTCCCGGGTATATTTGGGCTAATCTTTAGGGAGTGAAGTACCACCTCATCCATATTTTATAGGCTGCTTCTACATGGTCTAGGCAGCGTGTAGCTTTTTTCACTAGTGACATGGCTACAAGCCATCTACTTGGGTCAAATGTACAGTTTAGCTCTCTTCCCCATTGCAGCATATATTTCTGTTTTACCGGTCTGTCAACGTCTATATATTTTTCTAATTCCACTTCATCAACTTGGACTATTGTGTTCTGATCCATCACATAAAATTCAGATTAATAAAACATTGAATTTAAGGCTGTAATGTAACAAAACATAAAAAATGCCTAGGGGGTAAATACTTTTGCAAGGCACTGTAGCAACACCCTAAACCCTTTGTCATGTTCCTCAAACTATTCCTGAATAATTTTTGCAGTGTGGCAGGGTTCATTATCCTGCTGAAAGAGGCCATCAGGGAACATAATTGCCTTGAAGGGGTGCACATGGTCTGCAACAATCTCTAGCCAGTACTGGCTGCGGTAGGTGTCCACAGGCAGTTGAAATTCTAAAATTCATTTATTAAGCACTGTATTTGCTGTAATATTTTATTGTTATATTACAAGGACTTTGTGTGGTAGTGTATATATATTTGTGTATTACAAATTGCTTTTTATATGTCCAACTTTTAATTTTCCAATAAATAAATTTTTGAAATTCATCTGCCTGTTTTGCCTGTGGACACCTACTGAAGCCAGTACTGGCACCCTGAGGCTATTTACATGGAGCCTGACACGGCTCCATACTTGTGAGTGAAACCATAAAATCATAAAAAGATTAGAGAATTACTGTATACAAGCTTCGTGGGATTATGAAATGGGAAAGGGAGCGGAGCACAGAATTTGTATCCAGTGAATGGGTTACTGCTTTAAATCTGACAAAAAAAAAAAACAACTATTCATAGTATTTCGTTGTTTGAAAATGATCTAAACATTTTACACAGATGGCATATGACACCAGACAGGATAAGTAAGTTTCAACCCAACATTAATGATCTTTGTTGGAGATGCGAGAGAGAGAAACTGGAACTATACGGCATATATGGTGGGAATGTACCTGCCTATTACCTTTGAAGGTCAAGTTAGAAAATGTACTTACAAACCTACAAGTTTAGCAGTCCCATATTGAACTGACCCCTGTTTTGTCAGATGTGGTAAAGATGTAACTGAAGGTAATGGTAATGGTATCCTATGCATACAGTTACAAAAAAGCATCCTGATGCAGGAACGCATGGGAACGGCGTTCCTGCACTTTTTCCAAAGCAGAAACGCCATTCCCGCTAGTGATCCTGCAGGACCTGCCCTTCTACCTGCACACGGGGGCCCAGCACACTCTGTGTTCCCTCTCCAGCTGCTCACATTCGCGAGACCCGCGGCCATCAGAGCTTTGCCATGGGTTACCATGGCAACGCTCCACACAGCACGCAGGCGAGTCTCACGAGAGTTAGAGCTGGAGAGGGAACACAGAGTGTACTGGGCCCCAGTGTGCAGCGGCTGGCTCCCTCCATCGGACCACCAGGCAATCTCCCCCTCCCTGACAAGGTAAGAAGCAGGGGTGAATAAAATAAAATATGCACATACACAAATAAAAAAATGCTTCCTCCCAACACACACACACACACCACATTCACTATACACACTCTGCACTCATTACAAAGACACTACATTCATTATACACACTGCACTTACTACAAACACACTACATTCATTATACACACTCTGCACTCACTACAAACACAGTACATTTATTATACACACTGCACTCACTACAAACACTATACATTCATTATACACAATCAGCATTCACTACAAACAGTACATTCATTGTACACACTGCACTCACTACAAACACAGCAAAAAAAGGAGAACGGTTGATCCCAAATGCACAAGGCTATGGGAGCGACCGAATGGAGAGATCTATGGGTCTGCACTAGAAAATTACTTAAAATAAAAGTCTTTTATTATAGGGTAAAAAAATCCCCAAAAGAAAGGAAACTTACAAAAAACAACACTTCAAAACTAAAACACACAGGAGAGGATTCGGACTGGAGGCAGTATAATAATGATAGGAAAATACTATCGATTCAGGGAATCCAAGTAAAGGTAGAGAGATGTATAGGTATATATAAATGTCAGTAACTCTCTTAGGTATATAGCCCTGAGTAATCGTAGTATAATCAAAAGAGGAAAAAGTAGAAGTAATAAATAACTTGGCTATATATAGTAAAGAGATGGGTGTTGAGAGAAAAGTGGAAATGAAGGGATACATGGGGAGAACCAAAATAGCGAGCCCCAGATATCAACAACTTGCGATCGGGAAGCTAAAAGTTGTGAGAAAGATGTATGAAATGAATCCCCTATTACTGTATCCTTTACTAAATAATGCTACTAGAAGTTGTGAGTCAACTATAGATTGTTAGTGGGAACCCGCTCAATATCATACAGATGAGAGAGTACTCATATATATACAGCATATAGATCCAGGTATCTCAAATCCTGTGTCTTAACTGATAGCTTTGGTCTACAGTTGCAAACAAAATAAATTTTGCTCAGTGGTGTGCAACTAAGACAGGAGGCAATATTGTGAATATTGGGGACCCGCTCAATATCATGCGGATGATACACTTTGCAAGTCACACACCTTTTTTATTTTATATATTTATACCCAATTAGGGATTCAATAAAGTTGTAACAATTTATTTTCTTTGGGTTTTACAATTTCAGGCAATTCTTTACTTTATATTAAAACCTCTTTCGGGGACTGTTTTCTGGCTTGCCTCTTTTGTGTAGGTCCTCCTCAGCCCTTATTATCCTTTACATTGGGTTATGCCCATAATACCGTACAACCCAATACAACTTCGGTGAGGAGAACGTTCCTCAACTGACGCTGTATATTCCTCTGTAGTGCAGTCAACCTCCTGTGCTTGATAACATAGCTGCAGAAACCGTTATAGAGAGTGTAAAACACAGTGCTGTTCCAATCCTTCATGTGTCTGCATGAGAGGCTGGACAGGAATAGGAAGGGATCACTTCCCATCTGCCCACTAACAATCTTTCATACAGGAAATGCCTTGCAGGAGGAGCTGGGACAGCACCAAGTGACTTCATGCATATCTGTTATTAATTATAGGAGACTCCCTTTTCCTAAACAAACCTTTTCCTTAGCCCCGTATTTAACCCCTTAAGACCGGAGGGCGTACTATTACGCCCTATTTTAGGCGGCTCTAAACGCCGCCGGGCGAAATAGTACGCCCTCTGGTCTTTCATTATTTACCTGGTCGCCGGCGATCGTGGTTGGGGGACTCCCACGGAGCTGCCCCGCAGCAGATCTTGCTCCTGGCAGCCACCCCGGCCATGTGAGAGTGAGGTCCTTGTGAGGACCTCACAATCACATGGCCGGGATAGCTGGCTGCAGCATTGCCAGCAGGGGGACTGCCTGTAATGACAGTTAGTCCCCCTGCTGGCTGGAAATAAAATAAAATTAATAAAAGTTAAAAAGCGTAAAAAATAAATAAATATATACTTAGATTATATATATATATATATATATATATATATATATATATATATATACACACACACACACACACATATACACACATATATACACACACATACATACATACACATATACACACACACATGCATGCATACAAACACATACACTGTCTAGGTGTATTTTACTATTATTGATTAAATATATATAATTATTGTTATATATAATAAAAAAAATTTATATGTAAATACGTTAAAAAATAAAATTAAAAATAAATATATAGATGTGTGTTATTTCATTCTAACTGTATTGTGATAATATATATTTATATCAAAAGTAGCACAAATGCCAGGTTTTGTTTACATTTTGTTTCGTTCACAACGTGTACATTTGGCTCCGTCCTTAAGGGGTTAAAAAACGTAGAGCCTAAACATGCAAAACCGTTTATATTAAGCACATCTTAAACACCCCATGTGGCGAGATCCTGCTTACATCGCATTGGAGCAATAGGCAATTTAATGCTTTTTTAAAAATGACTGTAGTAAATCACACTGCATAACAGCCTATGGGTATTTAAACACCCATTTAAAGAGCAGTATCCAGCTCATGTGTCAGTCTGGGGAAACTAAAGAAAAAAAATACAAAAAAACACCAAGGATAGAGGACTACCAGTGAGTAGGAACCACCTTCCATTGGACCACCAGGGATCATATCCCCATGACTTACAAAATGCAAGCATTAAAAGGACCACTGTACGCACCCAGACCACTTCAGCTTAATGAAGTGGTCTGGGTGCCTGGTCCAGCTAGGTTTAACCTTTTTTTGCTGTAAACATAGCAGTTTCAGAAAAACTGCTATGTTTACCTATGGGTTAATCCAGCCTCTGGTGGCTGTCTCATTTACAGCCGCTAGAGGCGCTTTTCACTGTGATTTTCACAGTCAGAAGGCGCTTGCGTCCATAGGAAAGCATTGAGAATGCTTTCCTATGGACTGGATGAATACGTGCGGCTCTGGCCGCGAATGCTCATTCAGCCGATGAAGGAAGAAGAGGGAGGAGAGTCCCAGCGCTGAGGTAGCCCGACGCTGGAAAAAAGGTAAGGGTTTAAACCCCTTCCTCCCCCTTCAGCGCCACGGGAGTGGGGGTACCCTCAGGGCACTATAGTGCCAGGAAAACTAGTATGTTTTCCTGGCACTATAGTGGTCCTTTAATGGAGTTACTCAAATCACATACAGCCAGCACACACAGCCAGGACAGACCAAGCAACGTGAGCAGTCACCGCGCAGCACACACCGCAAGAGAGAGACTGTAGGAGGGCATAGAGTTAAACACTTAGACCACTTGTAATAATAGCAACATCTTATAAAGTATTGTGGAGAAATTACAAGGGACATTCAAGCCAAAATAGCTGACGGAGACTTTTTAGTTAAGCGTGCCTTTTTCTGGGTGACACCATGCTGGAGAGGGAAAAGTTTTCAGGTTTGTATTTAAATTATACATTTGGTGGAAAATTAACCAGCATGTTTAGCTTGAAAATGGTGACACTTGCTCTTTGTGTACTAGAATAAAATTTGAATAGTCAGCAAGATGGCCTTTGCAATTTTAGTTTAGTTTAATGTTGAACGCCAGTTACACACTCCTTTTGTTGTGTGTGTATATTCTCGACTTCCAATTCAGACTCTTGCTGACACTTCTCGTATGCGGTCTTCCATACTGAATGACCGGTTAAATGTTGTGATCTCTCCAGACAGTATCAGAAAAATGTGAGGTGTATAAAAGGCAAATCCCTAAAAGATTTCCAGAAGAATGCACATTGGTCAGTATCTGTAAACTAAAGCTGCAATTAATAAAATCTAATCAAAAAGAGTTTAAAATCTTGCACTAAGGATGTGACTTTACAGAAAAAATGAAAGAAAAACACTTAGCAATTACACATTCTTTATTACAATTTTAAATATATTTACAAAAATGTATTTTAAAAAAAATGTAAAAAGTTAAATATCTGGCGTTGGATGAACTATATTACACTTAACATTTGTGATCTGCAAATTAAAGCGGCATTGTCATCCCCCTTGAAAAATTAGTACTTTGTAAGGATAGAATCTTTATGAAATACTCATTTTGATCATATTGCAGTTTCACTGAAATTACAATTCAATTAACAGATATACTTAGACAAAGTAGGGACTACTTTGTCTCTGTATATTTCCTCTGCCTGATTCTTCTAGACATTGGGTGAAGCTAATGCCATCTAAAAGTGTCAATTCACCAGGAGCTGAAGAGGACGCTTGAGCACGAGCCAGAGTACAGTACTGATTTTGGCTCCTGGATCCGAAGCGCCAGGAGCAGAAGAGGACTCTCACGCATGCGCAAGAGTACAGCAGTGACGTTGGCTCCTGAAGCTGAAGAGAACCCGCTGGAAAAATATGGCTACACAGGTGAGGGGCAGATTTAGAACCCAACTTTACCGGCCCCCTCCCAAACTCTGAATTCTGCATTGTGCTTAGATAGTGCCGTTTATAAAACAACAAAAAAATCAGACTATATGAAAAAGTGGATGGTTTAAAGCTTCTTCTGCAGTGATCCTTGTAGCTGGATTCATATCAAGAAGTCTATCTAACAGATGATATGCCTCATCAGGAACTCTGTCCCACCCATTCATATTGGATTGTTCAATGTCCATGCTTTCTGCCTGGGATTCATGTTTGTGAGTGGAACCTGGAAGAGATGCAGTATGTGTGTCATGGTCAAACCACCCATCTTCCTTCTCCAGTATTTGAATTTGTAACTCAGCACGCATCCTTTGTAGTTCATCTTGTTCGGCAAATTGCATGGAGGCTGAGCACACATTTCTTAAACTTTCACACAAAGTTCGTAAATTCTTTGCAGGGAGTTCTTTGCTACAGGTAATGGTTTTACCTAAAATAAAGAACACAAATGTTAAGTCATAAACATAGAGCCATCTTCTAGATCAGTGGTTCCCAACCTTTTTTCATTTAAGTACCCCATGGCAGCCCATTTCCATAAATTGTACCCCTCATATCAGTGAAATGTTTTTTATTAATATAGTTTATTATTAATATAGTTGCAGTTATTTCAAGTTTATATGCTTTTCTCTGCCCCAGACTCCCTTTGCCCTGTGCTCTCCCTGTTCCTCCTGTGCCCCAGGCACTCACTTCTCCTCCAAGCTCCCCCTGCTACTCACTTTGGTGATAGACACACTGACACAAATGCAGATACACAGATACAAACACCGATGCAGATATACAAAAATCACACAAAAACACAGATGCACAGACACAGATACAAACACTGACACACAGATCCAAGATATGACACACTCACAGAGATACAGATACACACATGCAAATACATACACACAGTGTCACAGATGCAAACAATGATACTGATGGACAGATATATAGATACAAATACTGACACACGTACAGATTTACAGACACACAGATCCCTCTGTTGAGCGATCACATGGCTGTGGGGTCCTAATTCGCTATGGGGAGACTGCCTGGGCTGTCAGGCAGTCTCCCCACACCGGGAGCAACAGCGATTGCCGCCAGGGGAACGACGGCGATTAGGTAAGTACATAATACCGTTATGACGGTTCAGGACTGTTACCGGTCCTCAAGGGGATTTTTCCAATGACTGTCCTGAACCGTCAACGATCGTGAAGGTGTTAAGGACTGAACCAAATGTACACGTTTTGATTAAAATAAAACGTAAACAAAACATGGAATTTGACTACATGTCTGTTAAACCATAATTCACCTATTTTGTATTAAAGGGACACTATAGTCACCTAAACAACTTTAGGTTAATGAAGCAGTTTTGGTGTATAGAACATGCCCCTGCAGCCTCACTGCTCAATCCTCTGCCATTTAGGAGTTAAATCCCTTTGTTTATGAACCCTAGTCACACCTCCCTGCATGTGACTTGCACAGCCTTCCATAAACACTTCCTGTAAAGAGAGCCCTATTTAGGCTTTCTTTATTGCAAGTTCTGTTTAATTAAGATTTTCTTATCACCTGCTGTTTTAACCCCTTAAGGACGGAGCCAAATGTACACGTTGTGAACAAAACAAAATGTAAACAAAACCTGGCATTTGCGCTACATGTCTGTCCAACCGTAATTCACCTCTTTCATAGTAAATGCACCTACCCTTATTATATATCATTTTATTCAGGGGAAACAGGGCTTTCATTTAATATCAAATATTTAGCTATGAAACATAATTTAATGTGAAAAAAATGGGAGAAAATACGATTTATTTGGATTTTTTTAGTTCTACGTGACATTTTAACGGTCAGTGTCATAATACTGTTTGCTTTTACTGCAATAAAATACACATATTTGTATTCAGCAAAGTCTCACGTGTAAAACAGTACCCCCTATGTACAGGTTTTATGGCGTTTTGGGAAGTTACAGGGTCAAATATAGCACGCTACATTTGAAATTGAAATTCGCCAGATTGGTTATGTTGCCTTTGAGACTGTATAGTAGCCCGGGAATGAAATTTACACCCATAATGGCATACCATTTGCAATAGTAGACAACCCAAGGTATTGCAAATGGGGTATGTCCAGTCTTTTTTAGTAGCCATTTGGTCACAAACACTGGCCAAAGTTAGCGTTAGTATTTGTTTGTGTGTGAAAAATGCAAAAACGCCAATTTTGGCCAGTGTTTGTGACTAAGTGGCTACTAAAAAAGACTGGACATACCCTGTTTGCAATACCTTGGGTTGTCTACTACTGCAAATGGTATGCCATCATAGGGTAATTTTCATTCTTGGGCTACCATAGGGTCTCAAAGGCAACGTAACCAATCTGGCTAATTTTAATGTGAAAAAAATGAAACACAAGCCTTATATTTGACGCTGTTACTTTTTAAAACACCATAAAACCTGTACATGAGGGGTACTGTTGTACTCGGGAGACTTCGCTGAACACAAATATTTGTGTTTCAAAACAGTAAAAAGTATCATAGCAATAATATTGTCCGTTTAATGCTGTTTGTGCGTGAAAAATGCAAAAAACGTCACTTTTACTGGCGATATCATCGTCGTAATACATTTTACTGTTTTGAAACACTAATATTTGTGTTCAGCGAAGTCTCCCGAGTAGAACAGTACCCCCCATGTACAGGTTTTATGGTGTCTCGGAAAGTTATAGGGTTAAATATAGTGCTAGCAAATTAAATTCCCTTTACTTTCGGCATGTGTTGTCATGCAGGTCCTGCTAATTGTAATTAATTAAGATACCTAATTATGTAAAAATATTACATAAATATATATGTAGAATCAATATATGTATATATATACGTATGTGTATATATATGTATATATCTATATAATTTTTAAAAAATATTTTTATTTATATATAGGTATATATAGTGATATATACACGTATATATTTATGTGTATAAATATATATATTATTTCGTTCTATGTGTATTTTGATATATATATATATATATATATATATATTAATTTCACAATACAGTTAGAACGAAATAACACACATCTATATATTTTTTAATTATTTATTTTTAATTATTTTTGTAATTTTATTTTTTAACGTATTTACATTTTAATTTTTTTTATAATATATATAAATATATATATAACAATAATTATATATATATTTAATCAGTATCAGTGTACGTGTAATTTGATATTAATATATATATATAATTATATATATATTAATAGTAAAATACACCTAGACGGTGTACATGTGTGTATGTATATGTGTATATATATACTTTGATCATATATATATAATATATATATATGATCTAAGTATATATAATTTTATTTTTTTACACTTTTAACTTATTTTACTTTTATTTTCAGCCAGCAGGGGGACCCCCTGTAATTACAGGCAGCCCCCCTGCTGGCAATACAGAAGCCAGCTATACCCGGCCATGTGATTGTGGGGTCCTCGCTAGGACCCCACTCTCACACGGCCGGGGGGCTTCCTGGAGGACGGTCGTGCCGCGGGGGGCTCCCTGGGAGTCCCCCCCACCGCGATCGCCGGCGTGGGACCGCCGGCGACCGGGTAAGTACAGAAAGACCGGAGGGCGTACTATTACGCCCGGCGGCGTTTAGAGCCGCCTATTAGAGGACGTAATAGTACGCCCTCCGGTCTTAAGGGGTTAATAGATTGCTAGACCCTGCAAGAGCCTCCTGTATGTGATTAAAATTCAATTTAGAGATTGAGATACAATTATTTAAGGTAAATTACATCTGTTTGAAAGTGAAACCAGTTTTTTTTTCATGCAGGCTCTGTCAATCATAGATAGGGGAGGTGTGGCTAGGGCTGCATAAACAGAAACAAAGTGATTTAACTTCTAAATGACAGTGAACTGAGCAGTGAAATTGCAGGGGAATGATCTATACACTAAAACTGCTTTATTTAGCTAAAGTAATTTAGGTGACTATAGTGTTCCTTTAAGCACACCCACACTTATTATATATCATTTTATTCAGGTGAAATAGGGCTTTCATTTAACAAAATATTTAGCAATGAAACAATTTAATATAACTAAAAAAAAATTGAGAAATTAAGAAATTGTTATTTTTAGTTCTGCATGGCTTTTTTTTTTTGATTCTTTATTTTTGTGTTGCAATTATTTTACACATGCTTTTGCAATGCCACAACAGCGGTATCAAGAATAGTAAAGAACATACAGGTACATGGTGTATGATTACCGCACACATTTTTAGAATTAGTAAATTAAGCAGCAGAGTCACAGGCTTATCCAACAAGTCTAAATTATTTGTAGTGAGTCATCTTCATGTATTATCCATGGATGATCATGCTAAAGTAAGTTGTATACTAGGCTTTTACATCAGTGAAATGATTAGGAAAACCAAGGAGTGATGCATGTACAGTGCTCGTTATACTGACTAGGTGCATTAAGTAAGTGTTTCGCAAGCTTAAACTAAACTGACAAACAAAAGTTGTACACCATATTAATTAGAAATGTTTAAATCTGGAATGATAGATTATTGTGATGCCACGGCATCGTCAGACAGGATTGGTTTCACCGCAGGTAGCCTCTGGTGGTGAGAGCAGAGGGGATGGGTGGCGGAAAGGCCGCGACCGGGTAAGGAGCGATTAGTGCTCTCCAGGTAGATTTAGTCCCAGGGTCAGCCCGTGCCACCCCAGCCCTTGCCATCTCTCATAGCCGGATCGGTCAGTCTTGGGTCGAGGCTAGGACAGGGCCGGAGCAGTATGTTTCACTGTTGTGCTACAGCCGCTGCATTCTGTGTGCTGGAGGGGTTGAGTAAGGTTTCTCGGCGCCGCATGTCCTGGGGCACTCCCCTCTGATTGTCATTGTGAGTTTATTGCCACCGTCCTTTTCAGCTTCCGTCACTCAGTCGCTGTACAGAGCCATTCCTGGCCTGTTTGCTGCCCGCTGCTCTGGTTTGTGAGGCAGCGTTGTTTGCATGGGACGTCGTGGTGTGGACTTCCGCCATTTTAGGTATGCAGAGTGTTGTTGCTTCCTCCCGCCTGTGTACCGTGACAGGCTTGTGCAGATGCCGTGGTGGACCGTGATGACCCCCGACGGTCCAAAGGGGGAGGGGAGGGTCTGCAGGACTTGGAGACCGGCCGCATCCCCCGCCCCGCATCAACTGCTAGGCCGCAAGGACCTGCCTCGGCTAGTGCGTCCGAAAAGTCCATGATGCCCCAGTCTCGTCCCCAAGAGGGCTCCGTGGGGTGGGTAAGTGTGGAACCCGGTTAGCTCGTCACGTGTAAAACAGTACGCCCTATGTACAGGTTTTATGGTGTTTTGGGAAGTTACAGAGTCAAATATAGCAGGTTACATTTTTCTTTTTTTTTTTTCACATTGAAATGTGTCAGATTTGTTACGTTGCCTTTGAGACCGTATGGTAGCCCAGGAACGAGAATTACCCCTATGATGGCATACCATTTGCAATAGTAGACAACCCAAAGTATTGCAAATGGGGTATGTCCAGTCTTTTTTAGTAGCCACTTAGTCACAAACACTGGCCAAATTTAGCATTAATATTGGTTTGTGTGTGAAAAATGCAAAAAAAACAAATTTGAACCCCAATTTTGGCCAGTGTTTGTGACTAAGTGGCTATTCCCCCTGCTAGCATTGCTATGGACGGCTACTCCATCCTTGTGATCGTGAGGTCCTCACAAGGACCTCGCGATCACATGGCCCAAAAGGGCCGGATCAGCCAGGTAAGTCCCCATCACGATCGCTGGTGATCAGGTAAGTCCCCTGGATGGCGTGGAGGTGCTATGCTGCCTGCTGGCGTTTAGAGCTGGGTCCTCAAGGACGGAATAGCACACCCGGCATCTCTAAAGGGGTTAATGTAGAATGAAAATAAGAGTGTTTCTTATAAGACTGTCTTTATATTGTTTTTATGAAAGAAAGAACTGGGCTCAAGCTGTGCCTTTACAGCAAGGAATATCATGCACAAAATACACAGCATACTTTAAAGGAAATGTTTAGTTAGCTACTGATAATGCAAATACTCACAAATGTAGTCTCATACAAACAACAACTAAAGTGCATTTGGTAGGCTTAGACTTAAATTCATACGGTGTTTTAGCAGCTCAGCCAATTATTGGCCTCCTATTATCTGTATAGTTGCAAAACAATACTAAGGGGAATTGGAAGAGAAGAGGATTGTGAAAGGGGTGGGGGGTCATATCAGCATTTTAGCGCACACTGGTGTCTACTTACAGAGGTTGATATATACATAGTACTTCTAACGTAGAAGTTACTTTGTGAAACTAGATGGTTTGGCTAAGGGGGCATGGTTATGTGTACAAAGTTCTAGTGTCTTATATTAAAAAAAGTGTCACAAAAGGAACCTGACGGGGGCGGAGCCTGACTGCGAGACGGGCTAGACACCATTTCTGAGAGCGCCTTCCCGGCGAGCAAAATCCGCTGTAAATCAAACAAACAGACCCCATCCAAACTTGAAAGCAGCGGGTACAGATCGGGGACATCCCGAGGCACCGACAGATGCCTTTTCAATATACCCAGAGGCAGACCAAACTGAAAAAGAAGACCGGGGCCTACTTCACGCTGACCTCGAGGCACTATTTGGCGGAGCGGGCGCACATAAGGCAGCTGAGACCCCGGCTTACCCGGCAACAACTCTCCACAGTCCTACACCAGCAATGGGGCAACGCTCACAGAGACCTCAAACTTCCCAGGCAACGGACCAGCAGGACATTGGAACTCTCCTACAACGGCAGGTACCATCCAAAATGGCGTCCGCTAATGGCCCTGATCCCCATGCAACCCCTGACATGCCAAGCCAGACACACATCCCAGCAACACAGGGGGACCCACACTCCATGACTGGGGACATCCCTGGAGGCACAGCCCCTGCCACTTAGCAGGATCTCCACAATATGCAAAATACCTTGCTGGAAATACAGAGGCTCTTAACTGCAGACATGTCCTCCCTGAAATCTAACATGCAGCAGCGCAGTGACAGGACAACCCACACCGAAGGGGACATTGGGAAACTTCAAAATGAAGTAGCTGAACTGAAAACCGCAATGGTCCACTTAAAAACTACACAACAGGCTATGTCAATTCAAATGACGGCACATGAGGATAGACATCGTCGTAATAACCTAAAAATCTGCGAGATCGATGCAGAGGAACTACCTCACTACACAAGAAGACTGATTGCATCATTATTACCGCCAGCGCTAGCCAAAAAATTCACTATCAGTGGACTGTACAGACTGCCCACCATCACTAAGACGGCAGCCTCAATCACTGGTGACGTCATCCTCCGATGCAATAAATTACAAGATAAGGGCCAGATCATGGCAGCAGTGAGGGATAAAACCCCATTACCATTTGAAGGATCGCACCTAACCCTCTACCAGGACCTCACTAAAACTACTTCAATGGCGTAAATCACTGCAGTCACTCACCAGCCGCCTGCGCTCTGCGGTGGTAACACACAGATGGACCACGCCAAGATCCCTACTAATAACACACAATGGGACGACCCACAAGCTCACAAATGAATCGGAGGCACCTGCAATACTCTACACAATGGGCCTTACTGAAACACCAACCGCAACCTCTGCTCCCCAAGTCCAACACACCTGGGACCCTGAATCAATGATCCCATTCATACCAAGAACCACACCTACTACCTGACTGATCAAGAAAAGGGCGCAACTATCCAACACCGAGGAACGAACTTTAACAGACCACCAAGAATATTGGTTTATATTATGCGTTATACTAACCTCTGTTCAGATTTCTCTTCACTTACTGGTTACCCCACTCATACCCGTTCTACATACTAACAGACCCAGGGAGGGGCAGTCTCAGAAGCACCTCGCATAACACATGATATACACCCTACCACTACCCAGTATACATACTAAACAGTCCCGGGGAAAGGCAGCCTCAGACCCGTCTCGCACACACACGAGATACACCCACAAGAGGTGTACAACACCCCCCCGATACCCCCTTGGTTAGGGGTACTTACCTACTAGGGTAACCGAAACAAGCCCCAGGTCATCACAACTAATACCTTGGTTACCCACACGCTTCCCTCATCAACGCACTCATAACTTAACACAATGCTACAACAAAACCTACTAGTACTCCCATGTAAAAACAAAATGTGCGAATGTTTAATAAGATGTCTTGTTTACGAACCCATTACCAAACCTTGTTACCCGGCATTACAGTTACAGTGCCCGTCCTGGCTGTTGGGGCCGGCTGTGATCATGTAAAAATGAAAACGCACCAAAAATAAAGAATTAAAAAAAAAAAAAAAAAGGAACCTGACAGTTCGACATGTCAGTTGCATCCATTTTACACTCTTGAGCAGATTTGTATTTAAATAAATACAAGTAACAGCTTACTTACCAAATGTTTTTGCTGCTTGAATTGTCTCTTTTGAACCGCGAATTGTCATAATTTGCGCCAATGCATTCATATCATCTGGAGCATTGAAAAAGTGGTATCTACCACTAAGCAGGGAAAGAAAGATGACGCCTGCAGACCACATGTCAATAGCTTAAAGGAAAAGAAAAAAATTATAATTACAAAAAGGTGTTATGATTTTGACATATTTGCATTGATGAACCCAACAATGCTTGCTCTGAATTTTCTAACTGAAAAGCACTATTTCTGGGAGATATGTTTCTCACGTTAAATCTAGCTTATCTGATTACTGTCACATACGCAAAAAACAAAAATCTCTCTTATCCATTTGTATCAAGAATTATATAAATGGATAAGAAAAGAAAAAAAAAATGAACAAAGAAATCTTTAACCAGGGAGATGTAACAAAGACAATTACAAAGAAATACTACACACATTTCATAGCAGAATGTAAAGCCAAAATAAAAACAACATTTCTCACAATATTCTTTCAAAAATGGTTTCCTTTTTGTTTTGTGTTTTAAGAGTAATTAAGACTAGTAGAAACCTCTATATAAATGTGCACACCAGAATACAAATCTGACTGTTTTCTTCATGTCAATTTTATTGCTACCAAACACTAAATAACATTTTGGAATAAGATGGACAATTAACATTCACAGAAGGCTTGCAAAGTGTATTAATATAAAGGGTTACAAATCTGTATACCAGTATTTTTACGTAAGACTTAAAAACTTGGCAGTATCTTAGAACAGAGATTTTCATTTAAAATAAGATGTTGCATTCATTTATAGGCAAAATGAGTACAACCGTAGCATTTGTTATGGTACAGACTATGTAAAACCATTTTTAAAATATATTTGCTTTCATACATGTATTAGATGTACACAATTTTTGGCATTAAATGCATGTAATTTACTCTACTTCACCAAGTGATTTTCTTTATTTCAATGCTATCAAATGACAAAATATCAAATTTGATTATACAATGCTGTACAGCAATTATCTTTTAATAAAAGTATGTAAATTATTTGTTCCTTTACAAAAATGTGCAAAGGATTCCCTGTGTTTTTACAATGTTCCCAAATAAAAAAAATAAAATAAAAAAAATGAATTCAATAAAAAAATAAAATACCTCCACCGTCTATAGGAAAATAACTGAATATTTGATAACAGGTACATTTTACAATTTTTTTTTTTTTAACACATGTTCATGTTTAATTTAAGACAAATTAAACATTAACGTGAATTTGTGTTAACAAAATTATAAAAAGTTCCCCAAATTGTGCAAAGACTCCAGACTGTGACAGTGTCACTTTAAATCCTCTTACCTCTTATTCGTCTTCAGTAGTGGTCTTTTCGGGCAGAGAAAATGCAGCTCTGCAGGAGTGTCCATCTTTAACAAGTAATTGCACGTATTGGGTATGTAGGTTATACTCACGCAGATTAATTTTATATTCCGGTTGCATTTTTAGGAAACTTCATTCCCAAACTTAATATATAATTTATATTTTTATTAACTTTATTTTTTATTTTATTTTACAGTTGCAGGGAGACTGCCTGTCAGCACAGGCAGTCCCCCTGCAGGCAGACACATAGACACCTATTGTGACCATGTGATTGCTCTGTTGAGCGATCACATGGCCCCAGGGGTCCTAATCCACCATGGGGAGACTGTCTGGGCTGCAGGCAGTCTCCCCACAAGGGGTGCACCGCCGATCGGGTAAGCAAATTGGACAGTTAGGACGGTTCAGGACCGTCACCGGTCGGCAATGCAAAAATGCCGATGACGGTCCTGAACCGTCCCCGGCCATGAAGCGGTTAATATAACCCGGAGCAACATTATAAACAAAGTTGTTGTTTAGTCATATGACAGTTGTGCATGCCAGCTTTCAAATAAATAAAATACCACAGTGGTTTAGTGGGCTGAACCTAATGCCCATGAAACATATGCAAAAATAAAATGACATCTTGCATATGTTTAATGGTAGACATTATATTATTAAAAATGCATGGACCCCCATTAAAGGCATATCAGGGCATTTTACATCTACTATATCTAAATTGTCTATTAGTAATTCTTAGCCACGAACATCTGGAGACAAGAACGGAAAGATAAGGATGGATAAAAGGGGCTTTGGTACTGTGAAGCAAAGTTGTAAGAGACGTGGTTTACTCTTCACACAAACCTCTGATGCGAGATAATTCCCCATCTTAGAGCAGTATGAGAATACTTTTAATTAGATGTAGTGGAGTTGAGCGGTGGTTGAAAACAAAAACGGATGCGGCCATGACAGTGCCGCTTTAACCCCTTAAGGACTGAGCCAAATGTACACGTGATCAAAACAAAACCTCGAATTTGACTATATGTCTGTTCAGGCGTATTTCACCTCTTTCATATTATGTGCACCCACACTTATTGTCTATCATTTTATCCAGGGGAAACAGGGCTTTCATTAAACATCAAATATTTAGGTATGAAAATTTAATATGAATATTAAAAAAAAGGAGAAAAGAATTTTAAAATTTGTTTTAGTTCTACGTGACATTTTAACTGTGAATGTCATAATACTGTTAGCTTTTACTGCAATAAAATACACATTTGTATTCAGCGATGGACTTTCGGCCTGGGTTGTCAGGCAGTTCCAGCAAATTGTAATTAATAAAATTATTACATAAATAAATACGTGTATACTTATGTATATAGATATATTTATTATTTCGTTCTAGGTGTATTTTGAGATATATATATATAGAATTTATTTAATTTTAAAATAAAGTCAGAACAAAATTACACATTTATTTAATTTTTTAAAACTTCTTTAGATATTTATTTTATATATATAATATGATTATATTTAATCAATATCACTCTACGTGTATTTTGATATTAATATATAATTATATATATGAATATTAAAATACACTTAGACAGTGTATGTATGTATGTATGTATGTATGTATGTATGTATGTATGTATGTGAGGTCCTCGCAAGGACATCGCGATCATAAGTCCCAGGGGGGCTGGAATGGAAGCAGGGGGACTCCCTGGGATGCCAGATGAGTCCCCCCACCGCGATTGCCGGTGACCGGGTAAGTACATAGGACGGCTTGGATGTTTTATGCCGCCCGTGTTTAGAGCCAGGTCCCCAAGGACGGCATAGAACGCCCGCCGTCCTTAAGGGGTTAAGCAATTTTTTGGGTAGTCTTGGGACAATTTTGACAGGCTTACCAGATTACTAGAAATAGAGATTAGTTTTGACATTCTTTTGCAATATACTATCGATGTCAACACACATTGTATTGCAGGATCATATTGACATGAATGTAGGAGATAATATAAAAGAATACTTACCAGTAGTTTGATTCGGACACTTTGTAAGGACTTCTGGAGCTCGAAATCCTGGAGTGCCAGCCCTCGGGGCAACTTGTCTGCTCCTTTAAAGATAGGTTATCTACATTAAAATGAACACAAGCCTTGTCCTCTTTTTGTACATAAGTAAACAAGTACCAATGCTATTCTGAGATGCAACACATTTGCGATTAAGGATTTTTTTGGCACTTTTTCTGTTTTCATTCTACAACAATTTCACCCTTTCTGTTTAAAGTGCTCCTGTGTGTGTGTGTGTGTGTGTGTGTGTGTGTGTGTGTGTGTGTGTGTGTGTGTGTGTGTGTGTGTGTGTGTGTGTGTGCACACAAACACACACACACTACAGCTTTCTTTCGATACCCTACATGTATACATAACACAATATAAAATAAACTTTTTTCTCAGATAGATATGAATTCTCAACCCTATAGTGTTAAAAACACATGTAGCCTCACTGGCCATACTTGCACCCCCTTAAATAATAAGAAAACTCACCTTTTTTCCTAGCCCAGTGAGTGTCTGCACCCCTGATTCACCTCCCTGGCTGCGGACATTAACAGAACTGATTATCTCAGCCAATTACAGTGCCAAACACCGCCAATCAGCATCACCTCATAGAGATGCATTGATTCAATGCATCTCTACGGAGAGCGTGGAGCCATTGGACTAATCCAGGAAGCACCTCTAGTGGCTGTCAGAGAAGTAGCCACTAGAGGTGTTCCTAGGCACAAATGTAAATAATGCCTCTTCTCTGAAACGGCAGTGTTTACAGCAAAAAGTCTGCAGGAACAGACTATACTCACCAGAACAACTACATTAAGCTGTAGTTGTTCTGGTGACTATAGTGCTCTTTTCATAATTTCTGCACACCAAATGCAACTAAGAAGACCAACAGAAAATAGATTCAATAATTTGTTAAAATGCCCAAAATATCTAGGATTTCAAATAATTTTTAAAGATCTAAAATAATAAATATTGCAAGAACGGAAAACTTTGAAAAACTTGGCATCGGATATTAAAACTTTAATAGTAGTCAAAGAAACCAAAACCGCTACACAAAAGTATTTATATTTGTAAAATGTACATCCCCAAGTTATTTAACTAAGAGCATTTTGATACTTTAAATTTACTCTAAATACAAAAGGATGCACGCCAAACTAATAAATCAATCACTTTATTGTACAATCAAATAGCCTCTATCACTATAGCCTCTATCATTGGTGAGCTCTAGTAATTATGTATTTGTTGTAATATTTGATTGTAAAATAAAGTCATTGATTATTCGTTTGGTATGTATCCTTTTGTATTAAGAGTATTGATTTTTAAGGAATGCCTCTTGGGGATAGCACCCTTTCATAATTTATCTGTACAACCTTTACCAATTTTTGATTTATTGATACTTTTCATTTAACAATTTTATCACGAACTTGGTCCAAATAAATAAAAGTTTGTTTCCCAACACGTGTTTTATTTTGGAGAAATTCACAGACCATGTGTGTTCCACTATTGTAATCACCGCATATTTGTAGTTTGCTACTGTTCTCGATTATAATACCTTACATTTATTCTCTAATCCAACCACTAATTTGATCCATAATTTAACCACTAATACCACTTTAGAGGGAATCCATCTGCTGAGGTCAGTACTGATATCAGCAGAGGGATTTCCTAGCTCACATAGTACAGAGCGGTCTCTGAGAGCACTATACTGTGAGATTGCAGCATGAGAATGATCGATGCAGCAGGCTCTTTTCAGACACTGGGGCTCTCCCTGTCACTTGGGGCACAGTCAAAATCACCATAGCTGAGCAAGATTGTTCAGCCGCAGTATTTAAAGGGCCAAGTGCAACACTTCACTGTCAGTCTAGGGCCTCTAACTATGGTCTTAGCTGACAGATGGGACCCCTCAGGTATCCAATGAATTCAACCCTTTCTAGTACATTTAATAAATGACAGTCTATGCCATCAATGCACAGTACTGCATAGATCGTAATGTGGTCCTTAAGTGGTTAAGTCATTAAGAGATGATCGTATTCTCATCTAATGAATACAATCCTTTCCCTTTCTTAGGACAATGTTGCCATGCTGTGATATTGTGGAGGTTCTTTGTGATATATACCATTTTCCCATGTACAATCATTTAATTATGTAGAAAATGATGTCTTGGGTTCCATCATTTGTAAATGATTTGACAGACTACAGGCAGATGGTATCAGGGGACTCCTGAAACAATAACCACTAGACTGTGCATAATGTAACTTTAGTAACATAAAACAAAATAAGACAAAGTAAAACTACATGCTCTTCCAAAAACCTTAACTGCTTGTACAGTGTCAAGATTGAGTTGCTACCACAAAAACCTAGTTGTTCCCTATTCTATAAAATAGAGATAATGTTTCTTGCTTTTGCTCAACTTTTTGTATAGCACAATAAAAACAGTTTCTAGCAGTTCCAAATTCTGTTCAGTGTGTTGTAAAAAAGCAAAAATCTAAATACATTACCTTCCAAGGCAAACAAAACACACTTGATTTCTTGCAAAACATTCACAAGGAGTGCTGGCTAGGATGGAGCGAACAGATTTCTTGGCTACACCATCACTTGGGGTTTTTGTAGGAATAGTCTTTTTTGGTGCCAACTTTGTAGATTCAACATCTATCTTAGATTGCTTAATAGCCTGTAATAGGAGTATTACATATACGACAGTTATACTTGACAGTTTTGCAAAAGTAGCACAATTACTAGGCACCTTCCAGATCTTAAAATGATTTACATTTAATAAATATTAGGAAGAATCAAATAAAAAGGAACTACAAATATTAAAGAAACCATACCTAATAAAAGGCATGGACACAGTGCTGGAGACTGACGAAGTTCAATTTCCTCAAACCATCCGATATATTTTGTGGATCAGAACCAAAACACTAAAAACAGCTTCAACCCTCAATTAATTAAGTGCAAAATTATGTATTTCTTCATAACAAAAGAAACCGATATGGAAATCAGAAGCACCAAAAATAGAAATGTGTAACAATATATAAGAAAGCTTAAAATTAAAATAGCTGCTTCACACACTAAAAGTGTATCCCTCCAAACAATTAAAAAAAACAAAACAAAAAATTAACACAGACGATAACTACTGGAGCGCTTGGAATCTGTGTTTTCATACTCAATAAAACAGTGTTGGTAAAATGAATAAGAAAATGTGTAAAAAAAAATAAAAGTTTTTACTTTGAATGGTGTGTTTAACAATAAATATAATGCTTATAGTTAAAAGTAAAAAAACTGCATTATAAACAATGTGTGAATGCTAAAGAATTTGTGTTACCCTCCATGATTTACTCAGGTAATACTTGGCTGTATGAACAGAGCTTCAATGGAATAATTTAAACCGTTAAATATAAAAAAATAAAATAAAAACACAATAGTGCAAACGGTTTAATATATACACTCTTTGCTAAAGCTTTCCACAGTGTATAAAGGATATATGAGGCCATCCACATTATTTGTTTTTAAGTTTCATCTTTGAGATTTAAATTATTCCATTGAAGATCTGTTCATACTGCTAAATATTACCCAAGTATCACAGAGGGTAACACTTTAAAATTCTTTAGCATTTGCACATTTTTATTGGCACTTTTTTCCTGATATCATTTAACTATTTATTGTTCAACAGTGTTTCATGGTAAAAAAATTAATTTTTTTTAACATTTTTTCCATTTCATCAACATGGTTTAAAATGGAGTAGAAAAACGGGGATTATAAACAAGAACCAGTGTAACGCGTTCTGTGCTTACTGGCACTTCATGTGAGGAGGAGTTTGAAGTGGAAATTTTCTTTTTTGGTGTTCCACAATTGCGATCCGTTCAGCAAGATATATTCGAGTGATAAACAATGCAGACACCTATCAATAGTTTACCCTGACAGGGTAAAAAAAATTCTAATCTCCAGGACTATACTAGTAATGATTCAATCTCTAAGATGGTGTTGGACTCATGACTGATTTGGTTATTTAGCATGTGTGAAAACTGAATCATCAAAATATACAGCTTATATTATATAGTGGACAACTTAAGTGCAAAAATCCTGTTCATAGATACGGTTTATGATCCACAAAGAAATTACCGGTAGTTTCCACAGATGAATGCTGGTGTTTCCACTCCACTAGCATAAATAGACATTAAAAGAAAATGTAAACTTAAAAGCCCTCTGAATATATTCACTTTAAAAGTTCCTAATACAACAAACACATACCCAAAAGAAACCGTTGCATTCATCATACATGAGGAGCATAACAGCTCTGTAAACCATAAGGCAGATGCTAATAGCTTACATACAGCCTAATTCACGTTTAATGGACTGGACTGTGTGCAGCCATTGGCAGAACAGGCAACCAAATGCACAGTGTGTGTAGTTTTGCTCTCTTTACGCACAAAATGGATGTAGACCACCTAGAACTGAGTTCTGGCTGCCTGACTCAGAGCCCTGGTGCAATGGTTTACAGCTGCAGTGATTTTTCTTTGCAATTATAAGCCACTTGCATACTGAAAATTGTGAAGGATAGTCTCTGCACCATTAACTTTGCATATAGGCAAAGCTAAGATGGTGCTTAGACTGACCCTTTAAGGATTGTTTGATAAATACATTTTTTTTCCCACTTTCCTTAACACAGAAGGAGTTCCTGAAACTATAAGAAAATCGCAAATTGAAAAAGTTGGGGAAATGTCTGCCTTCAAAGAAGGTGTCATTTCTTTTGAACAATATGAAGATATTAGGAAAAATGACAATAAAAAGTTAGATTCCATTACATTCACATGTTAAAATCCAGAATCATAAATTACAAGTAATTTGTCAAGCAGCTATCAAATTTTCAATGTGCAGGGAAAAGGAAAAGGCTCTTTGAGATAATACACAACATGCTCCACGAAAAAAGTTAGCCTATATAAATATGATAATCTCAAATTGTAGATAGTATTAATGTGCTTTTTCATGGTGCTCTATTCTCATGATGCATTTATTCTAAATTTAACTTCAACAAAAGTACCAAATGCATAGAAATCAAGAACATCAATATTACATATTTACTAAATTTCCAAAACAAGGAGAAAAGAAGGGCCAAATCACATTTTATTCAATGGAGACAGACACACACACACACACACTAGAGGGAAACTATAATAGGCACAAAAACGTTGGCTTAATGAAGCAGTTTTGGTGTACAGATCAGGCTTTATTTTCAAATATTTATTTTTAATACAAGAACATAACAAAAGGGAACCACTGGGAAACCAAATAACCGTAACCCAAGAAGCTCCAAGTGGGCTTAACCCACAATTCAATAAAAAAATAAAAATAAAAAAAAAAGACAAATAGACCCAAAAATGGTATATAAGTCCAAAATGGAGATCCCTCCAATAGATAAAAAAATGGTAGAACAACTTTATTAGAATATACGACTATTTGAAAAATTAGAGTAAGACCATACTTATGCACACTGAAAAGCCATGAGGCTGTGGTGCGTGATGAGGTTTAAGCACTGTGCGTTTAGATTTCAGAAGGTATTTATGAACCAACCATTTCACAGAAGGAGCAATTCACCAGGATTTTAGACAGGGATAACCGCTGATGCTGAAAAGAGCCAGACAAAAAGGTCTCAAAAATAGGTTTTAAAGTAATTTGAAAAAACTAACACTAGAGACTGCTCTTCTGGTGATATATACCAGGTGGAAAGGGTGGAGTGAAAAAAATATAAAACAACCCACTTGTGCACAATGTACAACCACAATAATATTAGAATAGCAGATTCTTCATTAGAGAGATGAAAACCAGGGCCCAATAGATGTGTTTAGATACTATGCCCCCAAAGTTGTTTGGAGTAAATCTTACATGATCTAAGACTAGATGTACAAAAATAGATTATACTAAAAGACCCCTTTAAGAATCTGCCACAATAATATTTGGATAAATAAGAGGGACTAAATAGTTGTTTAATAGTTGTCTGCCCCAGCAAGTTCCATTTACCCTTTCTTTCAGTAAGGGTATTTATTAATAGGGGTTAACCTCCAACCTCCCTTAAATTTTATACCAAGGTGTTATCCCCATCAGCGACCAATCTAGAGAATCAAAAGTGCTCAAATCATAAATTAAATAAATGGAACGCAAAAGAGCCCTATGATTTGAGCACTTTTGACATTTTTTATTTTTCAGTTTCAGACAGGTAACAGAGATCATCTTATAGCATTGAACGTATATAGATGATCATTTTTAGAACAATTAGACATCTAATGTGTGGAAGTGTTCAGAACTAGGTATATTCGGTTCTATTATGACGAGATAACAGCGTATTTCCGCATTGGCTGTTATTAGTGTCAGTGGTTACGAGTTTATAGGTGTTTTTATACCTTTTTAGTTACTTCTGTAAGCGTAAGTAGGGTGGATTCTCTGTTGAGGTTTTTTGTTTTTTTCCCTGCTGGCGTGTGCGCAGTACCTGTTGGATTGTCAGTATCTTCGTTTTGCTTTATGACCCCTTGTTTTGCTTCGTTTTGTGTGAATTTTGCTTGGTGGTGAGCTTATTTTGGGACTCATCTATATAGCTTGTTCCAGAGTCGGGCTGCCATGTTTTAGTGTATATCCCTTTTTGGTGTTTTGCCTGCTCGGTTTCTTTTGCCCTATGAGCTCGGGTGTTCGTTGTAATTGTTTGTGTTTCGTTTGTGTGCGTTGGATCGAGTTTTGGGTGTAGGCTGTTTATGTGATGTCTAGTTATGTCTTCGCACTATTTCTCCAGGTTTGAAGAGTTGGGTTGGGTTAACTCCTGGTTAGTGATATCTTGGTCTCTATCGGATTAGTGTGTATTCAAGTGTCTCTGTGCTGGTATTCCTTTTGTTCCCCTGTGTGGGTTAGTCACGTCCTACATCTTGTGTGGTGGTGTGTTTCCTTTCAGGTGTGCATGGTGTGTCGTGTTTGGTTTAAGGTAGATCGGGGGGTGGTCTGTATGTTAGGTGCCCATGCTAGTTGTCAGCTCTGAGGGGTTTTGAAGCCCTTTACCAAGCGTTGCATATTTTCTATTGGTAGATTTTACTTTGCTTCCTCCCTATCTCTTATGTATCTGTGAGGGTCCTGGGTCAGCTAGCCACTCTGTCCCCCGGTCGTGTATGCCTTCCTCGGTCTGTCTTCCATTCATCTCTGCTTTTGGGGTGTGTGTTCTGCTATTGTCTAGCTACGTTTGTTGTGGTGTGTTTCGAGTGTACGTCTCTTTTGCATGTCTCTTGTCCCTGTGGGGGGAGACGGGGGTTGTGATCAGGTGTGTGGTTCAGTCAGTTGTGGCGTTTATTGTGGCTGTGCGCTCTCTTGTCGGGGGTTTTGCACCGCCGCGGTAGCATCCCCGCTCCCCCCCCACGTCAGCCAATGCAGCTCTCTTAGACACATAGTCCATCCATGGGAACCATGTCAGGGCACACTTGTCCGAGCGTCCCTTCAGTGAGGCCTTCATCATTTCCATGTTGTAGATTGTTTCTACCCTGTCGACCCATTGTTGAAAGGAGGGAGTTGTCTGGCTTTTCCAGTGTGTTGGTATGAGCGTTTTTGCTGCTGTGAGCAGGTGTATGGTGAGGCACTTTTTGTATGTCTTCGGGGGTATGTGTGTGTGATTTAGCAGCATCGGTAGCGGCTTGAAGGGGATTTCTGTACCCATACTTTCTTTGATCGTTCGATGTATCATCCGCCAGTATGGTACGATGTGGGAGCACGTCCACCAGATGTGTAATCCTGTACCTTCTTCTGTGCCGCATCTCCAGCACTCTTGGGATCGATTCATGTACGTGCCATAGGACGTCCGGGGTCCTGCACCAATGTGTCAGTATCTTGTAGTTGCATTCTTGAAATTTAGTGCTTATGGATCCTTTGTGCGTCAACTGGAAGATATTTCCCCATTCAAGGTCAGTTAATTCAACCTGTCTCTCTTTCCCATCGCTCCGTGAAGCCAAGAGAGCTCTTATCCCCGTTGGTCTGTAGTGTGGTGTATAGGGTCGATACGCCATGTGCGAGGTGCTGTCTGGTCGTGCAGATGTGTTCTAGGTGTAGCAGTGGGCGATGTAGGTGATCCTTGCCTTTCACGGCGTTGGCATACGTTTTTATCTGGTGGTAACAGAATTCGTCCAGCCCGCTTGGTCTGCAGTCTTGCAGCAGTTCAGCCATGGTCTTTAGATTCGGTCCGTTGCACCACTGGCGTATGTGTACCCAATCCTTTGCTCCGAAGTTTTTTAGGTCGGCGTGCTTGATAGTACGTGATGATTGACGGTAGTCCCATGCCTCCTTCACTCTTTGGCCGCTTCAGAGTCGATCTCCGTATTCGTGCTGGCTTCTGGTTCCAGACGAACCGTCTGATGGTTAACGTCTGAAAGAATTCACGTGGGATGGTTGTGGGTAGCGTCTGGAATAAGATTAAGATTCGGGGCTAAACGTTAATTTTAGTTGCATTTATTCGTCTGAACTATGAGATGTACTGTGTCGTCCATCGCTTTATGTCATGTTGCAAGGTTGCGAGAAGTGGTATGAAATTCATTTGGTATATATGTGCGATGTCCTTTGGTAGCCAGATGCCTAGATAGTGTAGTTTGGTTGGGCACATTTTGAAAGGGTATTGTGTACGTATGTGTTGTTGGAAGGCGGTGTCTCGGGCGAGCGGCATCGCCTCCGATTTATCCAGATTGAGTTTCAGGTTAGATACTTAGTTATAGTTCCGGAAAGCCTCCAGTAGGTTTGGCATCGAGATCCTGGGTTGTTCCAGGAAGAAGAGCATATCATCAGCGTATGCCGCCACTCTGTGTTCCCTCCCACCTATGCGATGACTCGTGATTCCTCCGTCTTGCCTGACCACTTCAAGGAAGGGTTCAATGGTCAGGGCGAATAGGAGGGGAGACAGCCTTGACTTGTACCGTTGCGTATGTTAAACGAGTCTGTTAGTGCTCCATTGACCCGTATGCATGCTGATGGTGTGGTGTATAGTGCGGCCACCCAGGTCCGCCCGCAGGTGTGGCCCAGAAGCCATGTGTCTCAGTGTCTCCGCCATGAATGTCCAGTCTACCCGGTCAAATGCCTTTTTGGCATCTGTGGATAGCAGCACCATGTCCGGTTTGCTGGCCAAGGCTGTGTGTAAGATTTTAAGGGCCCGGATGGTATTATCCCTGGCTTCCCTCCCGGGTATGAATCCAACTTGGTCCGGGTGTACCAGGTCCGGGAGCGTGCGTGCAACTCTAAGGGCCATGGCTTTGGCGAAGAGTTTTAAGTCTGCATTCAGCAGCGAGATTGGCCGGTAGCTGGCGCAGTTTGTTGGGTCTTTGCCTTCCTTCAGTATGATCGTGACTGTCACCCTCAGGGTGTCTGTGTGGAATTGACCTCCAGTTCGTATGGAGTTGATGCCAGTCAGGAGGCTGGGTAGCAGGATGTCTTTGAAGGTGCATATATATGAGGCTGGGAGTCCATCTGGTCCTGGGGCTTTGTGTGGTTTCGTTGTTTTCAGCGCTGCTTCTAGTTCTTCGATTGCCAGTTCGGCTTCCTGTTCTGGGGTAAGCTTACGGATAACATGGTCCTCCAGGTATGTGTCTATCCACTCCTGGTGTTGTCTTGCCGCTGGTCCCGTCCGGTTTTGCGCCTGGTCGTACAGCGCCGCGTAGTAGTCCCGGAACGCTTGAAGAATGCCCTCAGGGAGCCGTGTAATGCCTCTTCTCGTGTGGACTTTGTGGATATGTTGTGTTCTTTTCTCCTGGAGCATCCTTGCCAGCAGTCTGCCACTTTTATTAGAATGTTCATAAAAATACCTGGATACTTTCCTCGCAGTATGGAGCAGTCCTTGGGACAATATATCTCTGAGCTCCCTGCGTATCTCGGTGAGGCGGAGGAACACTCTCTCATCTAAAGTGTTCTTGTGCTCTCTTTCTAGCTCAGCTATTTGTTTTGTCAGGTTAGTGATGTGCATCTTCCAGGACCTTTTGCAGCTGGTGCTAGCTGCGATAAGGTGTCCCCGGATGACACATTTATGAGCCTCCCATAACGTTAATGATGGGGTGTCTGGGTTGTCGTTTGTTGTAAAATATTCAGTTAAGGCACTGGTTACCGTGGTTGTGAGCTCTAGGTCGTCTAGCAAGGATTCAGTTTCCACTGTCTTTCCCGTGGTTTGAAGAGTGGGGAGCTTGTGTGTACCAGAACCAGCGCGCGTGGCCGGAATGGTCCATCAAGCCTATGTCCGCGTTGAGCAGTAGGTTCAAATATTCCTGGGCTATGAATACGTAGTCTATACGACTATAGTGTGCGTGGACTGCTGAGTGGTAGGTATAGTCACGCTCTTCTGGGTGGTAATCTCTCCAGCAGTCCACGAGCCCTGACTTGTGTAAGGATTGTTGTGCAGCTCGCAGACAGTGTGGGGATCACGCTCTGGCCTCTGGAGGTGTCCATGTGGGGGTCCAGTGGCAAGTTTAGGTCTTCGGCCATCACCAGCAGGCCCTCCCTGAATCTCCGTTGGGGTCTGCTAGGGTTTTCGTGCATTGGAATGGTGTCGTGTGTGCGAAAAGTAACGCCACCCCTGTTTTCTTGGCGTCGGTTCGGTTTGCGAAGCATCCCAGTGGGTAGCGTTGATTTTCCAGTTTGGGTGTGCCTCTGAGGTGAGTTTCCTGCAGGAACGCCATGGACGCTTTCGCTGTCTACAACCGTCGGTGCAAGTGTGAGAGCTTTTCTGGAGTATTGAGTCCCTGGACGTTATCGGACCAGTATGTCAGCTGAGCCAGGGAAAACCCCTGTCTGGCTGCCATCTTGGGGAGGCGCCTGTCCGCGGCGGCACTGGTAGGGAAGGGGGGGGTATTGTGTTAATAGGGGTCACGGGAGGGTGTTGCGGTATTACAGGTCTGCTGCGGAATTTCGTATGGGGGAGTGTATGGGTGTGACGTCGACCCTGCACCGGGTGCTAATGTTCCAGTGGTTGGGTGGTGTGCCCGTCCCGCGGAACCCCGGTTGTAATTACAGTATGGGTCTGTCTCAGTGAGGTTCAGTGGTGCAACCTTTGGTAGTGGTGTCTGGTCAGTTGTCTTCCTTCCTCTCCGTCAGCTCCCAACCTGTCGGAGGCGTTTGTTGTCGTGTCGTCGGTGTTAGCTAGTTTGGGGGTGTTTTGTGTTCTTCGCCCTCCCAGTCTCTATCGGCCTTGTGTGTCTTGTTTGTGTTTCTGCGACTCGCCGTATGCTGGAGTGTTCCTCCCAGGTCTCTCCTGTTCCCGGCAGTATCTGTTTCCCTTAGATAGCACTCCTCTAGGTTAGTTAGGTTCCGACTAGCCCAGTCTTGTCTTGTTTACCGCCCACGTGTTCTGTGTCACCTCTCGATGTATCCTAAGGGTTCCAGTGAGTCCTGAGCTAGTGTCTCCTATTGTTTCGGTCCGTGTTGGGGTCCTCTCCCGTGGGGAGGCTCAAGCGTTTTAATGTGCCAACCCCTATGTTTAGCTATACTGTAGCGTGTGTCCGTCTATGGTGGCGCGTCTGGTATGTGGGCTCTAGTATTTGCTAGTGTGGTCCTTGGTCGGGTCGTCTTTGCGTGTGGCTCGTATCTCACCCAGTGGTTCCTCCCCTTCTTGGGTGGTTGTCCGAGGGGTTTCGTGCAGTTTGCAGCAGCATTTGTCTTGTGGTTGACCCGTGTTTCATACTTGTGCTCTGCTCGCTTGTTTGGTGTGGAGTATGTGTGTGTGTGTAATGGGTGGTCGCTCAAGGGGAAGTCTCCCGGTGTGTGGTTTTAGCAATGGGTTTTTCTATCCTTTTCGGTACCCTCCACTTGTCTGTTTTCTACCTCCCTAATTCCCTTGCAGGATTCCGGCCCATATTATCCCGGGCCGGTGTTCCCGCCAGGTCTGCATCTTACGCCCATTCTACTCCAGTCCCCTCCCTCTGTATCCACTCCATTGTCCCTTGGTGTTATGCAGTCTCAGTGCCTTGGGTTAGTGATGCGATTATTTTCATGTAGTGTGCTTACTGTGTTTGTATGTAGCAGGTAGAGGGGTCTCTCATCTGGGGGTGGGGGGTTGTCAGCCCGAAGATACCAGTGATAAACATTTAAACTATGTCCAATGTATTGCCCAATATTTAAGAGGTTCTCCAACCCCTCACCAGTCCCTCCCCGAACCTTGTCCCCTCGCATTCTTCCGTGCCCCTGTAATCCCTTGTCCCACATTTGAGCACTTTTTAATTCACCAGATTAGTCGCTGATGGGGGATCCCATTTGAAAAGAGGCCGACCTCCAGTCATCGGTGGGAGGGGGAGCGAGAGATTGGAAAGAGGAAAAGCAAAGCAAAAAAAAAAAAAAAAAGTAGGTGGGACAGGATTTTCGATTGAGTAGAGGCGTAGGCCCCCGACATTCAGCCGTGGAAACTCCAAGTAGCGTAGAGGCTTTAGGCACCACTGACAACCCAAGGGTCCCCCATATGTCAATGAAGGATTTGTAAGAGTTGTGAGTTTGTGCTGTTAGTTTGTTGAGGTTGTACGTCTCTGTAATTTTCCGTTTCACTGTTGACTGTTAGGTATGCGGATGTCCTCCCACAGTTCACCAATCACACTACGAGTTGCAAAGGTGATTCTGGCAGTGAGTACATTGTGGTCAGTGCAATCAAAAGTGATGACATTTGGTCCGACTGGGGGCAAAGCAATGCCGCTTGAAATGAGTCGATGGCGCCGTGCCGGCTTGTTTGATCACGGGTGTGTTCGCGAGATCTCTGAGCTGTACTTTAACCCCTAAAGGACCAAACTTCTGGAATAAAAGGGAATCATGACATGTCACGTGTCCTTAAGGGATTAAAAAGTGGTCTGAGGTTCGCAGGGTCTCTGGTTGTGGGAGGTCGGAATATTGAAAGACACTGCCCTGGTGGTACAACTGTAGAGATGTTCTCTTGATCAAAGCTGTGGAAGTGTTTAGGGATCATGCTAGGTGGGAATAATTTGTTGCGGTATATTTGCATTACTGGTGAAAAAAAAGGATAGGTTGAATTTGTTTTTAAATTTGTCCCATAGAAACAAGATATGAGAAATTGCTGGACAGGTGGGGAGCTGAAGGGGTCAGTGTTCTCAGGGAAACCCACAAGTAGGATGGGAGGGGGTCCCACCCAAAGATATCGTCTTCCAGATCCACTGTTGAACATGTGCCAGCTGGGCAGCATGGTAATAGTCGGTGAAGTTGGGCAGCCCTAAACCTCGTACAGTTGATCTGCAAATTTGTGGTCTGACGTTTTTCCAAATGATTTTGTCTATGACTGCTTGCAGATTTCTGAAATCTGAGAGGACCAGGGGGATTTGCAGTGTTTAGAAAAAGAGGAATCTGGGGCGGGGGGGAGGTTATCTTTATCGTGGTCACGCGTCCCAGCCAGGACACTCCCAGTGAATGCCATCTCCGCAGATCTGCCAGGGCAGTGTCAAGAATGGGTTTGTAGTTAAAGGCATAGAATTCCTGTAGGTTTGGTGAAATACGCATGTCTAGCTACATGATGACTCTTGTGGTAATCTTGAATGGAAATGTTGTGTGGATGGCGTGTATTTGGTTGTCATCCAGGGCTAGGGGCATGAGCTCTGATTTGTTAAGGTTGATCTTTTACCCAGACATTCGTGTATACTGTGAGTAGGGTCAGTGTAGCTTGAATGGAGGGTTTGGCAAAGAAATTTATGGTGGGGAAAATTGTGATTGAAAACCCCTTCCACCTTAAGTCAGTGTATAGTCAATACATTGTTAAACACAGATCTGAACACCAGTAAAACCATAAGACCTGCTTTTAACTTTACTCCTTGATTTTATATAAAAAAAATGTCAGTTGAAGATCCAGCACAAGAGATTTTTTTTTTTTTTTTAAATAAACCAAAGTTTTCAATAAATGTTTGGAGCCACTTTATTTTTTGGGGGTCACATGTAAATGAACTTTTCTAAAACATACAAAACACAATTTTGCACAAATAAAGAAAAGAAAACAAAAAATAAACTTCCTTACTTTTACAGTGGGGTTCTTGTTCGTTACAGTACCGTGGACATTAAAATTTCTCTCTCCAAATACAGAACGCTGACTAGGATAACCAAGCAATCCTTCCTGAAAAACGCATACAAAATAAGTACAAAAGAATTAACTCTGACACATTACAAGTGAAGATAGTAGAATATTTAAAGAATTAAATAAAACAAGAACAGCTGCATGCATGTTTAAGCACATAAATCCTTTCCATGTGCAAATAAGAACAGTCTAGACACAGCAATAAACATCATAACACAAATACGTATTGGAACACACAGTACTCATACAAAATCAGCTAGAGTGACCACGCCCAACAGAAGAGAGGGGAGCAAAAAAATAATGTATCACTAACACGGGTGAAACGTACAGTTATTTAAGAATAGTGGAATAAAATTTAAAGAAAAGGGAGTTTGCTGTAATCAATTAGATATTGTACGTTTTGAACTTTTTAAAGTGTTGTTTACTTTTTTGGCCAAATTAATTGCAAACAGGCAAATAAATATGGTCATAACTGCAAAGGGAAGAGCACATGTTTTGGGTTATCTGAAGCCATGCTTTTGTAATGAAGCTCTGTCAAACAGAAATGTAAAAAGACTCAACCTTTACTTTGACTCCTTGATTTATCTGTATTTCTGAATGTGACCAAAGTCTTTTTACAGACTGCTTTGTTGATGGTGGCAGTACTAGGTCTCTAGGTACCGGTATATTTTGAGGCAACCTGTTTCCTGATATTGTGTGAGGTTTATTTTGTGAGCAACTTTCCTGTTTTTTTATTTGCAGAACCTTAAGTTGTTCTATTTTTGTGTCTGGCGTGCCTTGTGCCAATCCAAAATCTACCAATGCAAACCTAAAAACAAAAACAGAAGAAAAAAAAAAAAAAAGTATATGAGTACAAACGTGTAACCCAGCATGTTTTATTTTCTTCTGGAAAATACCATGCATAAGCAGGAATAAAGGAACAGCAAGGTTTGTGTTAATTTAGAAAATAAAATGTTTACTTTTATTATTCAAAGCAATCATGTAAAAAAAAAAAAGATATATGGGCATTAAATACAGAGTGAAATATTGTGTTTTATGATAGGAAAAATCAAATATCTGCTTTGATCCTTTGGCAGTAGTGAAAATGTGCTTACTGCAGGGCTTGACAAATTTGTTTGGAATATAGGAGCCAGCAATTTTCAAGGAGAAAGCGCAATTCTTAAAAGGGACACTATAGTCACCAGAACCACTACAGCTTGATGTGGTTGTTCTGGTGTCCATAGCCTGTCCATGCAGGTGTTTCAGTGTAAACACTGCCTTTTCCACAAAAAGCCAGAGTTTACATTGCTGCTCAACAACACCTCTAATGACAGTCACTCAGATGGCCACTAGAGAGTCCTGGGTCACTGCCGCAACACGTGCAGCACCCAGGTTCAGAGTCTCCAAGCTCTGCGTGGAGGTGCTGAATGTTCCTCATAGAGATTGATTAATGTAATGCATTTCTATGAGGAGATGCGGATTGGTACATTTGCTGCGCATGCATAAAATCCTCCCAATGCTTTCCTAAGAGAAAGCATTGGCTTAGCTGAGATCATAAAGATTAATCGTCTCAGCCATGGTGAAACTGGCACGGCATGGGAAAATGGGAAGATAGGTGAGTAAACACCTTCCTCATGCGATCGGAGGGGGCATTTACCTAAACGTGTGCACACACACACACACTCTGACAGGATCACACACTCTTAACAGGCTTGCACGCACACACTGACAGACTCATACACACAGGCTGACAGGTGCTCTCACACACACACACACTCTCTTGACAGGCACATATATAGACACTGACAGGCTCTCTCTCACACACACACACATTTTTGTTTTAATTGAAACCCACTCAGCCTCCCTACCTGTGGAAGAGCTGAGTGGGTCTTTCCAGGGGTCCAGTGGGGCTGCTCTCTTCCTGTGTGTGAAGGAGCAGTACTCTGCCTGTAGCTCCTCTCTGCTCCCTCACTCTCTGTAATGATGCCAGGGCCGGAATTATGTTATATTCTGGCTACCGGCCTCAGACAGCGCGAGGGAGTAGAGAGCAGCTGCAAACAGAGTACTGCTCCCGCGGAAGGCGGTTGCCTCAGTGTTCCCGCGGGAGGCGACCTCCAATATTCTCCATGACGGCAGCCGTCAAAGCTCCCTCCCACACTAGAGAGCTGGCAAATACCAGACGCCAGGGCGAAGTTTATAGTAACCGTGGCGATCTGGCGTCATGGTGTATAGATCATACAAATACACAAAAATAAGTCCTCCGCTCAAGCTTCCACTACTCCTGGGTTGCAGCAACCACCATAGCACCTATTAGCCCTAGTGCGCAGTTAACTTTTTTCCTTCTTTTGTTTTTACTTTATGTATTGGGGCTGATTTTTGCCCTGCTGGTTGTTGCCCAGGAGTAGTGGGAGTTGGAGCGCAGGACTTATTTTTGCATATTTATATTTACTTTTTTTAACAAAAAAAATAAATCGTACAGCCATGTTACAATGCTGCCACCCACCCCATGTGTTCCCTATTAAGAGTTAATAAGTATGTAGTGGTTTAGAAAAATACCCCTCTCGGTCTCAGAGATTTCTTTGCCTGAAGCAAGCAAAGTGAATTGTTAGTATATGACCCACCTAAGAGGTTTGCCTTGATGTGGCAGGTGGGCTTACATCTAATGGCAATTGGAGTTTAGTTAAATATGCATTGGGATTTGGGATAGTGCACACGTAACTATTTTTCTTTGTTTTTTATTGTATGCATTGGGGCTGTTGTGTGCTATGGTTGTTGCTGCCGCTCAGTAGTGGACGCTTGAGCGCAGGACTTATTTTTGTGTATTTGTATAGATCATGCCCGTGCACTCTCACTTCTCAATGCTCTTATTTAGAAGTAAAATCACTTGTTTCTATACCCTAGCCACACTTCCCATGGCTGAGACTAACACAGAGAGTACCCCTGCCAAAAAAAAAAAAAAAAAATCCTTACGTACCCCTTACATGTAGACATTGATATTTAAGTTAACCTGACATGCCAATGTGGCGAAAGTAACCTCGCCACTGGTTTTTGGAGGGACCTGTTTGCCGGCCTCCTGCCCTGCAACTATGGCCCCGGGATGTACTGCATTTCTAGGAACTGATTTGGACATAATGGATTTCTAGAATGCGGTTTCTGGCCTTTTAATGCCCAGAGAAAGGATTTGTACTTTTAAACTGGCACTTCGGATGCAGTCGACGTACCAAAGTTGCCGCCATTTGAAAACCGAACACGTGATGGCCGCGGCCATTTTAACTAATTCGAACACGATCAGCAGTGTGTGCAGCCAAATCTATGGAACTGTTTTCGGCTACCCAATTGCACGAACACCGCTGACCCGTACCTTCTACTCTACTTCGACACTGCGGCTGGAGACTAAGTCCCGTTCGAAGATTTGAACACTTGTTTTTGGAACTGATTTGGGCATGAAAATGTGCTTGCGGTCGGTCAAAAGTGACATATCTATCTCCTCAACGGATTCGAATGATTTTTGGGTATGTTTGTATTTGGAATGAGCAGATTAATAATATGTGACTTTTATTAATATTGGATGTATAGTTTTAGAGTTATGAAAGTTGGGTAAAAAGTATATTTTAAACTGTACTGCTAATTGTGTTACCTCTCAGGCTAAGGGGAGGGAATGTGTGGGATGTAACCATTGTTAGATTGGCTATGTATAATTGTCTGTGGGCGTCTCCCTTGCATGGGAGAATTGCATAAAAGCAGAGTGTGTGTCATTAAACCAGAGTTGTTCTTCACCCTCAATCTAGAGTCCTGTCTCTTATTGGGGGAATTGCTATATCACTACAAGGGATTGCTATACTCTGCATACTCCCTTAGCTAATCACTACTAAGCTCTTTTAAGAGCTTGTTCCTGCTTCACTCTCTTGGAGGAGAGGTTCATCCACTGGAACCTGGAGCCTTGTCGTAGGTCCAGGGTGGGTAGGAGATGGCGCTACCCCAACCAAGCTGCGGCGGTTAGAGGGGTCTGCGGTGGTTGTGGTGTCTGCAGAGCGCTTGGAGCCTTCTGTAAGCATTAGGAGCATCCTTCAACGGAGGTACCCAGTCGGGGTGCCAGGTGATCCGTTACAGCCAACAAGCCTTATTAAAAGGTAGTAAATAATATTTTTAAAATAACTAACATAATATGAATATTTTATAAGGGGGTGTGAACTATTAATCTTAAGTATAAAAAGTCACAAGATGAAAATAGAATATACGCATATTAAAGCACATTGAAACACGCTTCATGTTGGACATGCATTACTACTCTGTTTTTGGAAGTCTTTTGAGTGCTGCCAATTATTGTGTGTGTAATATTACATACATACATACATACATACATACATACATACATACATACATACACTCACACTCTGCTTTTTGAGTTAAAATGCACAACTCGTGGTATGCATACCCCAAGGGGGTAAATCCAACGTAGCCCCTGCAAATTAGATAGCATGGGTGTAAATTGCATTTGGGAGATGACACTTGATTTTACAACCCAAGTAAAATCAAGACTGAAATTCTAAAATATAGGTATGGACTGAGATAGTCAGAACAAAAAAAACAAAACAAAAAAAAAAAACAAAAACAAAAAAACAATACATAGGTGTGTGTCATTAACAGTACATTTAACACCAAAAATAAAATGTACAATGTCCTACAAACGTACTGCTTTTGATGCCTGTTGTATAAGAAATTACTTGGTTTAACATCTCGATGGACAATGCCAAACTCATGAATACGTCGGAGTGCTTTAAACAGATTAAACATGTATTCTTTTGCTTCCTCAAAACTCAGATAATGCAAAATATCCTGTTTGGGAAAAAAAAAAAAAAAAGAGGAAAAATAAACTTGGACAAGGAAGAAAAAAAAAGATATATACACACAACCAGAAAAACTACCCAAATTGCACATTTTTTTTTTAAAAAAAAAAAGAAATCTTAATTTATTAATTTGCTTTCTGCTAAACAAACAAAGCAAACCTAAACAACTTTAATAGAAAATACACAATTTCAGAAATATATAAAGTTGATTTATCAATTTCAAAACATGTTGAGAACAACGTGAGAATCAAATAAGCATTACATTGTTTGCCTATACTATTTTCTAGAGAAACCACCACTAGAATAACAAACAATTCACATTTGATGAATTCAGTCACAAAATAGATAAAACAGGAATACATACGATGCCACAATACTATTTAAGCATAACTGGTACGTTTTAGAGAATTTGTTTGGGAGTGCTTACCACAAAACATTCATGTTCCAGATAAGGCATAACAATAACAACATGGTCATTATTTCTGAAACAGTACTTGACTCCCATTACATTGTCTTCACCTCTTGAGGGAAAAGAAAGCACACGTAAATATTTTAAGAAAATGAAAGACTTATGTGCATTACTCATGCATAAAGAAAAAAAGTGTTAAACAAAATTACTATTTATGAATTTCTCTTTTGCAGAGAATTATTAGGCTTTGCACATTCTCAGGTGACATTTTGTTAAACCAAATATCTCTTACCCAATCCTGGTTTCCTCACAAGCTTTAAATGAAGAGCTGGGGTTTATGCATAACACAACAATACATGATGGTCTAGTTTACAGAAGCTCCAATTCATGTGAACCAATGGATATATTTTCTGTTAATCTTTAAATTAAGACTGGCTCTACTGTGCATGCTTCTCTACATCTCTCAATAGGAGCCCTGTACATGTTCCTGAATGCCTCTCACTATTTCCTGTTGGCGTAATCTGAAACACTGTCTCATGAAAGGGAAGATAACTTCTCTGGAATGTACACCATTGAATAAAACATTGAATAATCAACATACCGTATATACTCGAGTATAAGCAGAGTTTTTCTGCACATTTTTTGTGCTGAAAAACCCCCACTCGGCTTATACTCTAGTCAGTCTGTATTGTGGCAATTAAATTGCCACAATACAGACCAGGACCGCCGGGCTCATTACAAGCCCGGCGGTCCTGTTGGGGGCTGGCAGCGAGCTGTTCCTTACCTTCCTGCAGCACCTGTCAGCTCCCTTCTCCTCTGTGCAGCTCCGTTCTGCTTACAGTGTAAGTCTCGCGAGACTTACACTGTAAGCAGAACGGCGCTGCACGGAGGAGAAGGGAGCTGACAGGAGCTGCAGGAAGGTAAGTAACAGCTCTCTGTCAGCCCCCCCACTGAACAGCCAATGCCACTGGACCACCAGGGATTCAGTATTATTATTTTAATAATAAAATAATATTAAAATATTATAATATTAAAATAATTAATTATTTTAATAGTTGCATTTTTTTTAAAATTTTTTTTGTCCCCCCTCCCTGGCCAGGCAACAAGCAGGGAGGGGGTACAAAATAAAAAAATAATGCAAATATTAAAATAATATAATAAAATAATATAATATTAAAATATTATTTAAATATAATATTAAAATAAAAAAATTTAAATAAAAATGCCCTCCCCTCACCCAGTTTACACACACTGCACAAACACACAAACTGCATTCATTATATATACACACACAAACACACACTCTGCATTCATTCTATACACACACTGTAAATAAATATTCAATTAATGTAATTTTATTGGGATCTACCGGTAATTTTATTTAGAAATTTACCAGTAGCTGCTGCATTTCCCACCCTAGGCTTATACTCGAGTCAATAAGTTTTCCCAGTTTTTTGTGGTAAAATTAGGGGCCTCGGCTTATATTCGGGTCGGCTTATACTCAAGTATATACGGTAACTTGTGTTCAGCTCTTTTCATGAAATGCATTTTTGTTTAAATTTATATTGCAAACGTAAAGAAAATTACATCATAATGCAATTGAGACAATGCAAAACCAGGGGAAACATACAAAAAAACCATTTAATTCTGTAGCATTTATTTTAATATGCCGGTTTTGAACTTCATAGTACATATTACTCATAAAACAAATAAAACAGGCGTTTGTATGGGGCTGCAAACTTTTTGGCACATTAAAAATAGTGATTAAACATTTTAATTTCCCTTCTACTGCATGACATTAATACACATACCCAGCAACTGTAAGACATTCTAGTTCTGCAGCAATCCGTGTTGGGTGGCTTGTGGGGATTAAATGCTTCAGTGCAAATTTCATATCTTCTCCTGATTTTAATCTTGCAGTGGCCAAGTATACTGAACTAAATGTACCTGGAAATTAAGTTTACGTGAATTACACAGAATATAGAAATTGAACAGAATATTATTACAACCGCCTCCTCCCCAGATCTCTAACCCGCTTTTCTAGAGTGTCTCACAGTTGCCTTGCTTCCATCTTCAACTGGATGTACTCCTACTTTCTAAAATCAGAGCTTCTTATCTGCCCTCCTCATAAAATGAATCCTCTGGTGTCGATTCCTGCAAGTTGATGTTATGCTCATGAGCCTGTCTGTGTTTCTGGACTGACCGTTACACCTCACGTCTAAATCTGTTGCCAAATCCTGCCAATTCCATCTTAAAAAACCAATGCCTGGATCTGCCCCTTTATTAGATGCTACAAAAGAGTTTTAAGTTTTTTTTTATTATCGTAATTGGCCTCTTCAGACACTATACTACTTCTCTACAGTCCGTATTGAAAGCTAGGGTTCATTTTTTATTTCTGTGCTGCTAAATGGTCTTAAGGCAACTGAGTGGGAGGAGGAAGAGAGCTATAGTGCCAGGAATAGATGTTTGTATTCCTGGCACTTACAGTATCCCTTTAAAATGCTATGCAGAACTTGAAAACCATTATTTTTTAATTTCTCAAAAACTTTTTTTTTTTTTAGATTTTATTAAATTATGTTTCATTTATAAATATTTGATGTGAAATGAAAGCCCTGTTTCTCCTGAACAAAATGTATATAACATGTGTGTGCACGTAATATGAAAAAGAGGTAAATTATAATTGAACAGACATATAGATCAAATTCTAGGAGTTTACGTTTTGACCAGAAAGTACACAACTGCCTCCGCCCATTACCACTTCACGACGCATGATGAAAATTGTCCGCCATGCATGTCCTACCCTTAAGGACACACGATGAAAAATTTCCGTCATCTACTAAAGTTACACTACAAACAGCATAACCACTATGTACCCAATATAAGTAGTCAAACCATATGGTATGGTGGTACAAGTCTTGGCTCGTTGGATAAGAGCAATAAGCTGATGTTCTCAGCACCAGAAAGAGAGCCAAACCTGTCCATTCTAAAACAGTTTTACAAATTACGCTTGACAACAAAACCACAATAGTGTGATCTAGTAATTAACGTGTTTGGAGTGTTGCTTTAAAAAGGAAAAAGGCAACAATTTCAGTGGAACATATTGGGTATGCTTTAGGTCAAGAATGTCAAACTCAAAGGGTAACAAGCGCCAAATAAACAAGGTTTAAAGGGACTCTCCAGTGCCAGGAAAACAAATCCGTTTTCCTGGCACTGCAGAATCCTGCAGTGCCCCCCTCCCTACCACCCTCCAACCCATGTTGCTGAAGGAGTTAAAACCCCTTCAGTGACTTACCTGAATCCAACACTGATGAACCATTATTCAATTATTTCCTATGGGGAGTCCGGCGACGCTGGTGGTTCTCATGCATAGCGTGCGGACGTCCGGCGTTGTTTAAAACACTTTTTGTGTTTTAAGAACTTGGAAGTCCTTCACCTTCTCTACACACACTAAGAAAACCAGAAACCCCAAAACCTCATCACAATACCCTGCCCTTTAACCTCACTTACCAACGTTCAGTGTGCATTCTGGAACGCTCGCTCCGTCTGCAGTAATTTAAAATCAACAGCCATACACAACTTTTTCATCTCAAACTCACTCACACTACTTGCACTTACAGATACCGGGCTGTCCCCCCCCCCGATAGCACTACTCTTGCCTCTTTATGTTTGGGTGGGCTACAATTCTCTCACACTCCCAGACTCAACTGTAAAGGAGGTGGTGCATCATAATCTCTCCAATATTCCTTTTCCTCTATCTGACCACAATCTGCTGACTTTTGACATCGTCATACCCAAGACGTAATTGACACCACCGTCTGAACATCAGTCTCACATAAACCTCCAATGTCTTGACCTAGAGCATTTCTCCACTAACCTCCAAACTCTCCTTTTACCCATTTCCCCCCCTTTCCGTCCCTGTCCATCTCTCCCCTTTCCCATGTCTGTCATCTCTCCCCTTCCGTCCTGTCCATCTCTCTCTCCCCTCGTCATCTTCCCCTTCCGTCCCTGCCCCGTCCATCTCCCCCCGTCCCTCCATCTTCCCCTTCCGGTCCGCCCTGTCCATCTCTCCCTTCCGTCCCCTGTCCTCCCCCTCTTCTCCTCCTCTTCCATCATCCAATGTTCTCCTCCCTCTCTATATCTCCATGTCTCTCCCTCCTTCTCTCCCTCCTCCCTCCTATCATATCCTAGCTCTTCATACTCCCTCCTTTTCTATTTTCAGGCAATCTCACAGATGCTCTGCTCTATAGCGATATGCTCCCCCCCCCCTCCCCCCTTCCGTTTTACCTGACGGGGAGGGGGACTTCTCAATCTCCGGCGGCACGCTGACAGACTGAGCGCCAGGTAGTCATATGCGCTTCCCCTCCAAGTTTACAGTGCGTGTGGTTCCCTTATGAAGCCGCACGCTGCCTGGGGGCACAAAAATCACTTGTCAATCTGACAAATGAATTTTGCGCCCCTTCGACCGGCAACCCTGATTGACTGGGCTGCAAAGAAGTTCATTGTGGGCAGCATGCGGCCCACGAGATTGACATGCATGATTTAGATTTATGTGGGCTTTTAAATGCATGATCACTTACACATGCTAAAACTTTATCTTTACTTACCTTCCCCAATTTTCTGCATAATGCAAAAGATGTCACAAAGTCGAGGTACAGCAGCATATAGTTTTTCAATTTCTTCTGTGGACCAAAGATATCTGGTTACTCATCAAACAACAAAACCACTTTAAAAAAAAAAAAAATCAAACAGTCCAATTCTAATTTTTTTTTTTTTTGTACTCAAACATGAAAATCCATTTATAAGCAGCATATGGCTTGGCAGATTTCTATATGCTGGAATTGAAAATGAGGTCTGTGTCTTAGTAGCTGGAGCAAATGTAATTCTTTTTTTCCCTTTTTACAATGTATTAATAATTTGAACAAATGGAAGGTAAGCCAAAATAGCATTTCATTAAAGGGTTATCCAACCATCATAACCCCTTTAGTGATTTTAAGTGGTCATGGTGGTTGGAGTCAGGATGTGCAGTGTTTCTCCTTGAAATACTACACATACATTGTTAGTTTTAGTTGTGTGCTGGGTGTTACTTGCACCTCTAGCACTTGTGACATTGGCAGCTCAGAACTCTGTTCTGGGCTGCCTAATGTGAATTCTGTGCATAGTTTGTGTCTGTAGTCAGCTCACACATATGATAGTTTTCCTCTCCCTCCCTGTGTGTGTTCCACCAACTTCTTGTATTGCTTTTTTAATAATGTAATTATTAAATTATCATCCTGACTCCCCTCACCAGTTCAGATTGTGCGCGTGCACCCTGAGCAGTCGTTGATTGGCCCATGTGAGGCTCATATGGCGTCAGACAAAGGTGTGGAAGTCAGCGCAGTGAGTTTCGCAGGGTGCTGTATTCCAGATGAGTAAATGTTTAATTTATTTAAGGGTTTGGTGCAAATGGATGCAAGGACCTAGTTCACAGTGCCCAATAGGTCAGATTAGATCAAAAAGGTCCCCTCCTCCTTAAAATAATTAGAGTAACCCTTAGTGCACTATAGTAGTGAAGGTGTCAGGAGTGCCCTGGGACCCTCCCGTCCCCCAGTCCATTAAGTACCTATACCGGTAGTCTACTGGGTGCCGCAACACACCTCTGCTCTGTCAAAAGGAGAACCAGATGCTCCTATGCAGGGTTAGCTCACTGGCAGAGTCGGCTGATCGCTGCTAGCCAATGCGCTGATCGCCGCGCTGTGAGATGACGTGTGAAGCGGCACCTGGCAGACCCCAGGTAAGCAACCTATTGAAACTGGCTTTTTTTTCTTCTTTCCATAAATAGTCACAAATATGACAAATAGTGCTTTGTGTGTCTGGGTGTCTCTTTGAACTACTCGCAAATTGTTCAACGCTGAATGCAGTGTACGCACCAGGGGGTCTCCGGACACTATAACCACTTCAATGACATGAAATGTTTATACTGTGTACAATGTTCCTGCAGTGGTTATAGTGATTGGGGTTTTCCTTTAACCCCTTAAGGACCAAACTTCTGGAATAAAAGGGAATCATGACATGTCACACGTCATGTGTCCTTAAGGGGTTAATAAAAAATATGTAAACTTGCTAGCATTTCTGCCAGCATAACCTACAGGTAAAAGGTTTTGACAAGTACACTTTGAGAGCCCCCAAGTTATGGAACAAAATATTTTAATTCCATGCACTAGCAGCCTAAAGCTACAGCCTCTCTGCACAATACTCAGTCCCTCAGGCCGTCCTCGTGTAACCATTCATCCTCCTTTCTAACCTAGTCTGGCTTTATACACACTCGGTGCTGTTTACCTGCATTGTCCCCGGAACTCATTTTCCTGTCAGAACCCGAGCTGGCATGAAATGGCGCCAAAAACGACTCCGCTCTCACGGCGCTCGGTATGAGCCGAGGGCGGGGCCAGCCGGATCCTCGAAGCGGTAATTGGGTGCTGGCTGAGTGACGTGCGCAAGGACCAATGGGATACAGCCAAGGAACGCATTCTGTGCAGCTGATTGGTTGAACGGCTGTAGCCGTTGTGGTACACATCACCTATTCAGCAGCAGCAGCAGTAGTAGTGTGTGTGTGAGGACAGCTGTTGGTCCTGTGAGTGGTGGGTGTGATTGGGGCAGGGTCTGTATGTACACTCAGCTGAATCTAGTGACCCTGTGTTTTCGGTTTCCTTACAGAAAGGTATTTTTTTTTTTTTTTAAATTAAATTAAATTAAAGTGAAGCAATAGCTGTATCGATAATGTTATCATTAAGAGCTCCCTTCAGTCAAATACCACCTAATGGGAGTTTTGGATTAGTTATATTTACTGTCTATAAAGCCAGAGATGTGCAAGGAAAGTTTACATGTGACCACTTCAGGACCAGGGTTAAAGCATAGCCACTGCTTCTGGAACTATTTTGTCATGTCATTGGTTATGGGATTGTACGACAGTGGTTATGGTGTCAGTAGTGCCCTCGCACACGTAGCTATTGTTACTGTAGTGTTATGGTATCGGACAGCAGTGGTTATGGTGCCAAGAGTGCCCTGGCATCCTTCCTTTTGACTTCTTCCCTGTGGGATGCAGCTCCTTGCCTGCACTACTACTCCATGAGACCCGGAAACTCACAGTTTCACGGTTTCGCTAACTGGCGGAGGGCGATCAGTTGACACTCTCAGTCAATGCGATAGCTTCCTTGCTCTAAACCCTGCACTGCAGAGTTTAGAGCAAGGGAGCTATCGGAAACTTGTACGACACAGTGGGGGATATATTATCAGAGTGTCACCAACATTTCTCAGTTTTATTTCAGTTTTTGGCAAATTTGTGGCACAGTTTATAAAACCTGTTATAACGCATTAACCGTTATTTTTGAATGCACACTATTTTTGCACAGCCGCAAAAGATTCAAAAATTCTATTTATTTTTTTCTGATAGACATACATACATACATACATGTGATGAAAAATAACAACCTAGGTTGGTATGAATATTCCAGGAGCTGGTCCACCTAAGATGGCTATTGGTGTAATAACACCTAGTAAAATTGGATATAAAGAATAAAAATTAAAATTGATTAAAAAATACGGTAGTGGCGGAAATAAACTAAAATGGACTCCAGTATTTCAGAAAAGGTGCAGCAATCATGTGTGGTGTGTACACCTTTAAATCTGCTATAGGCAGGATAAATGGAGTATACACCAAGTGTTATACTTTGCAAATAAAGATATAGGACATATAAAATGGGGAAACAGTATATGGAACTGTTCTCTCTAATGGTAAAAATTTTTTTACCATACTACCGTATTTTTAATCAATTTAAATTTTTATTCTTTATATCCAATTTTACTAGGTGTTATTACACCAATAGCCATCTTAGGTGGACCAGCTCCTGGAATATTCATACCAACCTAGGTTGTTATTTTTCATCACATTTTTCTAAGACAGGTTTTTGGTGAACTCCTGTGTTTATCCAGTTTTGAGCAATTCATCACAAGTCAGACTCCCTCATTCCTGTGTGTTGCAATAGGCATACCAGACCATTTCATACATACATACATACATGCTCCACCCCATTATACATCAACTCATATATATATATATATATATATATATATATATATATATATTAAAAAAACAATGATTTTCTCACCCCTCCAGGATGGTATGTTTATTCCTTATTTTCAGGTCCTCTATCAGAGACCTGGAAGTTTGAGGGTTCTGTGCAGTATCTTAGCTGTTCCTAGAACTGCACTCCTCTGAACAGCGATCTCAGATGTCCCACCTGGTATCTGTTAAAGCCACTCCCCTAACTTGGGAGTCACAGCCCAGAGTGCTCCTATCACAACCGGGACTACTACTGCCTTCACTTTCCACATCCTTTCTAGTTCTTCTTTCAGTCCTTGGTATTTGTCCACCTTCTCATGTTCCTTCTTCCTGATGTTATAGTCACTAGGTATTGCCACATCCACCACAACTGCAGTCTTTCGTTCCTTCTCTACCACCACGATGTCTGGTTGGTTGGCCAGCACTTGTCTCTCTGGATCTTGAAGTCCCACAGGATCTTAGCCCTGTCATTCTCATCTACCCTTTGTGGTATCACCCATCTAGACTTAGGCAGGTCTAAAACATATTCTGTGCAGATGTTTTGGTACACAATCCCAGCAACTTGGTTGTGTTTCTCTGTGTATGCTGTTCCTGCTAACATCTTGCATCCCGCTACTAGGTGCTGGACTGTCTCTTTGCACAGTCTGCACCTTGGGTCTTGCCTGGTGTGGTAGACTCCAGCTTCTATTGATCTGGTGCTGAGTGCCTGCTCCTGTGCTGCTAGGATTAGTGCCTCACTGCTGTCTTTCAGTCCTGCCTTTTCGAACCACTGGTAGAATTTTGTCATGTGAGCCACATCCACTGTCTTGCCAAGGATCTCCTCTTTTTCTGCATCCTCGATCTGTGGAAGTCTCAGGCTTGTATGTTTTTTGTATTCGGTGCCCATCCAGGTCCACCTGGCCATCACCTTTGCTGTATAACTTGTATAAAAGACGAGTGTGTGCCATTAAACTTTCTGTTCCTGTTTGACCCTCAACACGTAGTCTTGTCTCGTGATTGGAGGGGAACTGCTATAATCACACTTGGGATTGCTATACTTTGTATTCTCCCCTGGGCTTTAATCACTTAGCTCTTTTAAGAGCTGTTCTTGTTATGCTCTCCTGGAGGAGAGTTCTCCCCCACACTGTCCTGGATGTCGGAGGTTGATCCAGGGTGGAAGGAAGATGGCGAGATTCCAGTTAAGCTACGGCGGTTGTGGAGTCTGTGGTGGTTGTGGTGTCCGGTGCGGTGCTTATAGTCCTCAGCATCAGCTAGGAAGCATCTGTTAACGGAGGTACCTAGTCGGGATGTCAGGTGATCCGTTACAATAGATTTATACACGTTTTATAACTGTCCCCCTACTTTTGTCCCTGGCCCCTTAAAGCAGCACTGTCATGCTGAACTTACCTTTCCTCAATCTCTTCCTCTTCTCTCGGGATCTGTTCTTCTTTTCTTCCTGTCTTCTTTAGTTTTCTTTAAAATCATAAGACAAAGTAGGGAACTTAAGAAGTAGGCCTTAAGAAGGTTTCATCCGCTTGACCAGCTCTGACCAGCGGAGGAGCAAAGTGTGCTTCATTTCCGCTGGTCAGAGCAATTTTCCCATGATCCTTAGCTTTCCTCTGTGTTCCCGCGATGCTTCCTGTTATTTTAGACGAAACTGACAAATTGCGTTCTAACTGAATGAGAACAGTATGTTCGTTTCTTTTATTACTCAATTCGGCACTTTGTTCAGATCGCAATTTCATTCGAGTGAATGAAACTCCGATCCTATTAGTGCTGTGGCTGCATCTTGCAGCCGCTTAGTAGATAACTCCCTAATCCCACAGTATCAGGGAGTTATCTATTAAAAGGCTGAAAGACCTAAATTGGTCTTTCAGCCACATTTACTAATACTAAGTAAAAATTACTTAGTATTAGTAAATGCTGCCCCTATTGGCCCACACTCCTAAACAACGGGTGGGGACCCTAAAGTAAAATAAGGGGGGAGACCTATTGTCCCCCCCGGCCCTCACCCCTGCGCGGTGGGTGGGGGCCATAATGATAGTAGTTTCCCCACCCCTGGGCGGTGGGTGGGGGCCATAATGATAATGAGGGGGTGGGGACCTACTGTCCTCCCCCCCCCCCGGCCCCCACTCCTGGGCGGCGGGTGGGGGCCATAATGATAATAAGGGGGGGGGACCTACTGTCCTCCCCCCACCCCTGGACGGCGGGTGGGGGCCCTAAGTCAAATCCCCCCCCCCCCATCAAAGGTGACTAGGGGTCCCCAAGCCCCTATTCACCCACCCAAATAAAAAATAGTGAGGGGGAAATAAAATTACTAACCTGTAAAGTAAAATTAAACTTGCCATTCGACGTCTTCTTTTTTCTAAAATCTTCATTTTTCAGCCACAAAAAAGGCCAAATAAAAAAACCATCATACCCGTCGAACTTAAAATAAAATAAAAAACCCGAGCGCAAAGAAAAAAAACCTGACGAAAAAGAAAAAACCCGAGCGCAAAAAAATAATCCATCTTCACCCATGGAGGGCTCCGCGCAGACTGAGCTCCGCAGGGCGGGGGAAGGCTTATAAAGCCTTGCCCCGCCCTAAAGTTAGGCTAGGAACATTCTGATTGGTGGGTTTAAGCCAATGAGAGTGCTCTTTGTCATTTTACACAGCGTGGGAATATTCCAAAGAACTTTCCCACGCTGTGTAAAATGACACAGAGCACTGTGATTGGATGGGTTGAAATCCATCCAGTAGGTCCCCCCCCTCATTATCACTATGGCCCCCACCCGCCGCCCAGGGGGGGAGGACAGTAGGCCCCCCCCTCATCATTATGGCCCCCACCCGCCGCCCAGGGGGGGAGGACAGTGGGCCGCCGCCCAGGGGTGGGGGCATGGGGGGAAAGGACAGTAGGCCCCCTATTATCATTATGGCCCCCACCTGCCTCTCAGGGGTGGGGGCCGGGGGGGGAAGACAGTAGGTCCCCCCCCTCATTATCACTATGGCCACCACCCGCCGTCCAGGGGTGGGGGCCTGGGGCGAAGGACAGTAGGTCCCCCACCCGCCGCCCAGGGTTGGGGGCGGACAGTATGTCCCGTCCCCCCATTGTAATTCATGGCCCCCACCCGCTGCGCAGGGATGGGGGCAGGATAGTATTTTTAATTTTTATTTTTTTTACAGTGAGCAGTTTAGTGGACATGCCCCTACTCGCGATATAGCGAGTAGGGGCATTGGGGAGATTTTAATCTCCCTTATGCTGTTATGGGGGTCATATTGACCCCCATGGAGTGAGGGGGGACCTGGGGGGCTTATGAAGTGGCGGGGAGCACAGCTCCCTGCCGCTTCTATCTTTACATATTACAAGGAGGGAGCTGCGTGCCGGTAGCTCCCTCCTTGTAATAAACTGAACGAACACTGATACACAGTGTTAGTTTGTTCGTCTGATTTTTCTATTCATTCATTTGTCTGTCTGATGAATGAATGAATAGATTAAATTCCCATTCGCATGTCCAGGTGTTTCACTGGGCATGTGCGGGAATCTCACAGTCTATCTAGTGTGGGCAGATGACGTGTCCCACAGGGACTTCATCTACCCACACAAAGATGGCGGTGCCCTGAATCAAAATCGGGGCAGAAAATAAAGAATAAAAAATAGGTAATATGGGGGGCTTAGGGGCATTTGGGGGTGACTAAGGGGTCAATTAGATGTAGTGGAGGCGGGAGGGGGGGTTAAAAAAAAAAACGGGATTCGGCATGACAGTGCCGCTTTAAGTGCCCCCCAAGTATAAATCCTTGAGACGCCACTGCCTGCAGTGGTCATGTAAGGAGGAACAAAAAAGCCTGCAGGGACTGACTATACTAACCAGAACAACTACAATAAGCTGTAGTAGTTCTGGTGATTATAGCGTCCCTTTTAAAACACCCAAATTATGTTCTGCAAACTATTCTGAATAAAACAATTACCATAATATATGCTTTTTGCACTATCTTGCGAAATTCCAATGCCATATAAGAGACCTGACTATTTACATTTTTACAGTTAGAATTTTGATAGATATATCTGATGGGACTTGTAGGAGTTTGACCATTAAAATTACTCAATAAACATATACAATTTGTGAAAGTAGACACCACGGGGTATGTCATATGGTATATTTTAAGCCTTATTATACAGCCATTTTAGCACAAATCTCTTTCAGAGTCTATGGTATTATTTTATTTTCACATTTTTCTTTCCACATGCATTTTGCAGTTTAGCTGTTTAATTTGTAAACTTAATATGTACTACTGTAATAAAAACTGTTCATCTAAATTGTGCTCAGCTATATCTACTGAGTAGAAAATGACTCACTTTGCATACTCTTGTCAAGCTTTTTTAAAACTAAGGCCTGAAATTATACGCAGCCCAGTACAGTTTAAAAAAAAAAAAAAGTCAGATTGAAGAATAGATGAGTCTATGGGGCATTTTAGTAGCTCACATATTTAAATTCTTCCGTTAATGCACACCATTTGCAAAAGTAGACATCATGAAGACTTTTACATGATCTATTTTGATGTATGAATAGAAAGCTACATAGGCTGAAATATAACAAGACAAAAGAAAAATACACGTACAAAACTAATCCAAAATTGATAAAATTAGGAATCAGTCAAGACAGTAATTGTAGTACTCAATGCAGCGAGACACATAAAATACAGAGTATGCAAAACGCTGCAAATTGTTGCCCATTCTGCTACAATATTACAAACGTAGCATTATAAAAAGGCAAGCAAATTGATTATGCATTTTTTTTTCAATTTGTAGCTCTGGACTTCTAGAGTGAGATTTTTTTTCTATACATTCATGCTATTTTAGAGGGATAATAGATATACTTCATTTTTGACATTTTATATTTTGAGCTTTATTGAGGTGCCATTTTTTTTTCAAAATTTGATATTTTCTTTTTCTTTTTTTACATACACATTGAATTTCTGTTGCTTATTTTTTTAAATCTCATGCCCCACTGTAATAAAATTATCTTAACTGCACTCAGCAACATCTCCTGATTACAACAATCTCCCATATGTATATTTTTGCAAAGAAACAATCTTTGTCTTAAACCCATTCTAAATCCTCAATCCTAAACTAAACCTAATTCTAAACCAAATCCTAATCCCAAATCTAACCCTAAATCTAACAACTTCACCTTAATCCTAGCCCATACCCTAAACCTCTGCTTAATTGTAAATATAATTTACTCTTAATATCAATCCTAACGCTATGAATAGTGTTCAAATAATTCCCTCTGCTGATGTCAACAGAGGAGTTCCCTGGCTGAAATTAGCAAAGGGATTACCTTGCTGGTCATAATCCTAAACCCAAACTCTTATCTGATTCCTAATATCAATCTGACACCCTCTCTGTACGTTAAAAAGGTATTTTCACTCACCTTTTTTCCAGCCCCACTGGTCTTGCTGCAGCTGGCTACGACTCGGTCCGCCTCAGTGGCTGAAATCATGAAATTTGGCAGTATCAGCCAGTATAATGCTTTCCCTCTGAAAACCATTGGGAGGCTATTGCGCAAGCGCAGCAAAGCCCCATGCTGCCCCAATCAGCACCTCTTCATAGACTGTGCTAATTCTGGTCAACCAACAATTTTCATAAGGTTTGGTATACTAAAATTTTGGCGATTTAGTCGACTAAACATTTTGGACATTTAGTCGACTAAAACTAGACTAAAACAATTCAGATGACGAAAATACAACTAAAACTAAAATGGCTTTTTAGTCCAAAGACTATGACTAAAAGTAAATTCAAATTTGCTACCAAAATTAACGCTGGCAGGTAAGACACATCGGGGACATAGGAGAGAAAATGAGACACATGCGGGGCTGAAGAAATGAAACACATGAGGGGCTGAGGAAATGAGACACATGAGGGGACTGGGGGAATGAGATGCCTGGGGGATTGAGATGCATGGGGGGATTGGGGGGGATGGGGGGATTGAGACATGAGGGGGCTGGGAGAACAAAACACATGAGGGAGCTGGGGTAATGAGACACATGAGGGGGTTGGGAGAATGAGACTTTAACGGAGCTCCCTGTACCCCTGGCTGGGCACTTCCGCCAAGGACCGCTTCCTAGCTCTAACAGGGGAAAAACCACAGCACTTCTGCCCACAGTCGCCGTGGCTTGACTTGGGTTCTGGAACCGCGCTCTCCTGGAGCCGAATGGGGAACTCGCTCTAGCAACCCCCAGGCACTGGACGACACTCAGTCCTGGGAGCTCTAGTCCTGGAGCCAAATGGGGAATTCACTCTAGACACCCCCAGGCACTGCATGACACTCATTCCTATGAGCTCTAGTCCTTACAAGGAGTTTCCCCGTTGAATCCTCCACACTGAAACAGTGATCAAAGAATAGCCCTTTCCCCTCCCAGTAACCAGACGACACATAGTTCTGGGAGTACAAGCTGGAACACCTTTATTGGCAGCCACAACTTGCCTTATATGCAAGTCCCCATGCAAGGGGCACTCTCCCCTGGACTCGAGAGTAAACTACAGTAAAAACATACACACGATTACATTGGCTCTCAGGTCCAGGACACTCCTATACAAAGCAAGATAATCCCTCCCCTGTGCCTAGGAAATAATTGAGTCAAGCACTGTTTTAAACTCGATTATCTCCAAGCACAAAAAACACACATTTCCCAAACACCCCAAAAGTACCTTAAAATACATAAACCCCATAAAAGCTACACCCCCTGATAGCCCCGATCTGGGTGACTAACATATCCAAAAATCACCCAGGTCGGTTCAGTAATTTCCTGGAAGTCATACTTTGACCGACCACACACATGGTCCCCTAGCCGAAAATAGTTCCATAGAATCGTGGCTAAGTGCCGCTGGCGTCCGACCGGGAACCGCAAAGTCTTCCCCTGAAGTTCCCCTGAAGTCTATTTGCGGTTTTGATCCATGTGAAAGGCCGCCAGGGAGCTAGTGTTCGGTTCTATGCGTACAAATGGAGTGCCGAACAAGGGGGAATAAAATATGGGTCTTTACAGTCGCTGACCTGGGCCATAGTCAGTGGGCAGGAGGCTGGCAAGCAGGCTCCTCCAGGAGCTTGTAGCAAACTCACGAGGACAGGGGAGTTTGTCACAGAGGCACATGAGGGACATAGGAGAATATGACACATGAGGGGTTGGAGAATATGACACATGAGGGGTTGGAGAATGAGACCCATGATGGTGCTGATGGAATGAGACACAAGAGGGGGCTGGGGGGATGAGACTCATAAGGGGGCTAGGGGGAATGAGCACATGGAGGGGCTTGGGGAGAATGAGACACCTGGAGTGAATAGGGGGGAGGAATTGAGACACATGAGAGGCTGGGGGACTGAGACACGTGAGGGAGATGAGATGCATGGAGGGGCTGGGGGGACACAAAGCGACAGAAGTGCTGGGGAGAAAGAGACAAGGTGTTGGAGGGGAGACATACACAAATGAGGCTGTGGAAAGGAAGAAACACACAGAGGGGCTGGGGTGGAGAGCAATTAGCCACAGATGGAATTGGAGAAGGGGAATAAGAGACAGACAGGGGCTTGAGGAGGGAGACACTCAGAGGGGCTGGGGGGAAACAAAGAGACAGAGATGGGCTGGGGAAGAGGCAAAATAGACAGACGGCGGATTGGGAGAGAAATATCCAGATGATCTAGGGGGTAACAAAGAGACACAGGAGGGGCTAGGGAAGGGGCAAAAGAGACAGACAGAGGCTTTTTACTAAACCTATTAAATTTTAGTTGTCGACGAAAATATACTGGAGATTTAGTCAACTAAAACTAGACTTGAACAAACACAATTCAGATGACTAAAAAACGACTAAAACTAATATGGCTTTTTAATCAAAAGACTGTGACTAAAACGACATTGAAATTTGCTGTCAAAATTAACACCGTTCATAGAGATGCATTGAATCAGTGCATCTCTAGGGGAAACATTCAGTGTCTCCATGCTACGTGCCAGTGTTACACTCTGCAACACAGACTCAGGAAGCACCTCTAGTGACAGTCGGAGGAAATGCCACTAGAGGTGTTATTAGGTAGTAATGTAAACACTAAAAAGCCTGCAGGAACAGTCTATAGACACCAGGATGACTATAGTGTCCTTTTAATTTAATCCTAATTTCAAGGGTTTTCTTTGCTAATATCAGTGCTGATATTGGCAAAGGGAATTCTAAGATAAAATCGATGGTATGTTGCTGCCTCTAATGGCTATTTTCAGTATGACAGGCATTTAATGTTATATTGAAAATAGTACCTAATGCATTGCAATCGGTGCTGGGCATTGGGGTATGGAGGCATTGGAGTATGGTCTGTGTAGGCCCTTGGGGTCTCCCAAGCTTCATATTCATTGAGAGGACCACTGTGGCTGAGCTTGATCACTCAGCTCCAGTGTTTTCTATGGAGTCAAAGGGCTGTATGCAGCACTGCATTCAGTTTACCAGAAAGTCTGAGGCCACTAACACTCACACTACAGAGGGCCGGCACTAACTGTTAGGCGGACTAGGCAGCCGCCTAGGGCGCCCCTTGGGATGCGGCGCCTCCAGGAGCGCCGGCCCCCCTCATGCTGCAGCCACCCGAGCGCTCTGTACAGAGCCTCAGGCGGCTGCAGCTTTGCCCGGGCACAGCATCCATGAGGGCGCACCGCCTGGGCGCAGCGTCCATGAGGGCGCACCGCACGGGCGCAGCATGAGGTGAGGGGCTGACAGGAGGGAAGCGCTCAGCGCTCCCTCCTGTCACTCCCTCACTGTAGCGTGGCCGAGCCCTCTATTGGTCCGCGAGTACAGGGAGCATCTGTCTCCTGTACCCGGCCGGACTAACAGGAAGTGAACACTGAGTGTGCACTTCCTGTTAGTCCGGCCGGGTACAGGAAACAAAAGCTACCTGTACCCGCGGACCAATAGAGGGCTCGGCCACGCTACAACAATGGTAGGAAGTGGGGGGGAGAAATGGTAGGGAAAGGGGGGAGAATTGGTAGGGAATGGGGAGAACTGGTAGGAAGGGGAGAATCTGGTAGGGGCTGGGAGAATTGGTAGGAAGGGGGAGAATCAGGGAAGGGGGGGAGAATTGGTAGGGAAGGGGGGGAGAATTGGTAGGAAGGGGGGGAGAATTCATAGAAGGTAGTAAACTGGGTAGGGATGAGAATCATGGGGTGGAATTGACAGGAAGGGGGTGTGTATTGACAGGAAAAGGGGGGGATTGACAGGGAAAGGGGGGATTTGACAGGTAGGGGAATTGACAGGGAAGGGGGGGATAAATTAACAGGGGAGGGTGGGGGAATAAATTGAAAGGGGGGGAATACATTGAAATGGAGGGTAGGGAATAAATTGAAAGGGGGGGTGGGGAATAAATTGAAAGGGAGGGGATAAATTGAAAGGGAGGGGGGGATAAATTGACAGGGAGAGTGGGGGGGAATAAATTGAAAGGGAGGGTGGGGAATAAATTGAAAGAGGGGGGATAAATTGAAAAGGGTGGAATAAATTGAAAGGGAGGGTGGGAAGAAATTGACAGGGAGGGGAATTGACGGGGGAGGGAGAGAGGGGGAATGAGAGTGGGGAGGGGAGAAGAGAGTGACAGCGGGGGAGAAGAGAGTGACAAGGAGGGGGGAGAAGAGAGGGACAAGCAGGGGAGAAGAGAGTGACAAGGGAGGGGGGAGAAGAGAGGGACAAGGGGGGGAGAAGAGAGTGACAAGGGAGGGAGAGGGGGGAGAAGAGATTGGTATCCATCACACACACACAATGCACCCCTTACACACAAAGAGAATGCACCCCTTGCACACAGAAAAACACACAATGCATTACACACACAGACATACACACAAGCAATGCAACCCTTACACACAATGCATCCCTTACACACACAGAAACACACAATGCATTCCTTACACACACTCAATGCACCCCTTACACACACTCAATGCACCCCTTACAGACGCACACACTGCATCCCGTACATACACAGAAACACACCTTGCAGCCCTTACACATACAAACACAGATTCACACAATGCATTCCTTAAACACATATCAGGACATCCCCCTACTCCACCCCCTGTGAACAAACTCATTGGTGGAACATGAAGGTGGACCCTGGGACCCAGACCTTGAGCTGTGTAAAGGGCCTTAAAAAAATGGAGCTGCTTCCCGTTCTCCCAGAACATTGATTTTTGTGACCACAGTTACAAACCGCCTCCAGAGAGCCTGTTCTGCACCAGACCAGTGGAGCCAGACTGCAGCTAGAGCCCATCATCATCCTCATCTGGTTGTAAGTAGGCAATCTAGTATATTATTCGTGGCACTAATCTCTAGTCCCCAGAACCACTTCAGCTTAATGTAGTGGTTCTGGTGTCCATAGCCTGTCCCTGCAGGCCTTTTAATGTAAACACGGCGGCACTGCAGCACTGGCGTTAGTTAACATGGCAGATCATATGGGTGGGGCATTGTGATGTCACATGGGGGGGGGGGAGCGGAAAACTTTACTTTTGCCTAGGGCGGCAAAAATCCTTGCACCGGCCCTGACACTACATTGCTGTATATTGGGATTTAAATCCCAATTGAAAGTGCTGCATGCCATTTCACTCTGATCTCTGCATACAGCTCACCTGTCAGTCTGGGGCAATGAAAAATGTCCTCAGCAGACAAGGGGGCGCCCTGGGTATCTTTTAATACCTGGAGTTTCTGTTATTAGCAGGGATTTAATCCTGCTCACACTAAGACCTAGCTATGGGCATTGTAATGCCTATATAAGGAACTGCATGTCATGCTGACTTTTAGCACTGCCTGCATCCAGCCAAAAAGTCTGGGGCCAGAAAAATTTCCCTAGCTGAAAGAGAAGAGCCCCAGAAATGAAAAGATACACAGAGTTCCTTGGTACCTGCAAGGATTTAACCCCTGCTGGCTTTAACGCCCTGCAGTACATGACGGCATAGACCAGGGGTGCCCAAAAGGTAGATTCTTCAGATATTGTAGAACTACACCTCCCATGAAGCTTTACATGCCTTTAGAATACCTTTAGTGTGACAAAGCATCATGGAAACTGTATTTTATTTTTTTATATTTTTGTTGTGGTACAGATCGTCATCAAACGCCACAACAGCGTACATAGATAAATACAGGTTAGACAGTGGCATGAGTAGTTGCACATTTTTGTTATACATAAACAAGCTTAACGTAACTGATGGATCTCCATAGTGAAATGTAGTATGTATGTGAAGTGGAAACTGTAGTTTTAAAACATCTGGGGTTCTACTTTTTGGGCACCCCTGGCATAGACCACCATGTGGTCATTAAGTGGTTAAAATAGGTGTGCCTGTGACAAGAGTGGACATCCACCTAGTAAAGTTATTGAAAACAATCTGCGTATTCACTGCTAGTGAAAATGCTATTACAGGTTGTTATACTGGGAATCATTAGGTCAATGAGCCTCTGTAAAACTATCTATAATATAATTTAGGAATTGATGCAAGATTCCATGCACGAAATCAACTTTAGCTTAAAGTGGTTTTGGTGCATAGATAATGCCCCTGCAAATGGCTTAACTCTGCCATTTAGGAGCAAAATCACTGAGTTTATGCAGCCCTAACCACACTTCCCCTGTCACATAGTCTCCCTACACCATTCCTGAAAAAGAGTCTAGTTTCCCTTATTGCACATTTTTTTTTAATTGTTTTTTTTTTTTTTGCTCTGTTACTAGCCTGCAATAGCCATTTGTGTGTGACTAAAGTTTAATTACCAGGGCCGGGAAGAACTTCGAAAGAAAACACATTATTCTCTGACTCTCTAAGATCTGATTGAAAAATTAACCTCTTTTCAAGGTTGTTTGAGTCACAGCCAGGGGAGGAGTGGCTAGGGCTGTATTAACAGAAAAACAGAAAGAAAAGTCATTTGAATCCTAAATGGCAGAAAATTGAGCAATGAGACAGCAGGAGCATGATCTACACACCAGAACTGCGTCATTAAGCTAAAGTTGTTTTGGTACTTAGATTATACTTTTAAATATTACATATTTAGACTGCCATCACTGTAAAACATAATATTTCTCTGATTAAGGTTAAAACATATGTAACTCTAATATTAAATATGTCCTCTTGTTGTTTTCCTTAGCTGTATTATGAGATTATTCAGCCTCAGTTTCCACACTTGCAACTAACTCCACAAAGTCAGATGAGGTGTTTGCTAGAATTAATTTGAGGTCTGAAATAGAACATTGCTGTTTTGTTTACGTATTAATTTCCCTACAAAGCCAAGATGTGTCAGGAAAACAGAAAACACATATGAGTCTAAAAATGCGTAATTTTTTTTTTCTTTTTTAATTGTGTACATCTTAAAATTTTAACTATTCTCAAGTAAACAAAAACATAATTACATTGTGTGAATAACAAAAGCATAGCAGGTTTTCCATTTTGTCTTTTTTGTCTTTGCTTTTAAGAAGTTGCCCACCCTAAATTGACTTGCCTATGGCAATCTTACTCTGCTTGAAACATCTGTTTTTTTTTAAATAACAAGGCTTTTAAATTTAAGGTGACACTGCTAATAGAAATATTTTTTCAGGCAAATGCTCCTTCGTTTTGTTGGCCTCTTCTGACTTACTCACCAAAAATACATTAAATATACAACAACACATTAAATATACAGCACACAGACTCTTAACAGCTCCAAGACAGTTTAATTTTTGATTTCCCCCAAGTCCAACACCTGATCTTCCATATGCTTTGAATCTTTATAACTTCAAAAGATTACATGCTAGTCCCCAAGCATAAATAGTTAGGAGCAGAATGACAGATCATTTACATTAGGTTTCAGTGTATAATGCAATATACATGTGGAAAATAAAATTATATATGAACCAACATGAAATTAAATGCAGTACCAACAATAATTACATATGCCTTATTGTAAAGTAAGAGTATAGTCAGATCGACATCCTCTAGGTCCCCAGTTTGTGTGTATTACGTCTGCATGTTTTCTGGCTCCCTACAGGACTATTACTACATTATACTTTGTATTAGTCTACATATAAATAAGGCAAGCTGTGAGCAAGTAACTAAAGATAAGAGACTAAGAATTTTGTAAAACATTGTTCAGACCTCAGAAAATATATATTTATATAATAAAAGATATTTTTTAAATTTTTTGCTCTTAACCTCTGAATAGCCAGGACATTTGTGAGATTAAATGTGTTTGGGGCCAGGGGATTTTCAGCAGTTTTATCTAACTGTACATTAATGTTACATATTGTTTTGAGTTGTCTTTTTTTAATGACACTATACTCTATATGTATACATAGCACAACAGTTCTCTTCTATTGTCTATGACAGGGGTAGGCAGCCTTTTTAGTAGTACTGCGTCAAAAGAATATCTTGATGTCTCTTTGGCTTGCCGGTCCTATTTTTTAAAATTAAGGTGTGTATTTTTCTGTTTTCTGTTTGTGTTATAAATGGGTGCTGCAGGTGCTTTGTATTGTTCTATTTGTATGTATATGGGCTGTTGTATTGTATGTGTTCATAAGACGTTTGTGGTATTGTGTAAGATACCTATGAATGTTGGCTGTGTATGGGGACTGCTTGTGGAATTGTGTTGTGGATGATGTGTCACATAGTGTGTTTGGTGTGTGTATTTGTGTGGTTGCTTGTGGTATTGAATGTGGGGCTGCTTGTGGTATTGCGTGTCAGGCTGCGTTTGGGGTTGTGTGCATGAATGTGAATTATCAGTGTTGCTGTGTTTGTGTATGTTTGAGGGCTGTTTGTTTAATTTGTATTACAAGGAGGCTACTTCTTCAACTCTGTGTATATCTAGCAGTGTTTGGTGGCTTCCCTGGGGTACAGTGGGGACTGAGCTGCTCCACTCCAGTGTGGATTCTCATTCACAAGTGCTGGGAGGAAATGATCTGGGATCACTTCTTCTAAATGCTGCAATGAGTAAATTAAGGATTGTCCATTAACACCTGCAATCACCACTCGTTTTGCACATGCAGTTATATGAAGGCCTGATAGTCCAAAGCCTGTTTGGCTCTGGCAGCTTTGAGTGCCTTGCAAAGGTACCTCGAGTGCCATAGGTTGCTGACACCTGGTCTATAGAGAGGTTCCCACCTGATGGCATATGTTTAAGTGATGGGCAAAGAGAGTTATGATTTGGTAAGCTCTGATTTGTTTTCTAAGCTGTGCCAATCATAAAGGAGGTGGGAAAGAGATAGGAAGGAAGCATGGTAGGGTGTTACACAAATGTATTTGGTGATTTAAAATTGACTGTATCTTGTAGATTTTTTAATTAAAAACAATAAAAATGATTTCTGTTTTGCCTCTACAGTGGAATTTTGGAAGTTTCAAATATACCACGGTCTGATTTACTTCAGGCATCACATGCCCTTAGCAGCTGCAAACAAACAAATTGTTTATAAAGCCCACAAACTGTTGGAGGATTTGACGGTGAGAAAAAAAAGATTACAAAACCTAGAACTCTATGACCTCAATTTTTTTTTTTTAGATAAGCTTTTCAAATTACATATTATGTATCAATTATATATTTTTGGATAAACTTTTAAATTGATTTAATATGATAACAATATATATTTTTTTGTAATATTTAGATTTTTTTATATATGGTATGTTTTGATATTTTAACATTTTGAAAAAATTATTTTATGAGTTTATCCAAAAATATTTAAAAATTTGAAAAGCTTATCCGACAATATTAAATCAAGGCCTATATAAGGTAAGTTTGGATAGTTTTCTTTTAATGATGAATTTATACTTTATTAATCTGCACCAATATAAATATAGTATTGTGTTATGTTCCTCTGAGTGGTTCTTTGGTGCTTTTGCTTTTCTGGTCTATAACTGTAGCTATGGCCAACGTCGGCATGGGCTCTAAGGCGGATTTAGATAGGATATTAATTCTGACTGTCATGGTGTGGGGGTAACCCAATATGTAGTATTTGAACCAACACCTAACTTGTAAAATACACATGCAGGATAAGAGGCATATTACCGGTCCTTAGGGTGGCTCGGCTTAATACAAAAACAAATAATAGAATAATCAGGGTATAGCTGAAATCAAGGAAAGGTGAGGTACATGTAAACATTAGACAAGACCTAAGTCAGAGGGTACATGAGAGTTGGATTTCAAGACAAGCCAAGTCAAAATACCAAGTAATCACAACACACCAAGAGTACGCTATTGGGTGCTAGCGACCCCAAAAGGGCTCTGGCTACTAGTCAGAATGGCTCTAAAAGGTGTTGAGGAAATGACGCTGTTTGTAATGTATAACAAAAAGAAATAATTCATGTATCACATATACAAATAAAATGTACTTAACTGAATAAGGACAAAATAGCTTCCCTAAAGGTCTTTCCCACTTAGACCTCTTCAATATCAGATGTGTAGAAAAAAGGAAAAAGGGATGCAGCTAAGAACTAAAAGAAAAAAGAAAACAGACAACACATAATGATGTACAGTTGGATAAAATAACACACTGCAATAATGGTTGCACTCACAAGATTTAAATGAGATATGCGCCTTGAAATCCACAAAGGGATATTGCTGGACCGTTTCCACTGGAGGATGGTGGATAATAAGCAGACTCAAATGGCTCAGGATGCAGTCGGGAACCAAATTTTGAAAAAAAGAGATTTATTTAGGCACAATTGCCCAATAGAATATAAAAAATAAAATATAAAATCTTACGCGTTTCGTCTAACGCAGTCGACTTCATCAGAGATAAAAACAAATTCAACAATGGTACATGAAGCATGAAGCATTCTGTTACTAAGAGACGCTTCTAATCAAAATGCATCTTTCCCAGTTCACATGGGGAAGGGATCCCTCAAGTTTAAATGGGACCTACCAAAGGTAACTGTAGATCATGCTGTAGTGTATATGGGGTGTAGTGACAAAGATGGTATACATCACTAATTAAATGCTGGGATGTTGGTGACCCTCGATAATAATAGATTATACGTTACCACAAAGACTCGATAGCTATAGCACACTATACAAGGTCTGCAGTGCACCCATGATGCAAATAGGGGACGGTACGTAAGTGCTATGACTCCCTTATCAGTGCTTTAATTGATTACACAAGATATATCCCCCCCCCACTATTCAGGGAACAATATAATCATTGAGTAATGCTTGACCAAATGTTCAGGTTGATATATAACTGCACACTATAGTACTGTTTGAGACCTGCGCGTCTCTCTGCTTTTATATCTGATCTTTACTTGCATACACTGAAAATTCAATAAAATGATTTAAAAATAAATAAATCCTGGCAACGTTCAAGCCGGCAAGACTCTCTTGGTTTGTGTTACTCTCACATTGTTGAGGTAAATGGTATATATCATTAGGTGTCTTATCCAGGGTCACATCTATTTATTATTATTATTATTTTTTGAATTTATATAGCGCCAGCTTATTCCAATATTATTTATCGATCTATCATTAAAGAGTATACTGTCATTTTTTTTTAACCTAGACTATGCCTTTAAGCACATCTCCTGATTGTCCAGTTTTTGGACAGAAGTAAAATTTTTTAAAAATTTAGCAAAAAAAAAAGTGTCTAATATCTGGCAAATTGTACTAGGAATGACGTGATTTTCAAAGAGATTTAACTGTTGTAAAAGATCTGCAGGGATAGAAAAAGGACCACCTTGCAGTAAAATAAATGATTTAGTTGCCCTTAATGTCCTGTATTGTATGTGCTATAAGATGGTAACTCTTGCAATGTGTGGGATATACCACTAGATGGCCTTCTAAACTCATATATTCTTGAAGTGAAGAAAGGTGATTATTAATATGTACACAAAACAGTTATGTTTCTGGAAAGTAAATAATGCTTAAAGTCCTGCCTGAAAACCAGTGATACTACATTTTTTTTTACTTTAGATATGTGTAACATAATTTTTATGCAGAAATATACCAACATGGTAGATTAACCTGTATCTGTGAGCAGGTTAAAGTGGTTATAGTTTTGTTTGATGATGCAAGAGATATTCCACTTAATCTAAATACTTCTGTTTTTTTTCTTTTATTAACCATGATTTTATAATTTTAAATCACGTGGTCAATAATCTTGTTACTGTAACTTTGTAACAGTGTCTAGGGAAAGTTCACACTCATCACAATTCACATTAATCATAAGCGGCCTGACTGCAGTGCCCATAACTACTTCATCTAAAATAAGAGGGCACCCAGGTACTCCAGCCCCCATAATAACTTCATTAAGACAAAGTTGTTATGGAGATGAAGAAACATTTTCAAGCGTTTTTTTTTATTTATTTTTTTATTTTTTTTTAAATTTGAATATTAATTATTAATATTTTTTTTGTCATTCTTTATTTTATTGTGCATGGTGTTAGGAACAAACATACTCACAATGCCACGACAGCATGGACAAGTAATTCAATGTCACACATAGTAATAAAAACATGGCTGGTATATACAATATGCACATTTTTAGGAAAAGTAATGAAACAAGTGAAACTGCATTGTCTAGCGGATTGGCTGAATAAGCATATGTCGGTATGCCATACAATGTTAGACAATGTTGAAAAGCTTGTTAGTATATATTCTTATTGCAGTCAGCATCATGGTTAAGTCAGAATGACTCTTATCTAAGGCAGGCTAGGCACATGTGTCTAGATGTATGTCATAAACTAAAGTATATGCAGATTTGGTACAACAGACAGGAGAGTGCTAGGATCAAACTAAACTAGCTGTTTAAGTCATAGACTAGGCTCACTCATCTAGATAGGAAGAGCCCAAGCCACACTGCAATTAGTGAGTAATGCTATATCATGAATAACTGTTAGGGTAAGGCTAGATCTGTTGACATGCATAGAAAAAGTTTGGCAAATCAGGCAAAGAATTATGCTGGATAAGCCACTGAGCCGACACACTCTGCCAGTAGAGCTTCTCATATGGTGGGCATCAAATCAAAACAAGAGCAAACTAAAAATAAACACATACATGAGTTGGAAGCTTAGAAACATAGAAACATAGAATGTGACGGCAGATAAGAACCATTCGGCCCATCTAGTCTGCCCAGCTTAATGGTGAGCATCAACTTGGACATATCAAATGGTGTCTGATACTAATAGGGGAGTTTCGGAGTGTTAGTGAGCAGGTCCTGCAGACCAGAAAGTCTACAGTCAGCCAATACCCATACTGAGTAGGGAGGCACCTTGGACCTGGAGTTTCCAAAGGCGGATGGCAAGTCGTGGATGTAGGGAGGCCGCCCTCCAGCCCCAGGCCTTTTGGAAGGCCAGCACCTGTATTCCACAGACTCGGGAGCTCTTTGAGGCCGGATCTTCGCCATTTCGGGCACTGCAGAAGGCCCAGGTGTTCTGCCACCGCCTGTGGTGGTCGGTCTTCCGGCGATATGGTCAATGCAGCAGAGGTTTTCTCCGTGTGGCCTTCGGGCCAAGTCGGCAATTGGCACGAGTAATGGGTGCAGTGATGCAGGATTTGCACGAGAGGCCCACTACGTCTCCATTCCTCAGCAGTCCTCACCTCATAGAGAAAATATAGAAGAGATGAAGAAAAAGGAACCACATGAAAAAGGGAATTAAACAGGATGGGTTCCACCGCTGCAAGAAAAAGGACAAAGAAGAGTCTGAAAAGAAAAGAAAAATGTAGTCATCATATCACAAACTGAAGCAGAAAGCTGGTTCAGAAAATTATCATCAATCTTAGCATGAACTTCCCTAAACATAGCCTGAAAGAGTGATTTTGTCATGCAATCTTTGTAAGTGTCAGGTAAACCCTTCTATGGGCATGGACAGTAAAAAAGACCAGTGATCCAGGTCAATTAGTCTCTGGAAGATCTGTCCCAATAGATTTTGTATTTGTCTCCAATATTTAGATATCATCGTATAGGTCCACCATATGTGAAAGTAGGTACTTTATGTCCACATCCCTTTCAATAGAAGTATGTGGGGCTTTTCCCATTCTGAAAAGCTTAAAGGACCACTATAGGCACCCAGACCACTTCAGCTTAATGAAGTGGTCTGGGTGCCAGGTCCAGCTAGGATTAACCCTTTTTTCTGTAAACATAACAGTTTCAGAGAAACTGCTATGTTTACCTATGGGTTAATCCAGCCTTTAGTGGCTGTCTCATTGACATCTGCTAGAGGGCTTACGCACTTCTCACTGTGATTTTCACAGTGAGAAGACGCCAGCGTCCATAGGAAAGCATTGATAATGCTTTGCTATGGACTGGCTGAATGCATGCGCATTCAGCCGGTGACGGAAGAAGAGGGAGGAGAGCTCCACGCCCAGCACTGGAGAAAGAGGTAAGTTTAACCTCTTCCACCCTCAGGGCACTATAGTGCCAAGAAATCAAGTACGTTTTCCTGGCACTATAGTGGTCCTTTAAAGAACCCTGAAGTGGTAGCTGTGGGTTCGTATGATTTGAGCCGAACAGCTGAGAGCCTGGGTGATTATAGCTCGCCGTTCAGTTCTTCGGGTCGGTAGTTAAAGTCCAAAGAAACGAAATCCTCTAGTACAGCTTTCCCCAAGTAGTAATCAGGTACCCACACACCAGCCGAAACATGATGAAGGGTGTAACAAGACTGATGTTTATTGAGACCACACAGGCTTTTATGGAGGTCCCTTGGACCTCCCACAGTACACAAACTAAATAGCCAATCATAAGGTACAGTTACACTTAAACACTCCCTGTCTCCACCTGTGAGATAATGAGATAAGTTAAGGAATAACCCAATTATCTCCAGCCGAAGTGCACACATTTTCCCCAAAACTCGGAACACCCCTTTATGCTTAAGGTATACCCACAAATGTCACATCCCCTGATGGCCCCGATCTTGGGGGACAACATATTCAAATTTCACCCAGATCGGTTCAGGGGTTTTTAAAAAGTGTGGAAGTCTTAAGTTACCGACCGCACACGAAGCTCTTGCCCAAAATAGTTCCACGAATTCAGCGTGTATGATCGGTCAATTCTGAAAATGTTAAATAACTCCATAATCCACGAACGGAGCCTCCTGGCTCATAGGAGCGATTGTTCCCCTCATACGAATACATAAAAGTACCGAAAAGTGCTCTCCTAGCTGATCGGGAAATACAGTTCCATCGTTTGTATGTTTGAGACCGGTGTTCGGGAAGTCGAGTGTCCGATTTTAGTTCCAGACACTCGACAACCAAGTCCCGCTGCCTTTGTCCCGAACAAACAAGATGGCCGCCGTTTTCTCCGCCACGTGGCATTCTTATATACGAATGGCGGCCCCCTGAGAGAGCGCTTAATTGACGGGCTCCTTTGAAGTCAATGAGCCAGGAGGGTGGTCTGTGTTTGGTAGTTTCAAGCTACCGAACCAATGTGGCATAAACTAGCAGAATAAACTAAACAGATGAATGCTCAGATTAAACCCCGAACTCCCAGTGGGTTTTCTCACAGGGACATTCCAGGCGACAATACAACTTTAAAGGAACACTGTAGTGCCAGGAAAACAAAGTTGTTTTCCTGGCACTATTGCTCCCTAAAGTGTCCCCCTCCCCCGTGGTGCAGAAGCAGGGTCAGATTAAGAGCCCATTGGGCCTGGTGCTGACAATTCCGATGGGCTTAATTACAGAACCTTATCAACATAAAACAGTCAAACCTCCCTAGCGTCATGTATCTGATGGAGGTGGTGCTAGAGAACACTGGGAAGACATGGGGACACAGACACTAGAGACACTGGCTGGGGGACATGGGGACATTGAGACCTGGGGGCACTGGGAGACATGGGGACACTGAGACACCAGGGTCACAGACACTAGGGACACTGGCTGGGAGACATGGGGGCACTGGGAGACTAAGGGACACTGGGAGACTAGGGGCACTGGGAGACATGGGGACACTGCGACACCAGAGACTCTGGCTGGGAGACATGGGGCCACTGGGAGCCATGGGGACATTGTGTCCCCATGTGTCTCTGTGTCCCTAAGTGTCTGTGTCATAATATCTCCCAATGTCCCTCAGTATCCCCAAGTGTCTGTCATAATGTCTCCCAATGTCCTTTAGTGTCTCAGTGTCCCCATGTCTCCTTGAAGACTATCCCCCCATCCCTCACTTCCATGAGCTGTAGGCTGTCTCTGCAGGGTGGGAGTTGCTGTCTGGACTCTCTGTAGCTGCTCCCCTGCGGATCAGTGCGTAGAGATAGTCAAGGAGGGGTATGCTGGAACTTCCTATCCTTGCCTTTCTCCACACACAGTGCTGGTATTGCATCGTAATCTCTGTTTATACTGAGAAAAATACCAGCATTTGTATTGCCAGTATGACTGCAATATCGGCACCGGCAAGGGCAGCCTCAAATACTGGCTGTGCCAATAAAATAAAAGCCAGGTGAAAACCCTAAGAGTAGTTGGTTATAACAAAGTTTATCTTTTTCAAAATTCAAGTAATTGAGCACTTGGGAAATAGTGATCACAATATGGTGTATTTTGAAATAAACTCAAAAAAGCAATTGCACATGGGAAATTGCTAAAACATAATTTTAACCCCTTAAGGACACAGCTTCAGAAGCTTGACTTACGCTTAATGACACAAGCAATTTTTGCATTTTCTTGCTGTTTGCGTTCAACTGCAATTTGCATCTCTCTCATTTATTGCACCGACACATATTATATACTGTTTTTAAAAGGACAGAAAGGGCTTTAATTTGATATAACATATATATATATAAATGCTTACTTATTATAAAAAAATACAGAAAAATGCAAAAAAAATGAAAAATATTGGTTTTTTTTTTACAGTTTTTGCAATAATAATGTGTGCATAATTAGTGCAGGTTAAGGAAAGTAATTAAAAATAAATTTATTTATTTGTTCTGATTTACAGAATATATAATGTGTCTGGGATTTTAAGTTTTTTTGGTAGTTACAGGTCACAAAGCACAAGGAGTAAAATAAACTTTTAATGTGGAGCGATTTTAGAATTTAGTATGTTTGTCTTGTAAGCTTAATAGCCATAAAAGAAAACAAAATTGCCACACAAAAGTATATATTTATATAAAGTAGACATCACGGGCTATTTACCTAAGGTTGTTTTGACACT
>OW240919.1:55740931-55752801 GCA_933207985.1 Pelobates cultripes
AATGGTTCACGGAATATCGTCATTCTTGTGGCGAAATTTGTCCCATAGGAATGAATGGCAAGCTAGAGTGGGAGCTGGCAAAAGCTGAAAAATCAGGACATGATTTCTAAACTGCCACCACTCCCTTATTTTCAGGCCCACCTACACAAATCTTATATCAAAACGCTCAGCTATCCCTGCTGCCACTAAACATGTCAACGGCTAAGCCATAGTCCTGATAGTTTTCACAATATAATCATTTGTTTGCAACTAACGCCGTCCATTGACATTCATCGAAACTTCCCTCTACAAAGCTCATATTTGAAGTGCAATTTCTAAACTGCGACTGTGCCTTCATTTTTAATACTTCAGAGACATACTATGCATCAAAATGTAGGTCTGGGTCCTGTGATTCTCACAATATAAAGCTCTTCGCTGTAGGATTTATAGTTTTTAAAATACGACAGTTTGAAGATGGCAACCGCCAAAATACTCTGACCTGTGCCAGTCTGCAGCAGCAAGTGATGTCATAGACAGGGCCTTTTGAACACCTGCTAATGTTTTTATAAATGTATGGTTTAACCCCATAAGGACACAGCTTCAGAAGCTTGACTTACGCTTAATGACACAAGCAATTTTTGCATTTTCTTGCTGTTTGCGTTCAACTGCAATTTGCATCTCTCTCATTTATTGCACCGACACATATTATATACTGTTTTTAAAGGACAGAAAGGGCTTTAATTTGATATAACATATATATATATATAAATGCTTACTTATTATAAAAAAATACAGAAAAATGCAAAAAAAATGAAAAATATTGTTTTTTTTACAGTTTTTGCAATAATAATGTGTGCATAATTAGTGCAGGTTAAGGAAAGTAATTAAAAATAAATTTATTTATTTGTTCTGATTTGCAGAATATATAATGTGTCTGGGATTTTAAGTTTTTTTTGGTAGTTACAGGTCACAAAGCACAAGGAGTAAAATAGACTTTTAATGTGGAGCGATTTTAGAATTTGGTATGTTTGTCTTGTAAGCCTAATAGCCATAAAAGAAAACAAAATTGCCACACAAAAGTATATATTTATATAAAGTAGACATCACGGGCTATTTACCTAAGGTTGTTTTGACACTTTCTACGTAGCCATATTACCGCCAACCTCTGCTAAATATTGGAGTAAAATTGTGTTCTTTTTGGTTTTTGGCACACAAACTTATAACAGAGAAATTCTCGTGTATATTTTGTAAAGTTGGTGTGTGCTATTCCTGTACAAAGTTTTATTTTGTGTTCAGTTACATCTGCTGAGTAAAATGACACCCCCATTGTATGTCTTTTGCACTATTTCGTGAAGTTACAGTGCCATACAGGATACCTGTCCTTTTCAGTATTCACAGTAGAATTTTGAGAGATGAATTTAATGAGCCTTAGCTTCCATTTTGGGGTATTATAACAGTTTGACTGTTCAAAAAAACCCCACAAAGGCCTACCATTTGTAAAAGTAGACACTCCAGGGTATCTTATAAGGTGCATATTGTGCCTTAACATGCCCCCATTTTTTCACCAATATATGCCAAAGTATGTGGTAAAAAATAATTTTGTGCATTTTTTACATACGGATTGCATTTTTGCTGGGCGTTTTGTATATTTCATATGTGCCACTAAGTTCAAACCCCCAAATTATGCTCAGCTAAGTCTTCTGAGTAAAATGACACCCCATATGAATGTCTTTGGCACTATTTCGTGAAGCTACAGTGCCATATAGGAGACCTGTCCTTTACAGTATTCACAGTAGAATTTTGAGAGACGGATTTAATGAGCCTTAGCTTCCATTTGGGGTATTATAACAGTTTGACTGTTCAAAAAACCCCCACAAAGGCCTACCATTTGTAAAAGTAGACACTCCAGGGTATCTCATAAGGTGCATATTGTGCCTTAACATACCCCCATTTTTTCACCAATATATGCCAAAGTATGTGGTAAAAAATTATTTTGTGCATTTTTTACATACGGATTGCATTTTTGCTGGGCGTTTTGTATATTTCATATGTGCCACTAAGTTCAAACCTCCCAAATTATGCTCAGCTAAGTCTTTTGAGTAAAAATACACCCCCAATGAATGTCTTTGTCACTATTTTGTGAAGCTACAGTGCCATATAGGAGACTAAGCCATATCCGTTTTTACCAAACTTTGAATTTGACGCTGGGCCTATGTGCAATTTCCAAGCATCTTCGCAGGTTTTAAATTCAATCTACCCCACAAAGGCCTACCATTTCTTAAAGTAGACACCCCAGGGTGTTTCAAAAGGTATAGTTTGAACCTTAGCGTGGGATCATTTTTCCGCTAGCTTGTACCAGATGTAGTGGTAATAAGCATTTTTTCTGCCTTTTTGACATACAAAGTGAGTTTGCACAGTATATTTTGCAAACCTTATGTGTGCTACGACTGTATAATACTTCATATGTTGCTCAGCTATGTCGGCTGAGTACAGCAATACCCCCGTATGTACCTTTGCCAGGTATGTGTGGACATCGGAGGGGCACATTTGGGACACAGCCATTCCAGTTTTTTTCAAACTTTGAATTTTTATGCTGTGCCTATGTCCCATTTTAGAGTATTTTACCAGGCTATATAATCCAAATTCCCCATAAAGCCATACCATTTCTTAAAGAAGACATCCCAGGGTATTTCAAAAGGCATATTTTGAACCTTAGCGTGGGATCATTTTTCCGCTAGCTTGTACCAAGTGTAGTGGTAATAAGCATTTTTTCTGCCTTTTTGACATACAAAGTGAGTTTGCGCAGCATATTTTGCAAACCTTATGTGTACTATGACTGTATAATACTTCATATGTTGCTCAGCTATGTTGGCTGAGTACAGCAATACCCCCGTATGTACCTTTGCCAGGTATATGTGGATGTTGAAGGGGCGCATTTGAGACGCAGCCATTCAGTTTTTTTCTAACTTTGAAGTTTTACGCTGTGTCCATGTTCCAATTTGGAATAGTTTAGACGGTTGGTTATTGAAACTTCCCCACAAACACATACTATTTATTAAAGAATACACCCTGGGGTAATTCAAAAGGCATATTTTGAACCTTGGCGTGGGATAATTTTTTCTCTAGTTTGTTCCAGGTGTAGTGGTAATGAGCGTTTTTAAAATGTATTTTTTTACTTTTTATAACTTTTTACTTTTAAAAACTAGTTTTTAAACTTTTGTTTTGCTTATAAATTTTTTTTAAACTTTCCTAAACTTTCTTAAAACTTTTTTACAGATTTAACATTTTTCTAAGCTATTTTTTTTACTGTTAACCCCTAACTAGCAGTACGCAGCACTAACAGTAAATTCCCCATAACTCCCACCCACCCCAGCTAGCAAAATATATAGTTATAAAATATTTAAATTAATTAATTAAATAAATTGAACCCCTGAGGGTTAAAAAAATAAATAAAAGTTAATCCTCAGGGGTTAAAAAAAATTAGATCACAGTATAATACTGTGATCTCTATTTGATCGCTGTAGGCAGTGATCGACTGGCAGGGAAGGGGTTAATTTTTATTTGGACTAGGTAAAGTGTGTTTTTTTGTTTTTATTACTTAAATGTTATTAAAACATTTTTTAAGCTTAATTTTTAACTTTTTAAAGTTTCTTTTAAAACTTTTTTTTAACGTTAACCCCTAGTTAGCCTAACGTCAAATCCCCCAATTCCCCACTAACTTCCACCTACCCCAGCTATCTAAATATATAATTTTAAAATAATTTAATTAATTAATTTAATTAATTTAACCCCTGAGGGTTAAAAAAAAAAGAATTAACCCTCAGGGGTTAAAAAAATAAATCAGATCATAGTAAAATGTAATCCCTGCCAATTGATCACTGTAGTCAGTGATCAATTGGCAGGGAAGGGGTTAATTTTTTATTAAAATGGGTAAGGGGGGGGACACTTTAAATAAACTTTATTTTTTTTTACAGCAGGGGGCAGGATCAGCACTGATCCGGCTCCCTGCACTTCACACAGAACCCGGAAGTGCAGGGAGCCGGTAGGTGAGTATAGAGAGCACATGTGCTTGCTCCGACTTGTGGTCAGAGCGAGCACATGTGCTGGGCAGCTTGACCGGGTGCTCCCGGTATGCCTCCAATGCAGAGGCATACCGGGAGCACCATTAACCCCGCGATCGCCGCGATAGCGGCGATCCGGGGTTAATTTTACCGCGTGACGGACGAGGTCCGTCGCCCGTCGTTAAGGGTCTCCCCTGTGTGACGGACCTCGTCCGTCACCTGTCCTGAAGGGGTTAATGTATGAATTAATATGTATGCATTCATAGTTTATAAATAATAGTGATGAACTCTTTTAAAATTGCAAAGTTAAAATTGTTAACTTCTCAAATGAATATCTATGAAAATATCTAGTTAAAAACAAACTTATATTTCTTACCCTACTAAGCATGCTTTTGTTGTGTCTAAATATAAATGTTTCAATGCAATCCAATACGTATTTCTAATCTGTGCAATGCTAGTGCATATACTCCAAATTGTTATTTCACTAACCCCAACCTAAATACTGCATGTAGTCTATTTAAATTGGTTCTAAACATTATTGTTGCAACATTTTTATTTTATTTTATATCAGCTTCTCCAGAAAACATTGTAGCCATTTCCTTTAAATATGAACCTTTCCCCAATGACAAAATACAGGCAACTGATTGTTACATAATGCTTAGGATCCAAACATTTTCTTCTTCCTATTTGCTGTGTAATTGGAAGTCAAAACATTAAACATATATGCAAGTTTATCTAAAATTTGAATTTGGGAATTCAAAGTGAATTTTAAATTTAAAGCCACACTGAAAATAGAATTGACTTGAAGATTTTTCTAATTTTCCTATTTTGGCCTACTCTTTTAAATTCATATTTATTTCATTTGGGGTTTTTCTGAATTTACTTCAACCAAGTTACACTTATAATGTAATGTATCAGCATTTTAACATTGTCACTTTAAAGACTGATTCCACCCTAAATCATCCATGATAGATTAGTATGACCAGAGTAGACATCCTCTATAGTTGCACCGATTTAAAATTCAGACAAATTGTTTACTTTAACATAAAATGTACTGTTCAGTGCATGGAAGTCAAATTGTTTAGATTTCTGTCTCTTTGAAATTAGATAAATATGACCATAGAAGTTGCTTATGGAAAAATTAGAACTTGTCTTTTGATAAAACTAGAAATAGTCTTCTATGAATTACATTAGAAACAATTTGAACCAATTTTAGAAACAATATTAACCCCTTAAGGACACATGACGGAAATATTCCATCATGATTCCCTTTTTATTCCAGAAGTTGTGTCAAGGGGTTAAATTTATTAGTTAAACTGAAAGTAGATATTATAGGTAATGTTTATTGAGACTTTATTAACATTCATATGCTGTGCTTGAACAACATATCCAATAAAAGCAATAGAGTAATTTGTAGACTCTGCTTAATGCAACTTGACATGTTTTGTACAATATGGCTAAATACATTTGCCCTGTTACCTTAGTAAATAAAATTATCATCATACAGTTAAAAACGGTTAACTTAAAAAAATTACTGTCCCACAATGACACAACTGTGCTAACATTAAAATGTTGACATAAAGTAATTTTACTATTGAAGCATGGGTTTATGCATGTGTTCCAGTGTGGAAATAAAATTAATGATATACCTTCCCAACATGCAGTTTTCCATTCATTCCCCAGTCATTTTTCACTGTCTTCCGTACCTAGGGAATGGACATGGATCTGAGCTAGAATATATGTTTACCTAACAGTTAGATTGAATAGCGGCAAATATGTACCACGGTAGTGAGATTAAACTAAACTAACTAAGCTTTTCGGAAGGATCCAAACGGACTTTTTATATATTTTTCTTTTATTTGTATTTCATGTATTTTTATTTGCATTTGAATTGCATTCAATTTTAATTTTAATCATATTAAATAGCACTTTTTTGTGCATTTCCGTTTAACAAGTGGATCCAGTCTTTGGTGTTGCCCAGGTTCAAGAAGGGGTTGTCACCCTTTATTTGACACAAACTTTTGAAACTCAGAGCCAGTTTGGAAGGCTCTGAGTCAGGTGAGCAATTTTATATTATCTAGAATTGTGTTTTTAAACCTGCAGATCTCACTTAGAGATCCTTTTCTTTCCTTTCTCCATCATACATATTGGAATTGTGACCGGGGAAGAGATCCAGAAAAAGGGGGTGTATGTTACCCTATAACATACCAGCCGGAAAGTTTAGAGCCTGTTTCTAAAAAGGCTCTTTATCATGTGCGTGTGCCATTAAGTAGATAACTCCAGTTTGTGGTTTAAAACAACCCTGCACTATATATTCTCTACTTGTGTTTTTTCATATATGTCCAACTAAGTTGAACCACCCGATCAATATCAACAGGGTGAGTTGACTTTATTTTAAATTAGCGCTGCACTTAAACTGCACGGAGTGGAGACGATTTTTCTTAATTTCTATCTTCTCTGTGTGTCTTGTTCTGCTTAAACTAAGCTATATTACTTTACATCTAAATGTAAAGGCAGACAGAAAGACAGGCAGAGTTATTCACTAAAGTGAGAATTGAAAGTGAATTTCAAAGGTCACAATAGCTGAACGGGAAACATTCTGTAAGACAGCTATGCTCTCAGTCCCAGGCCTTAAATTTAAGATTTACTTTTTCACTTTCAATTCTCACTTCAGTAAATAGCATTTAGAGAATGAATATATGAATTTCATATCACAAACAGCTAAGTTTTCTCTCCAGACTCCTCAATCTGTTAGGTTCTGATCATCCAATAATGTTAGTGACAAAAAGCACTGCCCACCTCTGCCTATTTTTGTATTTAAAAAAACAAAAATATTGCAGCACTTTCAGAGCTGGATTAATTAATTTATAAATTATTTTACCAGGAAAAAAACATTGAGGTTTTTCTTGTTTTCCAGTATGTCCTGGATCCACAAACATTGCATTGTTACAATAAAAATACAAAATAATATAGAGCTACACATTTAACACAGAACACATACACATAAAAAATATTATCAACCATGATTACAAGTACATTATGTGTAAAAGAGAACTGGGAGAGGATATGATGGTGTTCGTGAGACTATTTCATAATTGTGGTGCTCTGTAGGAGAATGAGGATTGAGCCACCTACTTTTTGTATTGCAGTATGCTAAATAAAGTGATGGTGCTTGATCGTGGTTATAAGAAGTGGGAACAACTTCAAACCAAAGTTCTTAAACACATGGATGGTGAGGGGGAGGGTGCATTTGGATTCCAGCATTAGCCATTTTAGCTCTTTTAACTTTTTTGCAGTTTATTACAAAATCTGAAGTGGCCTAGGTGCCTATAGTGTCTCTTTCTTATGTGGGTACAAGCTTTTTGACCAAAGGAGTAGCTATGTTATTTTTTATTTCAATTTTGTTACACTTTTTATTCATCCAACCTATGTTAAACAGATGCCCAATGAAGCAGGAGCATTTATTAGTGTAACTTTGTTCCTCTATTGTGATTTTACTGAAAGTAATGGGATGAAATTGAACCAATAGATAAACCAGTTTCTGTGATATATGCATTAATCAACTGTCTTAGTTTAGCAGCTTAAAATAAATCCAATCATAATTTAAATCTAATGCCATGTGCAACCTTAAAGTAAAAAAGGCATGCTAAGTATTAAAGTAAAATGAATGACCTTTGGAACTCCAATCTTTTTGTTTCTATATTTTAAATAACAATGTGCACTGTTTCTCAAAGTTATGATGCCTTTGCCAGAAATTTGAGAATTAATTGTTATACATGTGTTCTCTGTAAGTGTGCTAGTGGGAACAACATAGGTCTATATATGCTCATTATTTTTAGTGTTGCAATGAAACATATACTTTGAAATGTGTCTTTCAGAATTTTATAAAATAAATACACTTTTATTATAATATTTAAAAGAAAGAAGAGTTTTATAACTTACACATTTTTTACTTCAGGATCATTTTCAAATTTTTTAATGCAAATGAGTTGGGTGTCCTCTAGCATAATTTAATGTAGATGCTTGTAAATTGGATAGCATGATGTAATAAACAGTATCAGGCTCTGCTGCAGGTGTGCACCATAGTAGTTGATGAACAGAGATATTAATGTAGCCACTACAACAGATTAACTGATTTGCCTTAGCTCTGCACTGAAATCAAAGTGCATCATTCATAACAGAACACACTCTACCTTTGCATTCCTGGCCAGCACATGTAATGGGTCCTGCAAAAGGAACAAGAAGTTGATATTCTTAATAAACAAGTCTAAATATGAATAGAGCAAATGGACAAAAGTAAGATGGATCTGAAATGCAGGAGAACTGGCTGTAGACTTGTGCATTCAGTTTCAAATGAAAGATGACTGCCAATGTTGGGCAATCAAAATCATATACTCTGAAGTGCTATATGAATGAATCATGAATGAATCATGTCTATCTCTGACACCAAAAATAAAGATGATTAATGGAAAAGGTTTATTTCTTGTTAGGGGGAAACCATAGACATTACTACAAGGATTAGGGGTCAAATAATACCTCTTAAATTATTTATTACCCCCACCATGTGCACACTCAACATCCTTGATAGACTTAGCCCAATTAGGTGTTGGCGACCTTAGCCAGCATTGTTTGGCAGGGGCTAATTTGCTTGGATTATCCCTAGATAATGCTGGCCACCCTATTATTAAGTAAAACTGCTGGGCGCAACAGGGAGCAGCAATTACACTGCTGATCTCCTGCCTGCCAGCATCCTATTCTATTATGTCCCAGCTCCCAAAGAGCAGAAGAGCAGAGAGGCAGAGCATTTGCATCCTGCAATCCCCTGCCTGGGGGACATCTCAGTGGGACATATGGCAGCAGGTCCTCCTGAGACAGAGAGGAGGTACCACAGTAACTAAAATGTGCTGCTTTCAGTATCCCCAGCCCCTACTTGTATAGAAGGGATGAAGGAGGGCTGCTTGCTAAGTGTGTATTTGTGTGTGTATATATATGTTTAGCAGTGTGTGTATGTATATGCTTTAAGCAGTGTGTGTGTGTGTGTGTGTGTGTGTGTGAGAGAGAGAATTTGTACATGTATTAGGCTGTGTTTATGTATGTATGTTTGTATGCATTAGGCAGTGTATGTGTATCTATGTGTTAGGTAGTGTGTGTGTGTATGCATTAGGCAGTATCAGTTTATCTATGTGTTAGGCAATGTGTTTGTGTGTATTAGGCTGTATCTGTGTATGTATAGCAAATACAATCTACAAAAAAGAATAGACGTGAAAATATATAGTGTAGTAAATTCTAACACCAAAAAGTGCGCTGAAAAAGATTGCACTCACAAGAGAGGGCATTATAAAAATATTATTGAAAAATAATTGAACAAAAACTGCTGGAATTAGCTCACGACAGGAACCTGTATGTATTAGACAATGTCTGTGTATTTACGTGTTAGTCAGTGTGTGTCTGTGTGTGTGTATTAGGCAGTGTCTGTGTGTCTGTGTAGGGCAGTATGTATGTATACAATAGGGTAGTGTCTAAGTGTGTGTGTGTGTGTGTATGTATTATGCAGTAAGTGTGTGTGTATATATGTATTAGGCATGGTGTATTTATGTAGCGTATACGATTCTGGTATCCACAAAATGAATATAGCAGAAAAAAATAAGAGGGAATTAGACACAAATTAGAAACAATAAATAAATAAATGAATAAATTAGCTCTGAAACTGGAAAAAAAGGAATTCACCAAATCCTATAAAACATAAGAACAGTACAACATAAAATATAGTGTGGGTTATCCAGGAGCTATAAATTAAGGATGAGATACAGATAATAAAATGTAATTGATAATTAAATTGATATTCCGATGGTTAAAAGTAGCTAAACAAGTCTAATATATAGACTACTTATTGATAAAATGTGTATAGTTGAAAAGTCCAGAATAAGATATACAGTTAGAGTTGCAGAATATGGAATGTGTAATCAGTCCCAGGAGATCTATGGGTCCTTGATTTATATCATAAATAACCTTAGCCCTGCTTGTGAAAACAACACAGGGCTGATGGTATCTATGCAATTTGATATACTTTTATATGTATAAAAGATATTTGGAGTCTGTGACCGGGCTAATTAGTATAAGGAACTGATTGCCCAAATGAAACTCTTTAGCAATGCCAAAGCAAAAAATAGAAATAAAAAGTAAAATATAAAAGATAAAAGAGTGACTTGACTTTAAAACAGATCTATTTAGTAAGTAAAAATAAAAACAGTTTCAAATATGTAAAAAATATCGATCAAAATCAGAGGTTGGCATGTAGTCTGATATATATAGAGTGAAAAAAGCAAGTAAACCTGTAGTCAAGACCTGGATGGATTAGGATTGTGGTAGTTGATACTCTCTCTGTGTTCTGGCAGCCGGTGAGGGTGGCGTGTGTGTCTCTTTGCGTCTCATCTCCGACCTCACATCGAGAGGTGAGCTCCGGTCTTGCTGGATGATGTCGATATTGGGTCTGGACTCCTGTGTAATCGGAAATATTCGCTGCTCTCTCTTTCTTCGGCAAATACTCCTCTTTAGACAGATGGTGTGCTTAGCTTTGCTTAGCCTTATGCGTTTCGTAGGGTACTGCCCTACTTCATCAGAGGCTTCTGATCTGTATCGTCTATGGCAGTTTATATATGCCTATGTTCAGGCCACTAATTACATTTGCAGAATATTCAATTAGAAACATTTAAAAATATTACATATACTTATAAATTGGTTTAAAAATAAAATAAACAACAAATAACACGTGTCTTATTATTATTATTGGTATACACTCATTTCTATTGCATATCAGTCAATAATCTATTTTATAAAACTTTATATATCATCATTCTTATTATTTAATTGGCATTATTGATGGTTTCATACATTACAAAGATTACAAAGATTAATAAAATAGTCAAAAAATGAAATTTAAAAATCCAAAATTAAAGTTAAAATGTAAAATTTGATTTGGTTATAGGACTCATTCTGATACCTTTTATAATATTCAAATGAGGACTATGTATAACAAAACTTCAAAGGATTCAGTGGTATATTAAGAAAACATATTATGAAATATATTACTTTGTCATGTTTATATGGTATATAATGTCCTTGATTTTTATAATGATTTCATCGGAATACAGAAATGAAAAATATTACAAATAGACTGCTAGTACTCAATAATACGTAAACAAATTTACTAAATTGCAACTATAGGAGGAAAGTAATGATCAGAAAAATGGAGAATATAAAAAAAGAGATTATAAAAATAATAGAAATATAAATATAAGAGGAATATAAGGAGAGTAGGTTTTACCTATATGGTGAATAATATTATAATTCCAAATGGTAGGTGCTGGTTATAAAGGTGTCAGAGTAAGTGGGGTCAGTGAGGGGTGAAGTAGTCAGATAGTATACAGTTAAGATATAGTCTCTAAATATAGTATATAGGTGAAATAGATAAATAGTGAACATGATTATAGATATGGATATGAGCATGAGTGTGGAAGTTATTTATTCATGCTCATATATAAGGAATTGTTAACTTAGGACAGAAAGAAGAATGGTGATTATGTGCATAAAATAAGAATAATATTTGAAGCAAGTTTGCAAAACGTTTATGTGTATAAATGAGGTTAAAATAAGGTTAAATAAATCCAAATACATAATATATAACAAAGATGTTGAAAATGCAAGAATAAGTAAAAGTTAAAATGATGCTGAGATATTGTTATTAAACGTCAAGATAGTGCTTAAAATTTATGATAGTTTGAACCTCAGTCTAAAAGAGTATTATAATCAAACTAGGCATAGAATATGATC
>OW240919.1:55752901-55791159 GCA_933207985.1 Pelobates cultripes
AATACAGACAATTAATGTATCTTGCATACTCTGACTATGATAAAATATGTACTTATTGCACCATTTTTAAAGAAAAGTTCCATATGGCTTTGCTGGATAGTAATATAGGTTGAATAAAAGTCTTGAGTCTTTCAAGATCAACCTTTCACATTATTCTGTATCTGCTGTTATCGAAAAAGAAGGAAGTGGAAAAACCTAATTTAAACTCCTATCCTATTGTGCCAAAAAAGAGAAAAATTCCTTCTTGATTTCAAAATCGATCAACAAATATTTTCTTCAATGTTGTGTTTAAAAAACTAAAAAACAAAAATACAGACACTTTTTTCAATTACTAAATTTGCTATGGCAACCTTTTTTAGGTAGGAAATTCCACATCTGTTTGTATTTACTGAGAGAACAATTTCATCCGCTATAGGCAAAATCTTCTTATTTCAAGTTTAAATTGATGACCTCTTGTCCTTTTGAATAGTCTCGTTACTTGAGTTATTTTATATTTTTCATAAATTTACTATAAAATTTTGAGCAAGGAATGGTTGTCAAAATTGATTTCACTTAATTTTCCGTTTGTGTCAGAAAAGATAAACTACACTTGCCAGCACATGTAGTTGACATGATCAATCCTGATGATGGCGTAAAAAGATTAAAAGTTAAAGGAATATTCATTTCTTTTTTGATTTTACTATTGGATGTACAGATGTTCCTTTTTTTCTCCATACTTTTTTGGATCTAGGGAAATAGCCTGCTATTTAGTGCTTTTCAGCAAATTTTACACAAACACATTAGTTGGCAACTGTAACGAGACTGAGGGTTTCAGAAATCAAAAGCTAGATATTTAAGAACATTAAAAATACATTTGTTGTTTTTTATTGGCATATGCATTAATGTTTTTCCATTTCTTGGACTATGTTATTATTTGCAAGGCAAACTATATTATGAACAAAGCCTACCTCATTAAATTTGAGATTTTATTTTTTATTATAGACAGTTTTTATGTTTTGTTTTTGTATTAAGGAAACTTAAAGGACCACTATAGTGCCAGGAAAACATACTCGTTTTCCTGGCACTATAGTGCCCTGAGGGTGCCCCCACCCTCAGGGTCCCCCTCCCGCCCGGCTTTGGAAAGGGGAAAAGGGGTTAAACTTACCTCTTTCCAGCGCTGGGTGGGGAGCTCTCCTCCTCCGATCCTCCTCTTCTCCGCCCCGTCGGCTGAATGCGCACGCGCGGCAAGAGCTGCGAGCGCATTCAGACGGTCACATAGGAAAGCATTCATAATGCTTTCCTATGGACGCTGGCGTGCTCTCACTGTGAAAATCACAGTGAGAAGCACGTAAGCACCTCTAGTGGCTGTCAATGAGACAGCCACTAGAGGAAATAGGGGGAAGGCTTAACCCATTCATAAACATAGCAGTTTCTCTGAAACTGCTATGTTTATGAAAAAATGGGTTAACCCTAGCTGGACCTGGCACCCAGAGCACTTCATTAAGCTGAAGTGGTCTGGGTGCCTAGAGTGGTCCTTTAAGTGAAGGCATTCTGCGTATTGAAGTAAATATCCGAGGGATTAGGTTTGCAGTAAGTATTGTGGTATATTTTTATTTTTATATGTTTTATGAACCGCATAGCAAATATTTTTCAGACCACAATTGTGTTCAAATGCAATTGCAAATTTTAAAATAGGATAATAGGGTAATAAACACGACAGATAAGATGTCAACTATAAAAAAGAGTTGAATGTGTTCTAAAAGAGAAAGAAGCAAGGGAACCTGCATAACAGTTGTAACTTGAAAACAAAATACAGGAAATATATAAACTGCTAAATTAGACAAACTATACATCATTCACGTTAAAAGTACATGTTGTGGAGGGCTGTATTTGCCTGTATGCAGAAACAGTACTTTTCAGAACCACATTTTTGTCACCTTAGCATTAAATTTTTTATTTATTTTTTGTAAATTTCTATTTTTGCAGTACACTGAGATAAAGACATTGCAGAAGGTAAAAATAAAGAATGTGTAGAGGTATAGTTAGGGCCGGATTAACATAGGGGCTGATGGTGTTTTTTTTTAATTCTCTTCAAATGCTCTTGCTTAAGTATGGAAACTTAAGAGGGATGTAGGGTAACAAAACTGGTGTGGACTGGCTGACAATGAAATTAATTAAAGGACCACTATAGTGCCAGGAAAACATACTCGTTTTCCTGGCACTATAGTGCCCTGAGGGTGCCCCCACCCTCAGGGACCCCCTCCCGCCCGGCTCTGGAAGGGGGAAAGGGTTAAAAACGTACCTTTTTCCAGCGCTGGGCGGAGAGCTCTCCTTCTTCTCTCCTCCTCCGATCCTCCTCCTGGGCTGAATGCGCACGCGCGGCAAGAGCTGCGCGCGCATTCAGCCCGTCACATAGGAAAGCATTTACAATGCTTTCCTATGGACGCTTGCGTGCACTCACTGTGAAAATCACAGTGAGAAGCACGCAAGCGCCTCTAGTGGCTGTCAATGAGACAGCCACTAGAGGATTAGGGGGAAGGCTTAACCCATTCATAAACATAGCAGTTTCTCTGAAACTGCTATGTTTATAAAAAAAATGGGTTAACCCTAGAAGGACCTGGCACCCAGACCACTTCATTAAGCTGAAGTGGTCGGGGTGCCTAGAGTGGTCCTTTAAGGTAAAGCTGTGCAAATGCTCTTGCTGCTTCAGTCTAACACTGTGGCATGTTCCCTTTCTTCTACACTCACTACATACACTTTTTCTCTGCCCCAGACTGCATAACAGGAGCTTCTGCCTGCTTGTAAGAAGGTTAGGAGAGAAGTGGACCAGCGATTGCTAGTGGACATACCTTAGAAAGAGCAGAGCGAAACGATCATTAGATGCATTTATGTTAAGCTCAGTTTGCTGTTTGCACAGAATGCCCTTGGTTGGTCATCCTGCATGATTGGCAGGCAGCCTGACGTGCATTCACACCAGGCTGACCATATAATTCTTCGTGCAGACACGCAGCCTTTTTGGGCATGTTTGTCCCTTTTCTGGTTATGTGGTTCGCATCAGTGGCCCACCATTTTACCCCGCTCACTGAAATCCTGCTTCACCTGACAATGTTGTTAGGAGATATGGATTTACTTGTTTTCTGTGAGTTGCCCTCCAGCACCACCTCCACCTGTTGATAGGATTCTGTAATTAGTTCCATTATAATTGTCAGCACCAGGCCCAATGGGCTCTTAATCTGGGCCTGGGTATAGTTAAGTACATTTCTGATTCGGTGCACAATTTTTTAATACAGTATATCAAGATGAGTATAGATTGCTTATTAGAGAAATTAACTGAGAACATATAGCATGGTATTAAGCAGTGTCAGTATAATATTCAAGAAATAGTTGAACACAAGCAAACGGGAGCAGTAACATAAGCAAAGAATAGTTATGTGGCAACGGTGACAGTGTTCCTTGAGAGGAAAAGCAAATGGAGACATAACACCAGGCAAACATGCTTATTAAATTATCCCCAATTAAGCAAGCACCATTTGGCCTTTTGATGTTTTGCCAATGAGGTATGAAACCCAGCAGTGTGGGACCGCCTCATCTTGAGGTGTGGAAAAGGTAGTACAATGGAAACTGCGTAGCTGGTCTCAGCGAGCGCCGTGCCCTCTTCCGGCCTGCACTCCTCTGCCCTAGGCTTAAGATGCATGTTGCTGGGTGGTCAGAAGTAAGGAAAGTGCCAGGGGGACTTTCTCAGCTATACCCAGGCAACGGGTGAGTTTGGAGCACAAGTCAGCAATCAATTCATCCAGCTTCTCCAGGAGGGAGGGTTGCAAGTTTTAATGTGCTGATCGGCATGTGGCATCCTCCGTAATGTTTGTGGCAGGAAGGCTGCTACTGGTGGTAGATTGCTGATAATTCTCCACCTCGGCACAAGTAGAAAGTGGCGGGATATCTCTTACCGGCAGGGGGGTGGGGAGAGGAGAAAGTAAAGGAGAGACTTCAGGATTAGTGTGCAGCAACATGCAGAGGGATTGGCCGCCTTCCTCACGTTAACTGTGATTAGGGCTTTTGTACGCCACAAGACTGCCCCCGCTAGAAGAACATGATTATGTCAACCTCCGTGGTATCCTCCCATCTCTGCGATACTTCAGCAGTGAAAATTCAGGGTTGAATTTAATAATATGGACTATTTTAGAGCTTTTGTCTGCAGAGCTCGCAAGATGTGCAACCAGTCACTATGGCTATTTGGCTCCGCCTCCCTCCCTCCCTTTTTTTTTTTTTTTTAACCATTCTTGGTAATATTGGTCTAACTCAGGGGTAGGCAACCTTCGGCACTCCAGATGTTTTGGACGACATCGCCCATAATGCTCTTACAGCCATAATGCTAGCAAAGCATCATGGGAGATGTAGTCCACAGCATCTGGAATGCTGCCTACCACTGGTCTAGCTTGTGTCAGTTTTGGTGGGGTCCTGGTGAACAACAAATGTCAAGTCTTTCCACAGGAATTGAGGATTGAGGTCTGGACTTTGACTTGACAATTCTAAGACTTTTTCATTCACTGTAGTGCAGCGTTTCCTAAACCAGTCCTTAAGACCCACTAACAGTCCAGGTTTTGTTAGTATCTCCATTGGAATAAAACAGGCTGTGAAATAAATTACACAAGAAAATAAGGAATTCGTGTCAAGTTGGGGAAAAATTAGGTTGGGATGAAACCACTAAATAGTTAACCCAATACAAAAAAACTGGTAAAAGTGATTTTATTCCCAATCATGCTAAATAAAAAAAATAAAAAAACTTTTTTTTTACATCAGCTAAAAAGCTTTAAAAATAGAAGTGTTGCAAGGAATATGTGTTTTCGTACCTATGTAATGTCAGACACAAGGGAATGAATAGTATCCTAGTTAAAGGAACACTATAGGGTCAGGAATACAAACGTGTATTCTTGACTCTATAGTGCTAAAAACACTCTTTAGGTCCCCACACCTCTTAAATAAGTAGTTTACTTATCTTTATTCCAGCGTCACGGTGGTCTGCTGGTGCTGGCTCTGCCCCCAATCTGCCTACTTGGCTGAGATCATCAGAATTGATGATCTCAGCCAATCCAATGCTTCCATATAGGAAAGCACTGGATCTGCTTATCTTGTCAATTCTGATGATTTCAGCCAAGTAGGCGGGGCGGAGCGGAGCCAAACACCGCCCTGGCTAACCAGCATCTCCTCATAGAGATGCATTGAATCAATGCATCTTTATGGAAAAAGTTCAGCGTCTCCTTGCAGATTGTGGAGATGCTGAACATGAGTTCTGCACCCAGAAAGCACCTCTAGTGACCATCTCAGTGACAGCCACTGGAGGTGTCCCTAGACAGCCATGCATCAAGGCCTTTTCTCTGAAAAGGCAGTGTTTACATTAGAATGCCTGCAGGGACTGACTATATTCACCGGAATAACAACATTAACCCCTTAAGGATGGCAGGTGTTCTATGCCGTCCTTAAGGAAGCGGCTCTAAACGCCACAGGCCAGCATAGAATGCCCAAACCGTCCTTTGCACTAACCCGTGCGCCGGCGATTGCAGTATGGGGACTCACTTGGGAGCCCAGGGAGTCACCCTCCGTCCTCTTCAGCCCCCCTGGGCATAGCCGTCCATGTCAATGCAGCAGGGGGAGTGCCTGTAATGACAGGTACTTCCCCTGCTGTCTGAAAATAAAACAGTTTACATCAGTGTAAAAATAAATAATATATACTTAGATCATATATATTTATTATATATATGATCTAAGTATATATATATACACACATACACATACACCGTCTAAGTGTATTTTAATATTAATATATATATATAAAAATATATATTAATATCAAAATACACGTACAATGATATTGATTAAATATATATTGGAAGGCATGGCCTGAAGTTGTGGGAGGGGCTATAGAGCTACTTAAGGGACTCCCCCTTTCCCTTACTTACCTTCGTTGGTCTGGACGAACAAGGTGATACTCGCCGGCATCCTTTCCTCCCGACTTCCTGGTACGTGACGTCACTTCCGGTGAGATGCTGCACATTCTCCTACGTCACACGGTGAGTGCCGCCGGCTCCACAGCCCGACCGGCCCGGCCCGACCGGCACTTTCAGCCCGGCACCACCAGCCCCAGAACCGGACCGGCTCTCCAACCCGGCCCTACCTTCTCTCCGGCCACCAACCCGACCGGCCTCTTTCCCCACCAGATCGTTGGTGCGGTAAGCATGGGTAACAGCACGGCTGGCCTGGGTAAGGTACAGAGACTCCATTTCCATTAGGAGTCCCTGTTCCCGGCCGCCGGCTATACCCAGACTTAAGGGGGAAGGTAATGATGGTTTGGAAGGGGGCGGACAATATCCAACGGCACGGGCGAGAACAGGCCTCACAGACCCCTATATCGTTAAGGGTCCCTGTTCCCACCGGCAACACACAGGGAAGGGGGGAAATAACTGGATCATCGATGTAAGACCCAGTCTACCTGCCTTGCACAACTTAAAGGGGGATATGGTACTTTTCTGTTGCTGGCTGACCTTTAGTTCAGCCAGTTCAGCCTTAATGATTACAATAACATACACCTCCATTTCAAATGCTTTTATTGTTCAATACTTTGCTGTTATGTATATAAATACTACTAGTTAGAACGCTGGTTAAATATATATGGTATGATATGCTTGATAAACATGGTAGTTATATAATATATGTTTTACTTATGGCTGATTAGATATGCTATGAGATATCTGCATGTATAGTAGCAAGGTTAAAGTCTTAAGATAATTATACCACGGTTAAGGTTAAAGTACATGGCCTACCGGTGGCATTGTGTCCGTTGTGGGGACAGTACTCGCTGCAATCACCCCTGAAGCACTTACTACGTCAGTTATTCAATCTAAGCTAACCCCCCCCCTACTCAAGAGACCTCTAATTTCTCTTATACAGAAGCCAGTTTCATTTTTCTGCAAGTATGTTGATTTTCACGTTATTTTCAACACGGCCGTTTTAGTTATTTCCCTGCCCCTTAATCCTAGCGGTCCGCGAGGCCAACTCCCATCCTCCACTTCGAGGTACTATACGCCCCTCGGGCCAAATCATAGTTAGCCGACTCACAAATTATAAAGAGAGGGCGACACCAGTCACCGCCAGTTGCCCCCATCCCCCCCCCCACACGCATGGAGAGGCCAACGTCCCATCACTGGTATAGGTTACCACGCCCCTCGCGCCAACTCATAGATAGAGCCTCTCTAGCCACTTGGCACTAGCTGGGCCTCACCTGTCACAAACCTAGAATAATCTTTCGCCATCTGGCACTAGCTAGCCACCTGTCAATTCCAAACCCTGGTTACCAACATGTGTATTATATTTTTTCAGTATGTCCCTACTCCCAGACGATGGTGAGGATATGTCAATCCCTAGCACCCCGGCTAGGTCACTTACTCCGAACCGCAAGGGCGACACGGGAAGTCCCTCGTCCATCAGATCATGGACTATCCCCCACATCACTGCAGAATTACGTAAACGCAGTATTCCCTTCCCGGCTACTGCCAGGAAAGCAGAACTGTTCAAATTGCTAAGAACCAATACCGTTAATACAGACGCAGGGGAAGGCACAAGCAGCTCTCAAGATCCAACTCTCCATGCTATGGTTGCCTCCCTAATCTCTTCTATGGGGAAGGTCAACGACAGGCTGGAGAGGCTGGAAGCCCATAGCTTCCCCGCGCAGCCTCCGGGCCCTCTCCACGAATTAATCCTGGCCATACCCACAGCAATAACGGGTAATTCCATAGCCACTAAGGCAGCCACCCACGTTATTAATCCTGCCCACATGGTTCTGGCAAATCTAAAAAAGGACATCCTGGAAGGCAAGGACGTTAACTTAGTCTCACTGCTCATTGCCTCCCAGGATATCGTGGAAAACCGGTCTTACGACTACGGGGACATCTCAGTGGTTTTAAAAGCCAGAGACCCCAGACTCAGTAAGAAACTCGCCATTCCTGATTTTGTTCTGGCCTTCGGTATCTTTAGAGATATTCTATGCACTGCTCATCCCCATAGGAGGGAGGAACTCGATCTATATATGCATAAGTTGGTGGACCTTGGTAATAAGTATGGTGGCTATACTTTTTACGATTACCATAAGTCCTTTTCATCAAAAGTGTCTGCCACGTTGTCTCAGTACGGCATCCAGATGGATTGGAGCCAACTGGACAATGAACTGTTCCTCAGACATTTTGCGGGGCTTAGGACACCAGCTTGTGCCATATGTACTTCACCCGCTCACGCAGCCAATTTCTGCCCGCTCTGTTCGTACAGCGCTCCCGGCTCATCCTTACAGCATCCCCCGAAGGCTGAGAAACAGACTAGAGACAAACTGGGTCCTCCAGTAGTGTATCTAGGCAAATCTCAGATTTGCAATAATTTCAACGAGGGCTCCTGCGGTTACAGCGCCTGTCGCTTACTACACGTGTGCTTACATTGTTTCAGGGCACATGCGAAATCCATGTGCCCGAATAAAATGTACCAGAAACCTTATTTGTCTCCGGTGAACATTCCTTTACTCGCAAGTTTGCTGTCCACTCACCCCTCCACACACCTTGTGGAATTCTTATGTACAGGCCTCACCCAGGGTTTTCACACAGGGCTCATTTACATGCCAACTGGGGTAATAGAGTGTCACAATTTACAGTCTGCCACTAACCACACTACGGCAGTCACCACATTGTTGCAACTTGAAGTTGATCAGGGATTTGTCATTGGGCCTTTTGTTAACCCCCCCTTTTCCAGCTGGAGAACTAACCCTATCGGGCTGGTTTCCAGCAAAAATTCTGAGACTCATCATTGACTTATCCGCACCCCACTCCTCAGCCATCCCCAGCCTAAATTCATTGATTCCATCTGAAGAATTCTCCCTACAATACTCCACGATTGATGACGCAATTGCAGCTATCAGATCTGCAGGGTTGGGGGCTTGGCTCAGCAAGACTGATATTGTAAATGCCTTCAAATTATTACCTGTTCACCCCTCTTTGTGGCACCTGCATGGCGTTAAGTGGCAAGGAGTCTACTACTTCTTTACAAAGCACACCTTTGGGGCCAAGAGTAGTCCGAGGATATTTGACACGTTCGCAGAAGCTTTGTGTTGGCTCCTCTTAAATACCTGCAGGTGCCCAAACATGATCCATTACTTAGATGATTTTCTCTTCATCGAATCCAATTCCACCTCCCACACAGTCTAGACAAAGCAACCAAACTATTCACCTTCCTTGGTGTCCCCGTGTCACCCACTAAAACCGAAGGACCAGACACAATTATAAACTTTCTTGGTATTCTGCTGGATTCATCAACAATGATGGCCAGCCTCCCTAGAGGTAAGATCGTTCACATCCTACACAACATTAGCCACTACATGCACAGGGGGTCTTGCAATCGTAAAGAACTACAATCACTTTTGGGTTCGCTAAATTTCGCCATGCGCATTATCCCCCAGGGCAGGGCTTTCATTTCTAGGCTCCTCGCCCTGTTCCCCACTTTCTCCAATGACTATGTCCGCATATCCGGTCATTTGGACAGACGCGGCATCATCCGCGGGATATGCGACCATTTTCGGCACAGAATGGCTCTGGGGGACCTGGCCTACAGAAACTCAGGACATTGAGGGTTTTCACACTAACTCAGCCCTATTTGAAGTATACCCAATAGTTGCTGCAGCAGTCACTTGGTGTAGGTTGTGTAAAGGTCAGTCCGTACGCTGCTTTTCTGACAACCTGGCAATATGCTACATTATCAATAAGGGTCGCTCTTCTTCCTTGGCAATTATGAGTTTCCTTAGGAAACTGACATGGCTGGCGGCTACCCATCAGTTCCACATTGTATGCTCTCACGGTTCCTGGCATATTCAACACGGCAGCTGACCAACTCTCTCGCTTTCAATTTCAGGCTTTCAGACTGTCCCTACCCTCGGCAGCTCGGGTAGCAACCCCAGCCATGGGCGTCCAGAGGGGGGGCACTTGCCCCCCCCCCGGATTTTTCAGCTTGTTCTGCTATTTTTCGTGTGAGATTTAGAATGAACTGCAATACCGGCGCCGGCCAGTAGGTGGCGCTGTGTATGAGAGAGACAGGGATAGGAAGCTGCATCCTATCCCTGCTTCTCTGCTGATTGAAACCGCAGGGGAGCAACACATGCAGCCAAAGACAGCCTACAGATCAGGTAAGTGGGGGGAGGGTTTGAGATAGCCTAGAGATTTTGGGGGGGCAGCAGCCTATAGATTTTTTTGGGGGGAAGCAGACTATAGATTTTTTTTGGGGGGCAGCAGCCTATAGATTTTGGGGGAGGGGGCAGCAACCTATATTTTGGGCAGCAGCCTATAGATTTTTTTGGGGGGGGGGGCAGCAGCCTATAGATTTTTTTTTTGGGGGGGCAGCAGCCTATAGATTAGGGGAGTGAGGCATGGGGGGGCAGCCTATAGATAAGGGAAGTGAGCATAGGCGTGCGCAGCCTATTGCATTAGGGTGTGCACCCTAAAGCACAAACACACCATGTGTATATGTATGTGTGTGTGTGTGTGTGTGTATATATATATATATATATATGTTATATATATATATACATGTATACACACACACACTGCTGTGTGTGTGTGTGAGGGTGCTGTTAGTGTGCTGTGTGTGAGGGTGCTGTTTGTGAGGGAACTGGTAGTGTGCTGTGTCTGTGTGTGTGTGTGTGTGTGTGTGTGTGTGTGAGAGGGTGTTTGTGTGTGCGTGTTTGTTCGGGTCCTGTTAGTGTGCTGTTTGTGTGCGGGTGTTGTGTGTTTGTCAGGGTGCTGTTTGTGGGTGCTGTGCGGGTGTTGTGTGTGGGTTTTGTGTGTTTGTGAGGATGCTGTTAGTGTGCTGGGTGTGTGTGGGTGTTGTATGTGTGTGGGTGCTGTGTGTGCGAGGGTGATGTATGTGTGTAGGTGCTGTGTGTGTGTGTGTGGGTGCTGTTTGTGGGCTGTGTGTGCTGTATGTTTGGGTGGAGGTGGGGGCAGACTAGTTAATATCCCAGTCCTGCTGCCTTCCCTGGTGGTTCAGTAGAGAGTGAACACTAGCCCGGGTTCTCTGCTGCCTCCCTCCATGCTGCTGTGGACCGGTGAGGTAGAACTTTGATCTCCCCACCGGCCCATGGAGGCTTAGACCAGAGCCGCCGCTCGGATAGCGTCGGCTCTGCATGAACCGACCGGGGAGATCCAGAGATCTCCACTGCCGGTCTCAATCCATTGGCGTGCCGCGGGGATTAGGGTGTGCCCAGGCACACCCGACACACCCTGTGCGCACGCCTATGGAAGTGAGGGATGGGGAGACAGCCTACATGAAGAGTCAGCAAGGAGCAAGAAGGTAAAGTAAGAAAAGGAGAAGGAACAGAAATGAGCAGGAAGGGACATCAAGGAGCAGAAAGGGGCAGCAAGGAGCTGGAAGGGACAGCAAGGAGCACAAAAGGTAAAGTAGGAGAAGTAGCACAAAGGAACAGAAATGAACAGGACGGGTCAGCAAGGAGCTGGAAGGTAAAGCAGCACAAAGGTAAAGTGGGCGGTGATTTAAGGAGTTATATAAGGCTTGGTCTCATTAGCTTGTCTAATATAGCTTGATGCTACTTCTAAGTGCTGTTTCTAAGTGTGTAGTTGGAGATATTCTGGAGAGTTTTACAGAAGCTTCAATTGTCTAAGAGTTGTGCTAAGAGCTTTCTTTTCTACTGTTACAGGTAAGATTCATCTGTAGGAAAATGTTACTGATTGCACAAGGTTTGAATTCCTGTTGGTAAATATAAGGCATTTGATTTGATTAAGCTAGTTACTTGCTATTGATTGCTGGTTAATTAGCTATTGTTTGCAAATAAGCAGAGGCCTACCCAGGTGTTAAACATTCCTAGTGGGTGGTGATTTTAGGAGTTATATAAGGACTGGTGTCATTAGCTTGTCTAATATAGCTTGGTGCTACTTCTAAGTGCTGTTTCTAAGTGTGTAGTTGGAGATATTCTGGAGAGTGCTGTTTCTAAGTGTGTAGTTGGAGATATTCTGGAGAGTGCTGTTTCTAAGTGTGTAGTTGGAGATATTCTGGAGATAAACTGGAGGTAATCTGAGGTATTCAGGAGGATAAAGAAAAAAGTTAAGATTTGTTAGATTTAAATTATTCTCATAATTGGAATGGCAGACTTAGTTCAGTGTAACAATTGCTATGTATTTGTTTCACGTTCCACTTTTTGGAGGTTTGGTTGTTGTCTTATCTGTAGACAGTTCTCTATCTTGCGGCAGGAGATTGTATTTTTGAAGTCTGAGATTTGTAAATTATCTGGTGAAGAAACTCAGACTGGAACTGCTGCAAAGCCACTGCCGCGGAGACATGCTAGGAAAGGCAGATGGATTACTGTAGGATCTGGTAGACTTAGACTTGTGGATAAAAGGCATTTTGCACAGTCTGTTGCTCTTCATAATTCATTTTCTGCACTTTCAGAGTGTAATGGTGTTGTGGAGAGAGGCACTGAGGCTAGTGGTGTTGTGGAGAGAAGCACTGAGGCTAGTGGTTTTGTGGAGAGAGGCACTGAGGCTAGTGGTGTTGTGGAGAGAGGCACTGAGGCAAGTGGTGTTGTGGAGAGAGGCACTGAGGCTAGTGGTGTTGTGGAGAGAGGCACTGAGACTAGTGGTGTTGTGGAGACCAGCTTGGAGACTATGGTGAGGCCTAACAGAAAGCAGTTGTTGTTGGGGATTCCATTATAAGAGGTGTGGAGATGGACAATGGTGGTCTTGTGAGGTGTCTTCCCGGAGCTACTGCTCACAGAGACAGGAGACGTATCTGTAATATTGTTAAGCAAGCAAAGCAGGAAGGGGAATTGGATGTACTTGTCCATCTAAGGACAAATGACTTGGCTTGCAATGAGGTTTCAGAGGTTAAGGAAGTTTTTAGTGTTTTTGCCAATGATATACGGCAGGTTGCTTCCACACTGTCATTCTCTGAAGTTCTGCCTGTGCATAACACTCCAAGAATGAGCAAGCGGATCTTATATTAGGAACTTTTAATTTGCTTGAAGCCGTGAGATGGTGTGAGAGCAGGATTTGCTTTATTTCTCATGTTGGCTTTCTGTTTGGAATGGAGATAAGCTGTACAAAAAAGATGGTTTGCATCTTTCTCAAAGGGAACAAATGTTCTCAGTGAGCAGTTCAGAGGTTTTGCTAGGATGTATTTAAACTAGGAGGGGGGGGCAAAAGGGTGATAAAACATCAATCCAATTGTCCCCCAAAACAAGGACAGAAGGTGCCTGTAGCAAGTGTGTTAAAAAATGATAAGCTTAGAGTCATGTCTACAAATGCTCGCAGTTTAGGGAATAAGATCCATGAACTTGTAGCAATAATGGCAGCTGATAGTGTAGATTTAGTCGCTGTTACTGAGACATGGTACAATGAGAAAAATGACTGGGACATAGCAATACCAGGGTACTCTTTATATAGAAAAGATAGGGAAGGCAAGAAAGGGGGAGGGGTGGCCCTGTATGTGAAAGGATTAGCATAAAATCTAGCCTAATAAAAGTTAGTAGAGCAAGCTTACAGAGTCCATTTGAATACGTTAGAATTTGGTAATCACACAGTAGCATTGTAGGTGTGATTTATAGGCTAGGACAAATTGAAGAGTTAGATAATCTACTAGTTGAGGAAATAGCTAAATGGCCAATGAGGGAAGTTATCATCATGGGTGACTTTAATCTTCCTGATGTAAATTGGAAAACAAAATTAGCTACTTGTGCCAGGAGCACACATATTCTAAACTCCCTACTGGGATTGCCTGCAAACAAGTTGTTGAGGAGCCAACTGCGTAAAAGAGGCCATACTAGGTACAGGTGTTAACAAATGGAATTTGTGGTATCAGGAATGTTGCAGCGGTGAAAGTTTAGGATCAGTGATCATCAGTCAGTGTGGTTTAATATAAGAACAGTGACTGAGTCACACCACACAAAAACAAAAGTTTTAGACTTTAGAAAAACAGACTTTTCTAAAAATTAGAATATGGGTAGAGGAGTCATTATCAGACTGGAGCAATTTAAATGGAGTCCAAGAAAAATGGGATTATTTAAAAGTTGCACTATTGAAGGCAACAGAAAATTGCATTAGGCTTGTCAGTAAAAACAAAAAATTCAAGAAACCACTGTGGTACTCCGCAGATGTGGCCAAAATAGTTAAAAACAAAAATTTAGCATTTAGGAATTATAAAAAAACCCAGAGTGAGGAAAACAAAATGATCTATAAGATTAGGCAGAAAGAGGCTAAGCAAGTTATAAGAGCTTCCAAATCACACACAGAAGAGAAAATAGCACAGTCAGTAAAAAAGGAGGATAAAACATTTTTTAGATACATAAATGAGAAAAGAAAAGTAAAACAAGGATTAGTTAGATTAAAAACAAAAGAAGGAAGGTATGTAGAAGAGGATAAAAGGTCAGGCTGACTTGCACTCAATGAATATTTTTGTTCTGTATTTACAGAAGAAATGAAGGAAAGGGACCTCAGTTGAGAAAAAGGATTAAATTAGTCATTTATTACACGTATGGGGTTTACAGAGGAGAAGAGGTTCTATTTCAACTGTCAAAAAGTAAGGAGCAAAATAAGTCAATGGAAGGACCTGATGGAATACACCCAAAGCTGTTAAAAGAGCTTAGTGGTGTACTAGCAAAACCATTAACAGATTTATTTAACCAATCATTATTAACAGGAGTAGTCCCAGAAGATTGGAAGTTAGCGAATGTTGTGCCCATTTACAAGAAAGGTAATAGGGAGGAGTCGGGCAACTATAGGCCAGTAAGCCTTACTTCAGTAGTGGGGAAAATGATGGAAACCATGTTAAAGGATAGGATTGATGAACATCTAAAAACACATGGATTTCAAGATCAGAGACAACATGGGTTTACTTCAGGGAGATCATACCAAACTAATCTTATTGATTTTTTTGATTGGGTAACTAAAATTATAGATCAAGGTGGTGCAGTAGACATTGCTTACCTAGATTTCAGTAAGGCTTTTGACACTGTTGCACATAGAAGGCTTATCAATAAACTGCAATCTTTAAGTTTGAATTCAAATATTGTTGAATGGGTAAGGCAGTGGCTGAGTAACAGGCAACAGAGGGTTGTAGTTAATGGAATATATTCGAAGCTTGGACTTGTCACCAGTGGGGTACCTCAGGGATCTGTACTTAGACCCATTCTCTTTAATATTTTTATTAGTGATATTGCAGAAGGTCTTGGTGGTAAGGTATGTCTTTTTGCTGATGATACTAAGATATGTAACAGGGTTGATGTTCCAGGAGGGATAAGCCAAATGGCAAATAATTTAGGTAAACTAGAAAAATAGTCAGAATTGTGGCAACTGACATTTAATGTGGATAAGTGCAAGATAATGCATCTTGGACGTAAAAACCCAAGGGCAGAGTACAGAATATTTGATAGAGTCCTAACCTCAACATATGAGGAAAGGATTTAGGGGTGATTATTTCTGATGACTTAAAGGTAGGCAGACAATGTAATAGAGCAGCAGGAAATGCTAGCAGAATGCTTGGTTGTATAGGGAGAAGTATTAGCAGTAGAAAGAGGGAAGTGCTCATGCCATTGTACAGAACACTAGTGAGACCTCACTTGGAGTATTGTACACAGTACTGGAGACCATATCTTCAGAAGGATATTGATACCTTAGAGAGGGTTCAGAGAAGGGCTACTAAACTGGTTCATGGATTGCGGGATAAAACTTACCAGGAAAGGTTAAAGGATCTTAGCATGTATAGCTTGGAGGAAAGACGAGACAGGGGGGATATGATAGAAACATTTAAATATATAAAGGGAATCAACACAGTAAGGGAGGAGACTATATTTAAAAGAAGAAAAACTACCACAACAAGAGGACATAGTCTTAAATTAAAGGGACAAAGGTTTAAAAATAATATCAGGAAGTATTACTTTACTGAGAGGGTAGTGGATGCATGGAACAGCCTTCCAGCTGAAGTGGTAGAGGTTAACACAGTAATGGAGTTTAAGCATGCGTGGGATAGGCATAAGGCTATCCTAACTATAAGATAAGACTAGGGACTAATGAAAGTATTTAGAAAATTGGGCAGACTAGATGGGCCGAATGGTTCTTATCTGCCGTCACATTCTATGTTTCTATGTTTCTATAAGTAGAAGGAGCAGAAAGGTTCAGAAATGAGCTGGAAGGGGCAGAAGGAGCACAAAGGTAAAGTAAGAGAATGAGCAGGAAGGGGCAGCAAGGAGCAGAAAGGGGCAGCAAGGAGCACAAAGGGGCAGCAAGGAGCACAAAGGAACAGAAATGAACAGGACGGGTCAGCAAGGAGCTGGAAGGTAAAGCAGCACAAAGGTAAAGTAGAAGGAGCAGAAAGGGTCAGAAATGAGCTGGAAGGGGCAGAAGGAGCACAAAGGTAAAGTAGGAGAATGAGCAGGAAGGGGCAGCAAGGAGCAGAAAGGGACAGCAAGGAGCACAAATGAATAGCAAGGAGCACAACGGTAAAGGAGCAGAAAAGGACAGCAAGGAGCACAAAGGTAAAGTAGAAAAGGGAGTAGAAAGGGTCTGCAAGGAGCAGAAAGGGATCAGAATGAAAAAGGAGCAGAAGGGCGCAAAATAAGCAGAAAGTAGTAGAAAGGTAAAAGAGCAGAAGGGGCCAAGGATAGAAAACAGTGTCAGAAGAAAAAAAAAGACTGTCAAATGAAGGAGAGGAAAAGGAGATTGGAGCAGGAAGGACAAATGAAGTGAACCCTCCACTTTATTCTGGACACCACATCATAAGGCTTTGGTACTTGGGCCAGGCAGGGAAACGCTGGACCTTCTCATCTCCAAAGGTAAAAAAATATCAGTATTAATGTGTTCACTTTTATTTACTGAAGCCAAATACCACTGAGTGACCTGGAGCTGGAGGAAGCCTTTGGGGTTAAACCATTTGAGAGCGATTTAACCCCTTAAAGGAAAGCGAGCACCCAGGGGCTTCCTGGCATCGTAGCATTTTCATTTAGGTGAAGTTGTTATGGTGACCAGAATGGTCCTTTAATTTGCTTAAAGGAACACTATAGTGTCAGGAATACAAACATATATTCCTGGCACCATAGTTGTGAAAACACTATTCACCCTGGCTTTATGTGATAATGGCTATGCCCCTTCCCTTTCATGACACTGTCAAAAAGGTACCAAGCATGGATGGCATTACAATTATGCCCCCCCCTAGAAAAATTCCTGTGGACGCCCATGACCCCAGCTCCAACTTTCCAAGATCTTATCATGGAGTAGACGAACTACTTCAGCACAGCCACGTTCTCACCAAATTAGCCTTATACACCAGCACCCAACACGCGTATCACAGAGCTTTTCAATTGTACAAACAATTCATGTCTGACCATCACCTGGCCAACTGGTTTGAGGTTTCTTCACTGATAGCTTTGGCATCCTTTTGCCACCTTAAATTTAAATTCTCACACAATACTATTAAGCTGTACCTCACGGGGATACAACACCATATGTATTGCTCCTTCCCTAACCACAAAGGATTCTTAACTTCTTACCCCATCCGAACACTACTGAAAGGCATAGCAAAAGCAGACCCAAGAGACTTGCTATTGACATTAAAATATTCAAATCCTTGTTCGACCTTCTCGACCAGGCACCATTTGAACCCCATATGAATGCGGTCATTAAAACCGACATTTATCTAGCGTTTTATGGGTTTCTTAGACCAAGAGAATTCACCATTAGTGGCCAGCACCATAGCCAAGGGTGCCTCCTCACCTCGTACCTCAGGAAACACATCGACTACTACGTTTTGACCCTACCTAAGACCAAAACAAGTCAGATGGGGGAACCGGTTCACATAACCTACTACTCCACAGAGAACAAGTGGTGTCCGGTGAAAGTACTCAACGCTTTCTTAACTACAACATCAACACGCACCACAAAACCACTACTAATGCTACACGATGCAATTCTGACCACGGCAAAATTCATGCTTTATGTCCGTATGCTTATCACCAGACTTGGTTTTAATCCTAGCAATTACACAGGTCACTCTTTCAGAATCGGAGCAGCCTCCACCGCATCTAGCCAAGACATTCCAGCCCACGTAATTAAGACATTGGGTCGCTGGAAGTCCTCGGCTTACACCACGTAAATTCCAAACCCAGTCCAAGAGATCAGGAGAGCTTTCATTAAGATGTCTATTTAAATATGTAATGATGTAATATGTTTTCTGAATAAATGTTATCTTTGATTTATCTCTTTTTGCCCACTTAATTTACCGTCCTACAGCATACATCGGTTTCGGCACACCTCAACCAACTATTTCCTTTGTTATTTTATTCCTCTTCGCCAGCGTATTTCATATCCAATGAGAAAACCCCGAACAAAAATTGAAAGGCATGGCCTGAAGTTGTGGGAGGGGCTATAGAGCTACTTAAGGGACTCCCTCCTTCCCTTACTTACCTTCGTTGGTCTGGACGAACAGGCCCACCCTACACTCCCATTAGCTATACTTTCCTCTATGTGGGCCCACTTAATTTACCGGCCTACAGCATACATCGGTTTCGGCACACCTCAACCGACTATTTCCTTTGTTATTTTATTCCTCTTCGCCAGCGTATTTCATATCCAATGAGAATGCCCCGAACATAAATATAATTTTCATTATATATATTTATATATAATATAAAATAAATAAATCTGTAAAAACTTAAAAATACTAAATTAAAAAAATAATAAAAAAATAATAAAATAATAAAATTAAAAATGTGTATATATATATATATATACATATGAAACAAGGGGGGGTTGGCTGCACTCACCTGAACATGCATAAATGGGGGTGCTGCTGGGGGCCAAATAATACAAAACACAAGATCCAGCGCACTCACCTATCCACTAAACAGCAACTTCAATGTTGAAAGATCTTGTGTTTTGTATTATTTGGCCCCCAGCAGCACCCCCATTTATGCATGTTCAGGTGAGTGCAGCCAACCCCCCCTTGTTTCATATGTATATATTTGGGAGTCTAGCCAACTCCTTGGTTTTGCACCCCTCCCTGTCACAGGTGCCTCATCTCAGGGCCCTATTTAGCCTTGTACTGCAGAGAGCCCCAGATGGAATTTTTTTCCTCAAGTAAGTGGTTAATCTCATAAGAGCAGACATTAGGCTGTTAGTGTAGGACCTGCCAAAGATGGGGTACATTGACGTTGTGGCAGGCTTATGCAATGTATGATCATATAATGTAACTAAACCCCCATTATTTTTGCCTAGATTAGGTGTTTTAAAAAAAACTAATAAAATCTTTCAACATTGAAGTTGCTGTTTAGTGGATAGGTGAGTGCGCTGGATCTTGTGTTTTGTATATATATATATATATATATATATATATATATACACCTATATATATATATATATATATATATAAATAAAAATAATTTTTAAAAATTATATACATTTATATACACACATATTGTGGGGATATTTATGGGATAATAATAGTAAACAGTTGAGAATTGCCCACTAATTCAATTCTCAGATCCCAAATAACGTTTATCGTAAGTGAAAGTATTTCATATAAATAATATCATAATTTTTTAAAAATATATTTTATTTTTAATAACAAATTAATTAATAATAACATGCGTGACAATAATCAATGAATATTCAGTATAAAATGATATGCAATACAAAGGAACGGGTATTACGTTTCAATGGCTAAATAGCATTATCTGTCAAGACTTATTTATGACTATCTTTCACAGACTTAAAGTGAAACATTTCACAGCGAAGAAAAGTTTTACTCAGAGAACAGAATTCTTCAGAGTGCAGCGTAAGGTCGTAAAGTTTAGCTGACAGTTAGAATAACCCTTTAAATGCTGGCTTGATCTCCTAGGTAGTTAAGATCTATTCTTATGTAATTTTTTAATAAAATAACATTTAAACCAGTTCATTAGTCATTTCCTGGAACCATCCAATAAGAGAATCTACCATATTTTATAAGCAGATTTTAATTTGTCTAAAAGATATCTTATCTTAATTTAGAGCAAATCAATACACCTGGATAAAAACAGCGGTATGCTAACACGTGATAATATCACTTCAATATATAATTATTCTTAATTCCACCTGCAGAATGGAATGTTTATAACTATATATTCTTTAGTTAACTAAGATTTCTTAATATGGAAATCTGACCGTGCTTTATCCTAGTCATATATCATGCTATTAATACATTTTAATTAATTTAATTAAATGAAACCAGTATAATTACCAGTTGAGTAGATATTTCATCCGATTGGTAGTCTCAGGAACTTATTTGGATGTCTCTCTGCATGGAGGTTGGAGTCCCCAACTTCCAATTCCTCTCTCCTCTTTTTCTTTGCATATCTCTTGCATCTGCATATCTCTATCTTCCCTTTGTCTTAACTTTTAAAGGGCCAGACTCTCTGTACGTCATCAGTTGATAACCCAATAGAAGCACTAGAGGTGTGGTTATCTTCCAGATCGCAATTTAGTTATTTGATCTATAGAGGGCAGTCTTGTCCCACTAAACATACCTATCCAGGAAAGAGTTAACTTTTCCTGGTGGCTATTTTGACGTCATTTTGCGTTATCTTTATAGTGCCATAAATTAAAATTTCAAAGGGTTTCTTAAATTTTGTCCAGACTATGTGTCTGGCAAATCTGCTATAATTTCTGATATGGCAGATCATGAACTAAGTTTACCCTTTTCCATACAATGGTACCTTATATATATAGACAGTTAAATATTATTATTTAATCTTCTCTGTCACAATTGTCTGGGTTTAGATTTGATTATATTCTTCTTATCACTTGTTTATACTATGCTATGCATTCCTTAGCTCTGGCAAAGTGGCTAGTCTTACAGAAAGAAATCTTGTGTCTTTTTTTTTGTTAACTTGGAATAACAAAATGGAGTCTGGTCTGTTCAGAGTGACTCAGAATATACACTTTTAGTTTCTATCATAGCACAAGATGTCTGCCGATATAAATACTCTGATATAACCCCCCTTTAGTGCATGTCATAGCCAAAATTAATTTAGCTTATGAATAAGCACTATAGAAGTTACCAGACATATTGTGCAATCACATCATTTCTAACATAGGCCCGTGCGTGGAATGAACATTTTTGTATATATTTGTACCTGTAAGAGTTTTGAACTTTACACTTAGTACAATCAACCATAATATTATTATTAACATAGTACATTATTTTCATTTGAAAAATGTCTTTGAGAGTTACATATGGTATGGCCAATAAAAAGCAAATCTCCATACGTTCCGGATCAATTAAGAGAGGTATAGCGCTCCCCATCTCAAAGGCCAGTTTTAATTGCATAGGCTCAATTGTCTCTCCATCCACATTGGCAAGCATCGCATGAACAATATCCTTGGATACAAAATACAGAGGTATGCGTCCCTCTGCCAATTCGATCATTCCAGTTTGCACTTCATGAGAAAAGCAAGTGTGTGGAAAAATATTGGGTCATGCAGAAATAGAAGTTCACGCTTAAATAAGTCATGACTTTGGTGCAACTCAGTGGATTTGGCAATTAACTCTGAATGCAAATTTGTTGTAACAACTGTGTCTTCCACAATAGTTAACACGTCTTGGAGAAGTGTTCTTTGCTGGTTTATCACCTGATGAATATCGTTAATGTGTTGCTTTAGCGCATAGATTTCCATATCCAGGGGGGCGGAGCCTGACACAGACCGGAGCGGTCGCACATTGCCGGAGCTCCGGTACAATCCACTGAAATCTGCAGAAATCGGGGAAAACCCGCATCACATACAGACTCCCAACCGAGTACTGACCTCGGAGACACACAGACACGCTGATGCCGTTCCTCCTGACACCCGGCTCCAAAAATAAACGCCGCGGCAGCAAGGCCTACAGACCGGGAGGGCAACCTCAGGCCCTTTCGGGAACGCACTGGCCCTGGAACGTCCCAGACTTTGAGGACTGGTACCCCGACACACTGAGCGCAGGTGAGATGGGCCGCAAGACGCAAAAAACGCCCCAAAATACCGCAAAGCCCCAGCGCGATATAGGCCAAATGCTACAGGCCTCAAACGCCATGAAGGCCCAAACTCCTCGAGACACATCCCCACAACCTTCAGAGGAAGGAGACACACAGGACAATCCACACCCCAGTCCCCAACACCCGACACCCACAGGGACATCGGACACTAGCGCACCGGCCTCCAAAAATGACATACAGGCAATGCTAACAGGCCTACAGCAGAATCTCAGACAAATGTGGGAAGCAGATCTAGCCATACTCAAGCTAGACGTACACACGGTGTCAACGCGCACGCAAGCAATCGAAGAAGAGGTCAAGGGACTGAGGGAGAATTACCTAGCTCTAGGGGAGAAAGTGCGCAACTTGCACGCCTCACAACTGACAATGGCTAGGCAAGTTAATCTCTTGGATGACAGAGGGCGCCGCAAAAATATTAAAATTCGAGGGGTGTCGGAATCAATGCCACTGGACGAATTACCGCATTTCGCTAGACGCCTTGTGGCCACACTTTTACCAGCCAAACAGGCAAAAGCATTCCAATTCGACGGGATCTATCGTATAGCTAAATCCCCACAAGCACCCACCTCAGCTCCACGAGATGTAATCTTAAGATGCCGCTCAATGGCGGACAAATTGGGGCTAATGGCAGCAATACAAGGGCTGACCCCACTCGACTTCGAAACATGCAAAATCTCCTTCTTTCAGGACCTGAGCAGAGCCACACTACAATGGTGCAAGAGCATGCACCCAATCACCAAGCAACTCCAAACGGCTGGGATAACCTATAGGTGGGCGACCCCAGGAACTCTCTGGATCACTAAAGGCGACAAGCACTTCAAGGCCACCGAACCCACAGAAGGCCCAGCACTGATGACTGCCCTGGGACTACCGAACCCCACAGAAAACTTGGGGACACCACTAGACCCTCAGCCTGGAACTTCCGAAGCTGAAACAGCCGTGACTCCTGGAAGAGGCAGAGATGCCAAACCCAAGACCTGAGGGACATACTTAAGCCGACAGCCGACTAGGCTTCAGTTCGCACATTCAGCTCAAATGTTCTGTGTAGCTAACCCTGACTCTTAAACTATATATAGTTCTCTGTTTTTTCTCGTTCTGACAATTATTGCAGCACGACCGAGGCTCACTAGATCCAACCATTTATGCTCCGACGACACCTCCCCCCCCCCCTCTCCCTGGGGTTATAGGGAACCGATATCGAGGGCGATATAATAAACCGGAATGGCATCAGGCACATCCACTAGGTTGATAACCATAGCCTGGAACCACACGGGTCCGACCTGATCCTGCCATATTACAGCGACCTATAATCGTCTGGACACACTAGCCATAGCTATGAACTGTTTTAGCGACTACACGCAGCCACCACTAGACTGAAGGGACACCCTACGACTCATAAACCCACATCCTCGGGACAAAGGGCGAGACGTTAGACACAATACCCAGATTTAGTCATTCCCACCCTGTTCCCGCATCTCACGACCCTACAATACAAGGGGCGATATTGACAGATAGGTACCCTCTATCATCACGATTACCCGACTTACATCACTCGTTATAACATTGAGACCAATTGTATCTATAAAATGTTTGTGAAACGATCCTAGACATTTATTTACATGATATTCACTGTTTTGATGTGTAAAGACTATTGTGGCCTTACACATATGTTTGCCATTTTCACGGACGAAAAATAAAGATTATAAAAAAAAAGATTTCCATATCCAGCTTTTGGACAGTAATAGAGTTGGCTGCAGACATTCCAGTTGCGACAACTGCACCGACAGTGGCACAAACTAATGCAACAATTATAGCGGGGAGGAACCTTTTGGGTCGGTTGCTCATCGGAATAGAACTGGATACAAATGGTTTCCGGGCTTGCTCCAAGATGTTTCGCACACGGTCCTGTGCTCTTTGGAGGTGCATCTGGTACCAAGTCTGTAACTCAGGAAGCTGCATCGATGAAATGTTGTATGCCTTCTCGATGGAAATCTTGGGGTCCAAGCTGACGAACACACGTCGGGTCAGGATCCTCTTCTCTGTCAAGATGAACCCTGGTGTCTCTTGAATCAGGATGCCGGAGGATGGTCCCATCTCTGCGATCGGGTCGGTCCGTAGCTCTTGGCACAGGAGCAGTACGATCCAGAAACACGCCACATCCTTCTTGGACATCTTTCGACAGTCACGGATCAGGAACTCGTTTCAGACTTATCTACTAATGATTCAAGGTTTGTTAAGCATACAAGCTTATAACAGTGTGACATCACTTGGCCTAGGATAACACATTATTACGATTCATCAACATATGTATTCTCTATAATTCTATTTTTATAACTTCATCCCTCACTACATTTATTATTGACTCTTCAGTAATTTGCCAATAGCAGTTAAACAAGCTAGTAACGTGCTTAGAAAATGTAGTTATTGGATGGCAAGGAAATGGTTAATGACATGAACATACATGAGATCATGGCACATCACAACATTTCACATCATACTATACCACGTGAATCAAGCATTCATCCAGGTTAGTCGTTCACCCTTCTGCGTCTGAATCCACACCTATAATCCTTAATTGAGATTTAGGATGACAAGCACGCAACTGGTTAATGTGAACCCACTTTTCAATAAAATCACCATCCTTAGGAATTTTTATCTTATACGCTACAGGGAAAATTTTGTCAATAATGACATATGGCCCTTTCCAAGAAGGTAAAAATTTCTTTTCCTTGACTTGATTTCGCGCAAAGTTATACAGATAGACTTGATCTGTGATCTCATATTCCTTTTTTGTGGTTTTTAGATCGTAACAGGTCTTAACCCCTGTCGCTGCTTTTTCTAGATTATTTTGGGCAAAAGCAAACGCATGCTGTAAATGCTTGCGCAAATCTTCGATATACTGATGCGTAGTGGCAGCATTGATCAAGTTATGATCTGAAGTACGATATAGTAAATGCTGTGGTAAAACCATCTTTCTTCCTGTCATCAATTCAAAAGGTGACAATTTGGTAGCAGTGCTAGGTGTAGCTCTAATCGCCATTAAAACTAGGGGCAATTTAATGTCCCAGTCTTTACCAGACTCCTTAACATACTTCTTCAGAATATTAACGATAGACTGGTTATATCGCTCTACCCCCCCGCTAGACGCAGCGCGGTATGCAATATGTAGCTTTCGTTTAACACCTAGAATGTTCCACATCTTAGCCATTACTTCGCTGGTAAAATGACTACCTCTGTCTGACTCAATTCTTTGAGGCAGACCGAACCTGGAAAAGACATGGTTAATCAACAAAGTGGCGCACACGGTACTCGTGTTCTCTTTACAAGGCAAACATTCTATCCACTTTGTGTACATACATGTAACGGTTAACATGTATTTGTTACCTCTTGAAGATCTTGTTACAGGACCTATAAAGTCAATTTGAATATCAGACCAGGGTAATGACACCCCCCTCTTCTGAAGTGGTGCACGATGGGTTGGACCATGGGGTTGATATTGCGGACAAATCAAGCATCCCTGACAGTATGTCTTAACATCCCTTAACATGTGTGGCCAATATGCATAATCACGCAATATCTCATATGTGATCTTATCACCACGATGCCCAGATGTAGGTGCATCATGTGCGTGTTGGAGCATTAACCCTCTGTATACAGTTGGGACTACCCATTGTTGTATACCATGTTTAGAAGTTCTGACCAGTAACCCATCCATGATATTAAATTGGACTTTATATCTCATCAAGATTCGTAAATCTTCATTATCTTTGCAATCCTCATCTGTGATGGGATTGGCAGTAGGGTCTTCTATATGTTTATAGAATATGCCTATGACGGGATCATTCTTTTGACTAGTAATCAGGTCCTCACTAGGAGCTTCTTGACTCCATTGCACGACATTTAAGTCGGCATCATCTCTAGCCTGTCGTCTGGTTATGGCTTCAACATGAATTGAACCCATAAGATCATCAATGTTTAGGGTTTCACCATTGATGGCAGCTTGTTTTGCCAGTGAATCGGCTAAGTCATTACCATCCTTGTCAATACCTTCTATTTTAGAATGGCCTTTGGTTTTCTTCCAATATATGGATAAACCATTTTCCTTAACCAGTTCATCGATTTTACAAAACAATTTCCCATGTTTAACAGGTTTGTTATTGCTTTTCAGCATTTGGTTACGTTTCCAGCTAGGCAGATATTCGACGAAACTGTTGCGAACATAGTTGGAATCAGTTATAATAACAAATTCTTTGATACCATATTCTATTGCCATTTGAATGGTCTTATATACTGCACAGAGTTCGGCTATCTGACTGCTTTTGGGACCAATATTGTATCCTATAGATACATTGGGATAATCACCTGTCCAGGCGATTCCGATACCTGCAACTAACTTCCGTTCAGCACCAACGACGTGGTGATATGAACAACCATCAATGTATACCCACGGTAGTGGTCGACAGTATTCCTCGTCATAAACTTTATAAGGAGATAGCAATTGCTCTTCTAGGAAGTCATCTCCGGTGTCATTATCATCCAGAGATGGAGCAGTACAGTCATGTAATTCTGCTAAACCTTGGGCAACTGGGCTTCTCTTATTATGTTTATAACGGACTTCTAACGGCCATCCCTGTAAGGATAGAGTCCATGCAGTAATCCGACTGTTAGAGAGATTACCGTCTCTAATTCTTTCACTCTGCAGATACTGTAGAGGTTGGTGAGCTGTTTCTACAATTATTTTCTCACCTTGGATATAGCTACGAAAATTTTGTAGTGCCCAGACAGTCGACAATAACGCCTTCTCACACGTGTTGAATTTAACTTCAACAGGTGACAAAGTCTTGCTAGCATATGCAATAACTTTGTTTAAACTGTCCTGCTTCTGATACAGAACAGCACTTATGCTTAAATCGGTATATCCTGTCTCCAGATAGAAGGGTTTACCCCCTTCTGGGTATGCTAAACAGGGTGCCTGAGTGAGCTTCCTCCTCAGTTCACTTACCGCTTGGTCCTGAGGCTCCCCCCAGTTCCAGGTAGTTTCCTTTTTAAGCAGGTGTAAGAGTGGTTTAGTTATTTCTGCATAGTTATCTATAAACTTACGGGAGTAGTTAGTCATACCAAGGAACGATCTTAATTCCCTGATGTTTGAAGGTGTTTTAGCCTTTAGTACGGCTTCAACCTTCTTCCTCTGGGGATTTAATCCTTCAGAAGTTACCTCATGTCCGAGGAAATTGACATGGGTGCGACACCATTGCGCCTTTTGTAAAGACAGTTTAATCCCTGCCTCTCTTAACTGAGTGAGAACATGTCTAATCTCTAAGATATGGTTATCAAAGGAAGTGCTTTTCAGCAAGACATCGTCGACATATGATAATGTTCCTCTCTCGAGTGCATCAGGCATAGCTTTATGCATGAACACAGCGAATTCATGACCAGAGTTTATGTAACCGAAAGGCATACGGGTCCAGGTATACTGCTGCTTTCCAAATGTGAAGGCCAATTTGTATTGGTCTTCATCATGGACTGGTACAGTCCAATATCCCTGCGCACAGTCAATGGCAGTGAATATTTTGGATCCCTGCATTTGTACCAAACATTGGTCTATGTATGGCGTTGGCCAACCAGACATATAGACGCGTTTATTTAGCTGTCGTAAGTCAGCGCATAAACGCCATTGTCCATTAGGTTTCAGAATCCCCAAGATCGGATTATTATACGAACTGTGCACTGGACGTATAATGCCCCTTTCCTTTAAATTCTGAATGATGTCTTGTAGACCATCATATGACGCTAATGGGAGTCTATATTGTTTGATAAATACAGGTGGTAAACTAGGATCAGTTTGTATTCTGGCTACGTGGAGGTTAGTTAACCCACAGTCGTAGGAATCTTTGGCAAAAATATCTTGGAATTCCAAAAGGATTTCCTTTAGCTGTTGCCGCTCAGCATCGTTGGAGCAACCGTCAGCTAAAGATATTTGCTCTTCTAGCCTTTCCTGAAATCCTGGAAAGATTTCAGGCTGGCCTATCTCATAAGCTTCTTCAAGCCTAGAAGTTAGGTCAGTTCGGTGTTGACTTACCTTTTCTCTTTGGTCGTGATACTCTTGTGATTCCTGCTCATTGAGCGGATGATCGAAGGTGATAGATGCTTCTTCGATTTTACACGAGCCTTCTTCGACGTTGAAGGGATATACAGATAGGATAGTGAATAATCCTTCTGGGGAGGAATGGAATATTTGATCGACAATTTCGTCCTCAGTTAAGTATTCTTCAGGGATGAGGCCTATAATTTGGTTTTGGAAACCAAATGTATAGTACTCAGCATCCAATGCTAGACCTAATAATGTTCCTTTTGGTAAAGTAACACTATTGGGTGTAACATTGTTGACCATGATATAGGTGGGATTCTTACCAATACTTACCATTGGTGTATGTGTTACCACCATCCCTAATTGTTGTATCCTGTTGGATAAACAGATTAGGGCATCAGAGTTTTCCAATCTCTGACCCTCCTTGACCTGTAGGGGTAAAAGAAAATTACTTGTCCCTTGTGGAATGGTTATGTCATCAGGAACTTGGATACTTACCGCATATGGGAGTATTTGTCCTGATTTCAGGGCGTTTTCCTCGTGTAGGTATCCACAAGGATTACCTTTTAACCTTGTCCACAAGTTGGAATTAATCAGGTCAAGGTGTATGGCAAAGCGATGTATGACATCATTGCCAACGTAAACCTGATAGCGAGGTTCGTTTATCACTAAGAATAAATGTTTAACGGTCTTATTTCCGATGGAAATAGATAGTAAACATTTTGATATCACATTGTGACTCTCTGATTCGCCATCCAGGTTCTGGATCCACCTGTCATGTGGGGAAGCGTACCTGATCATTTTAGGATTAGCGATCTGCCTTAACAGACTTCTGCTAATATAGCTGTTCTCACTCTTTAAGTCCAGCTTTGCATTCCTACTTCTCCCTAAGTCATTTATCTGAATAGGAAAGAATAAGTTGTTATTAACCCTTTCAATTCTGGCAAGGAATTGAGCATGACCTGCCAGATCTACAGATTCAACATAGTCCCTGTGCAGAGAAATGGTTAAAACATCACCTTCCAGAGAGACATTCTGGATCCTCTCTGGAGCAATTCTTATGGAATGTTCATCTACAGGTGCGATTGCATCATTCACCTGCAGGATAGTCACGTCAGGTGACTGACTATTTCTAAAATGTACCTCAATCGAGTCAGGTCTTTCTTCTATCACATGGCAGTTACGATCAGATTGTACATGTGATCTCTCATAGGTTATGGGAACCTTAGCTTGTGACCATACAATTCCATTCACACAGTCAATAATTGTGTTAAGTCTTCTGAGTATGTCTATACCCAGAATCAGTCGGTCATAGGGGAGATCCACCACTATCACCGGGTGTCTAAAGGTTTTGTTACCTATTTTAAACTTTAACCAGGTATTGCCAATAACATGAAGGGCATTTCCTCCTACACTCAACAGAGCATTGGGGAAGCCTCTTAGCTTCGGCTTATCCGTTGCTAAGTCCATTACCTGCTGGAAGTAGGTATTGGATAAGATAGTGGCTTGTGAACCAGTATCTATTAACCCTTTAAAAGGCTGGGGTAGCGAATCCTGTATTTCTACAGACATGTAGTACCTTCCTTCATGTTCTTCTAATTCACATAAGAATTTAGAATGTGTCAACATATTACTTGTTTTCCATACATTACCGGTCACAGCAGTAGTTTCTACCTGTACTGAGGAATGCTCAGTCTTACCCACAGGCCCATCCTTTTTAGGAATATCTTGAACTGTCAAGCGGGAACTAGTGGTCGGCATCTCATCAGTTAACCCTTTCAGGTCTGGATCCTGGAAACTTGTGGTTGCTGGGGCTACTTTAGCCTTTGGCTGAAATGAAAAAACAGAGGAACACGTTGCGCCTCCTTCACCCGGAAGTGAAGTGACGGTATAGGCAATAGGTTTTCTAACACAACTATTATTTGTTTGACTGTTAGTACCTGGAAAGGAAACAGGGTTAGGCATTACATCTACTGATAACCTAGCCTGTTTAGTCACAGTGGCTATTATTGCTGCGGCACCTGTTGTTGTTGCTGCGGTTGCACAGGTAGTTCTGCAATTGGAGCTATCCCTAAAAAAGGATTTCTGGCAAAGACTTCGTTAATCTTTGTCATTTCCTCCATTAATTTGCCCATCTGGTCTGTCAATTGACCAACCTGACGACGCAAATTATTTCCCCCATTGCCGTTTTGTCTTTGCCCATTAGAACTTGGCTGGGATGGCTGAGACTGTTGGGAGTTACTGGAAGCAGATTGGTTATTTCTGTTTCCATATCTCCTATTTCCCTGAGGATTCCTTCTCCATTGGGAATTGCCTTGGTTCTTATTAACCCAGGGGCGTTTATTCCTATTGTCATTGGATTTTTCAGAGTTATTTGAGGAATTTGCAGAATTGCTTCTGGCATTTTCCTGTTTCTGAGGTTTTGGAGATTTCAAAACCTCGGAATAGGTCCTCTTTTTCTGTTGGGTTTCTAAACCTAACTGAATTTTAGTCTCTGACACCATTTTATCACCAGGTTTCTTAACCTTTAGCTGATTTTCGTCATGTGCATGGTGTATAATGTACAACTTCATGCATTGACTGACTAGCCATTCTAATGGTAATTTACAATCGTAATCTCTTGCGAGATTCATTTGTATGTTTACTGGCATGGCATGAAAATACAGATCTTTGAAGTCTGTGCTTTCATACCTGGGTTTTCTTTGGGCCACGGAGTATGCATTTTTAAGAATTATTAAAAATTCTCTGGGGCTTTGATCTGGACGGCACTTTAAGTTATAAAGCGCCTTCTTTGCAGAAGCAATGGTTTTATACTTACCATATTCCATGATTATTTCATATTTCATCTTGGACCAGGACATTAACTGTATAGCTTGAAGACTTTCTAGATAAACACGACACATTGAATCAAAGGTCCATGTAATGAACCATTTCTTATGAATGTCATCATACATGCCCAATGAATTCATTGCTCTATCATAATTTTCCAGATGTTCAGATATGTTTCCTGAACCTCTAGAAAATTGTGGGACAGTCTCTCTAAGGAATTTGATGACCTTTGGTGTTTCATAAACAGGCATCGTTGATTTACGACCTCTGTTTCTGTGTTTGGGTAAACGTCTATGCGATCTGTCTGCTGAAGAGGAATTAGACCCGTACAACAGTGCAGATGGCATATCAGTTACATGGCCTTCAGAGTGGACAGTGCAATCACTTTCACTCCCATCACTCTGAGCTTCTTGTTCACTGTCACAATTCTGATCAGCATCAGAATCCTGCCAGTGTACAGAACCATGTCTGTTTTCATTCCTATCACCTTGAATTGGACTCTCCCTCTCAAGTTTGGCCAAGACAGCTTTTTCAAACTGTTCTGCCCAAGATTGCCAAGATGGCTTGGTAATGTCATGAGATGGGGAATCTTGTTCCACAGGTGATTTTTTAGAATTACTCACATCTTTACTTACAGACTGTTTTATGAAAACCTGGTTTGGTGTGGGAAAATCATAATAAGGAGGGGATTTACAAATAGTCTTTTCTTGCATTTTTGTGCAACTTTTTGGCACAGAATGCTGACTACCAACCTCACTGTCTAATTTCTGACTCTCCTTTTCATACTCATCCAATTGCATTTTAAGCTGATTTATTTCCTGTGCATATTTATCCGTCAAAGCTTTCATTTCTTTTTCATGATCAGCCTGACGAGTTTTATGCTCAGCAAGTAAATTTTGGTATTTCCCATTTTGAATGCCCAGATCGTCACTGTACGTGTCCAATTTGGCATTCAATGACTTGTTTTCATCACACACCTTAAGAAGTGCTGTCATAAAGAAAGGCCAAGAGTGTATTATGTACGCCATTTTCCTTTCTATGTTCTTTTGTTCAGCAATTTCTTTAAGATATATGATGATGTGTTCATCAGTTAGAATGGTGTGTTTAGCTTCCCATTCTATGCTTTTCAACCAAACCTCATAGGTTGCATCATTTTTCATATGTTTATGAATATGAACTAGAGCATGTTTTCTTAGGTCTTCAATTATTTCAGTATTATCTGTTACAGATGTATTACTGGATTCAGCCATATTTCTATACAGTGATTTAATCTCAATACAAAAATCTTTTCTATATCAAGATTAAATTTCATGAATTACACCAATATTATTATATATGAAATATAATTTCAACTTAAACGATCTCAGCACCGTGCCTCCAATATGTGGGGATATTTATGGGATAATAATAGTAAACAGTTGAGAATTGCCCACTAATTCAATTCTCAGATCCCAAATAACGTTTATCGTAAGTGAAAGTATTTCATATAAATAATATCATAATTTTTTTAAAATATATTTTATTTTTAATAACAAATTAATTAATAATAACATGCGTGACAATAATCAATGAATATTCAGTATAAAATTATATGCAATACAAAGGAACGGGTATTACGTTTCAATGGCTAAATAGCATTATCTGTCAAGACTTATTTATGACTATCTTTCACAGACTTAAAGTGAAACATTTCACAGCGAAGAAAAGTTTTACTCAGAGAACAGAATTCTTCAGAGTGCAGCGTAAGGTCGTAAAGTTTAGCTGACAGTTAGAATAACCCTTTCAATGCTGGCTAGATCTCCTAGGTAGTTAAGATCTATTCTTATGTAATTTTTAAATAAAATAACATTTAAACCAGTTCATTAGTCATTTCCTGGAACCATCCAATAAGAGAATCTACCATATTTTATAAGCAGATTTTAATTTGTCTAAAAGATATCTTATCTTAATTTAGAGCAAATCAATACACCTGGATAAAAACAGCGGTATGCTAACACGTGATAATATCACTTCAATATATAATTATTCTTAATTCCACCTGCAGAATGGAATGTTTATAACTATATATTCTTTAGTTAACTAAGATTTCTTAATATGGAAATCTGACCGTGCTTTATCCTAGTCATATATCATGCTATTAATACATTTTAATTAATTTAATTAAATGAAACCAGTATAATTACCAGTTGAGTAGATATTTCATCCGATTGGTAGTCTCAGGAACTTATTTGGATGTCTCTCTGCATGGAGGTTGGAGTCCCCAACTTCCAATTCCTCTCTCCTCTTTTTCTTTGCATATCTCTTGCATCTGCATATCTCTATCTTCCCTTTGTCTTAACTTTTAAAGGGCCAGACTCTCTGTACGTCATCAGTTGATAACCCAATAGAAGCACTAGAGGTGTGGTTATCTTCCAGATCGCAATTTAGTTATTTGATCTATAGAGGGCAGTCTTGTCCCACTAAACATACCTATCCAGGAAAGAGTTAACTTTTCCTGGTGGCTATTTTGACGTCATTTTGCGTTATCTTTATAGTGCCATAAATTAAAATTTCAAAGGGTTTCTTAAATTTTGTCCAGACTAAGTGTCTGGCAAATCTGCTATAATTTCTGATATGGCAGATCATGAGCTAAGTTTACCCTTTTCCATACAATGGTACCTTATATATATATAGACAGTTAAATATTATTATTTAATCTTCTCTGTCACAATTGTCTGGGTTTAGATTTGATTATATTCTTCTTATCACTTGTTTATACTATGCTATGCATTCCTTAGCTCTGGTAAAGTGGCTAGTCTTACAGAAAGAAATCTTGTGTCTTTTTTTTTGTTAACTTGGAATAACAAAATGGAGTCTGGTCTGTTCAGAGTGACTCAGAATATACACTTTTAGTTTCTATCATAGCACAAGATGTCTGCCGATATAAATACTCTGACAATATATATATAATTCTACGTGTATATTTATGTAATAATTTTACATAATTATGTAATTTTATTAATTACAATTAGCAGGACCGGCCTGACAACCCAGGCCAAAAGTCCAGGGAATTTAATTTGCTAGCACTATATTTAACCCTGTAACTTTCCAAGACACCATAAAACCTGTACATGGGGTTACTGTTTTACTCAGAAGACTTCGCTGAACACAAATATTAGTGTTTCAAAACAGTAACATGTATTACAACGACGATATTGTCAGTGAAAGTGACATTTTTTGCATTTTTCACACCCAAATGGCACTTACACGGACAATATAATTGTTGTGATATGTTTTACCATTTTGAAACACTAATATTTGTGTTCAGCAAAGTCTCCCAAGTATAACAGTACCCCTCATGTACAGGTTTTATGGTGTTTTCAAAAGGTAGAGAGCCAAATATAAGGCTTGTGTTTCAGTTTTTTCACATTGAAATTCGCCAGATTGGTTACGTTGCCTTTGAGACTGTATGGTAGCCCAGGAATGAGAATTACCCCCATAATGACATACCATTTGCAAAAGTAGACAACCCAAGGTATTGTAAATGGGGTATGTCCAGTCTTTTTTAGTAGCCACTTAGTCACAAACACTGGCCAAAATTGATGTTCAAATTAGTTTTTTGCATTTTCAAATATTAACACTAATTTTGGCTAGTAATGTCCCGAACGGTTCACGAACGGTTCGCCACGAACGGTTCACCACGGACTCATCATTGAGTAAACTTTGACCCTGTACCTCACAGTCAGCAGACACATTCCAGCCAATCAGCAGCAGACCCTCCCTCCCAGACCCTCCCTCCTCCTGGACAGCTCACTAAGAATGCAGCTTCACAATGAATGTAAAATGGATGCTGTCCTGGAGGTGGGAGGGTCTGGGAGGGAGGGTCTGCTGCTGATTGGCTGGAATGTGTCTGCTGACTGTGAGGTACAGGGTCAAAGTTTACTCAATGATGAGTCTGTGGCGAACCGATCGTGGCGAACCGTTCGTGGCGAACCGTTCGCAAACCGTTCGGCCAACCGTTCGGGAGATCACTCATTTTGGCCAGTGTTTGTGACCAAGTGGCTGCAAAAGAGACTGGAACACCGCAACTACGCAGGTTATCTACAACCAAATGGTATCACCATCGTGAGGTATTCTCATTCCTGGGCTACCATATGGTCTCAAAGGCAACGTAACCAATCTGGCGAATTTCAATGTGAAAAAACTAAAAAAAATGTAACATGCTATATTTGACCCTGTAACTTCCCAAAACACCATAAAACCTGTACATAGGGAGTACTGTTTTACACGTGAGACATCGCTGAATACAAATATGTGTATTTTATTGCAGTAAGATCAAACAGTATTATGACATTCACAGTTAGAATGTAACGTAGAACTAAACATTTTTTTTTAAATTCTTATTTTCTCCCATTTTTTTATATTTTATTCATATAAAATTATGTTTTATACCTCAATATTTGATGTTAAATGAAAGCCCTGTTTCCCCTGAATAAAATGATATATAATAAGTGTGCACATAAAATGAAAGAGCTGAATTACGCCTGAACAGACAAATAGCGCAAATTAAAGTTTTTGTTTACGTTTTGTTTTGATCACAACGTGTACATTTGGCTCAGTCCTTAAAGGGTTAAGCTGTAGTCGTTTTGGTGACTATAGTGTCCCTTTAAGCAGCAAAATCTAAAAAAGAGAAAATTGACATTCTACAATGAAATTCTTTTTTAATTTTAAGATACAAAGAACAATTAATTCCAAAAAGCTGAACATTTGACATATTACATAATTATCTGTTTATTAAATATATATCTTTTTCTTTTTTTGTACATAAAGTGCTTTATTGGTCACCGGATGCAGACTAAACTTTTTTAAATTTCAGAATACACAAGCATCAACAGCGAAACCATTTTTCATAAGCCTCATTTGAGTTTAGCCAGCCACACAGGACTGAATAAGCATTCAATGTAATAATAAACAAGGACGATAAGGTCCGCAAACAAGTTACAAAGCATATTTTACAAATTATTATCTTATTGTAAAGCGCTGCAGAATAAGCTGGCGCTATATAAATACCAATAATAATAATAATAATAATAAGCGCTCTTATGCAGCCTAATATGGTGCCACGTTCCATTAAACCATTCCCTTTAGTGTGTAACAAGGTACTCTTATCCACATTGCTGTCTGACTGATGTCTTTTTTTTTTTTTTTAATTGACCTTAAGTAGGATGCTATTGAATCCCTTGTGGCTGACATCATATGCCGGATAGGTACTGGAAAGTATATGCTTTGCGATTCTTCTATTTTTAATGCTTTTTAGCTGATGTAAATAAAAGTTAGGTTTTATTATTTAGTACGGTTAGGAATAAGGTCTCTTTTCTATCTGGTTTTTGTATTGGTTTATTTTTGGCTCTGTGTTTAGGGTTATTATCCTGCTGGAAGGTGAACTTTGCCCCAGTCTCCCGAGCCTTGACTAAGGGAGTTTAATTATGAAAGGCACTAGGACATCCCTCCACCCCCAGTGTGACAGCAATAATCTTTTTTTGTGCACTAGAATTCCGTGTTTCTACTAGGTAGAGTGATGTGTGTTTAAAACATAGGGCAGTGCCACAGCATCGAAGTCTTATTATTTCTCCAAACCAAAGTAGTGGCTTTAGCCTTGTTTTACACAGCGGGTGTAGACATATTATTTTTAAGTGTTTTCCTGTAAAATTACATTTACAAGATTATCTGTCATAGTAAGCACTGAGAAATACACGTGTTTAATTAAACTACAGGGCAGAGTTCTTCTTGTTTCCTGTCCATATGCTTTTTTTTGTTTTTGTACCAAGGTCATTGTGGAACTAATATGCAAGTGTGACCTTTTCATTAAACACTTTCATATCCTGCATTGAGATTACACAAATGTAGGCAGATTATTTTTAATGTACAGTAGTTAGCTCTGGGGGTGAAATGGTTAAAATTAGAAATTTGGCTGCACTAGTCCAAAAATAATGATAAAAACATCACACTTCACACCACACACACCTATACAAGCTGCCACCACTTAGGCAATGTATAAATGGGGTGCATTAGGTTACTCCACCAAATCAAAACCCACAAAACACAGTTTAGCAGAGCTGCCTATAAAATTGCGGTACTATTCCATAAGTCTCTTTGGTAACATGATTGTTATATCATGCAAAGGCAGCACTTTAATGATGAAACGTGTATTATGATCAAAAATAGTCATGGTGCAGGCATATAAAAATACGTTACTGGTAATTATTACATACACCAACAAACTGATAAAATAAATAGGGGGAACATTAACAGAAAAACCTAATACTCACAGAGCTAGCAACGTACCAGCACTTTTGTTAAGGAAAATGGAAATCCACTACAAATGTAAAATGGATTACAAAATTATTTAGGTGTTTAAAAGTGTGTATATATATATATATATATATATATATATATATATATATACACCCCACTACCTCACCCCCTCTAAAACCTGGCTGAAAACTCACAGCGCAATATATTTTATGTACAGGTGTTGCCCCCCCCCCCCAAAAAAAAAAAAATGAAAATCACTTCCAAACTTTAAGTGAATGACCTTTCATTGAACTTACAATGTATATTGTAAGTGTGTGTTAATTGTAGGGATGTGCATGGGCAAAAAATTTGGTTCGGCACTGTGGGAATTCCCTAACCCTACCCCCTAATCCTACCCCTTACCCTAGCCCTACCCATAACCCTGGTATGGTTAGGGTTGCAGGAAGGTTGGGTAAGGGTTAGGGGTAGGTTTAGGTTCCTGTCATCATTCCCTTAATTTTACCTCCCTCTCCTATTTTGCCACTTTTCAGAAATCCAAAGCACTTCGGCAATTCGGGACTTTGGTTCGGTACTTCGGACATTCAGAAGCATCCAAATGTCCAAATTGGCGAAATTCGTCCGAATTTAAATTCGGAACGAAACAAGTTGCACATGTCTAGTTATTTGCTAAGATCAAGATCTCTCTGATAGCTTATCTGGTTAGGTCTAGCAATAAAGGGCACACATCCTCGGACCAGTATCGGTTATAAAATTGCCTCTAAGCTATTTGGTTTATATAGGCAGTGGCGTACTAAGGGAGGGCCGGGGGGGGGCGGTCCGCCCCGGGTGCCACCAGGGTGGGGGGTGCCATGGCCAGCCCCGCCGCCCCCCCCCATGCTGCAGCCGCCCGAGCGCTCTGTGAAGAGCCTCAGGCGGCTGCAGCTTTGCCCGGGCGGTGCTTCCATGAGGGCGGACCGCACCGCCCGGGCGCAGCCTGAG
>OW240919.1:55791259-55939072 GCA_933207985.1 Pelobates cultripes
GATGTCACATGGGGGACGGCAAACTTTACTTTTGCCTTGGGCGGCAAAATCCTTGTACCGGCCCTGGCTGGAGGGGGCTGTGTGAGCTGTGGCCGCACAGTGTCCCATGGTAGTTAGGGTGCCGTGCGGCCAGTACAGCTCACTCAAGCAAACAGCTGATAAACTGGCCGCACGGAGGAAATGTGTATGTGTGACTGTCTGCCTGTGACTGTGTGTGACTGTCTGCCTGTAACTGAGTGTGTGACTGTCTGTCTGTAACTGAGTGTGTGACTGTCTGCCTGTAAATGTGTGTGTGGGGCTGCAGGGATTTTGTAGAAAGGGGCGGGGGTTTTGTATTGGGACAGGAGTCTTTATAAGGGGGGATAAGCAGGGGATTTGTGGAAGGGGTTGCGGGGGTTTTGTAGATGGGGCAGTACAGGATTTGTAGAAGGGGCAGGACAGAGGTTTTGTAGGAGGGGCAGGGCAGGACAAGGGTTTTGTAGGAGGGGCTGACAGCGGTTTTGCAAAGTTTACAAATTGTAAAAATAAAAGAAATAAAACCTTTAACATTTTTACAGGTTTTTTTTTTGGAGGGGGAGGAGGGGCCAAGCACAGGATCCGCCTCGGGTGCCAAATGCTCTAGGTACGCCCCTGTATATAGGGGAAAATAAAACATGCCTTAATTGCTATACCATTGCAGGGTGTTGTCCAGACACCAAAAATATTTCACCCATTGCTTGCCAGACAGACGCCGTCAGGCTTGTCCAATCCAATGCATCTCATAAAAGGATTGTGGAACTAGTGCACATGTGCGGCAATCTTACTTTTTTAGTGTAAGCATTGAATCTAATGCTTCTCAATGAAATCAGAGGACATTGCATGAGGACTTCAGATGTCAAGAATACGAGTCCTTGCTGAATCACCAAAATAGTCTCTAATGAGGTAAAGTAAGTTCTATGAAATGCATTAGGCAATTCTGTTTGCTGTATTTCCGTGGAACACATTCTGGAACACAGCGCACACCGTAAAATATTTTTAAAATATATTCACCTGCAGGCTGCTTTTGCTTTTGGTTGGCAAGTATTCCAGAGTTCTGTATTTTCTAAAAGCAAGTGAATTTAATTTGCAAATGTGTCTTTTTCTTTTTTCAAACCTTTGATATTAAAGGGACAATATAGTCACCAGAACAGCTACAGCTTAATATATAGTTGTGCTCAAAAGTTTGCATACCCTTGCAGAATTTGTAATATATGTATAATTTTTATAAAAAACCATGAGTGTGCAGGCAAAATACATGCTTTTATTTCTTATGGGATTCATATTCAACTGTAGGCTATGACAGAATTAAAACATGGCAACAAAGAAGAAAATTAAATGACACATGTTCAAAAGTCTGCATACCCATAGTTCTTAATACTGTGTATTGCCCCGTTTAGCATCAATGACCACGTGCAGTCTTTTGTAATAGTGGTCTATGAGGCCCCTAATTCTTGCAGGTGGTATAGCTACCCATTCATCTTGACAAAATGCCTCCAGGTCATACAAAGTCTTTGGTCATCTTGCATGAACAGCACGTTTGTGAACTCCCTAGAGTGGCTCAATGATATTAAGGTCAGGAGACTGATGACCACTCCAAAACCTTCACCTTTATCTGTTTTAACCACTGGGGGGTCAAATTGGCCTTGTGCTTAGGGTCAATGTCATGCTGGAAAGTCCAAGAGCGTTCCATTTGCAGCCTTTGTGCAGAAGAATGCAAATGGTTTGCCAGTATTTTCTGATAACATGCCAGTATTTTCTGATAACATGCTGCATTCATCTTGCCTTCATTTTCACATGATTCCCTATGCCTTTATAGCTCACACACCCCAAAACATCAGTGAGCCACCACCATGCTTCACAGTGGGGATGGTATTCTTTTCACTATAGGGCTTGTTGACCCCTCTCCAAACATGGCACTTATGGTTGTTACCATAAAGCTCTATTTTGGTCTCGTCACTCCAAATTGCAGTGTGCCAGAAGCTGTGAGGCATGTCAGTGTGTTGTCGGGCATATTGTGACTGGCTTTTGTGTGACACTGACGCAGTAGAGGTTTCTTTCTGGCAACTAGACTATGCAGCTCATTTTTGTTCAAGTATCGTCATTTTGTGCTCCTTGAAACAACCACACCATCTTTTTCCAGAGCAACCTGTATTTCTCACGATATTACCTGTGGGTTTTTCTTTGTATCCGAACAATTCTTCTGGCAGTTGTGGCTGAAATCTTTCTTGGCTTACCTGACCTTCGTTTGGTATCAAGAGAGCCCCTGAATTTTCCACTTTTTAATAAGTGATTGAAAAGTACTGACTGGCATTTTCAAGACTTTGGATATGTTTTCATATCCTTTTCCATCTTCATAAAGTTCCATTACCTTGTTACGCAGGTCTTTTGACAGTTCTTTTTTGCTCCCCGTGACTCAGTATCTAGCCTCCTCAGTGCATCCATGTGAGAGCTAACAAACTCATTGACTATTTATGCACAGACACAAATTGCAATTTAAAAAGCCACAGGTGTGGGAAATGAACCTTACAATTTTAACCTGTGTGTCACCTTGTGTGCAACAGCGACATTTGCTGCCAAGGTTCATTGAACCTTACCATTTTAACCTGTGTGTCACCTTGTGTGTCTATACCCATAATTTCCCGTTATGCAGTAGTTAGTACCTACCAAATATGGTGCAATTTAGGACAAACGGTGCAACAGCGACATTGGCTGCCAAGGTTCATTGATGCAAGTGGGGAGTGAAGGCTAGCCCATCTGGTCCAATCACACAGAAAAGCTACTGAAGCGCAAATTGCTGAAAAATGTAATGCTGCACATAATAGAAAGTTGTCAGAACACACAGTACATGGCAGTTTGCACCGTATGGGACTGCATAGCCACAGTCCGGTCAGACTGCCCATGATCACCACTGTCCACCAACCAAAGCTCATTTAATGGGGATGTGAGTTTTAGAACTGGAGCAATAGAAGAAGGTTGCCGGTTCTGATTAATCACAGGTTTTTTTGACCCAGTGGGTGGCTGAGTTTGTGTGTCTTGATTACTTGGGGAAGAGATGTCAACAGGATGAGAAGAATCCTGCCTGGCGGAGGCAATGTTACGCTCTGGGCAATAATCTGCTGGAAAACCTTGGGTCCTGGCATTCATGTGTATGTTGCTTTCACACATACTACTTACCTAGAGTTGCATGTACACCCCTTCACAGCAATGGTGTTCCCTGATGGTAGTGCTCTCTTTCAGCAGCATAATGCACCCATCTTCATTGGAAGGATTGTTCAGGAATGGTTTGAGGAACATGACAAAGACTTCAAGGTGTTGCCTTGACCTCCAAATTCCCCAGATCTGAATACGATTGAACATCTGTGCGATGTGCTGGAACAACAAATCCAATCTGTGGAGGCCCTACCTCGCAACTTGCAGCACGTAAAAGATCTTGTGCTAGTATCTTGGTGCCAGAACCCACAGGACATGTTCAGAGGTTTTGTGTAGTACATGCCTCGGTGGATCAGAGATGTCTTGGCAGCACAATGGGACCTACACGATTTTAAGCAGGTGGTGTTAAGAGAGATTGAAGACAGAGGTATTTTTTTCAATGTGATACATTATTATAATCAGTACATGGTAAAACGATTGCACATCTTAGTAAAATGGTTGGCTCTAGTAAAGATGAGAGAATCCAATATAATACAGATCTCACCATTCAAGCGTTAATAGAAAAAGAGAGAGAGAGAGGCTTCATTGTGTAATGTGACTTAAAGGGTGAATCCAAGTGTCATAATCACACGTTGTAGTGGTTATGATGTGAGGAGTACCCTGGCTGAATTTGCCTGTAATGGGTCAAACCATTTCCCAGAGTCTACACAGATCTCTGCTGCTCCCTGGTTTTCCAATGAAGCGTTTCCAGCTTCTGCAGCTCTGGTACTGGATTTTTCTGAACTAAATGTGCATAAGGGGGTGGAAACCAGTGGATTATCTCAACTACGTGAACATAAAATTTGCAAATCTAATGAAAGTCAAGTGATTTTTGTTGGGTGTTGGGTATTTATTTAGGGTAAATTAGAGTGTAGGGATTTCTGGAGAAAAAAAAAAGAAAAAACAAGTCGACAGACAACGGTCTTTCAGCAATTTATATATTGTGATTGACTAGTAAAACAGCTACCAAGAAGGCAGACAGAAATATCACTCTAAAGAATCCAACCCAGTCTGGCAAGAGTTTACTTAATAAGTACCCACAAACTTGTCTTTCGTTTAACCTTTCCATTGTATATAAGATTATAACATAACTAATGGCATTCAGTGGTTGTGTAAGAATACTTATATGATGGGGAAGATTTATCAAACTGTTCTGTTCTAAAACGTGGTCTAAAGTACTAATTATGAGGCAATCACCATGGAAACCAACGGACCGGCAACAGGCACATTCCTTTGGTAGCTCCTTCGCATTTTTGCACCATGTTTTAGAAGACTTTGATAAACTGTCCTAAAGTATTCTTTTTCTCCTCCAGTCTGTTTAGTAGATTTGCATCATAGAAAATGCTATATATCTTTAATATCAAGGCGTATAATTTCCAACATTCCATAGACTTTTTTTAGGTTATGATACCACTAACAATCACTGTTTTTTTTTTTTTTAGTAACCGACCCTTTGCTTGCCAATTAATTTATGTATACACCACTCCACATTATATTTTCTACATTAAAATGCCAAAGCATTTTTTTTTGTTCAAGCTGCATTAGTTTATTTTGCAGGTAATTCTCCTGATAATATTAAATATATATTTCTGGAATGGTGACTTATTTCTATAGTGCCAGGATTAAATATTAGAAACTATATATGTAGCTGAGCAGAGCAGAAAAGTCAGAAGTTTTCGATCTGCATCCCTGGCCATGAGAAGATTTGCCAAGTACTCAGTCTCTCCACCAATCGGACAATATCCAAACATCTGTGATATTAGTTAACTTGTTTCATTTATTGAGCAGAATAGGAAAAACCTATCAGGAGACGTGATGGGCTGCAGTTGTTGGTTGTATTCCATTAAAACAAAAAGTATCAAGCCTTTGTTATTTTGGCAAGGTCACTTCTATCCACCTGCAGATTATATTTTAAAAAAAAAGTGATTTTTGTTTAAGGAAATGTAAATGTTTGCCAGTTCGTATAAGCACAGATGTATTTTCCTGAAAGAGTGGCGTGCAGTAGAATGCTTTTATTTTTTTTAACTTTGACTTTATTAAAGTTTCATTATGCACACACGTTTAGTAGATGTACGTATAGTTGTATGTATGTTTACATACATATCAACTATATCCTTAAATATTATGTTTATGCAATAGAGCATCCAAGCCTTTCAAAATATATCTATTGAATTGAACACAACCTCTTTTGGAATATATTCTGAGAAATATGCTGACAAAATTGTCTCAATTTCAATTCCAGGCATTTAACCAAACCCTGCCCACAGCCACACTAGTAGCCACGGTTGCCCCCTCGTTTCAGAACTTGATCATGGAATAGATATCCCAGTGGTATGTGTGTTTGTGAGGGGTGCAATGTGTATGGGGTTGAGTGTGTGAGGAGTGCAGTGTGTGTGTGTGTGTGTGTTTGATTGAAGGGTTCAGTGGGTGCATGAGGGGTACAGTGTGTGTGTGTGTGTGGGGGGGGGGGGACATTGTGTGTATGGGGGGGACAGTGTGTGTATAGTGGGAAAATTAATAAATATAAACTTAAAAAAAAAAAAAATTCATATCCCCCATCCCTTCTTACCTTTGCCAAGGAGGTGGAACCGGTACTAATCCCTGGTGGTCCGGTGGAGAAGCCCTGTTGGTCCCAGTGGTGAGAGTGAACTCTAGCAGCTCCTGAGGCTAGAGTTCACTCTCGCGAGATTTCACGGTAACCGGGGCAATGCTCTGAGCTCGTGAGAGGAGAACCCGGCGTTGCTGCAGGTTAGAACTCCCTGGGTCCTCTCTCCCTCCCCTGCCGGCTGCAACATTACATTGCTAGCAGGCGAGGAGGGATCTCCCCTCCAGTCCTGCGGAGCCAGCAGGTGAGAGCGAGGCACGGTTCCCGGTGCTATGATCTTATGAAGCTGAGCCTATCCTGAAGGAGTGACTGGAATAGTTGGAAAGGTTGAGGCCTAGTTGCATAATTACAGATCTGATGTATAGCATGAATTTCGCAGTCATAAGGACAGACCCGTGTAGTGAAAAAGAAGAGGTTGTGAGGGGTGATTGCAGGGGCTGAGAAGATATGAGTCTACAGGGCACCATTTGTTTTTACAGATAGTGCTACAGGGCACCATTTGTTTTTTGTAGGGTAGTATGGAATGTTTACTGGTAGGTTATCTTGACTTGTATTTGTATCGGGTAAGGAGAGTATGTAATGGTCTTCTTCTGGTTTATAGATATGAGACCTTCTAAGACAATACTGTATGTTAGATGTGGTGGTAGTGGTAAATTCACGTGGCCTTAAGAAACCTTAAAAGGCTAGGTACATTGCAATCTTAATGACTTGATTGGTTAGGGGTTCAAAAGGGCCCAAATTCAAAAGGTCTGATCGGTATTGGAATATGTAATTATCAATGGGCAATCTCTTCTGTGGTGGTGGGTGACCTGATTTCTGTATGCCTTTGAGTATGGGTTTTAATTTGATATGAGGACCTGAAACTATGATCATTTGGCCAAAGGTTTAACATGTGGTTTTGCATTCCTGTTAAGTATAATTTTATGGTGTTGTGGGATTTAAGTTTGAGGTGGCAAAAGGAAGCAAAACCGAAAAACGTTGTCAGGGCAAAAGACTGAGTAATGTTGTGTTCTAAAATGAACCTTTTAAATAAAACAAAAGCTTGATCATATGCTGTTTGTGTGTTGACAGAGAGAGCCAATTGTGACAGCTTTCGACTGTGTTGTAATAGGGTATCTCAGCGGTTCCCAAACACGGGCGATGTTCATTTATACAACCTAGAAATGTTTTTGGCTTGGGGCGTCTTGAAAAAATAAATATTAAAGGCACTTTGAACCTAAAAAGTTTGAGAACCACTGGGTCAATAAACAAGGAGAAAACACAATAGAGGTACTGAATGTGAACCAAAAATAGAAAACCACAGTCAATGTGTACATGACAGATTAGTGGCTTACCTACCACAGTTGCAGGGGTTGCAGCATCGACCGGGCCCCTCATTGCAGGGTGCCCAGCCGCAGCCACGACCCCTGCGACAGTGGGCCGCATAGATGCCTACCCCTCCATGTTCCCCCTGTCATAGAGGGGCCCAAGAGGTGGCCCACTGGCCACCTAAGGGACTCCCCTGATCGGAGCTGAGTTCTTGTCAGACGCAGCGAGGGAGTGGTGTTCTCTCTGCTCCATCACGCAGCGTTTGCTGATGCCGGAATATGATGTCATATTTCGGCTCCCAGGATCAATAGACAGCCCGCAAAGGAGCAGAGAGAGCACAGCTTCCTCACCCCGTCTGACAGGAACTCTGCCGCCCGCCGCATTGAAGCCCCACTGGACCCCATGGACAGATCCACGCCAGCTCTCCAGGTAAGGAGGCTGGGTGGACATTTTATATGAATAATTTGTGTGTGTGTCTGTAAGTGTATGTGTGTATGTGTATACGTGTTTGTCTGTGAGTGTATGTATGTGTCCATAAGTGTGTGTGTGTATGTGTCTGAGTGTATGTGTGTGTGTCTGTAAGTGTATGTGTGTCTCTACATGTATCTGTATGCATGTCTCTGTGTGTGTATCTGTTTGTCTGCATGTGTGGGGCGGGGGGGCGGGGACATGTGGGGTAGTAGGTAGATGTATGTGGGAGGGGGGGCCCAGTGCAATTTTCGCACCGGGGTCCCGTGGTTTCTAGTTACGCTTCTGTGACAGATTGTGTATTTTAAAATGTAAAATGCTATTATCCTGACACAGTTTTAACGAATAGCCTTGAAAGTATTACTTGCCCAATACAAAGCTCAGCAAATCAAATGAGTCATGATGGCAGAGATGGGACTTTGTGCCAAGAATTTGTCTCCCTGTCAATCAGGTGAGATATTTTGATGTTTCTTGACCAGCCCTTAGATGCTGCAACAGGGCATATATTCCCTGTTTTTGTGGCAGTACATTTGCTTTGGCTCTTCCTAAACTACAAGGGTAATCCCTGTGCTCACTGTGCCTGCAGGGGTATCAGCAACATCTCACTTATGAGACCAAAAAATAGCCGAAATGATCATCTGCTGTATCTCTTGTGCACAAAGTACTTGCATTTCAGTTAAGGACTGCCTTTAAGTGTGGGATCAGTCTGATATGCAAATTGTATTGGTTCTATTTGCAATGGCACAAGTAAGCAATATCATTTTTAAGATCTTAACAGGCACTAATCAAAGGGCAAGCTACTGAGTTTTGCTAAATTATTGCCTATTCATATATTCTCTGCTTTTGTTGCAAGGCAGAGACAACACTCAACAACAATGCCTTATTGCATTTTAGGGAGCCACGTTCTGCCTCCCCATATTAATTACCCATTTCCTCCACAGATGCCACCCCTGCATTGTATATTGCAGATTTTCTGTAGTACAAAGACAGAGGTTCTCCCAAATGCTTTAGTTAAAGTTTTGCCTAGCTTCTAGCTGTTTGACCTGGCAACTACTTACTAGCAACGTTTGTCAAGCCATGACCTAACATCCAAATAAAGGAAGGCTGAATCGTCCTTGTAGTGAACTTTGTTCTACAAGTAGTACGCTGCTTCAGCCAAAACAAAGAAACAAATAGCCTATTTGCCTACAAAAAAAAAAAAAAAATATGATTATAGCTGCTCAATGTCTAGAAAAATAGTATTCTTTCAAACTATAAATTTTCGCATTACGCGGATCATGTCAGTATAAAAATAGAAAATATTTGATCCAAGCATTTTCTTCTTCTTTTGTTTAGTTTTTTTATTCCAGATTAAAACCTAAAATATAGTTTTACATGCACCATAAGGAAATAAGGGAATTAAATTCATGCCAACCCCTTTAGAACGCATGACAATTGGGGATTCCAGGTATCATTTAATTCCTAAAGGGTTCTCCTTTGTTGCCTGAGGCCAGAATTAGTGGCCCCAGAAGGAGTGATGCAGGGTTAATACTAGGGAATCCCAGGTATTAGTAGACACATAGGGCTTCCCTTAATCAGCTGAGACCATTTTTAGTGGCCCCAGATTTTTGATGAGCTACATGTATGGCTGGAAGTCAGCACTGCATGTAGTTCCTTAAATAGGCATTTAAATGTCTATCTAGATTGTGGTGTAAGCTGGGTAAATACCTGTTCACGTCGGGAAACCTAGGTATCAAAAGATACCTGTGACTCTCCTCTGTCAGCTGGGTACACTTTTAGCTGCCCCAGACTTTTTGATGAGCTGTATGCAGTGCTGATAATCAGCACTGTATGCAGTCCTTTCACTCCATAAGCTCAGCTACAGTCATATGTTGCTTATGAGATCCTCAGGGTCTGAACAGAGGGTCACACTATGCCCTAATGCCATTCTGATCAGTGCTTGGCTTTGTCAGTTGCCAAGCACAAATCGCAATGCATCTTCAGTATTAGAGATATGAGACTGCCATACAGAAAATAGTCAGTAGATGGCAGCAACATACCACTCTCTGTTTTAGCTTAGGGTCCCTTTAATAATATCAATACTAATATTAACAGAGGGAAACCTTTGGGATTAAAATTAAATTAAGGATTGAAATGAATGATTTGGATTAAGGATTATGATTTGGTGAGCAAGTATTAGGTTTATTATTAAGTTTATGTTTAATATTAGGTTTAGAATAAATTATAGTATTGGGATTATGTTTCAGATTAGGATCACTACAGGAATCCCCCTTCTGAACTCAGTCTGCTGACACCAGAGGGAATCATTCTAATAATATTGCTAGTGTTAGGATTAAGATTAAAATTATGATTATATTTAAAGATGAGAAATTGGTTTATGGCTTGGCCTAGGATAAATTTTTAGTTGTTACATTTTGTATTTTTTTTTATAATTAGCGAGAATTTACATATGTATATGTAACATAAAATGTAATCCCTTTTAGTCCTTTAAAAATATGGTTATAGGGGCAGGGCCTGACTGTCAAGCTGGATGGCAGCAGCTTGCATGTGCTCCTCTGCACTTTCCACATAAAATAGACTAACCTACCTCTTTGACACACGTTATTGATACATGCCGATACCGGCTTGTATGTGGAGTCCGGTGGTCACCTCAGTCTACAACTGCTCACTCTCATCCCCCCAGCGGGACTTGCTGACTGACGGACATACCTTGCGGCCTGGTGAGTGGATCTGGTGGGAGACGTGGCTGATCTCCCGAACATGATCTGCCTGGGCCTAAATGGTTTTCAGTTAGGGCCATATCCCACCTGTTGACATGTGGGGGTTATCCCGGCCTCCCCACCAAGACTTCCCAGGTACTATACTCGATTTCGACAACACCTAGTAAAGACTGTGCCAGAGTTGCGGATCCAAGATTGCCGCTGTCTGTACCCCACTGAGTTACCTGGCAGAGTTACCTGTGTGGCAAACATGTACATTCCTGGAGTCCTTTGATCTCATCTGCTCTCCCTTCTGGGACAGGATAGAGGAACCCCCTGCGCAGAATCACTGCACCTCCTGACCAGCTGGATGTCGAGGTGGTAGCCTCAGAGGGCAGTCCTCAACCTGGGCAAGGATCCACAGTAGTTATTATGCCGATGCACCATTCACACATCCGAGAGGCCACCTTGCATGACTCTGACTTCGCCTCTGTAGGTTGGGTTGGTGAGCACTGGGTGCCGGTCCTGATTTATGCCTGGTGCTGGAGTTATGTGGTGCACTGGGTATTCTTGGCCATCTCTTCCTACATCCCCCATCGCTTGGGGAATTAGAGTCTCCGCTCCAGAAAAGGAATTGGCTAATTCTTTGTGGCTACATGACTGTGCCACTTTGTTACCAGTCACACATTATTTTTCCTACAACTACAGGGCTCAGACGCACATTTACTTGCTAGTCATACTGCTTATGCTCATGCAGGGTCCAACGTTTTATATAATTTGCTTGCCCAGGCTCAATAGTCCCTTGGTGGGAGTATGCTGTTTGATTACATACATACAGCAGTCTTTTCTACATTTCATGCAATATCTACACCCCTGTATTGCCATTTTTACTTTTCTGAAATGTATATGTGTGCTTGTGTGATATTCTACGCACTGTAAAAACAAAGAATAAAAACAAAATAGGGTATATAATATGCATTGGTGCAATAAATGAGAAAGATGCAAATAGTTGTTGAACACAAACAGCATAAAATGCCTTAAAGCGGCACTGTAACCGTTTGGGGACTTTGAGAATTTGCCAAAGCCCCCCCATGGTGGTGAAATTGGCGCTGGTGGTCCGGGGGTAAATGAGTGGGAAGGTAAAGGTAAGTTTACTTACCAGAACCTGTCCGTTGCAGGCACCGCCATCTTAATCAAGTGGGGTACTCTTTGGCATTGACGTCACTGCATTGAGGTCACTGCATTAAAGTCTATGGAGGATCTTCTATGGAAGTGTCTCAGACCTTTAATTCGTTAAGCAAAAATCACAGTATCTGTTATCTGTCTCTAACTAGTATGTGTGGGGGTGGGGTGGGGCTGGGGAGTATTATTTATTTGTTTTTAAACATCTGCATTCGTTGCCTTCAGTTAATTAATTTGTTTGACGACAAACAGATTCGTCTAACATATAACCCCTCGCAATTAGTTTTTAAACTTGTTGATCAGTTTAAGAATAAAATCGAAGGTGGTTCTATGCTGGACAAATCGAGTTCAACAAATGCACATCTCTGTTTTTCTCAACTCTGAATCTGTGCCTCTTTTTCATTTGAGTAAAATCTCTCTTTTCTCTGCCGAGACAGGAAGAGGTTAACAATTTTACAGATCTGGCAAATTCTGCATCCAGACAGTTCATATTTAATAGCTTCAGCTGCTTGCGAAGGTTTTTAACACATGAAAGAATTCACTCACACAAAAGACTGCAGTGTCACCTTCTGCCAAGGGAGAAAACAAAGACTATATTTTTCTGTTTTCATCTACTGTCATATTCATCTGAAACAAACAGGTTTACTGTTAACAATTACAAATCCAGAAGATCAGTTATTTTAAAAATAAGTACCTCTCACTTGTACCACTAGACTGTGTGATGGGTGATTGTTAATTCCCCGTCAACGATGGACCTACTGTGGTTAGAAATAAAATATGTTATTAACAAACTGCCAAAGTAAAACTGGAATTATTGAGTCATACATATATATATAGGCATTAGCAGAAGCGTAACTAGATATAATTGGGTGCGAAAATTGCCCCGGGGCCTCCCCATGTGTCTCATTCCCTCCCCCCCCCCACGCCTCCATGCATCTCATTCCTCCCTTAACCCCTCCACGTGTCTCATTCCCCCTCCACGTGTCTCATTATCACCCACTGTTTCCAGGTGGCACAGCGAGAATACGTCATTAGACTTGCTAGATTGGCGCTGAGGACACTAGAACCATGTAGACAGTGCCTGGCACATGATATATACCCATCCACAAACTGTGCCTCCTAATGTTGGGATGTATGCATGACTGATTGTTACTAATGCTGCTATGCGTTGAGGCGGATTATAGTACAAATCTTCTGGTTTTATTTTTAAATCTACATTGTTTTTTTTTTTTAGGTCATACTAATTACCATAATAACTAGACATTTGCACCAGTGAAATTTCCGTTTCGTACAAATGAATTCAATTGAAATCAATCGTCCAGTCCGAATGTTGTCCGTAAAACACAGTCTTAAAAAAATAATTTGTTTTTGTCCATCTGGACGAAAATAACAATGCGCATGCACATAAGGTCCCCCTCTTTAATTAATTAGGGCCCCCACCCGCTGCTCATGGGTGGCGAAAGACAACAGGTCCCCCCTTTTGTTCCTTAGGGCCTCCTCCCGCTGCTCATCGGTGGGGACTGGAGGGAGGCAGTATGCCCCCCTCTTTTGTTATTTAGGGGGGGACCCTAGGTCCCCGTTCCATTGAACATCCCCCACGGGTGTAGGAGGACACTATGCCCTCCCCTGTTTATTATTTTAGAAGATGTCCCAACATGGGGGACCTGTGCTAGGTCCCCCTTTATTTGATTTGGGCAGTGGGAGACTTTTTTTGTAACAGTGAGCAGCCAGTGCTGCTCACTGTTTAGTAGACATGCCCCTACTCATGGCAGAGCGTGTAGGGGCATTCGGGAGAGTTTAATCTCCTTATGCCAATATGGGGGGCATTGTCAGGATCTTACCTGATGTGGAGTCCGACATGCAGAATTATACGCTCACCCTGGCAAATAAACACAGACCAAGGTGACCAGATAAGAAGCCATGTGGGCTGTGAGTCTGTGCACGGGGGCTGTACAGGATATAGCTCCAAGTCGCACTACAGGCAAGGACACAAGCAGGAGAATTGTTGAGGATAAGCCAAAGTCAGAGGATGCCAGAGGTCAAGATAAACAAGGGTAAGCCAAAGTCAGGATAAACGAAGGTAAGCCAAAGGTCAGGAAAAACAATGAGATAAAACAAGGTCAGGAGCCGTCTGGAGAACACTTGATCAAGAGCACAAATACAGGAACCAGAGTCAATGAATTGACAAAGTTCTCAGGGCGAGGCAGTGCTATTATACCCAGCTTATTAATTATCTGCTTCAGGTGTGCTAGATAGACAGGAGCAGCCACAGGTAAAGTCCAGCCCTCAGTGCTGGAGACAAGGTGAGGATAAACATTAAGCAGAAACAAGAACTAAAGTGTGGCCCAGATGCAAGACAGCATGATCAAGGCAGCAAGAGTCCAGAGTTCAATCCCCTGTGGGAACACTGCTCCCTGCTGCTTTTATTTTCACATATTATAAAGAAGGAGCCACAAGCCGATAGCTCCCTCCTTGTAATAAACTAACTGAAACAAAAAGGTAATGCCCTTTCGTTTGGTATATAATTCGTATGTGGGACTTTCGTTTGTTATAGTAAACGAATACGAAAAAGTCTGAAAATTTGGACAAAATCGTATTCGTCCTAAAACGAATGCACATGTCTAATAATAATTTTGCATCATTGCAACACAAGTGGAACCTTGCATCCACTCTTTATGATAAGAGGTGAGAGAGGCTTATAACTGAAGATAGTTGTAAATATCATTGCAGCTATAACACAGTCAGTCCAAAGTCGTTAATTTGCTATTTGGATCTCTCTGCTCTCCAGTGAGAGAGCTGAGCTGCATGCATCCATAGTTGACTGCTCTGCCAACTTTCTGCGCACAGCCTGGTACACAAAAGCAGTCACAATATAGTTACATAGTTACATAGCTGAAAAGAGACTTGCATCCTTCAAGTTCAGCCTTCCTCACACATGTTTTTGCTGTTGATCCAAAAGAAGGCAAAAAACCTAGTCTGAAGCGCTTTCAATTTGCAACAAACTAGGAAAAAATGCCTTCTTGACCCCCAAAATAGCAGTCAGATGTCTCCTTGGATCAAGCAGCTATTACCCCACTAATCAGAAATTATATCCCTGTATGTTATGTTTTTGCAAGTATTTATCCAATTGAAGTTTAAACATCTGCATGGACTCAGAGAATTCCATATCCTTATTGCTCTTACTGTAAAAAACCCTTTTTTTTTGCCTTAGATGAAATCTCTTTTCTTCCAGCATAAATGCGTGACCTCGTGTCCTGTGTATAGCCCTGTTTCTGAATAGATTTCCAGATAATGGTTTGTACTGGCCCCGAATATATTTGTATTATGTTATCATATTCCCTCTGAGGCGCCGTTTTTCCAAACTAAAGAGATTTACATTTTTAAATCTTTCTTCGTAAATTAAAATGCTCCATTCCTTTAATCAATTTTGTAGCTCGTCTCTACACTTTTTCTAGTGCCATGATATCATTCTTTAGAACAGGTGCCCAAAATTGCACAGCAAATTCAAGGTGTGATCTTACCAGTGATTTATAAAGAAAATTATATTTTCATCCCGAGAATTTATGCCCTATTTTTACATGACAAAACTTTACTGGCCTTAGCAACTGCCAATTTACATTGCATATTGCTGCCTAATTTATCTATAACAATTCCCAAATCTTTCTCGTGTGGGGTTATCCCTAATTCACTACCATTAAGGGTGTAAGTTGCTTGTGCATTCTTGACCCCGAAGTGCATAACTTTGCATTTCTCTACATTCAATTTCATCTGCCATTTTAGTGCCCAGTCCCCCAATCTATCCAAATCCCTCTGCAGCAAAGCAATATCCTTCTTACATTTTATTATTTTACAAAGTTTTGTGTCATCTGCAAACACTGATACATGGCTTTCAATGCCTATTTCAAGATCATTTATAAATTATAAATATGTTTATGTTAAATAGAAGCAGTCCCAAAACAGATGTCACGTATTCATCCGACTTATAAAAATGTGGTTAATGGCATTAACTGTCATCACAGGAAAAGTTGTGCCGAACAGCAACCAAATCCACAGAAGGGTTAATGCTGTGCCGCAATTATGCAAATGGGAACCTGGTAAATGCCTTTGGGGTCAAAGGCCAGTTACAGCCTATCAGATCTAGAGGAGGGGTATTTAGGTCCAGTTCTCATCCTGCTCAGTGCCCTGTCGTGGTTTCCCTTGTGGTTGTCCGAGAGCGCGTTATTGATTCTGGTAATTTTGGTTATTTGACTTTGGCATTGTTTTTGACTTCTCTGTTTTCTGGCATCCCTGACTCATGGCTTTTCCTTATCGTTGTGTCTCTTTCTGTTTTCCTTGACCTCGGCTATTCCTGACTATTCTTTTGTACGTTAGTCCGGCCATTCTAAGGTCCGGTATACGTTACCTATCAGTCCTCTGTGTTACACAATTCTACGTGCTGGATCATTCTGTAATCCTGACAACAGAACCATGAGGGACACCACTTACCACTTTTGTCCAGCCTGAAAATTTACCATTAATGACAACTCGTTGTACTCTATCCTTAAGCCAATGTTCTACCCAAGAACAGGAATATTCATCTAGACCAATTTCTTTTAGTTTGAAGACTAACCTATTGTGAGGAACCATATCAAATGCCATGGCAAAATCCAAGTAGATCACATCCACTGCAACACCCTGATCAATACTTCTACTTACTTCTTTGTAGAATGCAATTAGGTTAGTTTGACACGACCTATTTTCATAAAACCATGTTGATTATTGCTAATAACAAAGTTCTTCCCAATGAATTCCTGAATATTATCCCTTAATAGCCCTTCAAATATTTTCCCAGTCACAGAAGTTAAGCTCACAGGTCTATAATTTCCAGGCAAGGATTTTGAACCCTTTTTAAATATAGGAACGACATCTGCCTTCCTCCAACCCTCTGGTACAATACCTGAAACAAAATATGCCTGTTATCAGTTTACAGAGCAGTTTCTAATTATCCTAAGGACATGATGAATGGAAATGTGCCAGGGGGAGTAAGCTGCTTATCCCATAAATATCTGCTGCACAGAGATTAATAGGATAAGATCATAGTTACATAGTTACATAGGCTGAAAAGAGACCTGTGTCCATCAAGTTCAGCCTTCCCCCATAGACAAGAATGGTGGGATATTGAATGGAGCAAATTTTTAAAAATGTTATAATGGCTTAAATATAATAAAAATGGCAAATTTTTAGACAATTGTATAAGGCTCTTGTGCAGGTTGAGCCAAAATTCAGAGTAGAGTTTGAGGAGTCAACACCTTTTTTTATCATTGAACCAATTTCAATGATATAACATACAATGAATGCTTAACGAATAGAAATTTGTTTGATTAGGTACGGAAAATTACATCTTTTAAATAAGCTCCATTTGCCGCCTCGCAAAGTCTTTTGATTACATTGCTCATAATATCAGTTAATGTTTTAAGCGCTAGCGTTTGAATTTCTGCACGGATATTCTCCTTGAGCTGCTTAAGTGTACGCGGTTTGTTCATGTACACTACGTCTCCAAATATCCCCACAGGAAGTAATTGGGAGCTGAAAGGTCAGGTGAACGTGGCGGCCAATTAATCTGGAAAAAAATTTAAAGTACCCTGTCACCGAACAGTTGTCTCAGTTTTAAAATTAAAATTCCACTATTGTTCCTTTGTAAATTTACCAACGATGAATCTCCCAAGACTCAGATATAATATGTACCTGCAACAAAAAAGTTATCTTCCTATCAAATCCTACTCTGAATTTCTGCCCACCCTGTGTATGACACGAGTGTAATCAAATTAACAGCATACGCTATATTACTATACAGATAAAGTAGCAAAGAGAAAGAGAGGTTGAAATGTGATTGGTTGTACTCACCAGTACTCTACCAGGAACACCACTGTAAATATTATGTCATCTTTTTTTATAATTACTTTTTATTTATTTTATTTCTCTTTTCTTTTTTTTTTCTTTTTTTTTTTGCTCTATGCCAACGGTAAACAGTTGGGAAAGAAACTCCATGTTTGATGTGCATTTAGAAGATTTTGAGGATTCATATTTGTCTAATTTGAAATGTTACCATTTATAGTACAAAACTTGATTGTTATTGTGTTTATTTTTGATTTGTTAATGGAAAGCTTAGTAAACAAATGCATTTTTATTTTATTTTTTGCAAATCTTCATTTAAGAATTTTACAGTATACAATGGTAAATAAACAAGGTACAATCGTACAGGCGAAATTAATAATAACTCAAGATGTGTTCACCCCCACACATGCAGGGGCCCACACAATGCTAAATCAAAATACAGAGAATAGCTGTGCTCAAAGTTGCTGCATAGCGAGTCTTTAGCTGCGCATGGGCTCCACTGTACAAATGCATTGTAATGTTTTGGAAAAATTTGAGAAATATTTAAATAAAATCCCAAATCAAATATATACAAACAAACATCAAACAGTACATGTGTAATAACTCAGTCAATAGGACTGGCATATAGTTTACACTGGTTTTTAAATGCATTTATTTTGTTTTAAACAATAAATTGCATTATAATCTTTACATTATCTCAGTAAGTACGTTTGACAACTGCTTTTCAAGTAATATGCATTCTGTGCAAAAGCTTGTGACATTTTTAACGATGTGTCTGCAGAATTGTATTTTTTACTCACGTCTGCATTAAACTATTCTCCGCTTCAAAATCCCTTTTTCCAAAGCTTTGCATTGATCTCAAAACAAACTATTTAAGTTGGAGTAATCCGGCTACCCAAGCTGTTCAGCTGATACACGGCAAAGAAACGTTTATCTTGAGCTCTGTAAACTCACTCTAGCAATTTTCAGAACTTGTTGGTAGTCCATTTTTGACAACCCAGCAAGAGACCAAACAAGAGAACAAAAAAGTGTCACTCACAAAATATATGTCTTAGTTCACTGAATACTATCTGTTGGATAGTTGGATATTACTTTTATATATCCTGTCAACTGTGAGCTGTGATGAGCCTCATGCAAACGTTAGTCTACTGTTTGACTATGCCATTTGAAATGATAGACTCACAATGTTTGATGCTTTGTAGCTTTTCTAGTTTTCCTACAGGACGTGTTTTGCAGGCGTTGGCATGTATGTGACATTTATTTTTTTGACATAAAGCAGAATGATTGGTTTGTCAAAACCCAACTCTAAATTATTCATATACATCACTTAATATGCCTATCTCTACACATACTTACAATTATTAAGTCTCCCATTGTTGTATATGACAGTCAGGATTTTTTCACAGTAGGAAGACACTGAACAGTGAGATTTTCAAAATGTTACAGTAAGTCATATAAATGGTGGTAAATAGGAATAAAATGATAACAGACTGTCTAAAAGCTCCAGTGAATGCATTATGCTTTAGGAGGTTCTATTGCATAGTGTCCACTTTGGACTGCATAAACTACAATACATTACAGGGTGTAGTTACTGAAGTAAGAATTAAAAGTGAATTTCAAATGAAAGGCCACAGTGGCTGAACTGAATGCATAGCTGTCTTAGAGAATGTTTCCAGTTTAACTTAATGTGAAATTCACCCTGAATTCTCACTTATGAAAAAAAAAAACATTTAGATTATAGGTAACTTAAGGGAGCGAGCTACAATGAAGAGATGCAAGGTTATAATACATTATAGGGTTACGGGACACTATGGGGTCAGGAATACAAACACGTATTCCTGACCCAGTAGTGTTAAACCACCAGGCAGATCAGGGGCAGAGCCAGCACAAGTCAAACACAGCCCTGGCCAATAATCATCTCCTCATATAGGTGAATTGAATAAATTAATCTCTATAAGGAAAGTTCAGTGTCTACATGCAGAGGGCATGTCTACAAGTTCAGTGTCTACATGTGCAGCAATGCCCCAGGAAGCACCTCTAGTAGCCATCTGAGGAGTTTCCAGTGGAGTTATCACTTGGCTGTAATGAAAAGACAGTGTTTACAGCAAAAAGCCTGAAGGTAATGATTCTACTCACCAGAACAAATGCAATAAACTGTAGTTGTTCTGGTTACTATAGTGTCCCTTTAAGGAAACATGTTTCTATGGGTAACCAACTTGGGCATAACCTCCTCATTAAAAAGCACCTGCTAAACAAATTGGGATTTTTATGGTGCAAATATTTATTTATTGTTATACTGTGCTATACAGTGCAAATGCTTTTTCACTTTTTAAGGTTTTAACATATGCCTGTATTTCTTCGGCATAGAACTATAAACTAAGTACAGTGTTGGTTACTGTGGACGACTGACTGTACACATATTCTTCATTTGATTGACCGTGAAGGGCAGGGCATATAATGATTGACAGCGAGGCTTCATGAAGGTCCTTCGTTACAATATCGAGTAAATAAGGTGCTGTGGAATTCGTTGGAATCCATTTTACTTTTTGTGTCTCAAAAATGCATTTGTTAATTATAGGGGATAAGTAAATGTGTGATTAGACTGGAAAATGACAGGTCCCTTTTTTTTTTGTATTCTTTATTTTTGTTGTGCGGGTAGGTACAAAGTTTCCACAAATGCCACAACAGCGTGTATAAACACATATCAACATATGAAAGAGTTTAACAATGGCATGCGTAGTCGCACATTTTTTTTGTTTCTATGCACAAACAGGGTTCAACATTTACTGCCCGTAGGTCATTCAACATTTAGCTGTAATGGATTAACTGAACAAGGCATAAGACATGGTAGTTGCATGAAAAGTTACATCCTGTCTTAGACACAATTATGCTTAAACGGCCTCATTAGCTGTGTGTATAATTTTTGATAAGCCTGAAATTGAACTGACTAAATTATTGGTCGTATGTCTTGGAAGAGCTAATGTATATCGCGGATGGGCTGAGGATTGGTGTGCATGGTCTGCCCATTTGATAGTAATAGGTTGTTAGGTCTAAGGTAAGGATTTAAACAGTATAAACAGTAAGATGTGTTCTAGCGTATGCCCCCAGGAGGCAACCCCCATTAGGTGTGAGTGTGGTAGTTAAGCCTGCTAGATAATACTGGGGTTTCCGACAGTGTATACATATGATAAGCCCCAGCACTGCCATGTTGTGATAGCGAGCGGCCAAAGGCCTTACTCACAGCTCAGTCCCGGAGCCCCGGACAGCCTATGCCAGCCAGGGGTACAGCACAGTTCCACTTCGAGTAGTCACACTGCATGGCAAGGCCCCTGATTGCGGGCAGGTAGGTCGATTCTTTAGTCACTTTTGGGGTCCCTTTCCACTTCTCTGGCTGTGACCTTATTTGTATTCCCCTGTGTGGCTTCCGTGGTGCCGCTTTGCGTCTGGGTGAAATGCGGTACTTGATGCGCCGCCATGTTGGGACTTTATCCGCTGGTGGAGCTGAGGGCTTGGGAGGGAAATTTCGTGGTATGCGGTGAGTATTCGCTGGTGGAGGGGCAGGACATCTCATCCGCCGTTCCAGTTGCCGCCAAAAATTTGTGAAGTGCCAGTCTAGCCTGGTGAGAATGTCGTCTTGGTCAGCACCGGTTCGTGGAGGCCATGCCGCATCCGCCATGTTTGGTGATGTGCCGCTTTCCCCTGTCGTCCAGGGCGCTTCTGTGTGAGCTGGGTAACCTTCCTGGGGTGGACCGGGATCACCCGCCCGGCCCAAAAGGGGGGAGCAACGGAGTCTCGACGTGTGACTGGCATCCTTCTGGCTTCTCCAGTCCAGGGGTTCGGCCGCAACCCCCACCCGGCGTGCACCAGGCCGCAACAGCCAAGGTGGAGCTACATGTTTCCCAACGGGTCTTTGTCCACTTCTTCGCTTAGTCGGTGAGTTGGAGGTAAAGGGCTTTGCTTGGTTTGCCCAGTCTTGAGCTATTTTAGGTTTAATGATGCTTTTAGTTGCTGGGCCATAGAGGAGCTCCTCCAAAGCACGTCTGCTCTCCATTGCGGTCAGGCCCCGCCCCCCCATGACAGGTCCCCTTTAACGATGATTCCAACAGTTTAATATAACATACAATATTTTCCTCTGTAACTTGTGGCCAAACAAATGGCCTTTATTTCATCCATTTGAAAATACAGAAGTTATCCTTGAAACCATAAAGCCAGTAGATATGTTCCCATAGCAGCAAAATTACTAGTGCTCACTGCTTCCTTCCTTTTTCCAAGGAGAGTTCATGGTTTTATGTTGCATATACAGTATGTAGTCTTGATCCCTCTCACTAAGGTTATCCAGTAATAATGTATTCAGAGATATATGTTTTCCAGGAAATCATTTTGTCCTTCAGTGCTGCACACAGTCTACGAGTCCTTTATGTAAGCATAGTGGTTGCTTGTATTCCAAGTTAGAACAATCTCATTGAATTTCTACCGATAACTTAGCTACTAGAAACCTACAATAGCAGGGACTTAGCAAGGACTCTGAGCTTAGCATTCATGGCTGCTATACCTGCTATGTGGACTGCAGACAACCAAACTCGAGAGGTCCATTCGCTAAACAGCTACTTGAAAAACATTACAAAAATTTTGATTTCAAAAAGTTGGACATTTTATAAATAATTTATTCCATGGGTTCTAGTCACTGCTCAGCTATTTTGGCCTAAATTTGCAATTGGGATTTCAGCTCATCATAACTCAATGTTAAACCCTTGAGAGCAGTGATTCCCATCCCAGCACACTGGACTAATGGTCCTAGATTGTCAGTACTAAGATAGGAACAGAGGTGGACAAAGCTAAAGTGTACCTTGCGGACTGGGTTGGGAACCTATGCTCTATTGAGTTAGACACTTACTCAACCTTTCCTATATACTAAGCAAAAAAATATGGAGTGGTGTCCATTTGAGAGAAACAATTTATTTTTCCCAAGTCCGTGCAAGACATTCATGCAATAAATACACACAAGCACATCTGTTGGTAATAGGCTGACAATTCAGCTCTTATTGTATCACAGGGGTTGACAAATGTATTTACAGCTTGTAGATCCAGACAGGTCCATTGTAAAACCACTATTATATTTAGTTCTACTAAGAAGGCTAAGAGGATCTGTTGGTTTTTAACTGAGTAATACCTTTACAACTTCATTTCTTAGCTATCTGCAAAAATGACCACCTGAATCTGTGTTTGGGTGTTGAACAGTAAGGTGTACAATTTCCTCTGACTGTCAATTAGGCAACCGGTCCAGTTACTCTCTGGTTTGGTTAGCTCAGTGGAGATAGACTGAAGAGACAGCAATTGCTTTTAAAGTACCTGTCTTTGAAATACTTCTCAATGAGCTGTAGTACAACTCATTAACACACTGAACATACGTTTTCCTGCATTCACATACTGACACTACACATACATCACTGCATTCACACACACTGACCCCAAATGCCTCATTTATCTTTTGTTTATGTTATCGTTATTTTGTCTCTGCATACACAGGGGCGTATTAGCCGCGAGGCAAACAAGGCATTTGCCTTGGGCGGCATTTTTCAGGGGGCGGCAAAAAACGCCGCCCCCCAAATGCCCAGGGCAAATGCCTAGTTAGCCTTGCGGCTAACTGACATCCCGGCGCTGGCAGGGGGGAAAAAATCACTAAAACATCTGGTCATCTTCTGGCTCCCAGCCTCACTCTGCAGCCGGCGCGCGAGGGAGCTGAGCAGTCAGCTCATAGGAAGTGCTCCCTCGCCAGCCGCCCGCCTGCCAGCGCCGCCTGCCCGACCTGCAGCCACTGGACCACCGGACCACCAGGGAGAGAGACCCCCCCCCCAGCACTCCCAAAGGTAAGGAGGTTGGGGGGGGGATTTAAATTTAAAAAAAAGTTAATATGTGTGTGTGTTTGTGTCTGACTGTGTTTGTGAGTGTGATTGTGTGTGTTTGTGTCTGACTGTGTATGTGTGTGTGTTTGTGTCTGACTGTGTTTGTGTATGTGTGTGTGTGTGTTTGTGTCTGACTGTCTGTGACTGTGTGTGTGTGTTTGTGTCTGACTGTGTGTGTGTATGTGTCTGACTGTGTGTGTGTGTGTTTGTGTGTGTTTGTCTGAATGTGTGTTTGTGTCTGACTGTGAGTGTGTGTGTGTGTGTGTGTCTGACTGTGTGTGTTTGTGTGTGTGTCTCTGACTGTGTATGTGTGTGTGTGTTTGTGTCTGACTGTGTTTGTGTCTGTGTATGTGTCTGACTGTGTGTGTGTGTTTGTGTCTGACTGTGTGTGTGTGTATTTAGAAGGTGGGGCGGGGGGAAGGGTTGGGTGGGGGTGGCGCGGGGGGAGGGGGGCGCCTGAGTTTTGTCCTGCCTAGGGCAGCACAAAACCAGGATACACCACTGTGCATACAAGCTCTTTAATGCTTAGTGGCACTTAGCGTTCTAATGCTATACGGTAGTGTAAAAATAAAATAAAACATTCTACAAAATGACAGTTACTCTTTAAAGGACCACTATAGGCACCCAGCTTAATGAAGTGGTCTGGGTGCCAGGTCCATCTAGAATTAACCCTTTCTGCTGTAAACATAGCAGTTTCAGAGAAACTGCTATGTTTACAAATGGGTTAATCCAGCCTAATCCAGCTAGAGGCGCTTCCACACTTCTCACTGTGATTTTCACAGTGAGAAGACGTCAGCGTCCATACGAAAACATTGAGAATGCTTTCCTATGGACTGGCTGAATGTATGTAAAAAGTATGTTTTCCTGGCACTATAGTGGTCCTTTAATTTGTGCCTTAACACACTGGTTGTTTTGCATGGAATATACTTTTTTATGGCCTCAAACCTAATGCATATTTGTTTTCTGACTTAACTTTGTTGCTTAATCCAAATACTCTGCCAACTACCTATCCAAACACTGATCTACTTTTTGTTATTTTGGCAGTATCCAGGTCTGGGCTCACGAGCCAAAACGTAAGGTAACAAGATAGGCAGTATTAGACTTTGTGATGTATTCCAAACAAGGCTATGTTTTGACCTCACATTATAATCATAGATTTATTTATAGCTGATAACGTACCCTCCTACAATACTCTTTGCCCTCTAAGCATGTCTAGGGTAATTGATTTTTTTAAAACCTCTATTATATCATACCATACTGCTTAGTACCAAAACTAGTTTTGTTTAATGTGTTGCTCTGTTTTCTACATACAGTTCTATATAAAGATTATCTAGTTTTAGGGGGCAAACGTAGAAAGCTTTAGCTATTGAACTATTCCCTATGATGTTTTTTATTTTTATGCTAAAAGGTATCTCTGTTAGTGAAACCTTATGCCTTAGCAAACACATTTCTGTAAGCATTTGCCGCTCAATGGCATTATTTTTAAGTATTGCATGCTTCAGAATTATACTGATATTTTATAATAAAAACTTTGTGGGGGAGCGGGGGTCACCATGATATTTAAGTGTTTCAGAAAGAATAAACTGCCTCACCAGCTGTATGTAGAATTACCGTAACGTGCAAAGTCTGCAGGGGGGAAAAAATCACTAAAACATCTGGTACAGTTGGATTGAGAAGCAACATTTTTTTTTCCTGTTTACACTTGATTTTCATGGATTATTCTAAAAATTGAATATCACATTTTTTTCTGTTAATAACATTTTCCTAATATTTAAGCCGTACCTACTTTCAAAAATGTAATGCTAAAAGCATAGCACGGAATCCAATGATATTTCAATATCCCACTGTTTAAAAGCGGTTTAGGATTTTACATAGTAACGCCAGGCCGTGGAATATCTGACTGGTTGGTTTTATTTGCTTCTGGAAAACAGCTATTTCTGTTAACGCTGTGTTATCTAGAAGCATTTGTATAATGTTTCTACACCTTTGACCAACAGCAATCAAACCTTCCACTCACCATTAGCCATTGGCAAGTGAAAATTCAGCCTTGACAAGTTGAAATTCACCCATGGTGGTTGTGCCATGGACCCTGTTAGGCCTTGTTAGTAGCATAGGTCTTCCATATATAATTTATTTATAAAATATTTTACCAGGAAGGATACATTGAGATTTCTCTCCTTTCAAGAATGTCCTGCATCTACAAACACTGCATCGTTACAGTATGGTTGAAATATTTGTAAATATACAAAAACAATATTAATGCACAACTATACAAATTTAACATAGAACAGTTAAGTTATATACTCAACCATGACAGGTGCATTCTGTTTTGAGTTACGTAGAGAAGGCTCTTTTAAAGGACTTTAGGCCTGGGAAAGATTTGAAAGTGTGCTGGAGGTCGGTCCATAATTGCAGTGTTCTGTAGGAAATTGAGGATCGAGCCTTTCTTTTTGTATTGAGGTAGACTAAATAAAGTGCTGGTACTGGATCAGAGGTTATAGGAGGTGGGAACAGCTGGGAAGAGCAACATAGTCAGGTAGAGTGGGAGCTGCCCAGAAAAGCCCTTAAACATATATATTGGGCCATAATTTAGAGTGGGAATTAAAGATTCAATAACTTTTTTTATTAATTAACCAATTTCAATGATATAACATACAATGAATACTTAATGTATGGAGATTTGTTTTGACTAGTTACGGAAGATGACATCTTTAAAATGAGCTCCATTTGTCGCCATTTGTTAGACTCTTTAAATTACATTGTTCATAACATTAGTTAATGTTTGAGGCTGTAGCCCTTGCATTGTGCACATATATTCTCCTTGAGCTACTCAAATGTACGTGGCTTGTTCATGTACAGCGCTTCTTCAGATATCCGAACCGGAAGCAATCTGGAGCTGAAAGGTCGGGCATGCATGGCAGCCAACTAATTGGTGAATTTCTTGAAATTATGCGCTTGCCAAACAATTGTCTCAGTTCTGAAAATAATAACCCACTATTTTTACTTATTGTTCCTTTGTGAAACTACCCATGATGAATCTCCCAAGACTCCGTTATACCTGCAACAAAAAAATATTACTAACAAATAAAGTTATTTACTGGTTAAATTCTAGTCTGAATTGTGGACACACACACACACAGTCCTGCACTCACTTTTCAAACTTCCTTTCCAAGGTGCACCTCCAGCCTTAATCCAATATAACTCCACAAAGGAGAGCACTAACTGGTGTTTCAGTAAGTAAAATAAATAATTATATATATATATTTGACATGTACAGATGAAAGTTTTTATACTAATATGTTGATTAGTAGTTTTCTTTTTCGAAGTAAGCTCTAGAACAATGGTTCCCAAGCTTTTTAGGTTCAAGGCACCCTTAATCTTGCAATATTTTTCCAAGACCTCCCGAGTCAATACTATTTTCTAGGTTGTATATATTTACAGCGCTGCGGTATATACTGGGCCCCTGTTTGGCAGAAATGCTTGCCATTTAGGCGCAGATCTAGAACCTAATCTTGGGAGAGGCACTGGTAGATTATTTAAAGAAACAATCCAGGCACAATAACCACTACATCACTTTGTAGTGGTTATGGTGCCAGAAGTGCCGTAGTGCCCTCCCAGGGTAAGTAGTCAAACTGTTTAAGAACAGTTTGACAACTTACCTGGGATCTGCCGCGATAGGGGTTGTAGTGTGTGTGTGTGTGAGTGGTGAATTGTGTGTGTGAGCGGTGCAGTGTGCGTTTGTGTGAAGCATGCATTGTGCATTTTTTGTGTGAGGGGTGCAGTGTGTGTGTGGGTTGCAGTGTGTGCGTGTGAGGGGTGCAGTGTGTGTACGGGGGTGCATTGTGTTTGTGGAGGATATAGTGTGTGTGGGGGGTGCGGTGTGTGCAAAGGATGTAGTGTATGTCTGTGTGGTGCATTTTGTGCGTGAGGGGTACAGTGTATGTATGTGGAGCAGTTTGTGCATGAGGGATACAGTGTGTGATGCGGGGACAGGTTGTTTGAGGGGTACAGTGTGTGTTTATGTGGGGGCAACGTGTGTATGGGGGGACTAGTGTGTGTGTATGGGGCAGCAGTGTGTGTGTGTATGGGGGGCAGTGTTTGTGTATGGGGGAGCAAATTCATAAATATATAATAAAAACATTTTTAACTTCTTAATTTTGCCTGGGAGTAAAAGGCAATCTCTAGTGGACTGTGGAGAAGCCATTGTAGTCCCAGTGGTGAGAGTGAATTCTAGCAGCCTCAGGAGCTGCTAGAGTTCACTCTTCCAAGATTCAGAACGTTGCCGTGGTAACCGCGGCAACAATCCGAGCTCGCAAGAGGAGAACCCAATGGAGCTGCAGGTTAGAGCTCCGCTGGGTCCTCTCTACCTCCCCTGTCGGCTGCCAGCATTACATTGCTAGCAGGCCGGAGAGGGAGGTCTCTGATCTCCCCTCCAATCCTGCAGAGGCAGCAGGGAAGAGTAAGGCATGGTTCCCGGTGCTATGATTACATGATCACAGCACCGGGGAAATATTTTGCGGCGCACTTGTGTGCCAGGCACACAGTTTGGAAACCGCTGCTCTAGAGCATTATCCGTTTTTCTGTTTTAGTTACTACACCTGCTTGATATGAGCACTGGGCTTAAGATGTTTTTTTTGTTAGTCCAAGAGTGCAAATTTATTGGATTGGTATTTACACACACACACATACACAAAATACTATATTTGACTTAGTAAGATGTTTTTAAAACGCAAACAAACAAAAACTATTAAATTCTGTGAGCTTTAAAGTTGCTGCTAATGAGTAAGTGATCTGGATCTTATATGTGGAACTAGTAGTAGATGAAGAGATTAAAATATAAGCTAGTTTGAATGTCTGTTAAGATGGGCATGAATGTGTGTCCAGTTACTTTCTCCCAAATGTCTTAAAATCGCACAGTCCTTTGCATTCAGTGGCTAATAAAAATATAGATTCAATTATATTTCCTATAAACTTTGATACCTCTTTTTGCTTTGCAGACGTTAAGCATTCCATGGATTTAACATCTGTGCTGAAAAGAGAATCTGCCAAGTTCATTGTCCAGGAGACTTGTGAGTTCATTATAGTCAATACCCAGGTGGATTGTTGTTGGTTGGAACATTGGAAATTAATAATAAATTGGATGGAATTCTTCATGCTAATTTAAATTTAATGCACTAACATGTTATGCAGTGCTTTACAATGTAATTATATCATCTTCCTCATCTTCCATACTTTAGGATATTTATAAAAATGTATTGAGATTTTTAAAATATATATATTAATTTTAAGTTTTATTGATCTGTCACTAGCAGCTGGAGTTTTGTACAAAGCTATGAATGATGGAGAACTAATGAAGGAATTGTAAACTTTGGCCAAAAAGAATCAGGGATGTTGAATTCATATCGCCTAAAGCCTGGAACATTTAGTTCCTGAGCATTTGGCAAAATGTTTTTTTTTTGCCTTGAGCCCTGCGAAGACAAGTGGCAGGGCTACTAATGGGGGTCCTGGGGGAATTGGACTGGCAGTTAGAAATTTTTATAGCTGAAAAGAGACTTGCGTCCATCAAGTTCAACATTTCTCACATTTGTTTTTTGCTGTTGATCCAAAAGAAGGCAAAAAAAAAACAGTTTGAAGCGCTTCCAATTTTGCACACTAGGAAACAAATTCCTTCTTGACCCAAGAATGGCAGTCAGATTTATCCTTGGATCAAGAAGCTTTACCCTACATTGAAAAACTATATCCTTAAATATTCTGTTTTTGCAAGTATACAGTAGGCAGAGAATCCACATACTTATTGTTCTTACAGTAAAAAAAAATTTTCTTTGCCTTAGACGAAATCTTATTTCTTCACAAAATCTTCTTTCTTCAGTTAATGTGTGTAGCGGATGGCACTGGGCTGTCCTGAAAATTTCATATGAATAGCTGCATTTGTGTAAACTGTTGGTTTTATATGTGTTTTAAAAGAAATTTATTCCTCTGATTGTTCGGTAGAATCATTCGAATAAACTAAGGGAATGAAACTACCGAACAATCAGACCTCCCCTGTGTGAAGTGTGTCCTCAATTACCCGTTGCAACATTGTTGCGAACGGGTAATTGACAAGTTAAGTAGCCGTCCTTTGTTCTCGGGGGTGGCCGCCATTCGACAAACGAACACGTGGCGGCAGCCATTTTAAAACTCCCGAACAGCTGTGTTTTGCCGTCGAGTGTCTGGAACTCAAATCGGACACTCGACTAGGCGAACACAGCTGAAACCTCCACAATCCTGGTCCGTTCGGTTCCTAACTACCGAACGGCCCCTCGTTCGGTAGACAGAAAGAACCGAACGAGGGGATTCAGGCGAACCCTCCCTAGCCTCTATAGCTAGAGGTTTTCATACCATTAATTCCCTGACTCCAGGACCGATCGCAGGGCCCATTCACATGGAACTGCATTCGGCTGTTTCACTCAATGCGGTCGGTCATTTTATTCCCTCCATAAATTTCCCGAACCCCTGGTCTGATATGGGTGATTTTTGGATATGTTGTTCACACAAATCAGGGCTACCAGGGGATGTATGATTTAAGGGGGTACACCTACGTTTAGGGGTACATCCAGAAATGGTGGGAATTGCTAGACTGGATAAGGGGATTATGATGCAGGCTGAGGGGAGGAGATGTGTGGGAGGTTACCAGGACAGGATTGGCTACTGTACTAATGACTGTAAATCCCTCCCTTGCATGGGAGCATGCTTTAAAAGGACAGTGTGGAATAAAGATTTCAGTTCTGCTCCTGAAACTGTGTGTCGTCCAGTTATTGGGATTGCTGTGGGGATACTGCTGTTATTTTGCCTGTTGGAAACCTTGCCTGTGGATTTACAATTTACTTATTCCTGAGCCTCACTTGGATTATAAGCGGAGATAACCTGGGGAATATTGCATCTCCGCTACAATGTGTGGTATTCACCTTTGGTGCTGCAGACCACTGTAATCGCCTCCTTGCGGTCCGAGTGCAGCCGCTGGGATTTCTTTTTTTTTGTAATTCTTTATTTTCATTTGGCAGAGTTGATAAGCATGTGAGTATCGTACAAGGATAGTACATGCATGGGCTTATGCAAAAGCCACAATTCAAACATTGCGTCAGTACATCATGATACAAAAGGGTTTGTAGAGAACGAGACGTTGTTTGGTGGTGCGTTTATAGACTTTTGGTATGCATTTCTGTTCTGTCAAGTTTTTATACATTTAAACAATTAAACAGTTAAATAAAGGTAAACAAGTTTGGATGCAACTGTAAGTAGCAATGGTACCGCAAAAGGCTCAGAAATGGAAGATTAAGAAGATAAAGAAAAATGTAGTTATATTAAATTATAAGTAACGTTAGGGATGAAGTGTGGTGGAGAGGCTCCATCGGTTGGAGTCTTCCATGGGGTTGCGGAGGGGGGGTAAGGGGGTGTATAGGCGTTCCTGACCTTTGTGGGGTTTGGCCTCTTGGTGTTGTGTGCATTTCCACTCTTCTTTTGTGGTTGTGGTTATGTTGTGTGGTTATGTGTCATTTGTCTTGGTTGGTTGCCTGTCTAATAACTCTACTGTCGATTCTATCCTTCCATTGTGGTGTGTCGTAGGGGTTGGGTTCAGGTTAGGGTTTTGTGGGGGGAGGGTGGCTTTAGGTTGGCTTGTGAGACGTGGTGTTTGGCCTGCCGCTGGGATTTCTGATCATGAAGGAGCAATTACTGGGGTCTGTAACAACCAGAGATGCAGACCACACACAATAATAGTGCCCTCCAGTGGACTGTAGTGGTTATGATACTTGGCGTTTTGATTTACACATCTTTATTTCTCCAACTAGCCACACCTCCCGTGGCTGTGACTCACGCAGCCTCCCTAAAAGTCTGCATTTTCCCATCATGTATGTTATGTCACGGCCTCACGCATTGGCTAATGGAATCCGTATATCACTACTTATGTCATTTGTAAATTATGTCCAACCATTCAAAGCTCCCTACCACTTCTATATATACCAGGGGAACCCCTTTTGCTTCATTACTCATGCATCCTTAAGTGTTTGTTGGTCAAGCTACGCACCAGGGTAATCATAATAATAATGTCTATATCTTAAACTAGGTGATAGTTAACGTTGCAAACACTCCAACTATCCGTGCTGCCACAGGATCCTCCCGCTGCCACTTTACAGGTACATTATGCGTTATGTTGCGAGGGCCAGATGCTACATGGACGTAATTATCCTCGCTCCTGAGGGCGGACTGTTCATAGTAGCACTCTCACCTTTAACCTAAACAAAGGTATTTACAGCATGTTACTTCCCATAAAAAAACCTGGTCCGACCATTATATCCCATATTTTCCTAAGGTGCTCCTGTAATATCATCTGGCCTATTGACAGGCTGACGCTCTGTCTCGCTCTAAATTTCAGGATTTCTTCCAAGCCCACCCGACGGCCAACAAAGTTCCAGTCATAAAAAAAATGAAAATCTGGGTGCTGAATGGTGCTCTTGAATTTGTGTATAAGAAATTGCTTCACACTCAGGTGTATTCCCCAAATTCACAAATTTCACCTTTATGTCTCATGTTTAATGCACTTTATGTTTTATCTAAATCTGCATGTAGCAGAAAATAAAATTGTCTAATTTTTATCAGCAATATATTCTTTGATTGGATATAAGAGTGCATTGATCAAAGCATCATAGAGTCCTCCGAGATTAATGCTACTTTTCTGAAATCAATGATATGAATATGGCTATTTAATTAAAGGACCACTATAGTGCCAGGAAAACATACTCGTTTTCCTGGCACTATAGTGCCCTGAGGGTGCCCCCACCCTCAGGGTCCCACTCCCGTGTCATGGAAGGGGGAGGAAGGGGTTAAACCCGTTACCTTTTTTCCAGCGCCGGGCTCCCTCGGCGCTGGGACTCTCCTCCCTCTTCTGACGTCCCTGGCTGAATGCGTATGGGCGGCAAGAGCTGCGCGCGCATTCAGCCAGTCCATAGGAAACCATTCTCAATGCTTTCCTATGGACGCTGGCGTCTTCTCACTGTGAAAATCCCAGTGAGAGGCGCAGAAGCGCCTCTAGCGGCTGTCTAGCGGCGCTGGGACTCTCCTCCCTCTTCTGACGTCCCTGGCTGAATGCGTATGGGCGGCAAGAGCTGCGCGCGCATTCAGCCAGTCCATAGGAAACCATTCTCAATGCTTTCCTATGGACGCTGGCGTCTTCTCACTGTGAAAATCCCAGTGAGAGGCGCAGAAGCGCCTCTAGCGGCTGTCAATGTGACAGCCACTAGAGGCTGGATTAACCCATATGTAAACCTATCAGTTTCTCTGAAACTGCGAGAAACTGCTATGTTTACAGCAGGCAGGGTTAAACCTAGCTGGACCTGGCACCCAGACCACTTCATTAAGCTGAAGTGGTCTGGGTGCCTATAGTGGTCCTTTAATGGTAGCAATCTGCACTATTATTGTATCTTTTGTATTTTTTTTAATATATTCCTCAACTAACCCTTGGAAGGGATAACTAAATCCAACAACAGTTGTTAAAAATATTTTCATAATTATGATTGTATGGAACATTGCTCCACTTATTATCACACAAAGTTCCAGTCATAACTCCCTCGTTCCAAGACCTAATCCTGGACTGAATAAGTGAAAACAACTTATAGGCAGGATAGCACAGCTAAACTGATGATGAAATACCCTGCTAAAGCTAGATAGAGAGATCTAAATTAGACAACCATAACCACCGTCTAACTGAAAAAATAGACACCACCTTAGGCTATTATGAGAAAAAACTTTGTTATATGTAACTAGTGAACTTAATCAATAGTAGAATCAGGACTACAGTGGAATTGGAATAGGATAGGCTAATAGAAAACTTGCCAAAAATTACATGTATAGAAACAGAATGCTTATAGCTGTAGGAATTCAAATTAGATACAAATGTGATAATTGTATCCAATTGCAAAAGATTGTATTAGCTTGTTTTCAGACTGTTTACCTCCCACGAAATAGGCAGGAAAGATCTGGTAAAGCTGCAAATAATTATATAGTATCGGTTCTATAACTGTTTAAAGGACCACTCTAGGCACCCAGACCACTTCAGCTTAATGAAGTGGTCTGGGTGCCAGGTCCAGCTAGGGTTAACCCATTTTTTTTTATAAACATAGCAGTTTCAAAGAAACTGCTATGTTTATGAACGGGTTAAGCCTTCCCCCATTCCCTCTAGTGGCTGTCTCATTGACAGCCACTAGAGGCGCTTGCGTGCTTCTCACTGATTTTCACAGTGAGAGCACGCCAGCGTCCATAGGAAAGCATCGATAATGCTTTCCTATGCGACCGGCTGAATGCGCGCGCAGCTCTTGCTGTGCATGCGCATTCAGCCGACGGGGAGGAGAGAAGGAGGATCGGAGGAGGAGAGCTCCCCGCCCAGCGCTGGAAAAAGGTAAGTTTTAACCCCTTTCCCCCTTCCAGAGCCTGTTTTCCTGGCACTATAGTGGTCCTTTAAGTCCGTGCCATTCAATAAAGCATATATTGCAGCAGACAGGGTGCTTTCTATTGAATATTTATTACAGATAGACACTGTCCAAAACAATACACATATAAAAGACATACACTTTAAAAACTGTCGCAATGAAAAGCAAGAGTTTAACGGACCAGGTTAACGAACTGAGGATCCAAAGATTTTCTTATCTTACTCTCGCCAGCCGGATAAGAGTGAGTCTGGATCTCTCTGTGCTGTGTGAACACTGGATACCTGCCGCGTGCGTTCCACTGCGGGTCTGGATGCGTTCCACTTCACTGTACCCTGGGAGCTCGTGTAGGATACCTGTCTTACGTGTTTCGTGATCAGCTGATCACTTCATCAGAGGATGGCATCACTTCGGTTCTCTTCGGTTTTTAAGCCTCCCGGTCTGGTTCTCATCTGGAGTTGTTAACCCTTAGTGTATTATTACAAATTTATAATCAACAAATTACCCTAAAATTATTATTAAACAGTGGACAACTTAGACTTAGATAATAGAAGTAAGATATAACTTAATGTATAATAAGGGTTATTAACCCTTAGTATAAAAATGCATAATACAATAACAACTTCATTATGAATTAACTAAAAGAAGGTAATAAACACCTTAATATTCGATATTCACAAATGGAAGATATACAATTATAAGTATATTTACAAGAAGGTAATAAACACCTTAATACACGATATTCACAAGTGTATAAAAAACGGACATGTCCAATTTGGAAGGGACTTTTAAACTGGAATAGACATATTTTGTACAATATTAATTTGTCCTATACAGGAATAAGGTGGAAACTTTCAGGTATCTGTCAACCTTAGTGTGAAGAGACACAAAAAACTTTGGAATTACACCATAACAAACTACAGACATTATGCATATGTACATAATAACAAGCTAAAATTACAAATAAATTATAAAATATTGAATAATTTATATAGCCTGTTAAGTGGCTATACCCTATATCTTCATAGAACCACATCATCTAGATCTGTAAAGGATACAAGTAAAATAATCAATAACCTATATACCGTGGACTGATGACCAGCAAGGCTTTTGGAGATACTTTTATAACCCTTTCCAGCTTTATGCGAGTCAACAATTCTTAATCGTAGGTCTTCTGAGAGCTCTTTTGTGCAAGGCATCATTCACATCAGGCAATGCTTCTTGTGAAAAGCAAACCCAGAACTGGTGTGTGTTTTTTATAGGGCAGGGCAGCTGTAACCAACACCTCCAATCTCATCTCATTGATTGGACTCCAGTTGGCTGACATCTCACTCCAATTAGCTCTTGGAGATGGTATTAGTCTAGGGGTTCACATACTTTTCCCACCTGCACTGTGAATGTTTACATGGTGTGTTCAATAAAAACAAGGCATTCATTTCATTCTTTGTGTGTTATTAGTTTAAGCAGACTGTGATTGTCTATTGTTGTGACTTAGATGATGATCAGATCACATTTTATGACAAATTTGTGCAGAAATCCATATCATTCCAAAGGGATCACATACTTTTTCTTGCAACTGTATATTACTTTACCAGGTGGGCCCTCTTTTTATTACAGGCCTACCCGATACGTCGTTTTCAGCACACCACAACCAACTTGATCATGCATCTAATTTCTCGCAAATACAGCTTTTGTCCCGACTACAAATATATATATTTTTATATATATATATAATTTTAAAAAATAGTTTTTTACTAATATCTATTTTAATCTATGTTTTTATAGCTTCCTAATGAGGTTTCTGTGTCCACAATACTTTTTCACACTTTAACAAAGAAGTTAGTGCTGAGTAAAACAGGGATTGGGTCAGATCAGCTGCATAACTCGCAGGAGTGGTAGGATTTCAAAGACTAAAGATAATATGTAAAAAACTAACAAAAGCTAAAAAATTTTATTGCATTTACCTTGTTTGCATTACTTTTCCTTTAGCAAAATGACTTGCTTTTCCCCATTGAATCCATGTACTTTATAATTTTATCTTGTTTGCTGTATCTGCCAATATAAAATAAGCAGTGGTTTTAAAATGCTTAAAGGCTCAGGACATGTTCTTATTTTTATAATCACCCTTTTCCTCCCACCATCCTTCTTTGTTTAGATTCATTTCATTTTCTTTTTAATTTTTTTTTCTGTATTTTTCTCTGCTAATTGTGCCATTATCTAAGAGTTATTGATTTAATTGACAGATGCATTCATTGTGGTATTTCTGACCTGTCACTACATTCCACTGATAAAGGATTCACGTTTTATTTGCTGTTGTTTTCTTAAATGATTGCAGTGGCTCGTATAACACGCACAGAATAAATTTGATTTTCTAATTTTTAAAAGATCCTCTATGTAATAAGCACTACATTTCATGTAAATCTTATTATTGTGAATACATTTTCTATGCTGCGATTTTACACCTGTGTAGGTGTAATTTGATTCTTTTACAAAATACATAATTCTCTGATATATATATATATATTTAATTCTTTATTTGTGCTTCACTCCATTCGTGGGTATGATAGCAAAAGTGACAATGCTTGGATATAACATAGTGAACATATCATTAATAAGCAAAAATGATGCATAAGTGGTAGGTGGAGAGAAGGTTGTTTTTTCATGAGTTATAACTTTCAAGCAATAAACAAACATTGGTTAATAAAAGGACTCCATTGGGTAGCTACTTACTACCCGGAGAAACTGCCCCTACCCGAATTATGTAGGACACTAAGCAGGTTTACCCAAAATAAATGTGGGAAGGGGGTGAGATCATACCCTCTAAGTTGTAAAGATATGGACATGACTGGTTGACAGGGCATTCCCTTGAGTGGTCCTGTAGAGGTAACTAAGAGATAGCCTAAAGGGACTAATGTCAAGAGAGCATCCACTGTAAAGATAGATTTCACAAGCGAAAGGGTTTTAACGTTAAAAAAAAGGAAATGGAAAATGGTGTTTAATGTGGAATAACTAAACAGAAGCTACACAGGCTGCAGATGGCATTCAGAGCTTGGCAAGGTACCCTCTTGCCACCTGAGGACAGCATACAGGGTGTTAGTCAGGTAACCGCCGCAGGAGATGAGTGTCCGAGAGGAGGCCGAGGCTGAAATACATGGATCTTTGAGGGATCCAGTATGCGACTTCCCTGCCTCAAAGAACCTGTAGCAACTGTTTCAGCGACTTTTGCCATAACAAGGGGTTCCTTTTGAGGTCTAGAAAGATGGAGAGTTATTAGCCCTCAAATGGGATGGGGGTCTTACCCTTTACTGCCATGAGGAAAAGCAATCTATTGTGTGTGGTTTTGAAGCAATTGATGAGATCAGCTGTGGCAGTGCTCGGGGCATTTAGTGGCTTAGGTAACCAGAACATGCCATCCATTTTCGTCAGTTTTGCGTGTTTGGGTGATATCATGACTGCAAAGAGCCGCCTGATATAATGCAACATTTCATCAGTGCCAGCTTCAGGGATGCCTCTAACCTTCAAGTTATAGCGTCTCTTCTGGTCTTTTAGACTTTCTACCCGGGCTTCCATGTCCTGTTGCTTTCTCTGGAGCTTCCCAAGTTTCTGCTCCACAGTAGCCAACCTGGTTTCCTGGGTACTAGTTGTGGCCTCAAGAAGGGTAATTCCCATGGTGGCACATGCAAAGGCATCTTTAAATTGTGAGATGTCTGCAGTGATGTTAGCTCCTAACTCCCTCAGCATAGCTTTCAGGATAGCTGCAGTGATTGGCTTTCTATCCTCAGGAGGAACAGACTTTACCCCTGGAACTGAACTGCAAGAGGCACCTTCAGCCACGTCTGCAGTAAAGTCGTCTGATGAGTAGGTTGAACCATCTTTCCGCTGCGTCATATTGGGCCATGCGGTCAGCTGCAAGAGTCTCAGGAAGTTGCCGACATCTGATGGGTGCCTTTTTGGCTCTCAATTTTTTTGTTTTATTGCCCCATAAAGGGGAGTACTAGCCTGAGAGAGCCTCCTCCACTCGCCTGGGTGCATTCAGTGAAACACCATTATTGCTTTGGTAATCTATACATTTACGAGCAAGTGGGTTACATAGTTACAACATTACAATATTAGAACGTAAAGAAACACTCTTTGATATGTTTTAATGCCACTGTTTGCCTATATACATGCTTGAACTACTTAATAATCCAAAATAGAAGTGAATGTGCATTGTTATTCCTATGTCTGTTGAAAATGTACTTATAAGATGTGAAATCTCTTATCTTGTTTTATTTTGTTGTTTTATAATGTCATACCACAAAGTTAGATATGATTTATAATACAGACAAGTCCAGACAAGTGAAGCAATATCATACTTTTTAAAGAAATACATTAGTTGCACAATATAAATGTTTCACACATCCTATCCCCAACAGTTGTTTTTAATTATTATTTCCAACACTAGTTTAGCACAGAAAGAACTGCAAATGTGGAATAACCTTTCATAAATCATCACATTTTCTACAAACCTGCAATCTCTAAAAACAAATCTCTCACTCAGTCTTCTATTAAACCAAAGCTGTAATAACTATTACTGGTTATCTATGTTCTGTGAATGTTTAAAGGGACACTATAGTCACCAAAACAACAATAGCGTAATGTAGCTGGTTTGGTGTATAAATCATGCCCCTGCAATTTCACTGCTCAATTCTCTGCCATTTAGGAGTTAAATCACTTTGTTTATGCAATCCTAGTCACACCTCCCTGCTTGTGACTAGCACATCCTTTCTAAACACTTCCTGTAAATAGCTTAGAATGTCTTATCTCCTGTTATGTTAATAGCTGTCTAGACCCTGCAGGTCCTCCTGTATGTAATTAGAGTTCAACTCAAGCCTTTAAGGTAAGATCTAATTGAAAATGAAACCATTTTGTTTTAATGCAGGTTGTCTCAGTCACAGCCAGGGGGAGGTGTGGATGTGGCTGCATAAACAGAAACAAAAGTGATTTAAATCCTAAATGGCATAGAATGGTGCAATGAAACTTCAGAACCATGATATATACTCTAAAACTGCTTCATTAAGCTAAAGTTGTGTTGGTGACTATAGTGTTCTTTTAATGTGTAACAGTATCACAATTTGTTTCAGGACATATTTCAAAACACAACAAGTCTCATTGTATTTTTTTTCTGCTCAAACTCTTTCTGAATAAATAAATAAACAAACAAACGTGTAGGGACTAACAGCATATTTTCTTTTTGTCCAGTAGATGGCGCAAATAGTCTTCAGGACACATCTCATCTAGTTTCAACATACAAACGGAAGAAGTAAGTAAAAATTAGGGATCTGCCTCATCACAAGTTACTCCTCCCATCTGGACTTAGCTGCCACCCTCTTCTTTCCCTCTTCGTGAGCCTAGAATGTCCCACAGGCGGAGATGCATGGAACTTCAGCCCAGTGGGAACTGACAACGGGCAAGGGCTCATTTTTGTCTCCCTGATACCTTAGGGTAAGTTAACAACTGACAAATCCTATTTGTGTAACAGTGATCCCTGGATATCAGAAAGGTTTGACTGCCCTCTGAGGCATGTACAAACATCTGGCCGCGCTGTGCATATGAAAATGGCTTTGCAGCTGGATGAAATGTTTATTTAACCATGTTTGCTATGTCTGATGGATTGTTACGTTGCAAGTTCTGTGTCTTCTGCATATGGCAAACCTTAATGCTCTGTGTATAGTATGATCCACACACAGTGTCATTTCCTTCTGTATCCAGTCTGTGTTCATGTAAGTCTCTCGTACTCTGCTTCGTCCTTCATGGGATTGGGGGTGGGAAGTGTCAGCAGGATGTTTTCATCAGCTTACAGACTGAAGTTTCTACTCTTTCCTTATCAGGCAGCTAAAGGGTTTGGTGGAAAAACTGATAACCGAATCAACGAATTAAAGGAATAAGATACAAAATTGCAAGTTTTCGAAAAGAATACTCCTTGAGACAATATGATCTTGCGGTGGATTCTGACTTGGTGTCTCCTCCTGCGGTCAGCGTTTACAGGTAACTTTTTCGACTGTCATCTTCTTGTCACTGTGATTGTAACTAACAGACGTGTGTGGCTTTTCCATTTCTGCAACAGAAATACTTATGACCATCCTAACGTGCTTTAACTTTTCAAAACGGTGAAAGGAAAAGCAACACATACAATTATAAATCAGTGCGTGACCACTATAGTTTGAAAGTGTTTAACTTATTCATCATTGCTGTCATGTACGTACAAATCATTGTATTTTAATTACAGTTAACCACAAAGCTTGTACAATGCTACATTATTTCCCTCTCAGTGCTCTTTTTTATATTTATGATTATTATTATTATGATTAATATTCATAATTTCTTTATTTATGCTCGACAAGTATTAGATACATTGGTGGTATTCCTTTTTGGTTTGTCATAATAAAATAATTGGCACGCTCCATTTTGTGCTTTTTTTAATGGGAATGATCAATTCTTTCTGAGTGTATTAAATCTGCCTGCTCACCTGTTTCAAATAAAATTGTGTGCATTCTTGCTAATACCCACGTCTGCTCAATGTTATGTAGTATGTACGGCATTCTCCTCTGTAATTTTCGTCTGTTTACCCTGGTCATCCACAGCTGTTTCTAACTAGGATTATGTTCGAGAATGTCATTTCTGCTTTACATCCAGTTGAATTACTGCGTGTGATTTAAGTCATTATGCTCCATCCCAAAGTCCAGGGACCGGGGTGTGACATACCTGATGCTGAGTATCTGGTCACACGATGGAATGTCAGCTCATGGAGTTAAGAGTGAACCAGTAAATGGCGTTAAATGGCTCAGTTTTGGTGACTGCTGTCAGTGCATTATAAAGTGATTTGGTACTGTTTCTAAAGAATGTAAACTGAGACTTGTGGCTGTTATCAAGCTGCGTTCACTCACCGCAGTGCCTGCTAGTGGGTATTATGACAAGGTTAAACTGTGTATTTTAATCCATGTCATGTTGCCATTGGTATGGTAATTAGAAACTCTGCTTGTTTTTGTTTTCAACTTGTTAAGCGAGGGTTTTTATTTTTATTTTTTTTAAATATGTTAAGAATGCAAACTAAACATCTCGGATCTATGAAAATTGATCTGATATATTCAAGATTTGTTTATTTTTTTTGTTTTTGATTCTGTTTTTATTCATTGTCTTTAACCCCTTAAGGACACATGACATGTGTGACATGTCATGATTCCCTTTTATTCCAGAAGTTTGGTCCTTAAGGGGTTAAAGATGTTGTTGGCAATTGAGTTACTTAAACCGACTTTTGATATTGGCTGTTTACACTAAAAAGTAAAATGTGAAGACAGAAAATAATCTCCAAATTTAAATGAAAAAAAAATCTGAAAAGTGTACGGTTAATAAAATAATGGAATATATGTGATTTTATTATATGACAAATTACCGTACTGTTAAGTTTTCAATAACATGTTGGACCTTCGATAATTAATGCATGTCATTTCTATGTTACTCTCTACTAGGCTATGTAGAGGTCATCAAGCTAAGATGTTAGTTTTGTACACTGTACGGTTTAAATGTCATATGGAATGTTTCACTAAATTGCAAATTGTGGATAATTGACTTGAAAGAAATGCAAAATTTTTGTCCAAAATAACTGAGCCGGAAAAAAAAGCTGGATTAGCGAAATGTAAATGTTTTTCTATTTGAGGCTCAAATATTCAGTTCCCTTGTAAATTCTTCTTGTGAATAACCCCCCAAAAAGACTGCACAATACATTTAAGGGAATATATATATATATATATCAAGTCTTTTTAATTAGCATGCAGGATTATTCACTAAACTTCAGATCATAGCTAACTAAACTCTAAATAGCTGGATGTACGCTAAAACCCAAGCTATGACAATAGAGGTCAAGAATTCCTCCAAATCTGCTATGTTTACCTGAATGTGTCCATTTGGATTTAAATCTGTTTCTTGTTTATCGAATAAGCATTCTAGACTTTTGAAATGCCAGGAGATAAATATAAAGACTTTCAATAAACATGACCGTTGTTGCCTAACTTGCCATTTTGTATTTAATGAACCCCTCTTTAATAGGTCTGTTGAATGTGTTGGCTTTGTATCCATGTAATGATGAGTTAGATGCATGTGATATTGGGAAACATATTTTTCTCTTCTATATCCTATGGCTCCAAATATTTCCTGTGAAATATGGAAAGTGACAATTAAAATCTTTACAGGACATCCAAAGAATTATATATACCAGCATTTAAATTATAAGGAGCCACAGAATATTTATCAGATTTTTGGATGTGAGAACAAATAAAATGTTTTTCTCATACCTTTACTCGTTTGCCTGCTTTAAAGGTACACTGCATGACCCAAATACAAACAAAATAAATAAAAAATAAGTCACTGTTTAGTATATTTACCTTAAATAAAGGCATGCATGCATTTAATTGTGCATTCATTTTTGGGTTATATCCTATAGTCTGTAAGCTCGTTTGAGCAGGGTCCTCTTCAACCTATCGTTCCTGTAAGTTTTCTTGTAATTGTCCTATTTATAGTTAAATCCCCCCTCTCATAATATTGTAAAGCGCTACGGAATCTGTTGGCGCTATATAAATGGCAATAATAATAATAATATTAAAATAATGCAGTTTTCTTGGTTGATGCCTTTGCAAGCCCTCCCCTTCAAATCCTTTCTTTTGCTATCCAATCAAACTTCCCAATGCAGCTCAAAGATAAATATTTGCAAGGCAGGTGCTCTGAGCAATTGTCTGTCACTTGAGTTTAGCTCCACTGAGCTAACCAAATCAGGAAGTAACGGGGCCTGGTTGTCTGATTGACAATCAGGGGGGGGGGGGTGTAACAAGGTTAATTAATAATATTGCCAATTTCTTTCAAAAGAGGGCACATTCTTCACACACAAGGCATTTCAGCAAGCTAAAGTGCTGTATATTGCTATTGCACCCAGAAACTCTAGGCAACATAAACGCTACAACGAGCTGCAATTATGTTGTTGTGTTGCTTTAAAAACAACCTGTCAATTGTCTGAAATTACAGCTTCTCATTCCCACATTTGTCATCCCAGTAAATGCTAATAAAGTACTTACTGGTGTGAGAAGTGCAGAGGAGAGGTAAGTAAGAGACAAACTTACCTCAGCAGCAGTTTTGTGTCCAGGGCAACATCATCACCCTGTAATACTCCAAGTGTGCTCAAATGATGTATGAGTGCCATTGCACTCGATCAGTTTTCCAAATTGCCATACAGATGTCTTTACTCACATAACACCACTAGGGTTAAATTAATTTGCGTGGTATGCTTTGGCTCAGCCAAGACAGTTGCGCATGCAGTGCAAATGAAAAAATAAATACCTTTTATTACAACGCCCCTTTAAAGAGTTAAAATCCTGAGTATAAATCAGAACTAGTTCATCCTGAGCACGGAATGAAGCCTTATATATAATCTATTCTAGCTTCTCAAAATTGCAAATCAGTGCAGTAGGTTTGCGTGTCTTGTTTTGAATGTCAGTACCAAGTGTGAGTGTGACTGTTTTTAAGTTGAGGTGACAGACAGTGTGTATGTGTCTAAACAGATTTTTAAGAGTTTCCTTCTCTCAGCTTCTTGTCTTGCCAATACTTGTGCTTTTTCCAGGAAGCTGGTATTGGTATCCAGTCAAAATAAAGAATTTCCTACAAGTGCTCATTAATGTTTAGCATGCAGAATCTTAACCTCTGGAAAACGGAGATTTAAACTCTAGAGAAAACTGCAATTTAGACCTCACTAAATTGTGTGGGTTTTTTTTAACCAAAAACTTTTCTTTGTACATTTGTAAAGCACAACTAATTTTAACCCATTAAGAGCCAGTGACTTTAAAGTATGCCGCAATCTTGTGACCTACAATTCAATGTTTCTATATTTACAGTTGCAGCCTTAAACAGAACAGCTATTGGTAAATTAGTTTGATATCCCATTTTGTTAGAAGGAAAGGCAAAGATTGTTGCAGCTTTTTATAGCCACTAGTGGGTGATGTAGATGACATGGGGCTGAAGTTCTTGCGATTTGCACATCCTGAATATTCAGATTGTTTTGCACAGTGATGAAAGGGACACTACAGCTTGCTGTAGCGGGTATGATGCGCACATTGTCCCTTTAATCATAATTGTGTGATTAAAGGACCACTCTAGGCACCCAGACCACTTCAGCTTAATGAAGAGGTCTGGGTGCCAGGTCCAGCTAGGGTTAACCCATTTTTTTATAAACATAGCAGTTTCAGAGAAACTGCTATGTTTATGAATGGGTTAAGCCTTCCCCTATTTCCTCTAGTGGCTGTCTCATTGACAGCCACTAGAGGCGCTAGCGTGCTTCTCACTGTGGTTTTCACAGTGAGAGCACGCCAGCGTCCATAGGAAAGCATTATGAATGCTTTCCTATGTGACCGGCTGAATGCGTGCGCAGCTCTTGCCGCGCATGCGCATTCAGCCGACGGGGAGGAGAAGAGGAGGATCGGAGGAGGAGAGCTCCCCGCCCAGCGCTGGAAAAAGGTAAGTTTTACCCCTACCCCCTTTCCAGAGCCGGGCGGGAGGGGGTCCCTGAGGGTGGTCCTTTAAGTGTTAATGTGTTAATTAGAGATATCCTATAAGGTACTGGTAGGTTAACAGTCTCTGTGGGTGCATTTGACACCCTCAATTTAGGCAGATTCCCATGATAGCATAACCGAGAAGGTGCAACAGTTTAACCGTTTATGCTGTTTTTAAGATAAAAAAAAAAAAACAACTGTGAGATGCAACATGGTCATTGAGGGTATGTTTAGAGGGACTCCCTAGGAACCATAACAACTTAATCACAACTTCTTCAAGCCTAAGACAGGAGCAAAGACACAGACTGAGGAATAATAACGCAAACTTCTTGTTGTCTTATGAGAAAAGATAGTGATACACGTGTGTAATAATATTTGCTATTTACTAAGCCCATACATTTTCCAAATAACTATAAAGAGAAGAGAGTAAAAAGTCAACATACTGTACACTATAGCATGGCATATATTGCAATAAGGTCCCAACTTGAGAGCCTATGGCAGTGATATCAGGTTTTTCAATCCAGGTTTTTGTGAAGTTTCTCAGTATGCTTAGCCAGTCCAACTATGAACCGAGCATTGTGGGAAATGTTCTTCAGAAATATCTGAGGTAACAAGATAGGCTATCCCTACCTGTATTATCAAAAAGGGTATAAGCTGGCACAGCATCCATGGGACTTATTAAAAAAACAGCTGGATAACTACTTTTGCGGGCGCTAGCCCTAGTGTTCATGGAAAGCCGAAAGGAGGAAGAGCTTCCGTTACCTCTCCTCATCTAATCCCTGGCATGGGGGGCCAGCTTGTTGGCTGATCACTAAACCAATAAGCTAAGCCCTGCACCACTGGGCCTACCACATTGTAGAGAGCTTCTTGCTAGAGGAGGCTTGTACAGTTGCCCGTCAGATCACAGGTTTGCAAATAGTTTGACATTTTACATTGGGTGAGGGGGGTCCAGGGCACACATAACCCCATAACCATTACAGCGCACCAAAGCGGCTATGGTGCTTTTAGTTTTCCTTTTAATATACATTTTAAATGAAGACAGAGCATGCCATGAAAAACTAGCCTAGCACACGTTACACAGTGTTTTATTCACTGATATTTCCAGAGGAAGCAAAATACTTTAAACTTTGTGAAGAGTGTCTCTGTTCAGGCTATACTCTTTATTAGACATAGAACTCAAGAAGGGGAGTAACAGCAACTGGTAGGTGAATTCCCTATTAAAGGTATTTGTTGGCTGGGATGTATATATTAGGAATTCGTCCTCTCACAGTTAGCCTATTAGCCATCTCGCCACAGAACTCTATAGCTAAGCTAGGGCACCTTTAGTCTGCTGTTAAATTATTTCTATAACTAGAACTTTGCAGGAAGTTTTCTGTCAGGGTAAAAGGTGGCTTTCTTTTGCTTCCGTTTCTCAGCTGTTGTAAATATATACTTTTTTCCATTGCAAATTCACTGTGGGGTTCTACATTCTGACCTTTTCACTTCCTTAAATAGGATGGCCAAATATATCACTAGTAGAATCGTAGTGACACACAATTTGGTTGTACTGTCATTATTTCATGAAGAACACTAGGACGAATATTTTTCGATGCTTTACAGCAAAAATCTAATTTACTTAAAAAAATATTTTACTTGTGAATGTAACACGCCATATCCTCAGGATGATATAATGGTGAATATTCCCAACTATGTTATAGTGCTGTTTGCAGTTGTACATGGGGTACATCATTGTACCCTGTGAAATTCATCCCTCCCAATATAGAGTGCGTTCTTCATTCTGTCCATCAGTACCTCTGCAATGTTTTAAATTAATTTTGAATTCCAGGAGACTTATTTATTTATTGCTAGCATTTATAAAGCGCCAACATATTCCGCAGCACTGTACAATTACTTGTCCTATTTATTCTTGTATGGTTATAAAGCAATTGTCCTACACTTTTTGCACGTTGGATGAATAGAATTGCAATTATGGAAGTTAATGGTTGCTGTATTTTTAAGTAGGGTTGTAGTAGTATCCTGTGAAATGGTCCGCTGATTTGTCGTAGTAAGCTGTGACCGTATCTGATGTTAATATCCAAAAAGTATTATGTTTATAGTTTGCCCTTTTCAAAATTAAATCAGGAATCAGTTTTTCTATTAAGAGTACAAAGTACAGTGAGGTGTGTTTTTTATTTTAATTTTATTTTTTTTAATTTTGTACACACATATGGAAGATTTATATAATATGCTATCTAAAACAGATCATCGTCTTTTTCTGATTTCCTCTCCGTGTTCTGACAGGTTTGCAAGCTATTGGCACAGAATCAATGCTAGAATAAGCCATTATAAAAAAGCAGAAGGTGTGGAGTAAATTGCAAGTGGTTTCATTGTGTTCATCAAATCCTTTAAAGTGTAGGAAATGTTAATCATTGATCTGGGGGAACAGTAGAACTCAGACACAATGACCATTAAAACGTCAGCCTGTTAAATAAAGTGCTTCAAGCCGATTGGAGCCTAAAAGCCATTAACTTACTGTGTGGCATTGCCTTGTCATCAAAGGGTTTTGGTTTTGTAAAGTTAACCATTAAGTTGTGAAAGATAATATAGGCTGATAACATACATCTACAAGCAGATAAACAGACTTTCAAGCTTGAGGAAGTGTAAAACATTCAGGATCGCCTTATAAGCAGATACATGTTTAAGTAGAGATTCATTGTCTGCCAGATTGGTGTCTATTTTCTATCAAACCTGTGTCATATCTGCATTATCTTTAACCCTGTATCATCGCTCAACTTTGAATTCTATGTGTCCTCTTTGCTCAGAAATGCTTTAGACTTGAGAAAGGGAGGTTCTCCCGAAAGCTTGCCATTGCAAATTGTATTATTTTACATTTGGCATGTTAATAAATAATTTAAATATTTATTTTAATTGCAGTCTAATGGATACTAAAATCGAGCCAATGTCATTGGGCCAGATGGGCAGATGTTTGGCCACAGTGCTTAGATTTACCATTTAAGGTTTTTTATTTAAGGAGGAATTTTTCACCTTGAGCAATGTATTGGTGAAGTGTGATAGAGTAGGATTGTACCAATGGATTTGCTCAGGTTCCCACCGCAATCTTTGTGTATCACTAACAAAGTTCTTCTCTTGTACAGTTGCACTAGCTGGTATTCCACCCAAATATACAGAAACATAATGTGATGGGACTTGCACCAGCGCCACTTGTTTGGAACATTGGGCAATGAATAGCCTGTCTGTTATAGACATAGTCTTCTATTTACATTAGGGCATATGATGCTGTGCGCACTGATCCTGCTTCAAATTGCCCCATACCAGCAAATAAGTTTGAATTCCCATAACCACGCAAAATAGCGGCAGTTGGGGGGGCGTGGCCGGACGCTGAATGAAGCTGGCAGCACACTGAAAGAGCTCCGCAGCTAAGGGCTCCTAAACGCGGCTAAAACCCACTATTACTGGCTCGCACCCGACTCCCCGACCCGGGTCACGATGTCCCAACACCGCGCAAAGAAATGTGTGGACACGAAGGACAAGGCAGCCTTCTTTGCAGCCCGAACTCCACACCTCAAGCAGGCTGAAATATAGGCCCAAGATGGCGCCGAGGCTGAACTCCACGCGGACTTTGCCGACACACACGAGGCAAGCGCGGACACCCCGCTGACCCCGAATTTACTACAAAAGATGTTAGACGCAGCGGTCCTGAAAATGCAAGCATCATTCACATCGGCCTGGCTAAAATTAATAACGAGATCACCGACCTGGACGCACGAGCCTCCCAACTAGAGGAAAAAATGGAAGTAAATGCCACAGCCCATGCAGCTATCGAAGACAGACTAGAGGATATCGAAAGGAAACTGTCTCTGCATGAAACCAAAATCACAGATGCAGAAGACAGGTCTCGCCGCAACAATATCAGGCTCAGAGGGGTCCCAGAAGATGTGGAAGCCCAGGACCTAACGGCCTTCACCATGGAGCTGTTCCGCGCGGTCCTGCCAGACATACCCGCAGACATGCTCTTACTAGACCGCATCCACAGAATCCCGAGACCGCAACACTTACCACCAACCGTGCCACGAGACGTGCTCATGCGGCTCCACTATTACCACACAAAAGACCAAATCCTCCGTGCACATAGAACTAGGAAAGACCTGCCTGATAAATTTAAACCTATCCTCCTCTTTACGGACCTGTCGGCGGAGACACTCCGGCGGAGAAGATCCTTCAAACCAGTAGCAGAGGCTCTAAGACACCACCGCATTCCCTACAGATGGGGCTACCCAGCGAAACTCCTCATCACCAAAGGAGGGAAGCAACTCATAGCCGCCTCACCGAAAGAAGGCCTGGAGCTGCTGCACAAATGGGACATAGCCCCAAATCTACAAACACCAGGCCCGCGCAAGACACAGAATATCGACGGCCGCCCTCAGCGACAACGGCGAACTACCTTCAGGGACGATGACCACTAGCCATACCTGGAATAGCAAGTGTTTTCTACTTTCTTTAAAACCTAAAACATGTTTAGCTATAGATTGATGTTAAAAATAATTGCTGACTAGAATAACTACATCCCAAAAGGGTTGACAAATTGCAGGCGACCTCTAATTACTGTAAAACATATACAAAAAAAAAAAAAAAAGTTTTTCCTTATATATTGCAGGAACAGAGTAAGATACAAACTAAGCGACAAGACTAATGATCCACAGGATCAGCCACACTTAACCTCCCCGTGGCATTTGACTTAAGACGACCCCTAGAGACCACGTATATAGCCCATAATGTATGGGCTTTCGTGCACCGATTAAAGGCTTTAGAGGCCTGCTGACGCCCCAATGCTAATCTCCCTAACGCCTACTCCCTCTCTATTTCCTTAGAGAGCCCTCCCGAGTATATGATTGTATTAGACTACATGCGATTCAGCTTGCTGGACCACCATGTAAGATTAAGTAGTGTCAATCTCTCATAGCCCACCTTTGCCAGAATGGAGGAAGCGATGTAACAACTGCAACCTGTATATATGTTTGATTATGTTTTACTGTTTCCATGCACCTGTCCGACGCACCCAGAGCGCGCCTAGACACACTCAAAAAGGCCGCAACTACTCCCACAGCAACCCTAATGGCGGGGACAAAACCACCAAAATGTTAGCAAAGTACCGCCCCCCACCCTGACAGATAGACCACCATGCCGATACGACATGCAGATTAGAGGGCCCTATGAGCAAAACCCCCCCGGGTTGCCCACTACGACTCAAGCCATATGCGCCACCCTATATGTCTGTACCGGGGCGTTCACCCAACAACCCCCCCCTGCAGCGGCAACCTAAGACAGGGCGAGAACCAAGCGCACCCATACACTTGCTAAACTAACATATTTACGGGTGGGGCCTGCACAAGATAGGCCCTAGTTAGCTGTCAGCTGGATTCGACCCGACTACACTACCCCCGCTTGAGAAGTGCCATACCGGCACATACCCCCGAAAGTACCCTCTGTACATTCAATTTTTTTTCTTTTTGTAAAGTTCACTGTTTAACTATACACCCCCAGGTATTAATACCCTACCCCTACTGTTAGCCCCCACCCCTGGTACCGACATCCAACCCAACCTAGACCTCACAAATTATACGAAAGGGTCTTCCTGAGATACAAACAAAGCACCGACCCCCAACTCAGAACCTACATCTCTGCACCAACCCAAGTGACCTACCACTGATTACGACAATGAAAATATATACCCATAATGTGAGAGGCCTAAACGCGCCCCATAAGAGATACAATCTCCTCAAAGAGATCCGAACTTCACAAGCAGACATCATATGCCTGCAAGAAACCCACTTCAAACATGGCTCTAAACCCATCCTTGGGCTTAAACATTTTCCCTACCAATACCATGCCACGTCCCCATCTAAAAGCAGGGGAGTGTCGATCATGGTGAGCCACACCTTGGCCTTTGACCTAGTAACAATCCAGATAGATCCGCAAGGAAGGTATATCATTCTCATCTGCACGCTAAACAACAACACATACACAATAGTTAACTCCTACTTCCCAAACGAGAACCAACCCCAATATATGACCACGCTACTAGATAAGATCGAGAAAGTACAGATGGGCACCCTAGTCCTCTGTGGGGACTTTAACCATATCCTCGACCCTGTTGCAGACTCCACAGCCACACACACACACAAGAGGAAAAAGGCCCTACGCAAACACTGCATCTCCCTGCACAAAACACTAGCATCATATGGGCTTTACGACGCTTGGAGAACCCTCCACCCAATGGATAGGGAATACACCCATCACTCACAGGTGCACAACACTTATTCCCGCATAGACGGCTACCTAATGCACAGCTCACAACTACAACAGATCAAATCCTGTGAGATAGACGCCTCTACAATCTCAGACCACAACCCAGTGTCTCTCACCCTAGCCGATTCCTACCAATACCAACATCGCAGCCCCTGGAGGCTGAACGAACACTTGCTAAGTGACTCAGACTTTACCAACAAAATACGAGAAGAAATACAACAATACTTTCAAACCAATGGCAACGACGAGATCAACCCCGCCACACTGTGGCTCGCGCACAAGCCGGTCATCAGAGGGCTATTACTCAGCCGAGCGTCCTACCTCAAGAAAACAACACATACTGCATTGCTGAACCTTCTCAAACGGATCCAAGACCTCCATAGAGAAAACCAACTGCACCCCTCCAAGACCCTCCAACAGAAATTGCAAACAGCGCAAGACGAAGTTAAAGCAATTCTTCTCAAGAAAGCCAACATAGCATTAAAAAAACTCAAAGCAACTTCCTACTCAATGGGAAACAAAGCAACGAAAGTATTGGCACAGAGACTCCGGATGAAGCAGGCACAAGCCCGCATCCCATTCATAAACTCACACACCGGGACTAAGATAATACAACCCGCACAAATCTGCAATGAGTTCGCACATTATTACACCACCTTATACAACCTGAAAGATCAGCACTCCCTGGCCCAACCTACATCCACATCAATTCGCAACTACCTGGCACAGATTGCCCTCCCCAAACTCCTTGAACAGCACGCAGCACAACTATCAGCACCAATCACCACAGACGAAGTGCTCACCCTGATAGACAAAATGCCGAAAAATAAAGCCCCAGGACCGGACGGCTACACTAACGCTTATTACATGGCCTTCAAGGCAGAAATTGCCCCAGACCTCACACGCTTCTTCAATGAAGCCACCCGACTGGGTACCTTCCCCACCGAGTTCTTAGCGGCACATGTTATCACTATCCCCAAACCGGGGAAACCCGCGACCACATGCCAAAACTTCAGGCCAATCTCTCTCCTGAATGCAGACGCAAAGCTATATGCCAAAATCTACGCAGAACGACTCAAGTCCATACTACCAACACTAATTCATACAGACCAGGTGGGATTTGTAGCAGGAAGGCAAGGGTCGGATAACACCAGGAAAGTACTAGACATATACAACATATTGAAAAACACCAAACAAACGAGCGTCATGCTATCCCTAGATGCCGAGAAGGCGTTCGATCGCCTGAACTGGCAATTCCTCCAGGAAACCCTACAAGCCTATGGATTCCCAGCACCCTTCCTCTCAGCAGTCAGTGCCCTATACAGCGATCCCAGAGCGACGGTACTCACCTCAGGATTTAGTTCACAGGCCTTCCCCATTACCAACGGAACCAGACAAGGTTGCCCACTGTCCCCTCTCCTTTATGTGTTAGCCTTAGAACCCCTGGCAATAGCAATTCGATCTAACGATTCCATCCGAGGGGTACTAGTGGGCCAAACAGAATATAAACTAAGCCTATTTGCCGATGACATTCTTCTCACACTCACACAACCACTCATAACACTCCCCTCCCTACACAAAGAAATACATGCATACAGTCAACAATCTTATTACAAGCTCAACGTGGCTAAGACACAGGCAATGTGCCTCAACACACCAAAACACATAGAAACACTCCTGAGATCCGGCCATTGCTTTGATTGGAGAGAAGACTACTTGGTGTACCTAGGGATCAAGATAACTCACAGAGAAAAAGAACTATTCCCTACCAACTACGTAAAGCTGCACAAAGATATAGACACCCAGCTGCAAACGTGGAGGGGCCTGTACCTATCGTGGGTCGGAAGAATAGCAGCACTAAAAATGACAATTCTACCTAAAATTCTCTACCTCTTCCGGACACTACAAATCAAGATCCCACAAAGCTACCTCACAAAATTACAGGCTACCCTCCTCAGATTCAGCTGGGACGGCAAACACCCTCGAGTCCCCAAATCACTTCTGTTGAGAAATACGAAACATGGAGGCATGGGCCTCCCTAATCTCAAAGCGTATTATCACTCAGCCATCCTTGCGAATGTAGTTAGTGTTCACTCGGCCAAGTACATCCCCCAATGGGTAGAGGTAGAGAATATGCACAGTAAGAACCAGAACCTGCCTACAATGCTCTGGATACCCCGGCACCTGCGACAGCAACCTACAACCATGCTGAACACCACCAAACACCTCCTCACAATATGGGACACCTACAGGGACCAACTGTGCTCCGCACACCCGTGGGCCCTGGCAACTCCAATTCGGACCCTGTACCAATGCAATGGCCTATTTCCACATCATAAATGGGCAGAAAAAGGAATTACACATGTCTACCAACTGTGCACCAAGGCAGGTCTTAAACCGTTCCCAGACCTGCAGAAAGAATTTGCCCTCCCTCCAAGCTACACATTTGCCTATCTACAAATCAAAGCGCTAATAACCCACAACGTAATCAAAGGCATGGAACACTCACTGAGATCGTCCATAACGAAATTTGAAGCACAATGCCTCTCCCTAGACCCTCCAAAGAAAACAGTTTCCATCTGTTACGACCACCTTGCCAACCCTAAAAACAGCGACACATGGAAGTTTATGCAGGATTGGCAGACAGACCTCCAGGTGACAATACCCCCAAACGAATGGGAAAAGATTTTCACTTCTCATATAGGGCTCACAACAAGTACAGCACACCTGGAAGCATCCAGGAAAATCCTATACCGATGGTATATGGTACCGACCCGTCTGCACACCATATTTCCCAACACTTCAGACCTATGCTGGCGTTGCCATGCAACTAAAGGAACTATGATGCATATGTGGTGGACATGCGATAGTGTGCAAGATCTTTGGAAAGCTACAGTCCGACTTGTGAGAAGTGTCACGAATCTCCACTTAGCTCTCGACCCTAAAACAATCCTGCTCCGATTGCTCCCAGACGACTTTCCAAAACCGATCAAGAAATTGATATACATCATACTGGGCACGGTGTCCATACTAATAGCCAGGAAATGGAAAACAACGGACTTGCCCTCCATCCGAGAAGTTGTAACAGAAGTAACACAAGCAATGGAGTACGAACTCATCATGTGGAAGCAGGCAAAAATCGGGAAGCTGAGCCCCTACACCGCCACAATATGGCGAAACTACACACAACAGCTCACACAACACCAACACAGTCATTAACGAGCCCGCAAAGAGGCCACAGTACTGGCTACCGAAACGACACCACCCTTTAAACCAATACCGACCACCCTACACACTTACCAACCCACCCTGTGACATGGAGGTCACGATCCTAGGACCCACCAACAGCCGCAAACCGGTACCACGCTGCTACTCCCCTCCACCTGTTACTCGCCCCCAATTCACGGGGACCCCCCACTCTCACCTTACACCCTCGACACACCGCAGGCACCCTGCCCACAACGACACCCTTCCCCCCCTGGAGACAAGGGACCTCGAACAACAACGAAATAAACCATACTCGCAAAACTTAGTATAACGACAATTCACGCACTAAATGAGCGAACTCCCCATCCGACAGAGACCCCCCCCATGAGCATCATCTACTGTAACACCATGACATCAGGGTAATACTAAGTAAGGAAGGCCAATGTGTCAGGGAGCTACCCCCTTCCTCCTATTTGTTCCCCCCCCTTAATTACAAATGTATATCGAAAAATGTATAGCAATTGTACGACCCCACTATGTACATTTGAAGATTCCCCTTCTTTTCTGTACCCCATTTCCTTGTCTTTATGAAAATAAAATTTCAAATTGAAAAAAAAAAAAATAGCGGCAGTTGTTCAATAATGTGGAAGTGATAGTTGCCTAGATTGAAGACTCAGATGGACTCAAAGGGGGGTACCGGTGCAGAGCTATTAGTAAGGCGGTTAGAAAGTTGGTGATAATGAATTGGGTAAGGTCAAAATGTCCTCTCCCAGGAGTACAAAAATAGGCTGCAGTATCTTGTTGCAGGTCAGGTGGTCAGAGGGGGTAGGCATGTCTTGGGAGCACCCTCATTTGGGTTCACCCTGTGGAATTCTATATAAAAGTACCTTTTTAAGATCTAATGTCAACATGCCTAGAGTGGTCCTTTAACTTATAAAAAATAAACCGTTCTAATTTTTTATTATTACTTAAAATTTAAAGTGAAAAGATAAATGTATTATAACAAATCTGCATATAGTTTGTAAATGAGTACAAATAATTGAATACAATTTTTAGCACATTTTCTGCTTGACCCTTGCTCCATGGGGGCAGCCATCTTAAAGTTCTCTTTGGTCAGAAGCACCGCTTTTCCTACTAAAGACCAGGTTGGTAACCGATAGCTAGTGATTGTTAACAAAATCGTGTGGAAGCCCTGGGCATCTACAAAATGCACTCTGATATGATTTCAGTTGGTCATTGCACATGACCTACAATAGGATAAGTGGTTTTCCCAAGCAAAATGGTCCTAAAGATGACCACTTCTTGGAACAGGGCAAGTTAGGATATCCACTGAAATGTGTATGTATGTATATATGTACACATTACTAATTATTTAATATTTTATTTTAATTAATAATAATAATAATAATAATTATAATAATAATAATGATGTTTTCCTTTAGAAAAGATCTCTACATTTCTCTCTTTTGCAAAATATAGTCAGACTCCAGCGATGTCCCATTAATTCTGAAATAGTCAGGGTTTCTAATGCTGGAACTATTGTCCGTGTCTATGAAAGAGATGTGGTTTTTTGCTGCATAGGTGTTTAAAGTAAATAAGTACCTTTTTAAAATGCTCACATACTTTCATTCGAAAATCTGTCCGATTTCATTCAGTTTTCTCTTACCCAGTGAGAAAGCGTAAGCAGATCTATCCTGCATCGAATTAAATAAGTGAGCTTTACACATGTTTTAATAAGAAACGTTAAAAGCTTTACATCTTCCTGTAAGGGTCTCACCATTTACTTTGGAGAATGGGAAAACAGAGGCTGGAAATCAGGTACAAGTGGATTTTGTAGTACTTCCAAAAACCATGCATCTGGCATGAGCTTCGTGTTTTAATACACCTTTCCTTTGAAGGAAAGAACAAGAAAGAGGCATTTCTCTGGCTTGGGAAAGAAACCCTCACGGGAAAAGGGATATGTTGTATAAAAGAGGACTACACCAAAATACAGAAAGTCTGATGTAGATACCGTGAGGCAAGTGCACATTACCAGCACAAATACACAAAATATTTGCTGATGTACATAGACAACCCCAAAAATATATAAAGAACGATAGCCATCAGAGACCCCCTCTTAGGCCTACAGAATTCCTTATTTTGCAGGCTGTGAGTGAACATTTTCATAAATATAGTGATTTTTTTAAATGATTATTTATGATTCTACATGCGTGTGAACACCATATATGCAGCGCCCTTTCAGTATTCCATTTCCTGATGAAATTGGAGCTAAATTCTGCATGTTGTACAGTTAGAATTTTACTTATTTTTTAAACAAAATCTAACGTTCAGCGTACATGCTAAGCTGAATAGCTTACTTTACTGCAACAGTTGATATGCATGGATGCTGTTTAAAGTGTTTCTTTAAAATCTAAATTTTGCAAATGAAGAGGAGAAATATAAAAATTGTTTAATTTCTCTTTTTTTTCTGTATACTTTCTGTATGCTAACTGTTAGATGCTAAGAACTGAGCATATAACCATAAATGAGTGGGAGCTAAGATGGAGGAGCTCAGTTTCAGGATAAATAGGTATGGCTTTTATTTTTCACACCTCACAAAAACATATAAATATATGGATAAACAAACATAATAGTTAAATACGCAAAAACAAGTCCTGCGCTCAAACTCCCAATACTCTTGGGCGGCAGCAACGACCATAGTACACATCAGCCCCAATACATACAGTAAGGGGAAAAAAAGTTACCTGGCTCTTTCCACATCCCTATGCATATTTAAACAAATGGAGGTTATTTAGTTACTCCAATGGCCATAAGAGGCAATGTCCACCTGCCACGTCAAGGCAAACCTCTTGGGTGGGTCCTACACTGACTATTCTCCTTGCCTCTTTGAGCTTCTGGCAAAGATATCTCTAATGAGACAGAGAGGGTATTTTTTATTAACCCCTACATGCTTATTACCCCTTAATAGTGAACACATGGGAATCTTGGGGAGTGGCCATTCCCCTTTAAGTACGATACACACTGCAACCCCTCCGCCTTACCCGCCCCAAATGTATCCTTTCACTATTCAGTTTTTTTGAATGGCAACTCCACAGGAACAGAAATATGTCTCTAAAAAAAATATAACAATGTTGTTTATGTTTGTTAAGGAACGGGTAAAATTACTTATGTTTCATACAATATAATTAATTCAGCTTTAAGAATTATGAAACAAATAAGAAAACCAGTGGAAATAGTATTCTTTTAGCTGGATTCTCTTGCAATTTGATTTACGAGGAAAGCTTTGTGCTAGATGAACAAAGATGAATGCAAGGAAAAGGAAACAGCTGCATATCTTCAGGTGTCATTACAGGAGGTTTGTGGATATCAGCATTGCCACTTGTCATGTTTGTCTTTAGCTTGCTTGTTACCAAAGGGCTCCTGGGAAAACGTCTTAAAGCGATGGTAGCAATCCCAACTCAATATTGCAGTTACTACTGCTTATCTTTTATGATTTACACTTTTTAAAGGGGTACACATATTAACTACCTATTTTTCTTCAACACCAGATTCCTCGGATACCAAGTTTGCTGTTTTTCTAAACTATGTTAACATGACTGTTGCCTGATATACTATTACAAAACCCGTAGGGTCCGTAATAGAATTTTACGTGAACTCCACCCTTTATCTAAAAGGGTTTGTTCTGTAACAGTGTATTGCTAATCAAAATTGCAATATTTAGGCCAAACACAGATGGGCAAGATTATGAGAATTTAGCGTTCTTGGATGTGGAGTTTATTTTATTTTTTTTATTTCTGCTATTCTGACCAAAATTCTGATACTCCGTTGCCGGCACACTTAAATTACAGTTTGGTAAATAAGTCCCAAGCATCGTAAAGTGTATGTAAGTAGAATACAAAATAAAATGGAGCTACATATTAATGATTTCTCATTGGCGTAGTTGGTGTGCTTTTTAATTTGACTTCATCATTTTATTTAGTCATACTATTTCATGTAGTGAAAATTAGAACTTTTTAACCCTTTTTACTACATTATATCTTTTAATGTGACACAATGATTGAGCCTTGAAGGTAACATTAGTAAGTAGTTTATAGGTACACTATAGTCATCAGAACTCCTACAGCTTAAAGGTACACTATAGGCCCCAACACAACTTTAGCTTAATAAAGCAATTTTTGGTGTATAGATCATGCCCCTGCAGTTTCCCTGTTAAATTTGATGCCATTTTTAAATTTAATCACTTTGTTTATACATCCCTTGTCTCACCTTCTGCATGTGACTTACACAACCTTCCTAAACACTTGTTTAAACTTCCTTTATTGAGCATTCTGTTTAATTTAGAATCTTGTATCTCCTGCTCTGTTAATAACGTTATAGACCCTGCAGGAGCTTCTGGTATGAGATAAAAACTTCTATCGCAAGTGAACATCTGATTGAAATTAAATTTTTTTCCATATAGTCTGTGTTAGTCACAACCAAGGGAGGTGTGGCAGAAGTGCATGGACAGAAACAATAGTGATTTAACTCCTAAATGGCAGAGATTAAGCATTGAAACTGCATGGGCATGATCTATACACCAAAACCGCTTTGTTAAGCTAAAGTTTTGGTGCATGTAACCTGTCCTTGCATGGTCAGACAATGTTCACACTGATTCCTAAGTCCACCTCTATGGCCACTTGGATGGCAAACTAAAGGGATTTTCTGGGTTGAGTCCTGCATGGTTGCTGTGCATGGGAGATACCTTATGGTCCCCATAAAAATGCATTCAATAAATGCATCTATATGAAGGTGCTGATTGGAGCAGTATAGGGTGTGAGTGCTACAAGTTAAGTAAAACAGCTTTTTTATAATTACACAGGGTTTAATTATGATGGGGAGTGAGGAGTAACCCTTAAATGACCAACAAGAGGAGCAGTTTTAGATAAAAACTGTTTGCTCAGTGGCTGAAATGCATAATTAAGATGTAGGTCAATTGAAGTGTATATGATTTGAGCAAGGCCAGATTAAGAGCCCTGTGGGCCTGGTGCTGACAATTATGATGGGCCTAATTACAGAAGCTTATCGACCAAAAACACTAAAACAGTCATGCCTCCCAAGCGTCATGTATCTGATGGAGATGGTGTTGGAGGGAAACTCAAAGGATGCAACTATACGAAAACACATACTCTTTGCTAAGCTCTCTCTAATTTATGCTTTCATTTGTGTCCAGTGAAGCAGGCAGTCAATGGGCAGGGTAAAAGTGTGTGCCACGGGCGTGAATCTGGTGACCAGACCTGCCAAAAGGGGTGAACATGCCCAAAAAGGGGGCAGTCTGTCTAATGAATTGGAAGGCCATCCTGGCATGAATGCATGTCAGGCTACCTGACAATCATGCAGGCTGTCCAACTAAGGGCATACTATGCAGGCATCACATAAATGCATAAAATTATGCGCCTACTCCAAGCTTTCTAAGGACTGTCCCCTAGCACTCACATGTCCACTTGTCTCCTTACCTCCTTACTAGCAGGCAGAAGTTCCTGGTATATAGTCTGGGACAGAGAAAAGGTGTAGGTAGTGAGTGTAGAAGAAAGGGGACATGCCACAGTGTTAGAGAGACCAAAGTCTGCATTACCTTAACTAATTTTATTGTCAGCCAGTCCACACAAGTTTTTTCCTATACATCCCTCTTAAGCTTCCACACTTAAAGGGACATTATAGTCACCAGAACAACTACAGCTTATTGTTTTTGTTCTGGTAAGTAGAATCATTACCTTCAGGCTTTTTGCAGTAAACACTGTCTTTTCAGAGAAAATAACTCCACTGGCTACTCCTTAGATGGCGGCTAGAGGTGCTTCCTGGGGCAGTACTGCCATTCAGTTTCTCCACCCTCTGCATGCAGACACTGAACTTTGATTCAATTTATCTTTATGAGGAAATGCTGATTGGCCAGGGCTATGTTTGACTTTTGTTGGCTCTGGCCCTGATCTGCCTAATTGACAGTCTCAGCCAATCCTATGGGGAAGCATTGTAATTTGCTCAGACCACCACTTCTGATGATGTCAGCAGACAGAGTCAGTTCAGAGGCAGAGCCAGCAGCTGCAGACTTGAATACAAGTAAGATTTTACTATATTAAGGGAGCCAAGAGGGGCCAGGGGGGCTAGAGGGTGGTTTTAACATAATAGGGTCAGAAATACATGATTGTGTTCCTGACCCTATAGTGTTCCTTTAAGCGAGAGTATGTGAAGAGTAGTTAGGGGTAAGGTTGCCACCTTTCTTGGAAAAAAATACCAGCCTTAATCATTTGTATAATTAATTAGTTATGCATGACATCACATGATGTAAATCACAAGGACTGACATAAGAGAAAATTCTGTAAAATCACCAACAAACTACTCAGTTTGATTATGCTGTATGGATGGATTCCTACCAGTGTCTCCCTACCTCAGTCTCCCAAGTCACCCAGTGTCTCAGTGTCCCTATGTATCAGTGTCAGTGTCCCGATGTCGCCCAGTACCCTAGTCTCCCAGTGTCTGTGTCCGAATTTCTCCCAGTGTCCCCATGTCTCAGTGTGTCCCCATGTCACTAGGATACTAGGGGACACAGTGAGACATGGGGACACTAAGAGACCCGGAGACACTGAGACCCTTGGGGATACTGGGAGACATGGGGGCACTGGGAGACAAGGGGGCACTTGTGGATACAGACATAGGGACAGTGGGAGACATGGAGACACTGAGACATTTGGGGACACTGGGAGAAATGAGGACACTGAGACACTAGGGACACTGAGAGACATCAAAACATTGACACTGGGAGACTAGGGGACACTGGGAGACTAGGGGACACTGGGAGACTAGGGGACACTGGGAGACATGGGGACACTGGGAGACTAGGGACAGTGGCTGGGAGACAGACACTTGGAGACACTGGGAGACATGGGGACACTTGTGGACATAGACATGGAGACACTGGGAGACATGGGAACACTGAGACATTTGGGGACACTGGGAGATATGGGGACACTAGGCACACTGAGAGACATGGGGACACAGACACTGGCAGACTTGGGGACACTGGGAGACATGGGGACACTAGGGACACTGGTTGGGGGACATGGGGACACTGGGAGACATGGGGACACTGTGTCCCTAGTGTCTCTGTGTCCCAATATCTCAGTGTCTTCCAATGTCCCTATGTCTCACAGCATCCCCATGTGTCTCAGCGTCCCCATGTCTCACAGTGTCCCCATGTTTTCCAGTGTCCCCAAGTGTCTCAGTGTCCCCAGGTCTCCCAGTGTCCCCTAGTGTCTGGGTCCCCATGTGTCCCCTAGTGTCTCAGTGTCCCCATGTGTCCCCTTTTGTCTCAGTATCCCCATGTCTCCCTGCTGCCTTTTCCCCCATCCCTCACTTACCTTATCTGTAGAGCTGCTGTCTGGACTCTCTGTGCTGTGTAGCTGCTCCCCCGTGCAGATCAATGAGTAGTGGAGAGAGGTAGGAATATGCTGTAACTTCCTATCCCTGACTCTTTCCACACACAGTGACCCCTACTGGCCGGTGCTGGTATTGCAGAGTAATCTCCGTTTATACTGAGAAAAATACCTGCAATTGTATTGCCGGGTTTTACTGCAATACTGGAATGGCCAGGCAGCCTCAAATACCGTCTGTGCAAGTAAAATACCAGTCAGGTGGCAAACCTAAGAGTAGTGGGTAAAAAAAAAAAAAAATAGGATTTTTTTTTTTAAAATGGGCCTATTCCATGAGCCTGGGCCTGGAGTTGCACCTCCATCAGCCCCTATGTTAATCCGGCCCTGGATTTCAGTAGCAGTCTAAAGGTCTCCATGAAGATGTCCAGAGGACCCTGGATCCATTTAATTTTCTGCTATTTAGTGAGACATTTCATGTAAGCTCACTACATTGAGTTGTAATTTTAACTGTGTGGAATAACCTTTCCATTTTAAAGATGAAGTTGCAGTATTGGAGCCAGTTGAAGACTAAGAAAACTCTAATCCATGAAAATAAGTATTTTTTATTTTCAGAAGTACACAACTCACTTTTGTTTTCTGTTTGTTTGTTTTTTAATTTTTATATTTGGCAAGTTATAAAGGTTTTGTTGAATGACAGCCCCAGTTTACACAAAATATGCAGAGTAAAGATCTTTCATTGATGACTGTCCTAGATCCCCCTGAATTGACAGAAACAAAATCAGTATGTGTGACTTAATTATTTTGCTTTTTGACTTTTGTAGCTCATTTTTCTTATCAAATTTAAGGCATGTGTGTGTTTTTTTTTTTTTTTTGTTTCTTCTGAAATTATGTAATAATGTAAAATGTTAGCATTTATCTACTCCAGTGACTGGTACGTCCGGTAGTGTGTATAACAGTATTGTGTGATTTCAACAATGTATCTAATGTTACACAGTTTGCCAAAAGAATACTTGTGCGAAAAAACATAAAATACTGGGCTCATTCATGAGCCTAACAAATGACATTTGTGTTTCACAACGTTAACACTGTGGTGATAGTGAAGGATCTTTATCAATGAGCTGGCATTTTATTTTATTCTTTTCTGGTTTTTTTTTCTTATTCTTTTTTTATTTATTTTTTATTTAATTTAATTTAATTTAAACCTTTCGACCACACATTCTAGGGCATCTGCCATTTAAATTATAGACTAGCTAGGGAAGAAAACTTAAATGTGAGGGGTCATTTAATGTAATCCAGACAGATTCAGTGCAGTAGTATTCCAGTTTCCGAGATGCTTCTAGAAGATGATGAACGTATTTCCAAGCAATGAAATAAAAACGTACCTTATACCATTGTGATGGGTTAGGATCTATTGATCAGTTGCCCAGTAGTGTAGATTTGAGAGTTCGTAGTGAGCATTTGAACATAGTTTATGAGAATACTGAGAAGGGCAAAAACTAAAAGGAATCAATGCCTTAAACATTACCCTCCCTGACAAACGGGTGCACCGATGGAGTTTCCCTTTCAGTGGTCAGATAAGATTTTAAGCACCTGGGGAAATGTCTCTTAGTAAGATTCTTCAACCTGTTCTAGGATAACTTTTCCCCTCCCCTGGGTTCCTTCCAAAGGGACCTATGGGAGTGGTCCTACCCACACATCACTTGGTTCGTCCGGATCCAGGTAATCAAGATGAATCTTCTTCCACTCCTTCTTTACCTCTTCCAACCCATCCACATTGGAATACCATGGTCTAATCCTAGCACATTACAATCTATGCTGGTGGATTATGTCTGGCGGGAATGAAGTTCACGCCAAAAATTTTACCTGTTGACTATGACTAAGCATGAGGTGGAGTGGCACTATCAAACTTTAAAACATATTACACAGCCTACCATTTAGTTCGAGTGATTTAATGGGCCAAGGCAGATGTTGTTAAACTATGGAAGACAATTGATGAATGGATGCTGGGAACCCCAATGTCTATTCTATTGTGGTTCGCGCCATCACAGTGTGGTAGATTGATGGTGTAAGCCCATTTGTACAGACTACACTGCGAATCTGGCACTCAATGGCTCAAAAATACATGATGCACCTATGAGTCCAATTGTGTACTTATTGTTTACAATGTTTCTTGCATGTTTACATGTTTTTCTTGCATGACCGAAGAGAACAAACTAAAAATATATTCACACCCCCCGCCCCCCAAAAAAACTTAAAGCAATCTTCCAGACATCATAACAACTTTATTCGAAGTCCCTGGCACCAGCTTCATTTTTGCGGTAAGCTCACTAACGTACCAGATTTTTCATGAATGGTTTAACCCCAAAGGCTTCTCTCCAGCAACATTTAGCGCACCCACAGTTCTTCTGCTGCTCTCAGATTCTTCAAACAGACTAAAACTGCCGCAGACATTGACACCACTGATTGGCTAAGCCATAAGCCAGTTGGTAGCTCCTTATTTACAAAATGGCTTGAAAAATATATGTATTTTTCTCACGCTGTTTTTTTTTTTTTTTTAAATCTTTATTTTAGTGAGGCATTTACGCAAAACAGTATAAAGAATGACAATGGAAAGTTGCTCGGCCCTGAACGCAGTCAGGGGGAACGAGCTTCCGTAAAAAGTAGCCTCCATTTTTCTTTTTGTAACAAGTATAACACAACATTGCAGGTATTGGGTACAATCAGTTAACAACGTATTAGGATAATATGCAGTGTATATGTGACAACGGTTATTGCTTCGTATACTTAGTGGCCTACAGTTCTACAGGCCTGCGACCCATAGGCCTGGATCTCTCATGCAGGCTCTCATGAAAATTTACGGCATGTAACATATATCAGGCTTTGTCAAGGTGCAACATTACACTCTTATATGGGGTCAGTGTGTCTGGGATATGCAATGGGTTTGTAATGGTGACCTGTCAGTTTCTCTATTGATTAAGACATCATGTGTGTATGTGGTTAAGAGAAAATTGTCACGCTGTGTGAGGTCTGAGCCGGGAGGCCCGAGATGTGAATTATGCGTTCTCTGTCGTGCGTGTGCGGGTTAAGAGCCCTTGACCAAGGGGGTTGCGGGGGCGGGGGGGGGGTGTTCGGTCCGCCATGTAGTGTGGTCTCTACGTCATCCGACCAGGCCGGCTATTTCTTAAATTAGTTTGTCCTATTAGAGGGTAGCAATAGGGCAGCAGCTAGAGATATATGACAGATATTAACTATGAACATAGAAATAAGAGTGAACTTAAATAATGTATTAACACATGTGTAGACAAGTGTTCATTCAGGGCTGTCTGCGCCCTGTGTGTTCATCGATCGTGGGACGAACGGTGGTATGGACGCAGGGTCCCTCATTGCCACCTCTGATGCCGAGGTGGAGGGCACATCAGCTTGCGATAGTCCCAAAGTTTCCAGGAAGGTCGGTGTATCCGTCATGGATGTCAGGGTGTGTGTCGTCCCGCCTTGGGTCGTAGTCAGGGACCCATTCAGTCCCCATCTGTATTGTAGCCCCGCAGCTCGCAGTTGTGCTGTCACCGTGCTGTATGATTTGCGGTGTAGGAGAGTGGCCCTTGTTAAGTCCTGGAAAAAAGTGAGACTTGCGGTTTCAAAAGTGAAGGGGGTATTGCCCTTCATAGCTGACATAATCTGTATCTTGTCCGGTAGTGAGGTGCAGCGGAGGATGACATCTCGTATCGCTGTGGACTTAAAGTGAGAAGGGCTTGGGAGGCGATAAACACTGTCGATAGCTACTCTCTTTGCCTTTGCATGTGGCAGGATTGCGGCCAGCAGTCTCCTGATGTAGTGGGGTAGCTCTTCAGCCGTAATCTCTGTGGGGATGCCCCTGATTTTAACATGGGTTCGCCTCTGGCGATCTTCTAGTGAGGTGAGCTTAAGCGACAGAAAGTGCTGCTGCGTGTACAGTGTCTGTATGGAACCCTGTACTTCGGAAAGGTGAGATTGTACCTCTGTTATGGCCTTTTCGTTGGTTCCAACCCTCTCCGACACTGCACGGACCTCCGTTTTGAGAATGGCCGAGTCGGCCGCGAGTAGCTTATGTATTTCGGTTAGTAGGAGTTTTAGGTCCTTTTTCGTAGTAGGAGCTGAGTCATCGGGTGGGTCTGGAGGCCCATCTCGTTGTGGTGGTGGGTGCGGTGATCCCTCGGGCCCAGTTTGGTGTGGCGCCGGGGCCTGCTCTCTTTCTTCCACGGCGGGAGGCCTAGGTGGCGGTGGCTTCTGGAACATAGTTCCTATGTCCCTAGTTTCTGCCGAGGTGTGCGTCCTCTGAGAACGCCTACCCATGCTTGGCAAGCTCTGGGATGAAGCCTGTACCGTGTGGGTGTAGGGTTGTTCCGCTCTTGATGTTGCGATTTCTCCCAGGAAACTCCCCAGGCCTTGCAGCGTGTTGTAGGCCCCGGTTTTGGGTTTCCGTCGGGCTGGCTTTGGCGGTTGGAAAAAAGGCATCTATCGATGCTATACGTTCCTCTGATCACAGCTGGGATTGTGTGGAAGCCGGATTGGAATCGGTTTAGCAGATATCGTCTGGATTCGATTTGCAGTTTTGGGAGCTTCAGAAATGGCGTCTGGTCAGGACGCTTGGTAAGCCCCGCCCCCCTTCTCACGCTGTTTTTATGAACAAAGAGCCACTGATTGGATGAAAGTGCCAGCAAACACACTTTGGGTTGTCTGTAGTGGCACAAGTGAGCTGAAACTAGTGAGGACCCTCTGGAGAACAAGCTTGTAAGCTGTCAATCTTAGTATTCTCTTACAATCTGTCTGTTTTGGTTTCTAAGCAAACTGAATTTTCTATTTAGGAACAAAGGAAGTTGGATATATAGTAATTGTTAGAATGTGATGGTTATCTTGCTTTGCAAAGCCTGCAGTTAACATACAAAATATAGAATTCCCTGAAACAACATAGTTATTTAAAGAGGCAGTCTAAGTATCATAACCACTACAGCTCATTATAAAGGTTATGCTGCTAAAACTATATTGGTGACGTATCCAGTTTTTTTTTTGTCAAACTGTTCAGGGCAGTCTCCATGGCACCCAGATATAACCAACTCTCCAGGTTACTTCATAATGTGACTTTTACGCACTTTGTCACGCATTGTCAATATTAATAGGTTGATAGGCTAAGAGTACCAGTTCTACAAGCTCCTATAGACTCTTGGCAGTATAACCACCATTCTTAGCTGTGGTGGTTATGTTGCCTAGAGTACCCCTTTGAAGAGGTAATGTTGTTTATAACATACTTTGCCACACCTCAATGACAAACAGAAATAAACATGTTTTTTTCCTATTTCAATAAGCAAGTTGGCGTTGTTTAGGTTTGTTGATTTTAGTTCTTGAATAATGACTTTTCCTGCTTACATTCATGCATTTCGCGCTCTAAAAACTGTTTTTAATTAGTATCCAGGCACAAAAATGTCAAAAAGTGATACAAATGTGCATCACGTGAAATAGCACATACTTTTTTTGTTATAGTTTGTCAGGAAAAAATGATTGTTCCGTGTGTTCAGCATTGTAGCATCCATCAGCTTGTAAAGTAAAAATAATTGTAGATGACCTCATTATGGATTCTTCAATTCTGTTTCCTTGTAAACCTTTCCACTAACATACACAATGTTCAGCCAGCACTATTATCTTATGTACAAAGCTCATCAGGGTTTTTTCTTTAAATGAACACTCCAGGCACAATGCCAACTTCATCTCAATGAAATTGTTATGGTGTCTAGAGGTTCTAGGTGCCGTTTTACCTTTTGGAGTTAAACTATTTACAGATGATTTAACACCAATATGATCCAGATGGTGCCTGTCCTCCAGGTGTCTGTTTCCGCCTTACCCCAAGTTCAATGCAGAAGCTTCGAACTGAGTGCTGTGATAGGTTATTACTGTTATTACTGGCTTCCCATTGAACCTTTGAGAAAAATTCACGAGAAAAGTCCCTGGAAAGGGACCTGGTGCCTTATGGGCACGGTATGGACCTCTTTTGGGTTAAACCATTCATAAACAGTCTAAACCCTTAAATAAGATGGTGCCCAGGGACTACAGGCACATTGAGATGAAGTTGTTATGGTCACCAGAGTGTTTTTTGTTTTTAAATTAACTATAATATTTCTTGTTTACAGCAAAACAGTGCTGTTCAGTTCTCATTTGGATCTATTTTTTCATAGTGTTTCATATTTCTAGTATTCGACACCCATTGACATACAATACGATATTACCTCTTTTCACCCTTAAATGTGAATCGATTCCAAGACATACCATGACAAGAAATGTTCTTATGTTTGTGCTTCATGCTGTTTTGACTCCAGTTCTTGCCAGACGATTCTAATATACAGCCTCACATAGGGACCGAAAGGCACACCCATGATTTAAAACACAATCTTACTGTCGTCTCCTTATATTTTATCTTCATTCATTTCTATTTATTCATTTTTGCAGACCAGATCAGTTTATGCACTGAGAAGCTTTCACAAGTCTGAACTTGAATACAAAAGCCCTAATGTGACATCTGCTAATATCACGTAATATACAAATTATTCAGCCTTCAAGCGCTCACTTAATACTCAATACTTAATCCTTTGAATGGCGGTATCCATGTAATTATGTCGAGCTTGCATTTTTTCTGTTCTATTTTTTTGTGCCCTGAAGACAGAAAACAAATTCACTCTTGATTTCTTCTTGCATTCCTGTACCACCCCTTAAACTGCAAAAGGGTAAAGGGTGAAAATTAAAAAAATGTTTTCAGATCATGAACCGTAGTAAAGAAAGGTTTTTGTATTCACTCTGCCTAATTGCTTCCTGGGGCTCTTCCATTTCCTGACTACATTACATATTTTAGAAATTACCCCTTTCTATCTCATTTTGCCCTTGAGAGGCCATAATTATTTTCCAAACTACAGTAACTTCAAGTTGGAAAAACAAGGGTAATTGTTCGTTTTAGAACATATTTTTTTTTCACCACTTCATGTATTTTACTACATTTTTTATTTTACTTCATAATTTATATTAGGATATTAGGACATTAAATCTAAGTTGAGGTTTTTATGTTCCTTTTGCCGTCTTACAATACACGTCTGATCTCAATTTTGTGCTTTTGCAAAATCCACTTAATTTTGCTTAAAACAGGTTAAAAATCTATTAAAATCCTAGTTACAATAAATGAATAAATAATAAATTAATATATCATATTTTTTCTTTTCCATACTATAGTAATGTGCCTAACATTGTTAAAATGTGAAATTTTAGGATAACTATAACATTATATACCAGGTATAACAATTAGTGAGACTGACGTTCACCCGTGCCAGTTCTCACAGTGCCAGTGATTCAGTCCCAGGTTAATATGTGCTATTTCGCTTTCTGGGATTGAGTCTTGAGCATGGTGCAATGTGCGAATGTCATTGAACAGACCTGGCGGCAATGTACGTATAGATTTTAATCTACCTATTTGGTACTGATTTACCTAAAAGGGTTTTTCATCAGCCATAGTTAAAGCTGACAAGGCCACTTCAAGCCAAATGATTGTCAAGGTTATTCACTAATGTGTGAATTGTTGGGAATTCAAAGTGAATTTAGGTCACAATAGTTTCACTGAGTAAAGAAAATCCCTAAGTCTGTAATGTTTTCAGTTTTACTGTGTTGGTCTAAAATTAGAAAATTCTTGCACATCACACTATAGGTAATAACCCTTTAAGTGAATCAATATAATTTAGCTAGCCAGTGCGCGGGATTATTATTTTTAAGTGTAGAGCCGGTGTAGCTGGAGGTGGCCTGTAGACATTCTCAGTGACCTACTGGTAACCATTTAGATAAATGTATTTTAGAACAACACCAATCTTATCCACGCAGACTCATTTCTAAACACATTTACTGTTTACAAACTTGTTCTTCTGTGATTCTCTGTTAGAGACTCAAACACCAAAAATGTAGGATCCTTGTAAGAGAGGGACATTGTGATCGATAAGAAGTAGGCTGAGGTAGGTCTTAATTAACATAGGGGCTAATGGAGATTCAGCTCTAGGCCCATGCAAAATAAGTAGTCCTACTAATTCTACATTGTTGTTGTTTCATTACGTGCTCTTGCTCTAAGAACAAAACTTTTGTGGACTGGCTATAAAATAATTAGCCTAAAACTGACTTTGTGTGCTTTCCAAATACTCTTGGTGTTTCTGTCTCTCACAGTCCAATATAAATAGTTTGAGGTTAGCAAGAGAGGAGATGAGAGCCATTGGGCTTGTAAAATGGGCAGATTGACGGAAATGCAGAAGATACAAATTAACGTATGGTATGTGTAGTCTTGAAATGCAGTACCACCTCCACCAGATGCAAATCACTTAGGAGGTATGACTGTTTTAGTGTTTTCATCTATTCAATTTTGTAATTAGACCCATCATTATTACCAGCATCAGGCCCAAAAGGCTGTTAATCCAGCATTGGTCAGGACCATATTAGCCAAGGTTAAGTAGAGTTCCTCTGAAAGATGGACTTTTGTGGGACAATATAATTTAAATTTTTTTTACTATCTCAACCTTTCTTCATTATAACAGATTGACATGTGTCTGGTGATTATGCATTTGGATTATCATTATTTTAAATTATTATTATTATTTTATTATTTATATAGCGCCATCAGAATCCGTAGCGCTGTACAATGGGAGGACTAATAGACATGTAATTGTAACCAGACAACTGGACGCACAGGAACAGAGAAGTGGAGGACCCTGCTCAATGAGCTTACATTCTAGAGGGAGTGGGGTATAGTGACACAAAGGGTAAAAGTAGGGGTACGAAGTAGGTTGTTAGAAAAGTATTCACTAAGGGCTTAGAAGGAGGAGTCATGGAGGGTGGGGGATAAAAACCTGCTAACAGTTTAATTGATATGCTTTCTTGAAGAAGTGAGTGTTCAATTATTTTTTGAATGAGTGGTGACTGCGTGAAAGTGAATCATATATTTGATTGCAGGAGTTTCAAAAGTCTATTTTCTTCTATTTTTGATGGGTTTTCACTAATAAAATAACCAACACTTTTAAAAAAATGTTACTGTGATTATAGTAGAGAAAGGAAGTTTGCAAGCAGATATCTACTTTAAAGGATGCCCTACCAATTGCTCAAGGAGTAAATGGTGATGAATTGTAAGCAAAATCCTGAAGTTTGCAATTCTGTTTTCACTTCACTAAATTTTGTATTTATTGAATAAACTCTTAAATAATATACACTCTGTTTTCATATCCTGAAGGCCTGCTAAGCATTCCATGGCTTCTGCCCTCACTAACACTTAAGAATTTAAGTATATCCCCTGCAACAACCTTTAGTGTCAATGTGAGTTATTTCCTGTCCATTTTTAGGCTGCAGCTTTGACAGCCTTGTTGTCCTATGTGTTCATATAGCTCAGAGCAAGGTAAACTGTCAGTCATTCTATTTAAGGCTGCTGTTAATTTTAGGTGGGGGAGGTATGCTCCTCTTTGACAAGCTTGAAGACAATAATTAATAAATTTATCAGCGTGATGTCATTGTGTTTAATCTGACATTGTGATTTACTCAGAAACTCCTGCCAAACTTTTGTGTAAAAAAAAAAATATTTATATACATCCTCTTTCTGGGATAAATACCACCCTAAATAATACACAAAAATGGGGAAATAATGAGCAAAATGCTTCGAAAATGAAAATGAAATGAATATTATAAATCAAATTGTAGTTTCCTAGATAGCACCTACATCTGTCATACAGTTATGGTAGCATTTTCTGGAGCAATTTACCCTGTCACACCAAATTAACAACACACAAAAAGCTGAAATTATACTTTCATATCTGCCGTCTCTATTTTTCTTCCTTTCTTTCTTTCTTCACCCCATCATTTAAAAGTCTGAATATAAAATAGTTACATATCTTTTTATTTAGGGTTAATTTTTAAATGGGTTTTGTTATAATTTTTTACCCTCCCTACACCTCTTAAGAAGTTAATTAAATAGAAACTGGATTCAATTATTCTGCTGGAGCTTGCCAAGTGCGTTGTGCCAAGGTAATAAATTAAATTGAGCTTTAAATTGTTTCAGTGTATAACTGAACAGCTGATCTATTGTGTGTTTGAGCAAATTGTCAAAGGTTTGTGTAGGGACTTTAGGTGGATGTTAACCATCCCAACTGGACAGAAGCCAATAGCAGGCTTGTTTTTTTCTTTCTAAAACAATGCCTATGGCCATATTACGCACAAAATCCTTTCTGAGGCTTTAAGCAGTGCGGTTTGATCTTCCTGATACACTGTATCTTTCTGTATGCTCAGTGAAAGCACAGCGCTTAAATGGGTGAGAACTGATGTCCTTAAAGTACTTCTCACTGTATCAAGTTATTTTAAGCTATTTTACAGACTATATTTTAAGCAGTTCACCCTTTTTATTTACGTACTCCACATGTTTCTTTAGCTTATATTGTGTTATAAGACATGATAGACATGATAGTGTGTTTATAGGTGTTAAAAAAAGGAAGTTTGCAAGCAGATGCCCCATTTTTAGGACATTTAGGAGTTTATTTATCCTGTATGGCAAAGCTTGATAGTACACTAATTATGAAGTCAATTAACCAATAACGGCCGTTACATAGTTACATAGCTGAAAGGAGACTTGTGTCCATCAAGTTCAGCCTTCCTCACATTTGTTTTTTGCTGTTGATCCAAAAGAAGGCAAAAAACCCAGTTTGAAGAACTTCCAATTTTGCAACAAGCTAGGAAAGAAAATCCTTCTTGACCCCAGAATGGCAGTCAGGTTTATCATTGGATCAAGCAGTTATTACCCTACATTGAAAGATTATATCCTTGAATATTCTGCTTTTGCAAGTATGCATCTAGTAACTGTTTGAACATCTGTATGGACTCTGATAAAACCACTTCTTCAGGCAGAGAATTCCACATCCTTATTGTTCTTACAGTGAAAAAACCTTTCCTTTGCCTTAGACGAAATCTTCTTTCTTCCAGTCTAAACGCATGTTCTTTTAATACATTTTGGTATTGCACTGAAAGTATACAAAATACACATTCTGACGGGCAGGATTTGCAAGTCCAACCTCCCTCCCCCCCCAATAAAAATAAATGTTAGTCCTATCCTAAAAGTCGTCAAGATGGTTCAATTCTGCTTTTGAATCTCTAATATAGTTTTAAGGATTTGCCACAGATTACTTTTTAAGTCACTTTCCTATATGCTTAATACTAGTTTTATGAGCAATAAAAAAAATCAAGCCGTGCTTGCTATTTAAACTCTGTGAAAATGACATAAGTTGAGTGTTGTGTCATTCATTACGATAAAGTGTTTAAAGGTAATAAGCAGGAAAATGTACAACTTTTAAGAATTTGAAAAATAATTGCTTGTGATATGCAGTTAAAACAGCTTAGTTCTTGAAGGGATTCTCCAAGCTGCAGCTGATTGTATAATGTTTTGGTAATAATGTGGGAGGTAAGTGGGGGGGGGGGGGAGAGATAAAAAAAATTATAACAATTAATCAAGTTCTTACATTTAAACATATTGTTTTTGGTGAAACTTAACAGGTTAGCATCTTCTGAAGTGATTTCTCACTAACATAGAAACATAGAATGTGACGGCAGATAAGAACCATTCGGCCCATCTAGTCTGCCCGATTTTCTAAATACTTTCATTAGTCCCTGGACTTATCTTATAGTTAGGATAGCCTTATGCCTATCCCATGCATGCTTAATATAGCACTTCAGCTGGAAGGCTATTCCATGCATCCACTACCCTCTCAGTAAAGTAATACTTCCTGATATTTTTAAACCTTTGCCCCTCTAATTTAAGACTATGCCCTCTTGTTGTGGTAGTGTTTCCTCTTTTAAACCACTAAGTGGCTCATGGTACTGACAAAAGTTTTATTAAACTATTATAAGTCATGCTTTTTGTGCACAGCAACAGTTTCTGGGGGTTTAGTTCAAATTGTCAACTTTCTACTATATAAAGCTTTGTACTGAACACAAGTTATGACATCATGTATAGCTGAATTTTTTTGAAACAAAAAGGGATATTCTGCGCCCTGTGAGGGAGGCCTCCTCGGATGCATTTCACTTACAGTGTTCCATATTGTCTTACTCAGTCTGTAGAAATAAGATCAAAATTATATTTTCAGCTAGTAATTTCGAACCAGCTGGGCTACAGCCTATTGTGGAGGCAGGTTTGCATCCCATCTCTTATACAGGGTTGCTTAATCTCCAGACCCAATTGCGTAGTGACAATAGACGCTAGTTTGGGATATTGCCAATCCACGTCCAAGTTTTGGTTAATCTCTCCTTGTCTCTCCAGGCCTGCTGTCCAGCATGTTCTTCAGTCAGGCAATCCAATAGCAAAAATATATCACCAGGGAAGACTGTCAAGTGCTGACATTATGGTGGAGGTACTTTATGTTTCTTTGTTGGGCAAAGAATCATGATGTCAGCCTCTTTCCAGTTCACAAACCTATTCTAAGGGTGGAGATCTGGGATATGTGCTTCCCAATTCTCTAACTCATGATAGGAAATAGGCACTTAAACAATGTGTTCCCCACACATAGTTACCAGATGGGAGTAATCATTGATGGACATGATGACTTCATACCTCAATATGAAACTTCCATTTTCAGCCTCATCCATCTCTTACCTGTGATCCAGAGGTATCACAGCACCTAAAGAACCTGCTCCTCTGATTCTAAAAACTCCAAGGGTCCTCAGCGGGTCATGATATGGTAAGTTTCACACCATGGATTGGATGTTATGGTTAGGGTCCTTCTTGTTTCATGTTTTATCTTGCAACATGATCTGCCAGACAAGGTAATTGCCTGTCACAATGTAAAATCTCAACACGCAGTGTTCAGGACAGCATGGGACAAAACAAGGAAATAGCATATTGCCGGGCCTTAGAATGGCCGAACTTAATGTTAGACAGAGAAAAATCGTAGTCAGTAATGAGCCGAGGTCAGTGTAACACAAAGACAGCAAAAATGAGAACTAGCCAGAGTCATGTACACGGTAATCAGTCAGACAGGCAAACAACGCAGGAAAGGGTTAAAGATAAACACAGAGTCAGTAACAAAGTCAAGGTCAATACCAGAATATAATACAAGTTACAAGGAACTCACTAAAAGGTACTGGGCCGAAACCACAATATGTGCTGTTGCTTTAAAACAATATAAAAGTTGTGTAGTTACAGTTACTGTATGCCATTGTAATTCAAAATCTGTCAAGCATCAGTCTGGAGTGAGTTTAGTTATTGGACAGCATCAGCCCTTGCCTATTGTCTAAGGAGAATGGAATGATAATGAAGCTGTTTTCAGAATTGAAATACTTGTTAAAATCTACATTTACTGTCTGTTTATTTGCAAAGTTTTTTGTTTTTTTTTTCCTTTCAGAATGCTTTTCTTTCAGAATTCTTTTCCACATTAAATTTAGAGTTTTTAATACATTTTAAATATTTTTATGTAAATTAAAGGGACACTCCAAACATCATAATTAGCTGTGCACTAAATGCCTCTCACTCTGTTCATTTTACTACATTTTTTAAGACCCCTGCTATTTTAAAGGAATGACAGGACATGTTACACCTCCTTTACTGGTGGTGAAGATGGTACAGAGAATTATTCACATAGAAGCAACTGCTGCACCAAGAATGTATTTATAAATTGTTTTGCCAGGAAAGATGCAGAAAATGTGTGTAAGGGATAATTACTTAGCATATGTATTATGTATTTGTATGAAGTAATCTATGTGCATGCTCAGTATTTCTGTACGCAAATCAGTGAAGGCTCTTTAGTCTGTAATTCCCGGTTCAACTGTGAAAACCAAGTCAATGGCATAAGGAACACTCTAGCGTTAGGAATAGAAATCTGTATACCGAACCCTATAAACTCCTTGTTCCTAGCTAATTGCGCCCCCCCCCAGGTCTCTTAATAAGTATCAAAACTGTTGATAAACGTATGCATATAAAATCGAGGGAGAATAAGGGAGATCCAGAGAGGAAAGAAAATCTCTAGAATATAAAAGACTGGTTATGAAAACTAGACCAGCGGTGGGAGGCATGTGATCAAATTCAAACAGGGCTGGTTCATTACCAATAGACTAAAACTTGTCAGAATCAGAAAGAAAATTAAAAAGAAGAAGAAAAGAAACAGAAACTGCTAAATAGTCTATGGAAGTCAACACAGAACCTCAATTCTAGGTCTGGACACAATCTTTTTGTTGGTTGAAAGGGCTGGACTTTGATGACATCTCATGAAGGTTCCCCGGCTGCTTTCTTAGGAGTGAGGTGGCAATTATACGAGGTATTTCCATTAGGTCTTTAATCTGAAGTATGCCATTCTCCATGGTAATTAATAAGCAGTGGGTGAGTTCCCATTGGTATGATATGGATGAAGATGCAATAAAACTGTATGGGTCTTCATAGACTACTGCCATCTTAACGTGTCCCTCGTAATATTAGGTGTAGCATTCTCAAAATGAGAGGTGGTGTTATCCCATAATCCTCTCAGAAGTGTGGTTTGAACAGTTTTAGAGGTTAGGTGGATTATCACATCTCCCGAGGATGGTACCTATAACTCCAGGTATTTAACGTTTTAATTACTAAAATATTCTCTTCATTTTTTTAAGTATCGTTGGATTATTAATTAAATGGCTAGAGCATGGCTAATTGTCTGTAAAGGCATTATATGCAATCTAAAACCTGGAAATGAGAAGATTGCTAGCTCCATTCAGTTCCAACTAATTGGAATTCTGAGCTTAAATGCTGCCAGGACCATTTGGTTATATCACACTGAAAGTCAAGAGCTTTATATGCATCCATTGCGGTCAGAGAGACCTCTCCTTTGAGACATATTCAGGGACTTGTGATTCCACCAGTTTTCTGAGAGGTAATGAGCAATTTAATACATATTTTGCAGTAATTAAAGGGACACTCCACTGCCCAAATAAAAACAAACTTAACAAAATACAGATTAGTATATATGCCTCAAAAAAAACCTTGCATGGGGTTATATCTAAAAGCAGACGGCAAAACCTTTGCAAACCTTCCCCTTATAACTCAGACTTTCTGTGACTGTCGAATCACAGACTTCCCAATGCAGCAGAATGCAAGGCAAGTACTCTGGGAAATTGCTGCCTCTTGAGTTTAGCTCCACTGAGCTAACCAAACTAGGAAATAACAGGGTGTGTTCTCTGCTTGAAAGCCAGGGGGTGTAACCAGGTTATACAAGTGTCATTTTCTATTAAAATCTGCACTGTTTTGCAAAATGAAAAAAGGACCCACTCATCACACATAAAGCTCTTCAAAGAGCAAGCTAAAGTGCTTTAGGAGCCTGGGGTGTCCCTTTAAGCAAATTATGCTATTGGCATATGCCTTTTCTTTTTATCTACATCTACTTAAATGGAACATCTTCCTGTACCGTTCCAATGTTTGTTAGATCTAGAAGTATGGTTTTATTTTGGTACTTGTTTTAGATCCATGCTCAGGCACTGGGGGACCCCTTTACCTAGAGTACATTTACTTTTAACACATTTTTATATCGTTTTTATTTCTTTATGCCTTGTTATTTCTAGATAAGGATGCTGACCCTCAGGATGTTTCTTTATGTGGTGTTGTCAAAACGTATCCGGTAATTGATTTCAAAAACCCTTCCTCAGTTGACGCCTTTAGATATCTGGCTGACTGTCACATTATTATTATTTTTTAATTTAATTTCAGTGAACATCGTTATCTTTTGAAACTTTTATGTGCCGTGTGTGCTGATGGCATATTTCCATGTCTTAGTGTAATAAAATCTTAAAACTGGCTGAGACATATTTCACCCCTGGGGTGAGTTGATCCGAAATGTTTTTCCCCTGAAACAGACAGGCATATGTACTTCAGCAGTGCCAACAGGCGATGCCACTACTTTTTCACGTTCTTCAGCACAGGTTGTGCAAATTTTTCCCGGAACTGGAAAATTGGCCATGAACCTCCATCTAATTATACGTCTGCATTGTAGAAATGATTAATAGATTAGGCTGGAAAATGTATTGTCACGTGTCGAGTCAAGCCTACCTTGTGTAAAGTGTCTTCAGAATATATTACACATAATGCATATATTTTATTGTTAAACAGCAAAACAGAGAACGGTAGTAAAACAGAAAGAAGAGTAGAAAAAGCTGAACAAGCAAACCTATGCTATTGTATTAATAACTAATCAGACCTCATATAATATGCTCTAAATGGAGATTAATAGCTTTAAAAATAAGTATATAGATACTGTATATACACCTTGGCAGAGAAAGTATAGAGTAGACAACATCAAAGGATTATTTTCAAAGGACTAAATACTGTTGAAGAAGGGAGAGTTTTTATAAAATATAAATGGAATAATATTAACATGGTTTGAGGACATAGAATCAGGACTTGAGAGCGTGCGGAAGCGTTAAGGATTGCCAGAGACTAGATGCTCCCTATCCAGGCCTGCATGAACTCATATTCCCTGTATTGGCCTCACAATGTGCGAGTGTATTTAATGCTGCACTATGTTTTGCTATTTGAGGATTTTCATCTGGTGTCCAACATATTGTAAAGGAAAAAACAAAACACCCAGGACTGTGAAGCTTGAAGGAATACTTTTGTCCGCAGTAAAGGGAACAAATGTCCCTGATAGAAGATTCTAGTGAAGGAAGTAAAGGCTCACATGTATACGTGAAGCTATCCTTAAAAAAAGTTTCATAATAAAATGAAGAATACCAAGACTTATTTTTCTTCATGCCATTTTATCCAGTCACCATCAAAGTGACTTGGCTATGCTTGGACTGTATTTAAAACTGTGTTAAAATTGTGTTTTTAAAAATCACCTCTCTGGGGTATAAATTTTGTCAGCTTCACTTTTACGATGTCAGTATTACTTTGTCTGATCTCTTGTCATAAACATCTGCTGACTAAAATGTTTAAAAAACGGCCAAGAGTTATTTATTGAGTAAAGCATAGCAAATAAAAAATATATAAGCACAGCACTGACAAAATATGTTAACACAATATACATATAAGTATACAAATGTTAACACCCATCTACACCAGCAAAACATATTGCCTTAAGGCTGCTTTTAATTTTTGGAGTGTCAGATGTAAACAGTTATTAGGTTATAAACTTAATTCACATTTCCTTTTAGCTGACATTTTGGGTTACGTAATGCTGATTTTATAACCTGCCAGTAATAAATATGTATGAGCCACAAGAAATAACAATTGTATTACAGAAAAGGGGGAGCTAGTAGACATGTGCAATTTGTTTCGGTCCGAATTAAAATTCAGCCGAATTTCGGGCAATTCGGACATTCGGGTTCTTCCGAATGTCTGAATAGCTGAATTGCCGAATTGTCGAAGTCCCGAAGTGCCGAAATTACCGCATTCATGAAGTGTAGTAGTGCCGAAGTTCCGAGGTGTCAAAGTGCCTAAGTTCCGAAGCACAGTACTGTACTAATATACTTACCAAGTGAAAGAAGAAGAATGTTACAATTTTAAATAAAAAGTATACAAACATAGCCAGGATTCAGCTGTAAGCGTTTGCAACACTTACAACAATCAAGTAACACACATTCATATAACATGTAAGTTACCTAGCCAGTCATGTAATGACAGGAATGAATAAGTAGATAACTCCCTAATTCCCATGGTATTAGGGAGCTATCTACTAAAAGACTGAAAGACCTGAATTGGTCTTTCAGCCAAATTTACTAATACTAAGTAAAGATTACTTAGTATTAGTAAATTATGCCCCTACTTGCTATATCATGAGTAGGGGCATGTCTATTAAACAGTGAGCAGAAAAAAGAAAAAAAAAAGGCCCCCCCTCCTGAGCCCCCACCCGCGACGTGCTTTTTTTTGCCCTCCCCCCCACTTTTGCTTAGTATTAGAAAATTTGGCTGAAAGACCAATTAAGGTCTTTCAGCCTTTTGGTAGATAACTCCCTAAAATATTGTAAAGCGCTACGGAATCTGTTGGCGCTATATAAATGGCAATAATAATAATAATAATACCGTGGGAATTAGGGAGTTATCTACTAAGCGGCTGCAAGAGAAGTCCCGAAATTCTGAAATGCCGAAGTTCCGAAATTCCGAAGTGGCCGAATTTCCGAAGTGCCGAAGTTCCGAAGTGTTGAAGTGCCGAATTGCGGAAGTCCCGAATTTCGGAATGCCGAGCCGAACCGAACATTTTCCCCATGCACATGCCTAGGAGCTAGACTGGAAACACGTTGAATCTAGTCATCGCTATAGTAAAAAGAATTGTGTATAACAGAATGCCAGTAAGAGGTGCAGGCTGTCTGTGCCTACATTATCTGAACGGCTTAAAACTCTGCTTTCGCAAACACACTTTAGTCATTGCAAAATAGCTCTGTCCTGTAAACTTGCTCCAATCCTCCAGTGGATAGTAGCACTGCCATCTAGTGGCAAATGTATTGTGCTTGGAGAATTTGTTTAGTTGTAAATTTATTGTGCATCATTTCAATAGAAAGGGCTAATAGTGAGCTAACATCAATACCCATACATAATTATCTAGTTAGAACTGTCCCAATGATTGATTATTGATTTTATATGCATTTACGCAGACTTTCTGCTCTTGCAGACAGACAAAAGAAAAATGCACATTAGAGATATATACCATCATTGGACAAATGAAAGTTTTATTCTAAAATCTATTTTGCTCTTAAAATCTGTGAAAATGTCTTGTCTTCATTTTTTAAATTTTTTAAAAATTTATTTTAGCTTTTATTTAAAGGGACACTGTAGGCACCCAGACCACTTCAGCTAATTGAAGTGGTCTGGGTGCAATGTACCATGCCCCTTAACCTGAGAAACTGTAATAATTTCCTCTGAGGGTTAACTTCTCCTCTAGTGGCTGGCTGTCCGTTATCTGACGCTGGACGTCCTCACGGACCTCAAGCGTCAGATTTTAACACCCTTCAGCACCGCGGGAGGGAGCCACTATAGGGACCTTTGGTGCCAGAAAAATAGGTTTGTTTTCCTGGCACAATAGAATCCCATTAATCTAGCTAAATAGGAAATAGGACATTTTATTGCTTCTTTGGACTTTTATAATGAAATGTTGCTTTACAAAATGATAGACTTTTGAGATCAATAGAAAATAAACATTGTAGGCATTATTAAATCATAAAACAAGTGCACAATATGGAGAAATGGATAATAAGCTCAAAAACCTCTTGAGTGGAATCCCCTAGACCACTACAAAATACAAACAATATGCATATTAAATGTCCAAGGAGTGTGGGTTAGACAAATACTTCTGCTTCATGTATTGTTATCAGAGAATTGTACCACTTACAAATATTAGGTGTTGGCGAAGGAAAAACAAGGAGATTTTTAATCCATGTCTTACTGAATATGAATTGAATTTGACACTTTTAGATAAAAACATTTAATTAGTTTACATATAGTAAATTGACGAATAATACATAAATAGTAATTATGTATATTTTAGGGACACATTTTTTTAAAATCATATCAATATATTAAAAAGTAAATTAGAACCATATCATAACATCAGTGCCTCAATTCTCTTTTATTATAACTGTGACTGAGTTCCCTGTACCCCAGCTGGGTACCTAACGCCAAGGATCGCTTCCTAGCTGGAACAGGGGACAAACTGCAGCACCACAGTCGTTGTGGCTTGACTGGGGCCCTGGAACCGCTCCTTCCTGGAGCCGAATGGGGAATTCACTCTAGACACCCCCAGGCACTGGACGACACTCAGTTCTGGGAGCTCTAGTCCTTACAAGGACTTTCCCAGTTGAATCCCTTGCAAGCTGGAAAAGCAGACACAGGAGTAAATCTTCATTCCCTCCAATAACAGGACAACACACAGTTTTGGAGTGCAAGCTGGAATGCTGTAATGGCAGCCACAACTGGCCTTATTTGCATGTCCCCATGCAAGGGGCACTCCACCCTGGACCTTGTGGGGGACTGCACCACAAAAGTCACAAATCAATGACAATATAGTTACAATGCATGACACTCCCACACACAGCACACAATCCCTCCCCTCTGCCTGGGAGATAATTGAGTCAGATACTGTATTAACCCAATTATCTCCAGGCAGAAAAAACACACATTTCTGTTAAGTCTCAAAAGTACCCCAAAAAACATAATATCCACACAAATGTTACATCCACTGATAGCCCTGATCTGGGTGACCAACATATCCAAAAATCACTCAGATCAGTTCAGGGGTTCAGGATTTTCCTGGAAGTCACATTTTGACTGACCGCATGCATGGTTCCATGCCCAAAACAGTTCCAGAGAATTAGGCTGTGCAGTCTGTCTACTTCGGGGATTCAAAGTGCACACAAAATACAGAACGCTGTTCGACTCCCGTTTGAATAGCCGAACATGGACGGTAAATAGTTAGCAGAGTTTGTGTTGTCGAATGTCCGATTTGAGTTCCATAAGCTCGAACGACCAAACACTGCTCATTGTTCTCGCGGCTTAAGATGGCTGCTGCCATGTGTTCGAATGCCGCTTCGAACCACTTCAACCGTTCAGGAGTTCGAAGTGCGGCTTTGAAAGTTTGAAGTGTTGCCATATAAATCCAAAAAGGCACGAACAGACACTTTAACATTATATTTCACCAGGTCCATAGTCTGTGGGCAGGATGCTGGCAAGCAGGCTGTAAAAAGGGGAGTTTGTCACAATAACACTGTGTGTATTCTGATTGGTATTATCAGTTGTATTTAGAAAAAGGTGAAACTCCAATAATTTAAGCAAAATTTCCCCAAAAATATTTGAAATAAAAAAGGCAAAACTCTAGAGAGGACATATGCACATTCTCCATCATGGGTGACTTGGACCCTGATGTCTTCAAAACCTGTAATAGTAAAATAACAAGATGGATTGTTTGCTTACTAAATTAAAAATTAGCATTTTGAAAAGTGACAGAAATATACACATTTTGTCTTCTTGGTCCCTTTGTGTTATGTATACTCATTTTAAAGGGGAATTAATAAAACTGTTCCTGTTTTCTCTTGCTTAAAGGGACCAAACAGAATCAAATGGACAGAATCTTGCAGTGCCCCCCCCCCTCTACCCCCATCCCATGTTGCTGAAAGGGTTAAAACCCATTCAGTGACTTACCTGAATCCAGCGCCGATGTCCCTCGTTGCTGGGTCAGGCTCCGTCCACTCTCCTCCCCCACCGACGTCAGCCGCGCTCGCATTACGTCCAGCGTTGTTTAAAACACTTTTCGTGTTTTAAGAAGCCGGAAGTCCCTCTAGTGCCTTTCTGATAGACAGCCTCTATCCCATCTTGTGAGATTCCCTCCAGCACCTCCTCCACCAGATACATGATGCTTGGGAGGTATGACTGTTAGTGTTTTCTGTCGATAAGATTCTGTAATTAGGCAATCTTATTGTGGCCCTGCCTAGAACCCCCTTTTCTTCTTATAGAATACTAATTGTACTTAGGTCACATATCCTGTGCTGCTACACCCAATGCATAACTATAACTGTTTTGATGCGTATGATTTGATTTTGTATATACATAGCCGACATTGGGGGTGGGTTATTTTTATGTTTTACTTTCTACTTAGATTTCTAAAGTTTCTTTGGTCCCCTGTGACTAGAAGTTTTTTTGGATGGTCTTTTGTTTTATAACTATTTATTTGAGAGGGTCTTTTTATTATTATTTTTGCAAGCACCATACCCATTGCTCAAGCTTCAACTATAATTCCTGGGCTCCGTCCCCTCCTTCATTTTATGTATATGTTTTTGCCACATACTGATTAAAAACACCTGTTAGACCCCATACACATATTTGTGGTACTCTGTGTTAACATTTTATATTCTCCTTATGTCGTCAGTAGGCCTCTTTTAGAAAATATTATCAAACTGTAATTAGAGTTTCAGTTATTTGCTTTGGAAACATGAGCCTAGAAACTTTAACTCCAGAGGAAAAAATCGAATCCAACAATACGCTTACAGATTGTATTAATTAAAACTACATTAAGACATATTTCGAACCATTCTTTAGTTATTCTCATCTCAAAGGGGATAGGTGTTTGCTAAAAGGTCTTTTTTTTCAACATGTTCTTTATAATGTCTGTATTTGATGAGACATCACTATAATAGTAATTGTTTGGGAGTTTAGTGTGTTTCCCCTAGAGATTGGAGTTTTGACAGCTCATTTCAATGTCCCTTCTCCCCCCAGAGCAGTGCATCAAATTTCAGTAAGTGGTATGTAGCTTGTAGCTCCATGCATTCTCCACTTACTCTTCCCCAAGCCAACAGTGCTCTGCTCCTTTTAGGTGAGGATTCAATTATTTTTTCAGTTGGACATAAGGGCTAAATTTGAAGCCACTGAACTAGCGGTTCTATTTGAAATGGTAACAGAACGTTTCCCGAACATAGAAAATGCACCAGATCAGGGAATCCCTCTAATCTATGTTCAGGGAAATTTCCCCGAATGTAGACCAGCTCTCTGAAGTGGGGAATACCTTGAATCGCCACGCTAGAGAGCTGGTCATAAGTGCGAGCCATCGTAAAACAGGCAGGTCACAAAGTGAGGACCACCTGTATATGTAAATAAATAGAAGGTAGCAAATAAATAATGCACATTTTTCATTCATTATTCTCATTACATAAAAGCACTATTACTGTGAATTGTTGTGACTACAAAATACATTTTATAGAGTGGGGCAAAATAGCCAAATTGTAAACTCTATGCAGCTATGCATTCATTTTGTTTATTTTGGCCTAAAATGTAAAATACACTTTGAACTCCTGACATTTCACACTTTTGTAAATAACAGATTTAAATTTGATATTATTAAAGTGGCCATCTAAATGTGTTTCTGGATAACATTTACACTCTTACTATTAAATATGTTGCATACTTTTATTAACTATTAAAGGCACACATTAAAGGACCACTATAGGCACCCAGACCATTTCAGCTTAATGAAGTGGTCTGGGTGCCAGGTCCAGCTAGGAATAACCCTTTCTTCTATAAACATAGCAGTTTCAGAGAAACTGCTATGTCTATAATAGGGTTAATCCAGCCTCTAGTGGCTCTCATTGACAGCCGCTAGAAGCACTTACGCGCTTCTCACTGTGATTTTCACAGTGAGAAGACGCCAGCGTCCATAGGAAAGCATTGTGAATGCTTTCCTATGGACTGGCTGCGCGCGCGGCTCGTGCCGTGCATGCGCATTCAGCCGATGACGACGAGAAGGAGGAGAGTCCCCTGCCCGGCGCTGGAAAAAGAGGTAAATTTAACCCCTTCCGCCCCCTAGAGCCCGGTGGAAGGGGGGCCCTGAGGGTGGGGGCACCCTCAGCAGTGGTGTATCCTGGTTTTGTGCTGCCCTAGGCAGGACAAAACTCAGGCGCCCCCCTCCCCCCGCGCCACCCCCACCCAACCCTTCCCCCCGCCCCACCTTCTAAATACACACAGTCAAACACACACACACACAGTCAGAGACACACACAGTCAGACACAAACACACACACAGTCAGACACAAACACACACACAGTCAGACACACACACACACACAGTCAGACACACAGTCAGACACAAACACACACACACATACACAGTCAGACACACGCACACACACACACTCACAAACACACAGTCAGACACACACACACACAGTCAGAGACACACACAGTCAGACACAAACACACACACAAACACACACACAGTCAGACACACACACACAGTCAGACACAAACACACACACTCACAAACACAGTCAGACACAAACACACACAGTCAGACAAACACACAGTCAGACACAAACACACACAGTCAGACAAACACACAGTCAGACACACACACACACAGTCAGAGACACACACAGTCAGACACAAACACACACACAGTCAGACACAAACACACACACAGTAACACACACACTCACAAACACAGTCAGACACAAACACACACACACACACACTCACAAACACAGTCAGACACACACACACATTAACTTTTTTTTAAATTTAAATTCCCCCCCCCAACCTCCTTACCTCTGGGAGTTCTGGGGGGGGGGGTCTCTCTCCCTGGTGGTCCGGTGGTCTATTGCCTGCAGGTCGGGCGCAGGCGGACGGCCGGCGAGGGAGCACTTCCTATGAGCTATCTGCTCAGCTCCCTCGCGCCGGCTGCAGAGTGAGGCTGGGAGCCGGAATATGACGTCATCTTCCGGCTCCCAGCCTCACTCTGCGGCGCGCGAGGGAGCTGAGCAGTCAGCTCATAGGAAGTGCTCCCTCGCCGGCCGCCCGCCTGCCAGAGCCGCCCGCCCGCTCGGGATGTCAGTTAGCCGCAAGGCTAACTAGGCATTTGCCCTGGGCATTTGGGGGGCGGCGTTTTTTGCCGCCCCCTGAAAAATGCCGCCCAAGGCAAATGCCTTGTTTGCCTCGCGGCTAATACGCCCCTGACCCTCAGGGCACTATAGTGCCAGGAAATAAGTATTTTTTCCTGGCACTATAGTGGTCCTTTAACCCCTTAAGGACCAAACTTCTGGAATAAAAGGGAATCATGACATGTCACACATGGCATGTGTCCTTAAGGGATTAAACAACTACATTTTTTTTTTTCACATATAAGTGTTACTTTATTGTTTTTTGTTATTCAAATTTTTATTTTCAAAAAGATAATACATTACAACAATGTTTTCTTGACACATATACATAAGATCTGTAGATAACTATGTTAACAGAGTAGTCAAATCACAATGTAGGATAGATGAATAGTTTTTCAAACAACTGTTTATAATAGTAAACAATAGTGATAATCATGTTGCTGGAGTTGAATAAGGAGGTTTGAATATGGTGACACACCTTAGTGTGAATATTGCAGTATCGCTGGTGGGTTCAGGAAATGGATAAGTAATCAAGTATTTCACTAAGCTTAAATGTTAGAGGGTGACAAACATTGTGGGATCAAAGTGGTTTCCACTAGTACAGAGACAGTGATGTGGTGAGTCTAGGAGGGCAGGGTGAAGTGTACATCCTAGAAGTTTGGTCTTGTCAAGGATTGGCCCATGGAGTATTCTAGGGTGTATGGCTGGTAGACAGGAAAAAGAGGAGGGGGGGATGGGGGTAGGGTGTGGGAGTCTAGGCGGGAGGCAGAGACTGTGGTAGGACTTCGGTGTAGGCTGTACGCTTGGTTGCCATAAAGTAATGCCACGGTTGCCAAATTTGAGTGAAGGATTGGAAGTTTTTAGTTTGTGCATATGTTATTTCTTCCATTTGTCTGATTTCGTTCACCCTTCCTATCCATTCTCTGATCGAGGGAGTTTGTGTATGTTTCCAGTACTTAGGTATGAGGTGGGCGGCTGCCATAGCCAAAAAACTGAAAAGGGAGGCTTTTTCCCTCCTAATACTTGGGGGGGGGTATTAAGAATAGATAGTGTAGCGGTGTGAATGGAATGGTTTCTTTGAGTATCAATTGTGACATGGTGTGAATTCTCTTCCAGTATGAAACTATCATTGGGCATTGCCACCAGACGTGGGAAACAACTACATTTTAATCAAATGGTTTTGATACATAGTTGCTGTCCCCTTTCTTTGGCAATGTAATACATTGATTTCTGAAAAATTTAAAAGTTCACATTTGTCTGATAGACAGCTTCGAGAGGCAATTCCTCTTTCAGACTTTTGAAAATGGAAGGTATTCCTGGCCTATAGAGCCAGGAGAACAAATATGTTTTCCTGGCACTATAGTGGTCCTTTAATCCTGCAATGTAGAAATTTGCAGTTTTAAAGATTAGTGATGTCCTGAACGGTTCGCAGCGAACGGTTCGCCGCGGACTCATCATTGAGTAAACTTTGACCCTGTACCTCACAGTCAGCAGACACATTCCAGCCAATCAGCAGCAGACCCTCCCTCTCAGACCCTCCCACCTCCTGGACAGCATCCATTTTACATTCATTGTGAAGCTGCATTCTTAGTGAGCTGTCCAGGAGGTGGAGGGTCTGGGAGGGAGGGTCTGCTGCTGATTGGCTGGAATGTGTCTGCTGACTGTGAGGTACAGGGTCAAAGTTTACTCAATGATGAGTCCGTGGCGAACCGTTTGTGGCGAACCGTTCGTGAACCATTCGGCGAACCGTTCGGGACATCACTATTAAAGATACTGCAATGTTTAACTTGCAGGATTTAGACAACCACTGCCATGTCCGTCATCCTCACACACAGTACAATGATGCCAAATGCGCCCAATGCTTCTCATAGAGAAGAATTAGTGTTGGCGCTTCTCTATGAAAAACATCAAATTGGTGGAGCTCGGCTATTTCCATGCATATGAGAAGCTTGGCTTTGATTGACATTGTTAAGGATAGGGTAGCAGTTACCTAGAGGAGGCTGCCTTGATGCTGGATTATGAGTAACTATTATAGCTTTTTTCTCCTGCAATTTTTAAATATTAAAGCACGCCCCACGATCTAAACCGGTAAAGGAATACTTTAAGTTGAAAAAGAAATGTTTATTTTTAAACTTATCGTGTTCTTTTAAACAGATACTTTGGTAAATAATTGTACTTATCTACAGGAAGCCAAAGGGAATGTTGGAAAAACACAGGCTAATCATCATATCTTTTTTTTTTAATATTATTATTTTATTTGGGAAAATATTTCCTGACATTATTTCTCAAAATAATAATGTATAGTAGATGTAAGAGGAAGCAAGCCTTTCAACCACAGCTGGTCCCTCTCAGGTGGATGGAACACACGATAGTAATGTATGGTATTTAAAGTAACATTTATTGCATCCTTGCAGGGATGGAATACTCACTTTTAGCCTTTCTATAGAGTTTGTGAAATTTACACCCAGTTTCAGACACTACTCTTACTGTTTCTGTCTGTATTAAGCCTTGCTTTTATAGCTACCCACCGCGTTTGACTTTCCATTCTTTTTTTCATTGTGTGCTTTTTATCTGTCTGGATAGTTTCTCTTATCCGACCTGTCATTCCTGGTTATTGACCCTCAACAAATTCTAGCTTGCTTGAACTTTTGTCAGGATTGAGTTATGACCTTGACCCCTTAAGGACCAAACTTCTGGAATAAAAGGGAATCATGACATGTCACACATGTCATGTGTCCTTAAGGGGTTAAAGAACTTTTATTTTTTTTATTGTTTATTTTTTTGGGTTATTACACTGGTCATGAAATAATTCAGCCACTGGGCAATTTATGACTTTCAAAATCCAATGCGGCCATTATTTTGTGAAGTGAATACGATTATGGACCTTTTCCTCCGATGCTTTGTTATAATGCATTTTTAAGTTATATTTTAAAGAACTTTTGAACTTTTCACACCCATAATGAGCAAACACGATTCTTCTCTCTTCTAGTGATGAATTAATAAGTGGGAAGAGGGCTAGGTTGTTAAAGGTTGATGATTCACACCAATTCTTAACAATATCCTCTAATTGGAAGTTCGTTTGAAGTTACTGTTATTTTGGGTGTGGTAGAGGTTGGTCTAAAATTAGGTTTAATTTGAACGATAAATGTCTGTTTATTGTCTTCCATGGTGCCTCCATGATTTAACGAGGGGAAGCCTCTGGTTGGTGACTCACCAATGAGTCCTTCGCGTTTACTCTCTACAAGTAATAGTTACCAAAGGAAGAGTATGGAGTCACTCACAATGTCTTTTCCAGAAAATAATCCTTTCCAGAAAGGATACATGATTGCATTGATATTATTAATATTATTATTTTATTATCTATACAGCGTCAGCAAAATTCTGTAGCGCTGTACAATAGGTACCTTTATATTTATAATATGCTGGTATCGCACCCAGGCAAAAAATGACATTGACTTTCAAGGATAGTGACAAACTGTATATGTAATGTATTTATGTGTGTGCATATTCTAATAGTATAGTGCAGGCGTAGGCAACCTTTTGCACTCCAGATGTTGTGGGCTACATCTCCCCTGATGCTTTACCAGCATTATAGGAGATGTAGTACTCAACATCTAGAGTGCAGAAGGTTGCTAATGTAGTGGTCATGGTGTCTATAGCCTGTCCATGCAGCCTTTTAAATGGTAACACTGCTTTTTCAGATTCAATACATCTCTATGGGGAGGTGCTGATTACCACAGCCCAGCATTTTGTATGGGAAAGCATTGGATTGGCTGAAATCATCAAGATTGCTGATCTTAGCCATGCAGACAGGACCAGCCGTGGTGAGACAGCGTAGTGAGGGGGGAAAGCTAAATTGATATACCTTTTTAATTTACAGAGAGGTGGGCTGGTCACCTAAACAGCCACTCCAGCACTATAGTGTTAGGAATACATATCTGTGTTTCTCACGTTATAGTGTTCCTTTAAACCTGTGTTCACCTATTTAGAAACAAGAGTTCATTTTTAAGATGGGAAAATCACATTATTACAAATTGTGCCAAGTTACAGCCTACAAGCTGTCTTATAGTATACCTTAACAGTACACCTTGAACTTGAAAAACAACAAGATATATATGTATATAGTTTAGGATTTCTATACATAGGTATATATCCTATAAATTCTCTTTATACTGTGTAACTGGAACTGCACTGTCTATTTCAGGATACAAATAATGAAAAAAAAATTGATTATTCAATGCAATGTCCACACATTAAGGTTTTGTAGGGTTTTATGCAGTAAATCACGGTTTGACTAAGGCTTCATGTACAAAGATTGTGGATATATTAGGCATGAGATAATTTAAGCATTCCACGGGACCCAAGGAAATTTTGTTACAAGAAAATGGTTCCAAGATCAGAGGTGCTTTGGAAAGGAATCCACTATATTTCCTTTGGATGGTAAAATGATGTGTCTTTCCTTGTTTCTTAGAACCCTTGCTTTGCTGCGTGTGCATGTGTTGAACATCTGCACACACTTTATCACACAAGTTGATGTAGAGTCGAGTTGTGCTAGGGTTGCATGATTCAGAACAATCTGTTACATAGATGTGGCAGAAATTCTAAACAATTTATCTAAGGAGGAAAAATAAGATCCCTAAAAGCTTAAAAGGAATAAAAATATCTTGTGTACTTGTACTCCTGGTTGTGGAGTTGTCAAAATTAAAATTTCCATCATATATTTATTTTTCTGAATCGGTTTAAACAAATGGTAAGAGACTCCTTTGCAGATTATGTGCACAGAATTCAAATCATTATACGTGCAGTTAAAGGCAAGTTTTGGCGTTCAAAGCCTGCATGGTGGTGTTTTGGCATTCGCTGTAATGGAATTATTTTGTAATTCTGTTATAACTTTGTACTTGAACTTTGACATTTTAGTGATCTCTTTGTTTTTATTCTTGTTTTTCCTAGGGCCAATATTTTTTAGGAACTTTATTGAAATTGCCAATCCTGTAGGTCAGTGCCATACAGGATAAGAATGTTATCATCATTGCAGTATATTCAATATAAACAGTTTCTGCACCTCCAAGGTACACATTTGCTGATATTCCCTGATATTCAGAAATTGAGATGGCAAAAATGATTTAACAGGACCTTAAACCCCAAGAATCCCAAGGGTTTGTACTATCATATTTACGTACGATAGTACATATTTTTCCCCTATATTTAACAAATGTGTATTTTTGAGGTGTGAAAAATAAACTAAAATGTAAAAATTATCCCCTACTTATTTGCAGATTACTAATATTGGTCTTCCCAAAAGCCATACTGCACCCCTACAGTCTGTAATGAACGCTGCTGCTAGACTGATTTTCCTCTCTAGTCGGTTCTCTCACACCTCACCCCTCTGCCAGTCCTTACATTGGCTTCCTGTGTGCTATAGGAGTCAATTCAAGGCACTAACTCACACCTATAAAGCACTGAACAACTCTAGCCCCTCTTATATCTCCTCACTGATCCACAGGTATGTCCCTTCTCGGTCTCTCCGCTCTGCCCGTGACCACCTCCTGTCCGTTGTCCGCACCCGTACGGCCAACTCGCGCTTGCAGGACTTCTCGCTGGCGGCTCCCTTCCTATGGAATAGCCTGCCTACCGCCATCCGACTCTCCGCTAGTCTTGCATCTTTTAAGAAGTGCCTTAAAACCCATCTCTTTAGGAAAGCTTATGGCCTCCAAGACTAACCCCTACCTCACATACCCGTCTCTTGCCCTCTCCTAAAGGGCAGCCCACCTTATTTGATTGCAAATTCCTGTCCTAATGTGTTTTACACCCCACCTCCTATAGACTGTAAACTCGATTGAGCAGGGTCCTCTTCAACCTATTGTTCCTGCAAGTTTATTTGTAATTGTCCTATTTATAGTTAAATCCCCTCTCATAATATTGTAAAGCGCTACGGAATCTGTTGGCGCTATATAAATGGCAATAATAAATAAATAAAAATAAATAATATAACTCAGGTGCTCAACTTCCATTTCTGTTAGATTTATAAAACTCCATATACAAATGTTAACTGTACTCATGCCAGTATTATTCCCTGTGTCATCCCTATCAAAGGGGTGGCATGCTTATGTTAGCACAGGAGTCTCACTAATCAGGTTCATGCACATGGATTTGCACGCTGCCTCCTGCTGTCGCGCTCACACAAAAGCAAAGTTTTAGAAATCCACAGTATGAGGGTCATATAGAACGTTGAGTAGCAGACATACAAACTGTGGCGGACAACAACAGATAGATAGAGTGGGTACAGTAGGAGAAAACCCTGTGTAAATCTCACAATGTAAGATTTGGAGGGAAAACCAAAAGAAAAAGATGGTACAGGTATAATAAGAAAATAAAAATCAGCAAAGTGTTAGTAAGAGGGTAAAAGGAGCACAGGAACAGAAAAATGATGAAACTGGGAAGGTCATGGAAGGGAAAGACGCAAAGGGTGGGTATTAACATGTATATGAAGTAAAAAAAGAAAAAATCCCAGGAGGATAACCAAAGGGGGCCTGCATACTGTTTTTATTGTTGTAGCCGTAGAGAAGTTTTATTAGGAAGGTACAAACATTTTTTATAGGCTAGTGTAAAAATTGCAGCATAGAGTCTCTTTGGGCTTACTGGCTCCCTCCCTGTCATGGAATCCTATGTTTATTGCATGTAAGAGGCCTCTTCTGTTGCTGTATGCTGAGGAAAAAAATAACAGTTTTGATTTATGAGAGAAGCCTGCAGGAGAGCAGATGACAAATAGTGCAGTGAATGACAGATTGCTTATACTGATTTCCTTTAAATGAAGTATTTGCATTTTTTTTCTTAATACTTTGCACAGCAGTACATGACCAGTTCTTATTTACTTACTATACTAATGTATTCCACTAGTGATAACGTTTGTTTGACAGGCTCACGGAGATAAGTTCTAGAGAATTCAGAGTTGGTACCTAACGTCCATAAAACAAGGGTAAAACTCTTCAAGGGTAAATAGATATATTAGTATATCGGCTTTTGTGATAGCATAGTTATAACATGATGATGATCCTTTCCTTTTTTTCAATGGCTGTAATTTTTTATTCGCTAAAGATCTTGTGCAATTCCTATTTTATGGAAAATTCGCTGTTTTTGATTTTAAATTATTTACTGTAACAATTTTCTAAATAATGTGTGTGTTTTACGGCAGCAGAATTTTTGTCAAGCCACTGCAAATTAAGATGTACTTTTAACAGCACAATCCTACCTACCTAAAGACCTTGTGCTTGTCTTATAAGAAACACTTTATTTTTTTTTAATTCTTTATTTTTGTTTCAACATCAAGTGCAGCTTAATTACATGTAGTGGCCCGCGCAGGGGCCTTTCATCAACATATAATACAATTCTTTGTACATAGAATAGGTGAAGGTGTATCAGGTATACTGGTTTTAATGTGCCGCTCGGTGTTGTTTTTCAATTTTTAGGGCCTTTCAGGTCCCTATGTCAAACATGAACAAAAAATTTTCCATACAATGTGCTATACGTTTATGTAGCATATGAAACCATAAACCATTCCGCCCGGCAGGTTCATCGTAATTGTGGTTGTCAGTGTAACACTCATAGTGGTTCTTACTGTTGTGCTCCTTATGTGTTCGCTAATGCGTCGGATTTGTTTCGTGCTGTATTGGCAGCGGACTTCTTGCATGTCCGTCCCCTAAGGTTATGTCCGTCTAGGTCCGAGTTGGGTGCTCTCCCAACGTGAACAATAAGGAGCCTCAGGGACCCCCTCCCGCCCGGCTCTGGAATGGGGAAAGGGTTAAAAACGTACCTTTTTCCAGCGCTGGGCGGAGAGCTCTCCTTCTTCTCTCCTCCTCCGATCCTCCTCCTGGGCTGAATGCGCACGCACGGCAAGAGCTGCGCGCGCATTCAGCCCGTCGCATAGGAAATCATTTACAATGCTTTCCTATGGACGCTTGCGTGCTCTCACTGTGAAAATCACAGTGAGAAGCACGCAAGCGCCTCTAGTGGCTGTCAATGAGACAGCCACTAGAGGATTAGGGGGAAGGCTTAACCCATTCATAAACATAGCAGTTTCTCTGAAACTGCTATGTTTATAAAAAATGGGTTAACCCTAGAAGGACCTGGCACCCAGACCACTTCATTAAGCTGAAGTGGTCTGGGTGCCTAGAGTGGTCCTTTAAGTTACTGATTAACTTATAAATGAACAGACCTGTGCCATTGAAGGTAAAAATAGTATAATTCTTACCTTAAAGGCTACTATAAAGATGGCAGATATATATTTTATGTATGTTTAGATTGTAGATTTTCTTTGAAAATTTAGACATTCTCCCAACTCTATATTTAAAAGAAGACAAACTACCACAGCAAAAGGACATAGTCTTAAAATATAGGGGCAAAGGTTTAAACATAATTTCAGTATTACTTTACTGAGAGGGTAGTGGCTGCACGGAATAGCCTTGCAGCTGAAGTGGTAGAGGTTAACACAGTAAAGGAGTTTAAGCATGCGTGGGATAGGCATAAGGCTATCCTAACTATAAGATAAGGCTAGGGACTAATGAAAGTATTTAGAAAATTGGGCAGACTAGATGGGCTGAATGGTTCTTATCTGCCGTCACATTCTATGTTTCTATGTTACTGGTGATTGAATGTTCTAAAATACACAGTGGGCATATATTCAGATTAATACATATACCAGAATTATGCTAGGTAAAATCTTTTAGTTACTATTCTTCAGCTTTTCCATTTTAATCCTTTTTGAAATGATTAAAAATTGATATTATGCAAACCTCTTGGCTTTTTCCGTATATAGGCTGTAGCACAAAACAAGCGAATTGTTGTGAGGCATAAAGAACATTTATTCTTCAATCTTCCGACTTGTTTTCAAAATCCTGAGAAATGGATGGACAATGAAAGTAACAGAAAAAAATGCTTTAAGCACCAATTTACGTTAAACGGTTTATACTAATGTAAATTGACAGTATTTTGGACTCTGCTGTATTTTTCTTTTTGTGGGTTTGTTTTAAATCGGCATGTGGTATTTGTGGTACTGATGACTTTTAATCAGACTTCATAATTCAGTGACACATTTGTCTTAGACACCCTCTCCTCTATTCAAGTATCTGTCAAGCAGCCTTCATTGTAAATGACCTGCACACTTACAGATCTTTACACTTACTCAGCCTGGTGCCCGGTACATGTTCTCTGGTTTTAACCCATAGATAACTGTAGATGGAAAACTGTTGTAAGAGAAGTCGTTCTTTCTTCATCTTCCTTTTTAAACAATGCAAAGTATATTTGTATAAATGTAAAGGTATTTGTCCTGGGAGGTGAATTTTTGTAACATGTTTTTAAGATTTCTGCTTTGGGGAGGGAGGGGGATATTGCAACATATTCAAGCAGCCTCCTTCCATTGCAAGTGAATTAAATGAAAGTTTTCTACGATAGGAGAGAGATCCAGATGGATATTGCACCATGTTTACATGCCATCTTGAGGGCTCAGTTTGTGCTATAGGTTGATGCTTGTATGTTTCCTATAAAGTGCCAATGATGTATTGAAATTAATTGCATAAAAAAAAAACCATTCTTTGCTACTTATTGCATTTTTGTCTATGTCCCATTGGTGCCTTTTGTTTTTTTTTAATTTATGCACAGTGTGTTTAAAAATAACTTAAAGGGGAAATGTCACTTCTGAGGACATTTAATATTATGTCTGCTCATACAAATCTGTGTTTGTGAGGTTTTAAAAATAAAATTAAGTGTAGCGATCCGCAGTACTTTGTGTTACTCCCTTTTGACTTCCTGTTAATTATGATTTTAAGCTCCGCCCATTTTTGTCATTGAACTAGTAAGGGCAATAGAAGTACAAATGATGTTCTTGTTACTCTCCCTTCAATGTAATGTGTGCCCTGGCTGTACCAAGACTGACCTTTGGCCCTGATGTCAAATGCCAAATATTTAACATACATTTAAAAGAAAGAAAACGCAGCATCACATAAAGATTGACATGAGTTATAGATGATTTTCAATGTCCTTCTTCTTAATTTTATCTTAATTTACACAATATTTCACACAGTCTTATTTTCTGTCAGTGTTCTTACAAGGTAGGCACTACATCTGCTGTGAGGTGTGCTTGTTAGTCCTCGTTAAAGTCAGGGGTGCCTACTTCTAGCTATCTCTGGACTTCAAATTAATTTGCATCACATATATGTCTATATTGTTTTAGAAGGCGGTTTTGCTGAATGTCAGAATAAAGTTATATCCATTGGCTTCAATAGCAAGCATCACCAGCAGTTGAAATAAACACTTTCTCGCCCAGTTTCAAAACCTCCTACTCTCCCTCTAGCTGGTACACAAAATAAGAGTAACTCTAGAAATATAATCAAACTGTGAGGGCCAGGATGTTCTGTACTTACATAAACACATACAAGTATCCATAGGCGTGCACAGCCTATTGCATTAGGGTGTGCACCCTAAAGCACAAGCACACGCTGCATATATATATATATGACAGAAATATGTACAAGGTGCACTCACAGGTCTTAGTAAGTAGTTTAGTTTATTCGCTGGTGCAAATGACATATGCAAAAAAAAAAAATCAGTGATCAACGTTTCGACCCTTATAGGGCCTTTTTTTCTCTCTCCCTTCCCCTCTTCCCAACCTCCCCACCTGGTCTGGGGGCTCTAAGGGCAAGTCTCTCCCCCTCTTTTTCACACTCTCCCCATCCCTCTCTACCCTTTTTCTCTCTCCCTTTCTCATCCTCTCTCTTCTCCATTCCTCTCCTTCTTCCCCACCTCTTCCTTTCTTTCTTTCCATTCGCCTTACTCTCTCCCCGATTTCTATTTCTCTCCCTTCTCTTCTGATCTCACCCTACTGACAGACTACAGGAGGAATCCACCTCTAACATACACCCACACATACGCACTCCCTGAAACAGGCGAACCCCCTCAACAGTCAAAAGTCAATCGACCAATAAAATGATGGCACGCTTTCCTTGCAAACGGTACCGTCAGATGGCATTACCTTCCTGAACCAACCTGGTACCCGATTTCACGTAAGGTCCAATACCCTGGCCACTCCTACAGCCCATGAAGGAGCCAGGACAGGTGGACCTAGCTCTCTCACTACCTGAGAGACTCCCACTGAACACCAGACCACACAACAATGGTATTGACATGCTGATGAAAACTGTATCTATTGTGTCAAGTTAACAGACAACTTGACTGAAGTTATGACCTTTTATCTATAATTCATTGCTTTTCCTTTCTGTACGACTGTCTTATCAAAAACCATAAATAAAGAATCTTTAAAAAAAAAAAAAAGTATCATTGCATTCTGCAGTACTCTGGTATTTTGGTATCTTGTCTACTGGACTAATACAGCCATTCACATCTACATTGTAAATGTATATGACGTATATGTGTGTGTAATATTACATTCAGCTGTTTTAGTCAAAGCAGTATTGTGCCGAGCTGTGTTAGGTAAGGTGGCCAGCTTTTCTTTAACTTTAAGGTATGGTTTATATAACTCTCCAGGGAAGCATTATTTTAATACGGCCCTCTGGTATACATTTTTCATCACCATCCCGCATTAAAGAGGACATCTGTTCACCCTAGTGTTAGGGGATTGCTGATCTCATTTATTAGCTTCTATTTCCTCTTTCAGTTCTAGGTTTTTAGGTTTACTAAAAGCATCCTCGGATTGTTTGCATCTGCTTTGAAATCTGTCCAAAAAAAAAAAAAAAGAAATCTATCTTAGATTGTAAGCTCTTTTTGAGCAGGGAAATTATCAGCTCTTGTATCTGTCAACGTTTGTCTGTCAATCACTTGCTGCTATATCCCCACTGTATAGCTGTAAAGCACTGCAGAATGTGCTAGTTCTATATAAATGTTTATAATAATAAAAAAAATATTTCACACTCGATCTTGTATTGGAAATCTGGTAACACAACAATTGAAATCACCATGTAATTTCACCATCATGGTAATTGAGAAACACAAAAAAAACCAAAAGGCACAATGACTATTTAGAGAAGGATTCCCCTTACTGTTGCTGTTTCAGCTGTGTTTGCTCTTAGAATAGGTGCTGGCGCTGTTCCCCCTTTGGAACGACCCCCAATGTGACATCCCCACTCGGGGGGAAGAGGCCCACCATCTTCTTCCTTCAGGTTCTGACAATTCCCCTGCCAGGAGTCGTGTCAGTGCTATATTTGGCGCATTTGCAAATGTGAGAATGCAACCATAGTTGTCTCCGTAAACTGAATAACAATTCCGTCATAACTGCTTCGGAATTGACAAAACTTAATGGAAGCTTTGCCTTTTGTCAGGTTTTGTCAACCCACAGGCTTTACCACAACACAAAATAGTCCCTAATTTGTCTTATGATATCTTTTGACTGCCTTGAAATTTCAATGAAATTCTAACACAGTCACTGTGAGTATTTCATAAACAGTATGTAGAGGCCCCATAATCCATTATTCATTTGCAATATTTATGAAGTACACTATTTTTGGTGAGGTGACAGAGCTTCTTGAAGAGATGAAACAGAGAAACAATACATTTTGTCCCTTTGGTAATGTAATTTTTAATTGAGATAGAGTTACATTAAAGCTGTGGTGACATAACCTTTTTATTTAATATTCGAAGCATCTTATGATGTTGCAATCTAGCAGAGTGTAATGCTTTGCAAAAGGTTTCTAACCAACCATACATCATTCTAGTTCACATGTCTTCCCAGAAATCTGCATAATTATCAAGAAGACGATGACAGATCTTAACAAGATTCATTATTTATAGTATGAGCTGTAAACATTGTTTGAATGTGAATACTTCCAAAAGAGCGGTTGTGCGAATTAATTGCAGCATTATACACTAATAGGAAAACTTATGTTATGAGTTCTTAGAATTTGAACACCATATAAAGTTAACTAGGAGAATTATAAAGAAAATCCAAATCCCCGGGGGTCTGTAGAATTGGCCATAATGTAGAGTAATGATGTTGTTCTACAGTCCTAAAAGTGGAGTAATTGTGTTGTAAAATATTCAAATCAGAATGAGCATTTTGTGACTAGTGATCATTATTTGAATTGTAGACACATTGTGGTTTTTACAAAACACTAACAAGCCATCCAGAATAAAACTATGAATTAAAACGCGTCAGTTATGTATTAATTCATATGGGATTTTTTCTGCGCTTAATACCTAATTTCTCCAAAAGTATTTTCTACATTTAACATAAAACTCTGAACTTCTGTCAGTATTCTTTTTTTTTGTGTACGAGTACTACTGGCCCTATAACCACTTAAGGACCAAACTTCTGGAATAAAAGGGAATCATGACACATGTCATGTGTCCTTAAGGGGTTACTAGTTTTGCTATGTTGGTATTGAAAGACTCATTGTTATTCTATTGACATACACCTTAGAGCAGGGGTGCCTAAAAGGTAGATGCCCTGGTATTTTAAAGCTACATCTTCCATGATGCTTTGCCATTCCAAAGCATTGTAAAGGATGCAAAGCATCATGGGATTTGTAGTTCCACAACATCTGTGCATCTACCTTTTTTACAGCCCTGCCTTAGTGTAGATATCGGAGAGTGTGCCACTGTAAATGTAATCATTTCCCTGTGTTTCTGCTAGGTCCGATACCTGAAATGCTATGTGTGCTGTCACCGGTAACGGAATCTCACCCAGTCCAAGCATTACTGGAAAGTTTTACGGTTTTGTCTGGTTGTGCGAGTAAAGGAACAGAAAGCCATCCGCAAGAGGTGCACATCATAAATCTGAAATGTGCAGTGGAAGACCTCTGTCAAAATGAAAAACATGTGAGTATGATTTACCATATAATCTGCACAGCAATGTTTCCTGTAACGAACCTATTGGCTTCTTCCATTGTTCTCATACGCCACTGTATAAGCTATGTTTTTCCCGGTTACAGATAGAATATCCTGCATTGTTTTTAGAGAACTCTACATAACTCAAGATCTCAGCTCTTGTAGGGTTAAGATAAATGGATCTTCGAACAGTACATTATTCAAAACAATGTGGTACAAATTATCATTTCTGCCGCAGGCTTCAGGCCACAATTGTTATAAACAAATATTTAAGTTCAAATTCTTTCACCCATGCGATGCATATTTAAGTTCCATCTTATAGAGATTGCATTTTTCTGTCATTATGATGCTGACTACAGCAGTTTCATAAGTGAAGAATAATTACTCATTTAAACAAGGTTCACAGAGGGAGGGTAGGAAAGAATTTTATTATGACTTTAAGAAAAAGAAAATAGATTTTATTGACTGCTAATGTTTTGAGCTATTTTTATAAAGGTGGGTATCCATCAAAAGCCTGTTGCCATGTTAATATCATTCATGGGAGACTTGTTTATTTAACTATAAACATTTCTAGCAATACATTAAATCCTGTTTTGCATGTTAATTTGCTTTAAGACTTTAATAATTTAATGATATACTTAAGTGTGTGATAAAACTCTGTAGGCAAAAGACCCCGTCTCCTAAACATGTTTATGATTTGCCTTTAGAGATTTTATAGAACTTTACTTTTTTCCTTCTTTTAAAACTTCATCTTGACTCCTTAAAAAAAATACATGTCTGGCTTCATGGTTCTTGAATTACCCCTGAATTATGATACAAGCTATTGCAGTGAACCCTCATTGGTTTGTACACAAATATTGTATTCATTTACCCCACAAGAACAATTTACTGCATCTTCACTACCTCCCCATCACATTGGAAACACCAGTGACACCGGATCCAAGTAAGTAAAAGAAAGAAGAAGCAGGTAAATATGAAAATTAAAAAAAAATCATATTTACCTGCTTTTTTCATCCTGGAGAGTGAGGCAACTTCCTCATTCATAGCCAGGACTGCCATCAAAGAGGTACAGCCAATATGGCTGCGTGAGGTCCGGAGGGCCCCACATTCATAAAATGCACATATATTGCAATTATCACTGCGGTCCCCCCTTGTCACTGGCTGCATGTATAGTGAAGAGGTGGCCCAGCAAATGCCACCTTCAGCTTCCGGCAGGTCCTCTCTTCAACTCTTGCAAGCCCGGCTGTCAAAATGTAGTCACGGGTTACCACACATGCTGGGCTCGTGAGAGAGGGAGAGGACCTGCCGGAAGCTGAAGGTAGTGTTTGTTGGGCCCCCTCTTCCCTACACACAGATAATAGGCAGGGAGTGGTTGATAAAATGAAATTTATTTTGTAATTTAAAAAAACACAAAACATTTTGCCCTCAGAATGCAGCCATTATCTACCCCCTCTCACAGTGCATCCACGACACACACACCAATCCAATTTACACACATTGCATCCACTACACACACTCCATCTACTATGCACACTGCATCCACTATGCATGCACTCTAGTCCAATTTACATAATATGCATCCACTACACACTGCATCCACCATACAAACACACACTGCATTAACTACACAAACACATTACATCCACTGCATCCACTATACACAAACTTCATCCACTACACAACACACACTGCATCCATTATCCACACTCTTTGCACCCACTATACAAAACACACACTGCATCTGCAATAAACACACACACACTGCACTTGGGCAGACTAGATGGGCCGAATGGTTCTTATCTGTAGTCACATTCTATGTTTCTATCCACTATACACACACAAACTGCATACACTATACATACTGCATCAACTGACACACAATATCTGCATCCACTGTACACATACTATATCTGCTACACACACAGCATCCTTGTGGGCAGACTCGGTGATGGCCCAGGGCCCAGACCTTGAGCTGCGTAAGGGGTCCCAAGATTTCTGACTTCAACCCTGTTCATAGCTAATGTTTTTGAATGAGACATTTGTCTCAAAGTGATGTATGTCCATTTAAAGGACCACTATAGTCACCCAGACCACTTCAGCTCAATGAAGTGGTCTGGGTGCCAGGTGCCCCAGGTTTTAACCCTTCAGATGTAAACATAGCAGTTTCAGAGAAACTGCTATGTTTACATTGCAGGGTTAATCCAGCCTCTAGTGGCTGTCTTCCTTCCTCCGCTAGAGGCGCTTCTGCGATGCTGAATGCGAAAATCGCATTCAGAAATGCTTTCCTGTGGGCATTTTTAATGCGCTCACGGCTCTGGCTGTGCATCCGCATCAGCTCCAGTCGGGAGTTTACATCGGAGTGGGAGAAGAGGTCACCAGCGCCGAGGGAGCCCGGCACTGGATTAAAGTAAGTAGCTGAAGGGGTTTTAACCCCTTCAGCCCAGTGGGAGGGGGGCCCTGAGGGTGGGGGGGGACCTAAGGGTTACATAGTGTCAGGAAAACGAGTTTGTTTTCCTGACACTATAGTGATCCTTTAATGTTATAATTTGGGTCTTCCTAAAAATAACTACCAAAAAAATCCAACATGCATTTAAATTCTTCAAAGTTTCACTCCTGCTCTATTACTATCTGATTTCGATAAGACTATGTCAAATTAAAGTTATGGGAGAGAATTAACCGAACATGTTTAAAATGTTACCTGGCATATATGAAAATCAGCGCAGGAATTGCTTTTTGAACTTCAGCATGTGTACTCTGGAGGAGAGAAGGCAAAGTTTGCTATATTTTTTTAATATATGTTTCCTTAACATTAACGAAGACTAAAGTATACGTTTTATTGACTGAAAAGCTGGCAACAGGCTATTTTGCTCTCCCATAGGCTTTCAGTGGGAGGACCAGGATTTCCTGAGAGAGCACGTCCATTTCCTGGCCCCTGCAGTCATCACTGTTGAAAAATATCTGTTTATTGGGATCTATTATATTTTATTTAAAGTTAAATGCATTTTCTTCCCCAAGTCTCCACTTTTAATAAGCAAATTTAAAATTTCAAACTTTTTAAATTTTTTATTTTTGCATCAATGCTTTATAGGACACTAATTTAGTGAATTGTTCTTTTCCAGTGCATAATCGAGCTAGACATTTTTTATTTTTAGTGCTATGGCAATATGCCATTTAAACTTTTATTTTTTAATTCTTGTGCACTTTTAGGCAAAACAATTACTTTTTTTCTCTTCTATTCAACTGTTTTTTTAAGAAATCCCCGATCTGTCATTATTGTGTCACTTTTTCCTGTATAAAGTAATATACCCTTTGTACAATCTTCTTGCATGAAAAATAGTCTTTTGTTATAAACAACCCATGTCCAGATTTCTCTCTTTTTGTGTTTGTCAGAGTAAGAGTATTGTTCTTGTGCACTCCAGAGACATTCACTAAGCATCACAAACTCCTCCTTTTCCTTGTAACAAAATACTTTCGAAAAAGATTATCAAACCATTCTAAAAGCTGGAGAAGGGTTAGCTGTTGATTAGCAATGCAACAACTAAATAACAGAGTTTTAAACAAAGCAGATAGTGGTTATCTTTACCATCATTGCAAAAGTTAACACACTCAGTGACCTTTTGGTTTGGAAAGAAATCAATCCAACTCATGTTAAAAGCAGATAAGTAGTTTCCTGATTGTCTACTGGCACTCCAAGTTTGGACAGTACATGATGTGTTTACAGCTGAATACCTTGATCTATTCCTGGACTGCAAATATATTCTGTTTTCTTTGGGCGCAAGGCACTCTGTTTTAGCACTGTCTCAAAATTATAGTATGGTTGAAGCAGTGCACACATTTTATTGGACATTTTATGTTGTTTTTTTATAGGGTTTTTTTTTTAATTGCTAAATATGCTAAATAGTGATGTCCCGAACGGTTTGCCGCGGACGGCGATGGCGAACATATGCGCTGTTCGGTCCACCCCCTATTCGTCATCATTGAGTAAACTTTGACCCTGTACCTCACAGTCAGCAGACACATTCCAGCCAATCAACAGCAGACCCTCCCTCCCAGACCCTTCCACCTCCTGGACAGCATCCATTTTACATTAATTGTGAAGCTGCATTCTTAATGAGCTGTTCGGCGAACCGTTCGGGACATCACTAATGCTAAATATATTTGAGCTATAAAAATAATAAAGTATGAAAGTGGCTTTCCATCTATTACAAGAAATCAATACTTTTGTTTGATTGTCATGTTACGTGTATGTTTTATTCTTTGTCTATCTATTTTGTGTGTTACAGTGCACTGGAAGGGGCTGTGTCATCGATAATGTTTGCACAATCTATTACTTATGTGGCTCTCAGATCTGTACCCAAGTTCCCACGTTGTCTGTTTCTAATTGCAACATTAACCCAGCTCTTTCAGCCTGTTATTGCTGCCCAAAGTTGAGCATGCTAATGTTGAAGTAAAATTGGGAAATTACTCGAAATTGCTTGTGTTGTCGGGATTATGGTTCTTAGGGAGCTATTGAACTCAGACAGGTTGATTACATTTGTTTAAATGATGATTACAAGTTTGATATTAATTGACATCAAGTGATGCTTACATGTAAGACAAATACTCAAAAAACCCAAAATCAAATAAATAATAAACAGATTACAATCAATCTTTCTAAATGGAAATATAGTTACTTAGGAAAAAGCAGACAGCAACAACTTGTTCTAATTATATCACTGGATGATATCGACACTGTGAATCATATGTCTTACACAACAGTGGGAAAAGGAAAAACAGCCTATAAGAAGCGATAATTATCTGTGTGCTTAGCAAACTTTAAAGAAATATTCCAAGAACCATAACAACTTATGATCCTTGCATAAGATATGGTGCGAGTAAATGACCTTTTCCTGATTTCCTGCACACAGTTTCCTATAACCGCAGCCCAGTACAAATGTGTTCATAATATCTTCAGAATACTGCTGTGCCATTCCACTAGAAATGCAGGGGGGTTGAAAGAGTTGTGGCTTGCTTCCACTGAATTCGGTCGATTTCCTCACTCCATTTAAAGGAACACTCCAGAAACATCAAGCACTTTAGTTTATAGTAGAAATAAACACTTGTATAATTGGGGGGCAGAAACACCACCCTGACTGCCACTCAGACAGCAAGGGATGTTTTCTTCGACTTCCGATAGCTCCATAGAGCTAAAGGAAGTGGCATGCATGCCGTGCTTGAGCGCTCCTATCCCCCCCTTCTCATTGGGCTCTATTATAGCTCACAGTGAATTATTGAAAAGCAGTAATTGCATGCACAATCACGCTGTTAATGAGTGTTTGCAAAGATTGCAGATTTTTCAAGTAGGTTTTTCTTTTTTCAATATACCCCAAAGAAAACTGGGGGAAAAAAAATGAAAATTGGAAGAATAGATCCATGTTTTCTTTGGGGGTATGTTCCCTAAATAGTTGAAAAAAAACAATGAAGTGTTCCTTTAAATCTTCAGTACTTTTTACTAGGTTGAAGTAAAACAAAACAGTTTCATATGAAAAGATAACTCTTTAACACCGAAGACCTTGATCTCGCAGTTTTTTAAATGACGACGCACTAGTAGACTTTTTTCTTGACGATGTATATCTCTTGATCCTTAAAATATTTGTGTATTATGGTCTTGATGCGGTATTTATTATTGTACCTTAAAGTATTACGGAGTTAAGACACGTTTTATGTGCTTATATTCTCTAATAAAAATAAAAAGTATTCTCAAATCCCACTATTATATTTAGAGGCTGAATGACAAATAAATAATGAGCCCAGTTCTAAACCTTTTTGACTGCAGACTAAAGTTCCCTTTTGATTGCTCATGATAAATCGGTGATGTTACAATATCAAGTATTTCTTTCATCACCTTTAAATTGCCAAATGTTCTTTTGGAACATTTTTCAATTTTACTGGCAATTTTACTGGCATTCTAAAGGCCGGTATTTTGTTGCCAGCATATATAAAAATACAAAATTGAATGTTAACAACGTATCCATATATGTATGTGTATATATATATGTAAATGGCTGGAATTTCTACTCACTCAAGGTGAAAGTAAATTATCAAATGTCTTGTCTGTAAAATGTACAAATTAATAGAGACATTTCTTATTATTATTGGTATTTGTATAGCGCCAACTAATTCCACAGAGCTTTACAATATTATCAAAGGAGGGGACATTTACAATAAAAGAGACAATTACACAGTGACACAGGAACAATCGGTAGATGAGGGCCCTGCTCAAATTAACTTAGAGTCTACCGGAGGTGGGGTAAAAATACACAACAGGGCAGCAAGGATGACAGCCACCAAACAAGGTGGAAACGTAGTGTAACTGGAGGTGAGTTAAATAACACTTGCTGCAGACACAATAAAGGTAAACTTTCAGATTGCAATGCAAAATTTACAGAATACCCGGTACAGCATTGTCACAAATCCATATTTGCATCACACTTTTCCATAGGTTCCTCTCATACTAGACTTTATTTTTTTTTAACACAGCTTTGTCTGCCATAAGGTATAATTCAGTGGGCAGTCATATATAAATGATCTGCCTGTTCTAGGCTCATCAGCATTGCTGGCTTAGGTTCAGACACCAATTTTGTACAGAATTAATATTAGCCAGTCTGGAACTTTTTTTCTGGGGCTGCTAGTGATGCTGCTGGAGGTGGAGTTACACCCCTGGCAGCTAAGGGGTTACTTGCTTATTCCATAGCAAAATGTTGCACATACAGGCTCCAGACAACATTTAATCATTTGTGACAAATGTTCTCCGAAACATCAGACATATAATTCTCAGTGACACTTTGATGACTTTCCTCCATTGGATAAGCTTTTTTTTCACTCCATTTTTCTCCATGAATATATACGAAACACTAAGTGAACCCCAGATACAGAAACAGACAAAGAGTTAATAAGAGTAATAATGCGTCCCTCTGCCTGCTATAAAAATTAAATTCAGAGGCTTTCCTCATAACTACAAATGTGTTTAAAATTGTAAAAAATGTCCATGTATGTTGAAGCAACGTCTATTTTCTCTGTTTAATAATATACAGAAAATATACAGAAAAGACCTGGAGTAATTAATTGGAAACTGTCTTTAGAGAATGGAAGCTATTGTTGAATCAGTGCTTTTAGTGGACGTGAATGAATTCATATTTCTTATTAAAGACCCTCTGGGATTATTTGTGCACCCCTGATTAATATAATTAATGCACGCATTGGAGAGTGATAGCCTTTAAGCTCAATAAGAGTTAAAATGTGAATTGTGCGTCTTACATTTCGACCAAACTGTTACTTTCTATATAGTCCAGTTTTCTTTCCCTCCCTCCCTAGAGATGTTTCAGTCACTCTGGTAATCATTAATCGTGGTATTATCACAGAAGAAAGCAAATTGTTTTCATATTATGTCATGATCATTTCTACAACTTGATCTGCTTTTAATTGCTTTCAATGGTATGTGAGGTCAAATCCACATTGCAGCTTTTTATTTTTCATTTTTATTTATAATTTTCGCTATGCTTTTACATTGCTTTAGTTTATACCAATAGACGAGAAAATTACCTTTTTTTTTTTTTCAATCCAATCTTGGTAAAAATATTACCAGCAGCAGAGGAGTGTCATTAAATGCAGCCTTAAAGTCTAGTATTGCATTAATTATACTGAATCCATTTAGTGCTCAACCCTATTGTATAATCCCCTGGGAGGAGCACAGATTGTTTGAGCAGTGCGGCTCACTTCTGATCAGCTGCTTTGAGCTCAGTTATTTTGACATTGCCATTTTTTTGTACAGTACCCTTTTGTGTATGTGACCTCTAAAGTACAGTACTTCACAAAAATTCTGCCTCAGTCTCTGATTAATGTCTGAGCATCTTTTACCATGTATCCATGTGTCGCAGGACAGATTACTTTTTCTAATTGTTTACCTGAACCTCCCCAAAAACAAAATCCACAAAAAAACAAGCAAATATTGTTGAAGTTTTTACTTTAATAGTTTATAGTCAACTGGTACTTCATTATGACACCCACGCAGGGATGTATTTACCACAAGGCAAACAAGGCATTTTCCTAAGGTGGCACTTTTGGGGGGGGAGGTGCCAAAAAATGCCACCCCAAGCTCCCAGACAAATGCCTTGCTTGCCTTGTGTTCTGGGGCTGTCCACCTTACTGCGAGTGAGTGTAGATGTCAGTGTGTGTCTGTGAGTGAGTGAAAGTGTGTGTGTCTTTCAGTGAGAATGGGTGTGCCTGTGCGTGTGTGTCAGTGTGTGTATGTCATTTTATGTGTATCTGAGAGTGTGTGCCTGTCAGTGAGTGGGCGTGTCAGTGTGTGTCTGTCAGTGAAAGTGTGTGTTGGTTAAACAGTGTGTGCTTATGACTGTATATCAGTACATGATTGTATATCAGTACATGTATCAATGAGGGTATATGTCTGTCAGTCAAAAAAGTGGCCTTGACACTAATTGGGGGGTCAAATTTAGATTTTGGGAGTGCCCGAATTTAGTTGTGCCTAGGGCAGCACAAATCCAAAATACACCACTGCAACCATGTCCTCCCTGGACATGGCACTTATGGGGGCTGATCAAATCAACTTTTGAAATCTCTCTCTCTATATATATATCTATATCGGTATCTATATCTCTATCTCTATATCTCTATCTATATATATTTATTATTTAACGTTGGGATGTTCTTTCTATGGTTTAGATTTGTGTCCCCTATTCATATAATTTAAATAAGTTTACCTTTTTGTACATCACTGATAATCTTTTTTTATGCAACCCAATCTGATTTTGCTCATGAATGTTAATCTTTTTAAATCTGAACTTTAAAAAAATATGATACAATGTACTTTTAGTTAACCCCTAAAGCACTTCAGCACCCATTAACCAATATATGTAACATTAAATTTAGGTCACAGAGATTCTTTAAAGGCAGAGAGATTTCTTGTTATGTATGCTGTTTATTCGCATCAAACCATTCATCCATCCATCCATTCATGCAGTCCCGAACTTATCATTGCAAAACTGGACAAATGTCTGCTGAGCCATGTTGTTCTTGTAGAGGGTCTGTTTGAGAGAGTAGAGGAACTCAAAGTTTGATCCATTTAACCTTTACTGTCTTGAGCTCTGACCATGTGGCCAGCACAAGAGATCTTGTCTAGGTGGCATTGTTTATAAGGCTATACAACACCTTGCATAATTGTTTGTGGGCATCACTCCCATATGTATTAGGTGTGCACCCAGCCCCCTCTCTATATGATATTTTATGTGTCTCTATAGCCCCTATCCTATGTACTGTTGTACTACATGATTTTGGCCACACTATATTGAGTGACAATGTGGAGACGGGGTGTTATGTCAGTCCCCCCTTTAGTACACCAGTAAGAGTTAATCTTGTTAACAATTCCTAATCCTCTGTCTCTCCTACCAACGCAACAATTCTTCTATCCCAAAACCCATAATTCTCTCTCAAAACCATCTACACAAACATTCTTACTAGAGATCAAACCCATCCAGCCCAAGTTCTTACTTTCTAACTCTATACCATGGGTCGTCAACCTGGTCCCTACCACCCACTAGACCTTTCAGATCTTGCTGTGTTGGTCTCTGTCCTACTGCTCCATCTCTTTGGCTAAGATCATCAAGACTCATGGAAACATTGGGAGGCTAGATTAGGAGAGTCATTTGATCAATAACTGAATTTTAACTCTGATATAGCTGCTATATCCCCTGTAGTGGCTGTCTGGAAGACAGTCACTAGAGGTGTTCTAACCTTGCAATGTAAACATTGCAGTTTCTAGAGATCAAACCCCTCCAGCCCAAGTTCTTACTTTCTAACTCTAAACCATGGGTCATCAACCTGGTCCCTACCACCCACTAGTGGGTGTTTCAGGATTCCAGGTGGCCGGTATGGATTTCTTCATTTTGAGAAATTGGGCGGGCGGGTGCGAGCCAGCGGTACCCCTGCGACCGGGTACCCGCCATCACTATATGTGTCTGTATGTATGTATGTGTGCCTGTCTGTTATAGTGGGCTATAGTAAGTAATAGTAAGTGGGCTACCTAGCTCAGTCTTCCTACTGGGCATTGCTATAAGGAAGATTAAAAAATAGAAAAAAGAAAAAAAAAAGGTGGGGAGGGGAATTGAGGAGGGAGAGGAGGGGAGCTGATGCACAGATGAGAAATCATATTATGAGCAAACAGAGAAGTTGTCTGAATATCACCGAAAGAGGAGACCTTTGTTTGTTCCTTACGAAAATCGAACCAGATACCAAATATTTAGTCTCGCAGCATTAGCCTCAAGGATCTCATTAATCACTAGTGAAGGTAATTTCCATTTACTTTGTTTTCTCATTAAACTTCAGAAAGTTAAAAACATTATAAACATGCATAAAGTAGAAATAAAAAATATTCTGCACTTGCGCAAAAACTGGTGGGCGGTAAGGAAATGTTTTCATCAAGAAAGATGCATTAGTGGGTGGTAGGTAGAAAAAGGTTGACTACCACTGATCTAAACCCTCTAATTTTATTTCTAATAACCCTAGTTTTCTAATACTAATTTTCAAATTCTGGTCATTGACTGTTCTTCAAATGCAGTCAAGAAGGAAAAGAATGGTTTTGACTTATTTCTTTTCTTTTGTATTATTTGTCCCGTAATTATTTTTTTATACACGTTTTTAAAACCACTTTGAAATAATTGCCCTAAATCTGAAGGATAGTGTCATTAATGCATGTGGCTGTAAACGCGTAAAAACACTTTGTCAGATTCTGTCTAAACGAAGTCTCTTAACAAATGAAATAGATATAATGACATAAGGCACTATATAAACACACTTTACTCTTGCCTCTAATTTTTATTTGCTTTTCTGCATTGCTCACAGCTGCTAAGTCTCTAAGTGTCAATAATGTTGGAAAAGTTAATAACAGCACCAGCTACGATTTTCAAGACTTCCCTTTTTTGGGAACACACGTACTAAAGCCTTTCTGCAGGGAATTGATTCTCAAAATGGCAGAACTTAATGTTTGGAGAATGACGTTCTTCTACGGGCCTCTGAAGTAACCCTGGATTGAGAGGTTGTGAGTGTTTCCTTGATGCTGCACAGCTGGTCTTCACAGCCTTTTGATACTTAAATTATTGTTATTTTCCAAAAGTGCAAATGAACCAGGCAGTTTTCACTGCATTAAACATTTTGTCAGAGGGACAGGTCTATTACATCTCTACACACCTTAAAGGAACACTGTAGTGTTAGGAATACAAAAATGTATTCCTAATGTGATAGTCTTAATATACCTTTTTAGGTCCCTCATCATGCGCGCCTTTGAGGGTTTGAATAGTAAGTTTTACTTACCTTTCAGATCTCGCTGTGTTGGTCTCTGTCCTGCTGCTCTGTCTCTTTGGCTAAGATCATCAAGACTCATGGAAACATTGGGAGGCTAGATTAGGAGAGTCATTTGATCAATAACTGAATTTTAACTCTGATATAGCTGCTATATCCCCTGTAGTGGCTGTCTGGAAGACAGTCACTAGACGTGTTCTAACGTTGCAATGTAAACATTGCAGTTTCTGCATTGTCTCACGTTGCAGGGTTAATTGACACTAAGATGTGTGGATGCATTTTGTTGTACTTAAAGGCTGGCAAACCATCACAAGAGATTTCGTCCTCTCACTCATGGTGTTGTACCACTGTCTACGCCTACGTTAGATTGTTCACTGTATTTTTATATGCAAGATGTCTATCGCCTGTCAAACTTTGTTTCTATAAACGGAGTAGCCAGCAGTACCTATTTGTTATCTTGGAACTGAAATACTTGCCATTCTCTCCCAGTGTTTTCACCGGCTGAAGTCTAGGTGTGGATGATCAACTGCTAAGCTACCTATTGATGACTGCTTTTACAATAACTCAGGAATAGCTGAAATGTATGTAGATGGAACAATATCTCTACTTGTTGTAGCTGAGTTACTTTAATAATCGCAGATCATATTCCTAGCTTGATTAATTCAGTATTTCACATTTTCCAAAGTTGTATAAGAGTATCAAGTTGTAATATAATGTAAACGTCTATACCACAGGACACTTGTTTATAAAACATTTGACCAGAAACGGTACATAGAGATTATTCTACTTTTCAGGTTTGTCCTTGGCAGCATAGAGAACTAACATTTTTACATATATTATCGGAGGCATATACAATTGTGCAGTTATAGATACATTGTCTTGAATAGGTACAACTTGTACAATGCCATAATAGATTAAGATCTAGATATAGATTAGACCGACCTCCCATTTCCAATCCTATGGAATCGCCAGCCTTACACCAAAATTACATTGCTCTATCCCAAAACCCTTAGCTTGTGAGTAAAATCCAACGATTCAGAGATGCTTGTATTAAGAGGACATAGACTTTAAATTAGTGGGACAAAAGTTTAAAAATAATATCAGAAAGTATTACCGTATTTTTCGCTCCATAAGACGCACTTTTTTTCCCCTCAAAAGTGAGGGATAATGTCTGTGCGTCTTATGGAGCGAATGTGAAGAGTTACTTACCTGTCTTGGAGCGTGGGCCGGCTTCACAGCGCGCTCCGCGGTGCAGGAACTTCTATTTCAGGTTCCGGTTTCCGGCGGGACTGAAAGGAAGTGTGCACACTCAGTCTTATGGAGCGAATGTGAAGAGTTACTTACCTGTCTTGGAGCGTGGGCCGGCTTCACAGCGCGCTCCGCGGTGCAGGAACTTCTATTTCAGGTTCCGGTTTCCGGCGGGACTGAAAGGAAGTGTGCACACTTCCTTTCAGTCCCGCCGGAAACCGGAACCTGAAATAGAAGTTCCTGCACCGCGGAGCGCGCTGTGAAGCCGGCCCACGCTCCAAGACAGGTAAGTAATTATGGGAGAAAGGGAGGGGGAGACACTATGGGAGAAGCGAAGGGGGGGGACACTATGGGAGAAGGGGAGGGGGACACTATGGGGGAGAGGGAGGGAGACACACTATGGGAGAGGGAGGAGGGACACTATGGGAGAAGGGGAGGACACTATGGGAGAAGGGAGGGGAGGGAGACACTATGGGACAGGGAGGGGAGGGGACACTATGGGAGAAGGGGAGGGGAGGAGACACTATGGGAAAGGGGAGGGACACTATGGGACAAAGGGGAGGAGACACTATGGGGAGGGGGACACTATGGGAGGGGAGGGGAGAGGGGGATAAGGGGAGACACTATGGGAGAAGGGGAGGGACACTATGGGAGGGGGGGACACTATGGGAGGGAAAGTGCACTATGGGACAATGGGAGGGGGGGACACTATGGGATCAGAACACTAATGGACAAGGGGAGGAGGGGTTAAAGAACCCTATGGGACAGGGTAGGAGGGGTTAAAGAACACTATGGGACTGGGGAGGAGGGGTTAACAATCACTATGGGACAGAGGAAAGGGGGGTTAAAGATCATTATGGGACGGGGAGAAAAAAAAAATATTCTGAACAAACTGTCCCATAGTAAGAAACACTATGGAACAGTTTGTTCAGAATATTTTTTTTCTGGGTTTCCTCCTCCAAAAACTAGGTGCGTCTTATGGTGAGGTGCGTCTTATGGAGCGAAAAATACGGTACTTTACTAAGAGGGTAGTGGATGCATGGAATAGCCTTCCAGCTGAAGTGGTAGAGGTTAACACAGTGAAGGAGTTTAAGCATGAGTGGGAGAGGTATAAGGCTATCCTAACTATAAGATAAGGTCATGGATTAATGAGAGTATTTAGAAAATTGGGAAGACTATATGGGCCAAATGGTTCTTATCTGCCGTCACATTCTATGTTTCTGTCTCTCTATGCTACACATCATATTGGGGCCAGGCTGGATACATTCCTCCATTTCCAGCAGCCAATTTGGAGGTGGAAATATTGATAGTTAGGCAAGTGTATCTTTTAATAATTCTGCTTTGTAGGGGTTTTTTCTTGGGGTGGGGGGACATTTTCTGTGCACAAGTGGTCTTTTACTAAGTCTCAGTTCAGTGGTCTAGTGGACAGTGGCATGGCCCAGTTATCCACTTCCCCTTGAGTCTTCCAATACCCATATACTTCGTGAGTTCTCTAAAGATCGGCCAAAAAGATAGCTATTATTTGGTCTTCTTGAAAACAGCATTTGCATAATCTATTATATAGCAGTCTGCCAGATACTGTATCTTACATAAACCTTTATATTGCATTGTGCTTTTATTAAAGAAAAACTTGTATGTTAGCTACAATTTTCGTTTAACAATCTATTTATTTTTCGGAGCTATGCTCCGTCATTTTGTTCACTTTATAATATACTGGCGGTGATAACTAGGATTTAAGGGACTTATGCTCTATGGTCTGGCAGTCTTCTTCTTTCAACTCTTATTGAAAGCAGTGATAATTAGTTGGTGAAGATGAGCAGACCTGCCTTACTCATCCTACAGAATAAGACCCTTAATCATTCACAAATTTATCAGATTAGTGTTTTTGTTCATCACACTACACCCTATTGTTTTTAGTGTTTTACTGTTTCTGTTTTGTGGAATTTGTGACTCGCTGCGAAGGACCATTTTAGGTTTCTCTCGAGTGAAGATGACATTTAGCTGCGAGTGAAGAACCGGAGACGTTTAAACAATGATATAGCTTTCTGCACATTGTAACGCAGTAATAAAACTGTTAACATTACTTTTATTTTTGTAAATTAGATCTTGTTACTGGCTGGTAGATGTGAGGATCTCTTCAACTGAACCACCATTATTTACTTCTATTTTTGGTAATGTTCAAGTGGCTTGCCCAAATGTAGTTCATTGTTACTGAGGCAGAGGGGATAGCTGCCTCTGATGTCTACCCCACGATGCTGCCCAGCCATGCTATAGTGAGGATAATCCCAAGGATCAACTGTGGTCCTGAGATCAGTGGGGAGTTTATTCCAGAATTTTGCTTTCTTTACATTTTTGGGATATTCGTCCACCTCTTTTTTCCCTTCCATGCTAACAAGAACTGTGTTTTTGTAATGGAGTTGCCTCTTTTATGTGATGAAGTATACCATATTGTGGACTACAGCCAGGTGTGAACAGTTTTAAATGTCCTTGTAATTTTTTAATTTCCTTCAATATGGTCTAGCTTGTTTAGAAATAATGAAGTATGGTTGACCAGTCTGGAAAGGGCTGAAATGGTCTTATGGTTTTAAGATCATGTGGTTTCTAGTGTGCTTTATTATTATACAATATGTTTTCACAATGTTTTTTGTAGTTTCACTTATGGCGTTTATGATTTTTTAGGATAGTTTCAAGGTACTTGAATATTTAGCGTGTAATGTTTTTATTGTTTGCATTTGTTGTGATGAGTTCTGCGTTAATCCTTGTGGTGGCAATGATTTTTGCCTTCACATGTTACCTACTCAGTCTTGTTTAAATTAAGGTGTAAGAAGTGTGATGATGTTTGCCAGACAGTTTGATTTTAAATTACTAGTTGGATTATCTTGTGTATTTGATTATTTAAAGGACCCCACCAGGCACCATAACAACTTAATTTCAATGAGATTATGGTACCAGGAGGTCCTGGACATAGCGCTCTACATAACTTGTAGACTTTAGGGTTAAACTGTTCAGCTTAACCCCTTCAAGTAAGACAGTGCCTGGGAACTCCTAACACCATACCTGCTTTATTGCCGTGAAGTTGATATAGTGCTTGGAGTGTTCCTTTTCGGTAGCTCTTTTAATTCAGTTAATTTTCACTTGAAGTGTAACATTTAAAAAAAGGCAGTACACCTAAATAAGTGTATACTTGCCCTAGCAGGAAATATAATTTTGAATATGAATTCTCTAGCTTCTAGAGTATATCACAGATCCTGCACCTCCTCCCCAGAATGAACTTTTAAGACCTCTGCTTTCTGGAGTGTTATATGGTTGTTGTGGGCTAAGAGCAGACAGCATGTCCAAGCCAGTTGGAAACGAGCGTTGAATATTTTATATGTTTTTCCAGAGAAATGAAAATAATTATACTCTCTGCCTGCCTTTGTCCTGGTTTGTGGAGCTCACAAACCTCCTAGAAAACAATCTAAATTATATTTAAACATCTTATGCGTGGCTTAGTTTGCATTCAAAATGTCTTTTTTTTATTGTTTAACTTCTGTGTCACAATAAAATATGTTTTACATCTTCAAAATATTATGTATTTTGAGGTAACCCAAATAATTAAATTTTAATTCCGGAATATGGAAACATCCATTTTTAAAGGTGAATACTTTTACTGATCATAGCATGTGGATTATTGTCCCTCTTGACTAGTGTATCTGACTGCCTCTCTGCTGTTTCTAACTGGATGGCTGCCCACTTCCTTAAACTAAACTTGACCAAAACTGAAATTCTGGTCTTTCCTCCCTCAAGTGTTGTTACTCCTGTGTCTCCCTCCCTCCAAGTCAACGGTGCTACCATCAGCTCCACCATGCAGGCTCGCTGCCTAGGTGTTCTCCTTGACTCCGAACTCTCCTTCAAGCCTCATGTTCAATCTATCGCCAAATCCTGTCATTTCCATCTCAAAAACGTTGCGCGCATCCGTCCCTACTTAACGCCAGATGCGACTAAGGTGTCGGTCCATTCCACTGTCCTTTCTCGCCTTGACTACTGTAATCCGCTTCTCAGTGATCTTACGCGCTCCCAACTTGCGCCGTTACAGTCCATAATGAATGCGGCAGCGAGGCTCATCTTCCTGTCCGCCCGCACCTCCCATGCCTCACCCTACTGTCAGTCCCTACTTTGGCTTCCTATAAAATATATATATATATATAAATTCTGGTTCTTGCTTTCAAATCTCTACATAATGCTGCTCCCACCTATCTATCCTCCCTTATACACAAGTATGTCCCATCTAGGCCCTTACGATCTGCTGAAGACTTACGTCTATCTTCTGTCCGTACTCCCACCTCTGATGCTCGCCTTTAAGATTCCTCGAGGGCTGCACCATTCCTGTTGAACCCAGTCTCCACTCCTTCAAAAAATCGTTAAAAACCCACTTCTTCATAAAAGCTTATCCATTAAACTGTTAATAGCTCCTGACTGATTCCTCTTCTGCAACTGTCACTAGTCTAATACTATCCTTACCTTTTTGTGTCACTTTACCCCACTCCCTCTAGCATGTAAGCTCATTGAGCAGGGCCCTCAACCCCTCTGTTCCTGTGTGTCCAACTTGTCTGGTTACAACTACATGTCAGTTCGTCCACCCATTGTAAAGCGCTGCAGAATTTGATGGCGCCATATAAATATCACAATAATAATAATAATAATGTCCTCTACCAGGCTTTCTTTCTTACAGTATGAAGACTTGCTCCATTCTAGGCCTGGTTATCTTGAATTTATGTGATGCCTGGTGCAATACTTTTCTAGGATATCCCTTGCTTTTTCCTTCCTGGTTCAATACTTGTCCAGGATGTCCTTTGCTTTTCCCTATTAAATATGCCAAATGTATAATATTTCAGCATGTTTGTTATGGGTGGCGATGGAGATTTGGACCGTGCTATTTAATGTTTATGTCACATTTCCCAAAGATTATTTTTTTGATAGAGTGGAAAATTTGCAAGTAAATCCATAACAATGCAGTTAAAAACGACTCATTATGTCACTGGTGTAAGCACAGGGGATCGAAGAGGAATTTGTATTAAGCTATAACTGGCTTATCAAGTCCTAAAGGTCTATCATTTCTAGAATCCCTAAATCCTCTAGTCAATGCTGTAGTAATAATATCCAGGAAGATAAGAATTATCATATAAATATCTACTATATTTTCAAGTATGTTATATTTCTGGAACATGTAAAGTTGACCAAATTATATTAAGCACTTTGTTTTGTTAAATGATTAAAATTTTTGCATATAACTAATTAAAAGAACGGTATAAGCACCCAGACTACTTAATCTCACTGAAGTGGTGTGGGTGCCATGTCTCACTTGTTTTAACCCTGCAGCTGAAAACACGGTGTTCTACAGAATGACAATGTTTATATTACAAGGTAAAATGCCTCTTGTGCGTGTTACTCAGACACCCACTAGAGGAGTTTCCAATCAGTAAAACTCAGAGAGGCCCTTTCATTGGCACAGCGTGGCACCTTTGTGTGCATGTTTGGTATTCAGCGTGATATGTTTATAGAGGACCATTGAATCCAATGATTCTCTAAGAGAAGCCCTGACTTCTGCTATGAGCGAGTGCGCAAAGTGAGTGAGGATGAAAGCCCTCCTGGCTATCTGATGGGTAGGTGAGATTTACTTCTAATGGGTTGATAAAAGTAAGGAGTTCTCTTGAAATTGATACTTTAATATGACAAAGGCTGCATGCTATTAACCCATAAAGCCTTTCAGCAAGCTGACGTGATTTGGGGGTTCAATTGTATTCTTAACAAAAATGCGCATTTGTCAGTTCTACTTACTTTACACAAGGGATGGACTTTCCTATTGAAGCTGTGCTGCTTCCATGACAACCACCCCTCTCCCCACCCCAATAAATATATATACACACATACATATATACAAACAGGACATAGCAGTTCCCCTGGTTCTATGGAAGACATTGGAATCCTCTGTGAACATCTGCCCCAACTCCCAAAATAGTATGTGTAGCATCCCACAATTCCTAGGATCCTGTTTGCCACTCATTTTTGGGCATTTGCAATGGAAAAACTAACTGCCTGTGGCTTCCACATTTGTAATCTTTAACCCCATACCAATAGAGTCAAAGATCAAAGAGCAAAGTAAAAAATATATTTTTTCCTGTATACAGTTGCCAGCATATTTGCCGGCACAGTGTATTAAACTAAGTTTTCGTTACATATCAGGCACACTTTTTTTTGTTATATTTTACATCGCACAGATCTGCACAATATGTTGAAACTGTATTGTACTGTATTGTATTGTAGTGATGGTATAACGAAACGTTACATAAATCACATGGAATATTATACTTAGCGATAATTCATTAGAATATTTACAAGTGCAGATTTCTAAATGCAGCCAAATTCTGTCTAAAACAATAACTGGAGCACTCACAATTTGCAAGTCATTTTTTTGGGTTGGTTTATTTCAGCTAATTCAGCGTTCTAGTCTACTTTACAAAACTATTAATAAGATGTGCTAGTTTTTTGTTTTTTTTTTGTTTTTTTTAACTGAGCTATTTATTAGTTACATAACCAAATGATATGAATATTTTTCCATCTGTTCCCACTCTAGGAAAACTAGGTTTTCGCTACGATAAAAACATATATAATTAGTTCAAGTCTTGCTTCCAGGAAGAGCTTTGCATTGGTGCCCAAGCGTACAATCTCCTACCCAGCTTTGTGTTTTATAACTAAAAGGATATCCTGCTTTGATTAGCCAGAATAGATTCTTGGGGTTCCCAAGCCACATTGCTCAGATCATAATACAACTGTGTGTGTGCATGCATGTGCAGTGTTATCTCTTGTGTATGTGTGTGTGTGTGTATGTATATATATATCTGTAAAGGAACAAAGGATGCACTCTCAGGACTTGTGTTTGGTGCTTTAATATAATAAATCCATATGAAAAAAATAAATATTGGTGTTTCAATCCAGCCGGGTCTTTTTCTAGATCAAACTGAATAATACAATTTACAAATATATATTAAGAATGAAACAATATACAATATGCCAGCTGAATCACGTGACATACAGCAATTCTCACCTTTACTTCCACGACGCCCACTGGACCCCCCAGCAGCAGGGAGTCTTTGCAAAGGCTAATTTTATACATATATAAAATTAGCCTTCGCCGAATTTGCAAAGATTCCCGATGGTGACTTTGCTGCTAGGGGTCCAGTGGCCGGGGTGGAAGTAAAGGTGAGAATTGCTGTATGTCACGTATATATATATATATATATATATATATATATATATATATATATATATATATATATATAGTATCTAAAAATATTGACTTTAAATGGTGCTTGTTGCAGGAGCCCAACCTTTTATGTAGCTCCAAGGAAATAATTAGTTGGTACGCTCTACATCTTATTAAAAACCTCTACTTTGCATGTATGAAAATATAGTGATCCAAAGATATTTGCAGAACTTTGCATTACTGCACCCAGAGGAAAGTACCACCCAAACATTTTACTTAAAAAACTGATTATAAATGAGGTGCAGGGGCAGGGCCTGACTGCAGAGCTGAGAGGACGCTTGCCTCAGCAACTCTGGTTAAAGGGGGACAGAAAAAGCTAAATTAAGCTACTGTAAAGGCACACAAAGGCTACCCGGCGCAAGGGGACACCGGGGCACACAAGTAGATCCACACCAAGCGACGTTTCAATCAGTACGCACCCGACATCCTGGCTAGGCCTACCAGCATGGCAAGTGCAGGAGAGACAGATGCTCTCCTGCTGCCAAGAACGACCAGAAACTCGACCCAGAGCCCTCGTTTCCCCCTCTATAACCAGGTGGGGGGGGGGGGTTATCCCAGACCAACCCACACACTCCCCCTGACAAGCTGTACTCATGCAACACAACCACGAAGTCAGGAAGACACTAATGAGGCCTACAAAATGGCAGATGATTCACACACCACAGCTATGTGCAGAGCCGGAAGGAAAACAGAGACCCAATGGCATCTTTGGCGCTTTCTGGGAGAAGCTGGAGGCGCTCATGTGGCCTCCGGTACTGGAGACCCCATCTGAGGGCACAACACAGGGCCCAACAAGGGAAGACAGAGAGAGGGACACAACAAGCCCCCCAGGCCGCCCCGAAAGCAGAAGAATGGAACCCGACTAAGAGCAGACACTGCCCGAAAAAAGGCCATCAAGGTCCATGGAAAACCTGCAAGCAAGCGCCAAAGGCCACCTGGCCCACATGCTATGACCCAGCACAGGCCCTGGAGGGGCAAAGCCCACCATGACCAACCGAAAAGACATCAAAGCACAAGGCCTAACATGGCGGCAGCTGCAGATCGACCACACTGGAAAAGCAGCAGCCCGCGACCACACCAAGCAGAGGGACTCACAACCGGGACTATACACTACCTATCAAGCGAGCCAGATTTCCACACTGGAACTATTCTCCCCCACACTCCTGGACCACTGAAAGCGAGGCGCACACCACCACACCAGGAAGACTCCGTGACCCTGCAGGGCATCGGCTGACTGTCATAATACAAGGGCAGCTGCATGGACATTGGGACAGCAGTTTCTCACATGGGCACTCACGACTCACAGTTTTAGGGGACCACCACATCACCACACATTTTGGCGAATCCATGACTGTGTCCAACGACCGTGTCCAAGCCCGCTCCACGCACCTACACCGACTAGGCCTCAGACGCTAGGAAATTACACTTACCACTCAGGGGACAAGACACCACATACCCATAATCTCCAACTCATCGTCAGATCGCATAACCTATACAAACTCGCACTAAGATATCGAACCGCTTGTTTATCTTATAATGTTTTTATCAAATCTGATGTTCTAGCTTGAAACACTTAGTCTATTGTTTATACCTGCTATTGTTATTCTTCCCTTATACTTAAAAATGTGCCTGTATTCTCAAATGCTCCTACTGTTATGCATGACAAAAAGGCTTGAGGACTGCTGTTGGGGCACCACGAGCTTTGTCTGTTATTGCCACTATGCACAACAAAAATTTAAAAATAAAAAAAAAAATAATAAAGTGAGGTGTAAAAATAAAATTTTGATATTCACTAGTCATTTTTAAAAAACTTTTTTTTTTAGTTTTTCTATTTCTAACTAAACATTCAAACATGGTACATGAAACACCACTTGACCATTTATTAGGGTACGCCTTTCAAACCACTTACACATACATATATTGTACACCAAAAATCTAATTGTCCCAAAGTGTCATATTTTTATTTATACACAAAGACAAATATCCACCAAACTTAGGTGGGCAACTGTCACATTTCATTATTACATTTAAAAAAAATATGCATATTGATTTTTTTGGAGAATATTTGACTTTTTATCTGACAATGTGCTTCATAGCCTAACTTACTTACTTGAATTGAAGCTACAGCAACAGGCAAGTTGTTAAGTTGAACAGCATTAGGCCAGATAACAGTATAGTCTGACCCAACATGGCTGCTTCAGCAGATTAAAAGTTACATTTTGTCAAAATAATTAATACATATAATGCAACAAAAAAAAATATTCAGTTAACTTAATTGTAATAAACTTTTAAAAATAATTAGAAGTGAAAATTTGACTGACGGGACCGGCGCTGCATCGGGTGCGGTGTTGCCTGCCGTCTCTCCCGCCTCCCCTCCTCCTTGCCCCCCCCTTCTCCTCCGCCCGGCGGGTCCCCTGGGGCCCCCCCTCCCGCGCCTGGTCTACCCTTACCCCCCTCTATGGCTCCCTTGCTCTTCTTTTTTCTGTACTTTTCTACTATTTTCTCTCTCTCATTCTGGCCCCCACTCTGGACAAGGGCCTTCTCACCTTTTTATCACACATACAGCTTCCAAAAGCACTGATAGTCTACATATGCTTATCGTTAGCACGTTCGCCCATGTTTTAGCAGGCCAGATAGGTAGGCACCAGGGGCTAACGGGGTTCCTCGCGGCCCAAGGCTACTGCCGCATCGGGCACGCCACTAAGAGCCGGCCCAGAGCACCTTGTCGCAGGTGATGCTCGGCATTCTGCTAGGTTTGGCCGTGCGGGCCCCTTACCCCTGTTCAGCCGGGCCTACACAGCTCCAAAGGTCTCCTGCAAGAACACACGATCATACTCATACGCAGTATCCTTTAGCAAGACGTAGAGTAGACACCACCGGTTATCTCTAGGGGCCCTACACCTTCCCTGGCCGTTATCAGCTCATGATTGTGCACAGTAAAATGTCAATTTGATGGTTTATTAATGTATGTACCCCCATTGGGGAGCCTCATATATTAGCTATGCAATTTGTTATATTCTGTTGCCTTTTCTACTGCTCATCCATATGGTGTGCCTGTACTCCCAGCAAGCTCGCTTCGTTAGGTCACGATTGTATGTTATGTAATGGGGGCATACTGTCTTATCTTTTCGCTGATATGTCAAACAAAAATAAAGAATTAAAAAAAAAAAAAAAAAAGAAGTGAAAATTTGAGAAAAGTTGTGATTTAAGTGATAAATGTTAGGAAGGGACAGCTTAATTGCCACGCATAATTGGCGTATAAGCCTTCTACTTCTAAAGCGTTTTGAGTGCTTGCATTTTGTGTAGATTCTATAGCACACTAGATGTCTGTAAGTGAATATGTATATTGTGTGACTGTAGCTTTGAAAAGTATAGTACAGCTGTAAAATTCCTGATGATCAGCACATAGCAATAATCAACAAATGGCCTTTCCTGGCCTGGGAACACCAAGGGTTTATCAGATAAAACTACATCCTGGAAGTTTTAAAAACAAAAGTATTCTGAATCGGTTCTCAGACCCTAAACAATTCTGAGTAAATATTCCTTCCTGCAAAATCAAAACATAAGCAGGAAACTCAGGCACACTTTAATCAGGAATCTTCATAAAGAGGTTAACAGGGTGTCATAAGAGGGACAAACCAAAAAAGAAGAGTTTAACACACTCATCCAAACATGGTTTTACAAGGGACGTAACTCGAAACGCGTGGACAAAGTGAAACTGTGTCTCTCGATTCCCATTGTGAAGTTACATGGGTGAGGCCAGGAAGTTTATACCCCATTGATAGCAGAATTAATGGCTGTCAACATACACGTTACTGACACTTCAAGTATCTTCTAATAATTCCCACTGAGTCTCCTGGCATGGAAGTTCTGTTTACAGATTTCGGGTGCAAAATATTACTCAAGAACTAATGCTTGTTCAAATACCCTGATTCCAATGGGACACAGGGTACGGTTTGCAAACGATGGTCAGTATCATGCACTGTATGTCAGATAACCATTAACAAGCGCACATATGTGTTGGTTAATATCACTACCCCTAACCAATAAAACCCACTGGTGTATGCCTGCTTTTACAAACTGGGATTGCCCCAGGAGAATAAAGACACTTGTGAAGTAGGACACATACAGTTATATTTTTCTATAGGCAGAACATACTTAGACTGTTGTGTATGTTGTTTAAACACTAGTCAAGCACCCCTTTCTCCTAGTATATATCTGACCATACAATATTTGAAATTGATGCCTTAGCTGATGTGAGTGGAGCTGTCAGCCTAGCCCAATAAACTGTAAAAAAATCTTTCAGGGAGGCGAGAACTTTACCTTGTACATGCTGTACAAATATTTGGAGGAAGTTGAGTTTTTTTCCTCTGATGTCAGGCACACAAGGGGTAGGCTCATATATCAGTGTTTGTAGATTGTCTTCAATATAAGCTGCTGTTTGCACGGAAATAGGAACACTGATGCTCTTTGCATTGTAACATATGTAGGGAACATGCAATTTAATTTACTATTAAATGGAAGTACATTGTTATGTCCTTGGAGTGTCATTTTAAAATGATTGAGCAGTGAATTGCTTCACTGATCCCAGAAAACAAATGCAGTTTGACATTTAATAGCACAGTGTATCTAATATTGTTTGATAATCATACTGTGTAGCTTACAGCTCTCAACAAGTAGCATATACAATTTTGACCTAAAAGAGAGCTAGTGTTATTTAGAGGAATTTTTAGAAATATACATTGTAGCTTTAAGTTCACAGAAGGGTCTTGTTTTCCAGTTTAAGTTCCAGGCATTCTTTTTAAAAGATTTATTGACCTGGTATCCTTTCTTGTATGGACTTATAATATTTGTCAGGTTTTTGCCATATGTAGAAGCTGCATGATTAACCAGTACAGAAATTTTACTCTTTCTTAGCAAAAAGATCTCAAGTGCTTTTTTATCACAAGTCAAGTATGTTTTCCACTTTACATTAAAAACTCTTTGCGTGTTGTGTTGATAGTTTTTAAATATTCTGCATTGTTCTTAGTTTTAACTTGCTTAAAAAAGTAACTAACCTGGACTTCCTGTGAATTATTTGTTGATAAAATATATCATCAGTCCTGCTAAAATTCTCAAGTATCGCATGCTGTAAGCCGCATGATTTTGCAATCTGTAAAGCTCAAGCGATCTGAAATGTCTTTGTGTTGAAATCCTCAGAGAGGTTTACTTTATCTTAATTAAAATAAATACAGATGACAGCCTTCCATTCAGCAGATGTAAAAGTACACCTATGTGTTCTATACACACACTTGTGCAAAATAAATTACATATACATAGCACTGCCTTCTCTCTTTTTACGTTGTGTTGCGGGTATATAACTAGATATATTATAACTTGATTAGATATAGAGTCATTTAAATCTTCTGATTTTTTTTTTAAATGCCTTGGGGTTTGTGCCAATTTAAAGTGTCATATAATATAGCAGCAGTTCTCCAATCTGTCTTTAAGTATCTCTACCAAAGACTTATGAGTTTTAGAAAGAAAGGTTCTATGAGTAAAGTCCTCTCGGTGTGAAATGCGTTACGCTTTGACTCCCCCTTGTAGTGCAGTTCCTCATGTGGATATTGTTCGTACTAATAAAGCTGCATCCATGGAGATTCAATGCATCTCTATGAGGTGATGCTGATTGGCACAAGGTGACATTTTGCTGCGCAAGCGCAATACCCTCCCAATGCTTTTCTGTTGGAAAGCATTGGATTGGCTGAGATCAAGAACATTGATGAGCTTATCCAGTGTGGCCAGCCACTGGACAACAGGTAGGTAAACTAAGGACTGCCGGTCACCTAACCAGCCACAATTGCATGTATTCATAACACTATAGTGTTCCTTCGATGGTCCTCAGGCTTGATGCTCATATATTCTTGTGTGAGCCGTTATCTCTTCTATTTGCTTGTATGTGTAATTAACCCCTTAAGGACCAAACTTCTGGAATAAAAGGGAATCATGACATGTCACACATGTCATGTGTCCTTAAGGGGTTAAAGAATAAAGGAGGACGAGGAGCAATGCTTGTGGAGTTCTGCTTCTTGTGAAAGAAACTTGATACATTTCATCCATTAAGGACCTTTATGGAGTGTCACTACATAGCAAAATAATCAACTATGATAAATATACACTATGAGCAGTTGACGGAGGCTAGATGAATATGATGTGCCCATTCCAACCTTTGTAAACCTCTGAAGAAAACCACAGAGACACCATTTGGGTGTAGACTTCATGGCTTACACTAATAATTTGGCATGGTACTTCTGTGAAGGTGCTCCAAGTGAAGCTGATAAAGAATTGACCATGTTGGATTTTTCTGGCCTATTTTATATTGAAGGACAGAGCTCAAACAAGTATTGAGAATATGCTTATGTTTTCATGTCACATACCTGAGGTTATTTACGATATTTATACAAATGGAAAAGGTGTTGGCTTTGCATACTTCAGGTGGTGGTCTTTCAAGCTTCAAGAGAGAAAAAATGGAAGTTTGTTTTCCTCAAATAAATCCTTGTATGGCGTGAAGGAGTCTGTAGCCAAAGACGTTAATATTTCAATTCCACTAGAAGGAAAAATACAAAAGTTGTGATATTTACATCAAGGGAGTTTTTTGATTTTTTTTACGATACCATATTCACTTTACGAGCGAGAAGCCGAGAGTTTCCCCCCTCTGGTATTGAGAAAACGTAGAGTATGATTATAACATTTCATAACAAGACTCTTGCTATAAAGTTCTATGCCTGAAACTCTGCAAAAATAAAACCGTACATCATCAGCGGTGTTTATTTTGATAATTTTTCATGATTTGTACCCCAGCCTTTTCTCATAGTACAAATTACTTTACCAGAGTAATGGATCGGCAGTCCATAGACTGTTTTCTCAAGTCTCGTTGCTGTGGAGATGTCCAGTCTTCCATGAAAACTATTATCTCCAGGGAGAACAAAATCATTTGCAGCTGTCTTAACCTCCCTGACATTATACATATCTGCTTGCGGCCTCTGTCAGAGTTTTCTGAGATACAATATACGAATAATTATGTTTTTTTTTCCTTTCAATTAAAGATAATATATACATATATGTTGAAGGATGATAGTTCAGCAAATAAAAATCATGAAGTAGCAGTTTTAAATTAATTCTGTAACTCGCTAAGTGATAAGCCTGTCTGATAGTTGCACCATTCGATTTCATGCGGGAGCCCCTTTAGAACCTTAGAACCATAAATCTGTAACTTGAAGGAAATTCACAGAAACTGCTCACTTTCATGTTTTTTTTCCACTTCATTCTTCACAGAATCCATTAAGGGTAATCTGCACATTATCTGTTATTTCAGAGCATTAGAGGTAAAAGCAGTTATTTCAGATGTCTTAGTCAAGGTACTGTGTGATTTGTCTTGTATCATTTAATAATGATATTGCAACATTTTAACTGGAACAAGTTGTCAAGCACTGTAATTCTCATTTACGCACTTTAGATAAGGGATTTCACAACAACTGTCCTAAATTGAAGAATGTGCGTTTGATGATGTAAGGGGCACTTTAAAAATCATAGAAGCCATACATTTTTTCACATTTGACTATTCTTGCCCAAAATTAGCAATTTCCTGTTAATCTTCAAAATTCTGTTTAGGGGATAAACCCAATATGTCGTTCTAAACCTCATGGATCTGAATATACAAATACTTAGGAATTATAACCTGTTTCTGTAATGTGAGAGTCTTATCTTGACTTTCTAGACAGCTATATGCAAGACTTATTACAGATATTATAATGAGTAATTTAACACTTAAGGGCAGAGATGGCAAACTGATTCAGCCAATTAACTGCAGTGGTTACATCCATGGATAGAATCTGTGTTTATACGTCAAATTCAAGGTCTAAATCAGGCTTCCCCAAACTCCGGCCCTCCAGATGTTGCTGAACTACAACTCCCATGATTTGAAATAGATAGGCTGAGAATCATGGGAGTTTTAGTTCAGCAACATCTGGAGGGCTGGAGTTTCAGGAAGCCTGGCCTAAATGCTTCAGCCAGTATGTTTATATCTGACTTCGCTCTTATTATCACAAAAAACTAAGCATGTTTAATAAATCCCTTTTGGCCTTTGCCGACATTTATATAAAATCCACAGGCATTATTTCATGTGTTCATTTACTGTGGTTCTTAAATTATGTATTAAAACCTCTTATATACATAGTTGTAGCAAGTCTTGTTGCTTTGTATAACACATGTTGGGTACATTTTGTGTTTTAAAGGGGTTATTTAAGCAACCATAACCATATATAGCTCAGAATAGTGGTTGGAGTGCAGGTAGTCAATGGGCAGAACCCTCCATTTATTTTTTGTTTTGTCAGTAAGTGATATATTTAGTGTGTGTGTGTTACATGTTTATCTTAAATGTCTGTATCTGTAGCACATAGAAGCACGTCCTGTTCTGTATATGTGCTACATAATTCTATAGAAACACGTCTGTCTATGAACTTATCTATTTTTATCGACTGATCCATTTATTTACCCTGTGTCAATACTATAGTGTGATTATAATGCTCAGTTTATATGGTATGTAAGAATATAACAAACCTAAATGTTAGTATCATGTTTGTAATTTACAATAAGTCAATGACTTGTGCAAGAAAATCAACAGTTGATAGAGACAACTAAAAAGAAAAATCTATGATCTTTTCTAAAACTTTATTTTTATTTTCCTCTATATAGATTACGTTACATTTATCTCCAATCCTATCCATCGCTGTTCACCAGAAACCATTAGTGTTTCTCCTAAACTCCCCACATCCTGTGACCTGGGAGCTAAAGACAGAAGGACTTGCTGTGGGCATTCAAAGATTTTTCTTTGTAAGTATGCAGATGATTGTGAAATTAACTGTTTTGGTATGCATCTACATATGAAATTAATATGTTGCCGTAGCTTGTCCTATGATTGAAACTACATATACAGTAACACAAATCTCGAAATGCAAACCAGCTATCAATTATCTTTGATGAACAGCCACCTTATAATTAAAGGGACACTAGAACTAGACGCTTGTCACCAGAACAACTACAGCTTATTGCATTTGTTCTGGTGAGTAGAATCATCCCCTTCAGGCTTTTACAGTAAACACTGTCTTTTCAGAGAAAATGCAGTGTTTACATTACAGCCTAGTGATAACTCCACTGGCCACTCCTCAGATGGCTACTTGAGGTGCTTCCTGGGGCAGTGCTGCACAGTAAGCTGCACTGCCATTCAGTGTCTCTACCCTCTGCATGCAGACACTGGTTGGCCAGGGCTGTGTTTGACTTGTGCTGGCTCTGCCCCATATCTGCCTCTTTGAGAGTCTCAGCCAATCCTATGGGTTCTTTTAGAGTCTCAGCCAATCCTATTGGCTCTTGATCAACACTTCTGATGCAGTCAACCAAGCAGGCAGATCAGGGGCAGAGCCAGCAGCAGACTTAAATGGAAGTAAGATTTTACTAGATGCTGGTTTTAACACTATATGGTCAGGAATACATGTTTGTGTTCCAGACCCTATAGTGTTCCTTTAAATATTGGCAGTATGTTTATTGCATTGCATGGTATCTTAAGCAAATGGGTGAAGATTAACAGTTTATTCAAACTGTCTACAAACTCATTATGCTGTAGATTTACAGGATAAAATAGGCATGCTTTTTAAATCTTGAATATATAACAAAAGCAAGTATTGCTGTGCCTGTGTATCTATCGAAGGATTTATTCTTAAAAGGGACACTGTAGGCACTATAACTGCTCAATTTAATTGAAGTGGTTATAGTATCTGGAGTCCTTTGGCCCCACCATTCCATTCAGTATTAAACAGTTTTTGATGTTTCAACGTTAAGCAAGAGTCCCCAGTAGCCCAGTGCTGCTTGCACTAATGAGGAAGCATTAGCCTGAGCTGCAATCAATGGCTGTGACTAGCTGAGAGTGTCAGCTGACTGCTTTCAGCCTATCACAGTGCCCAGTGATGATATGAATTGGTATGGCTAAATTAAAGTGTGTAATCTCTGCCTTAGCAATACTTCCAGTAGGGGGCAGGCTGTGGGCAAGGACTGCTTGAAAATTGTTTAAAAGTGAAATGAATGTCTATAGTTTATACAATGTCCCTTTTAGAGTTTTTACACAAAAATGATCATGATTGTTCTGATGTACATAATTTAGGGGTTATGCACTAAACAGGAAAATTGGAGTAGATTACAAAATTCAGACTAGAAGAGCCCAGCAGTGACTACTACAGCTGAATTGTCAAATCTCACCAAACCAACTATTTCGGCTTAAAGGACCACTCTAGGCACCCAGACCACTTCAGCTTAATGAAGTGGTCTGGGTGCCAGGTCCTTCTAGGGTTAACCCATTTTTTCATAATTATAGCAGTTTCAGAGAAACTGCTATAATTATGAATGGGTTAAGCCTTCCCCCTAATCCTCTAGTGGCTGTCTCATTGACAGCCACTAGAGGCGCTTGCGTGCTTCTCACTGTGATTTTCACAGTGAGAGCACGCTAGCGTCCATAGGAAAGCATTATGAATGCTTTCCTATGTGACCGGCTGAATGCGCGCGCAGCTCTTGCCGCGCGTGCGCATTCAGCCGCATGGGAGGAGAAGAGGAGGATCGGAGGAGGAGAGCTCCCCGCCCAGCGCTGGAAAAAGGTAAGTTTTAACCCCTTTCCCTCTTCCAGAGCCGGGCGGGAGGGGGTCCCTGAGGGTGGGGGCACCCTCAGGGCACTATAGTGCCAGGAAAACGAGTATGTTTTCCTGGCACTATAGTGGTCCTTTAAGTATTGCAATTCCATTTACAACTAACTAAAAATTCATGGTTTAGTGAAAAGGCTCCATTACTTTAAAATAAATGTATATTTGTAAGATGGTGAGAAATACTTATTTTTTGACAGGTGAAAATTCTGATTTGTGTCTCTGCCTCCCTGCTCTTGTACAAATCTGTTTCTAAGTAGTTGAGGGGGCTTGCGATATTCCTTATTTTAGCAGTAATCGTGATATTTTCTTTTGCTAAAAGTTAGTGGCATATTTATTTTCTGTGAATTCATTAAAACAGCTTTCACCCATATGAGTCAACATGATAAGGATGAGTAATGAGATAAACTGAGGGATACTTTACAAGTGTGTTGTAAGTAAAAGAAAAAAAAGAAAGAAAATGTGCAATGTTTTCAAAGTGGAGAAACCACCAAAGAAACAAAAAAAATGTCCTTACTGATTCCAGTTTTTTTTTTAATAGAAATTCACTTTTTAATTAGCAGGATATTGATAAATTTTCCCAGTATGTGAAACCATCATCTCACATCTGCGCACCATCAAACCATAAATAAAGTCACCACAGCTGTAATAGAGCTACTTCAGGTCTGTCTACAACTGACTTCTATGCTTTTATCCATTTTACGGCTGTTAGCGCAAGTACTTACTGGTTTTAATCCTCAAGTTAACAGCATGATTTTTGAATTTATATATGTGGCCACAATACCATGTTTTTAACTAGGGATGTTTATAAAAGTTAGATCCAGCAGGCTGTACAGCGTTTAATTCAATGCTATATTGCAGTACACATTTTCTATAATCTTCCCTTGCAAGATATGTTCAGCATAGCTACAGAAAACCTCCTGTGGCCTTGCAAGCAGAAAGATCTGATAATCTAGGAAAACTAAGAATGAGCCTAGCTACTATAGCACGACATATGTGTTTGGGAATGTATAACAACTATGTTAATGCCGATAAACAATACAGTTATACATATACAAATTGCAAGCTGAAGCCGCTAAAGGGTTACTCCAACCACCATGACCACTTCAGTGAGATGAAATGGTCATCGCGGTATGGGTTTGTATGTGCAGATAGTGTTTCTGCTTTAAACACTGCACATACTGATTTATTGTTAAGTGTTTGCTGGGGCCTATTTGCTCTGTTCCTGGCTGCCTAATGCCAATTCTGTGCATAAAAATCTTCCCCTTGCAGGCAGAGCATTTAAATAATAATAATAATAATTAAAAAAAAACTCCCTCCCCTCTCTGGCCCGGTGTGCACTTAGGCGCTCCGAGCTGGCAAATTGGTCCAATCACAGGCATGTATATGAGAAGCCTGTGATTGCACTGTGTGAAGCTCCTGTGACGTTGGAGTGGGCGTGGAAGTCAGCATGTGAGTTTTGCCCAATGCTGGATTCAAGTTGAGTTTTACTGCAAATCGAGGGGGGGGAGGGACTTTATCCATAGAGCACAATAGGGCATATTACACAATAATGGTCACCCACCTTAAATTTGTTGGAGTAACCCTTTAAGTGTGAGTTGAAAGTCTGTTAAGTCTACAGAAAGATCACCAAGTAATAGCTGGATAATCAGTCTTTAAAATCTTTCCCTTGTGGCATTAGTGTTCTTGTATCCCAATGTAAGGGGGCAAACACTTTTCCTTAATCAGTGAATTTTCTTTAGTAATTCATTTCTTCACTCCATTCAGGATCAAATCTAATGTAATCTTGAGACAGCTTCTTCAAATACCCGTGCAGCAAACATATCCAGCTATCTGTTACAAAGCAACAATGTTTGAATCAGCATCAGTCATTCTTTATGGACTGGTAATGTGTAGATTGGATTGGTCTACAGGTCTGATTGGTTAACTTAAACTTCTACATAGCAAATACACTTCACAATGTTCCATGTTATAATACTGTACTGAATGAACTATGGTATACTCTACTGTTGAAAACTGTTTTTGAACGGTTTCACTGGTTACCCTGGGAGGGCACCGTTGTAGTGGTTATGGTACTTGGTGTATGCCTTTATGTAACAATCAGTTTGATTTGACAGAGGGAGAACAAAAACCTAATACTACGTAAAAGAAAGCAACTTACAATAATTATCACAAACCAACACACACAGTAAACAGAAAATATTGAATAAAAAGCACAATAACTCATTACTCACACTAGTTACTCATAGGCTGGGTTTCAGACAGAGGGATATATAATTAGACATATTTGAACAAAAACTGCTCGAGGACACTCCTTGAAGCATCTGACACTTGTCGCACTTAGTGCTATATAAGAATGCCAGTGAGCTTACATTATTAAAGGACAATATGCTTTCAAACAAAAGGTAGCAGAAGACTTTAAAAAAGCCCATTTGGTACATTTTACACAGCTCTTAATTCATTGGATTGATTTCTGACCACATGTGTTAGCAGAGTGATGGAGGGTGGTTTTTGTGAATAACATAAATATCCGTAGTTCAGGAATTTAAAAAAAACAAAAAAAACAACTCCTTGTAAACCTTTTTTTTTCATCTATATTATGAAGCCATAATAAAACCACCAACTATAAACTAGTTTTTTTGTTTTTTTTTAATTTAAAGATTATAGAAAGAACAGAATTTATATTTGTTTTCTTGCTTTAATTCTCCTACCGTAACGACAGTGCCTTTAAAAATATATTATCTGTCTTTTAATCGGAGAAAGTGGACTAGGATTCCTTAATTTTGTTAATGCTGGATTGTCAATAAAAGAATGACTTTGGGGCTTCAGAGTGAGTACTTTCAAAGCAACAGGAGTCACAAGTCGTTGTTAATTAAAAACACGGGATTAGACAGCAAGGTCCCGATCTCTCAAAAAATTAAAAGCTTTATAATTAGGAGTGCAAAGTAAAATGATTTTCATTATGCTGAAGTTGACAGTTGAGTGAAGTTTTTAATTAAATATCAGTTTTAACTCCCAAGTGATGACAGTCCTTCTTAAAGTTCCATGCACTCTGTGTATTGTATTAGTGACCTCAATGTACTGTTCACTCGTAAACCTGTCAGTGCTATTTCATAGTATTAGCTAGCTTTTTTTTTAACAAAAAAAAAAAAGAAAATCAGTTCAGTTTTATGGTAATAGCCCATAAAAATGCCACATTTTGATATGCCCATCTTAGCACAAGTTTATGTGATGCAAGCTGAAGATATCGTGCTCTGCCAAAATAATACATATCATTAATACATTGATAAAATCACTTTGAAGACAACACATACGGTGGGCAAACTACTAGGAAAGAACCTCTCAAAGGACGTTCTAGTAACAATAACTTGTGTAAAGGAAATTGTTAGTTACTCTCATTTCCAATGGGTTATTGTAAGCTAGTTTGGTCTGGGACCTCTTCACCTACAGTCCCTGTATGTCATATGTGTTTTCTTAGCATTAAATGTTTGTATTGGCTATCTATTGTACGTGTTAGATTTTTAGTTATCTGATAGGGTTACTTGTCCATTTAATCTGTTTGATTTTATTCTCGGTTGAGAGATCAAACACAGACTTTTTGAGAATATGCTTGTTAGGAACCTTGATAAAGTATTATCAGAAGACCCATCACTCAGTACATGAGTACATCACACAGTGAATGATACAATCTGTGATTCAAACACATGTATACATACATGCACACGTGTATGATATTTCATCATTTTGAAGGATTATAACTATGAATCTGAATGGAGTTTATTGGGTGTTTTAGTATATACACTTGGGACAAGGTTGTGCACAAACACAAACAATCCTGTTTACTATCACTTACCCACTGGGGATGCATTCCATGTCTACTATCCCTTACCCACTGGGAATGCATTCCATGTCTACTATCCTTTACCCACTGGAGATGCATTCCATGTCTACTATCCCTTACCCACTGGGGATGCATTCCCTGTCTACTATCCCTTACCCACTGGGAATGCATTCCATGTCTACTATCCTTTACCCACTGGGGATGCATTCCATGTCTACTATCCCTTACCCACTGGGAATGCATTCCATGTCTACTGTCTCTTAACCACTGGGGATGCATTCCATGTCTAGTATCCCTTAACCAATGGTGATGCATTCCATGTCTACTATCCCTTACCCATTGGGGGATGCATTCCGTTTCTACTATGCCGTACCCACTGGGGATGTATTCCATGTCTACTATCCCTTACCCATTGGGGATGCATTCCATGTCTAGTATCCCTTACCCACTGGGGATGCATTCCATGTCTACTATCCCTTACCCACTGGGAATGCATTCCTGTCTACTATCCCTTACCCACTGGGAATGCATTCCATGTCTACTATCCCTTACCCACTGGGAATGCATTCCTGTCTACTATCCCTTACCCACTGGGAATGCATTCCATGTCTACTATCCCTTACCCACTGGGAATGCATTCCTGTCTACTATCCCTTACCCACTGGGAATGCATTCCATGTCTACTGAGCTTGTCTACATAAGGGAAACAATTGTGTAAATAAAAGAACAATTAGCTCTAAAATATATTGTATGTTGGTGTGTACACATATTTTTGTTTTTGCACAAAAGGGAACACAGAATATGGCATTGGGTAGCCATATTAACACTTTGTTAACCTTTTTTTTACAATTCACACCCAATTAGTTTTAAAACAGAACATGTATTATTTTAAAATTTTATTTACATACTGCTGTTATTTATTTTTATTTTTTAAACCCATACATGTTTTAAAAGTGGCTTGTTATTTAACCTAATGTTATCCATGTCACGAACGCACCCTACTTCAAGAGTGTGCATGACATAGTTGTGGTGGTGAAAGGATTAAAGTTCACTATTTGTCTGCACTAGACCGGAAATAATGATAAAATCCTACTTAACACCACCCCTACTTAACCATAATAATATAAATATTACTGTTTCAACGCTGCCACCATCAAGACAATTTATAAATGGGGTGCCTTGGTCCCCCAGGTAACTTAATAATAAAAACCCACCAAATATAATTTAGCAAAATACTAATTAGTCTCTTCAGGCAACGTGATTCTTTACCAGACAAAGGCAGAATTTAATAAAGGAATATTTATTATGAGCAAAAAATAGTCACAGTGCATACAAAAATGTAAATGACAATCAAATTAGTTACACCAACAACAAATAAAAACAAAAGGGATAAAATAACAGAAGTCCTAATCACTTACTCAGGTTTCCACTTCCAGGCCACTTATGTGTGACTTCTCACACCTTGCAGAGCCTTTTGATTAATCAAATGATCAATCCATATGGTAAACCATCTGACCCCTTTCACATTCCAATGCAATTTACATTACCCCTTCTGTCATGTGATCTCTGCCAAGTGGTCAATTCATGTATGCGCTACACAAATTACATTAAATGGCAATATGGTATTGTGAAACAATGAATTATGTACCCTTAGCGTGACAATCCATACTCTAACTATGAACTAGGATGAGGGTTTAGATCAAAACCAAAACCGATTCTTAGGTTCTAATTGGCTTGAAGGTAAAGATTTCCTATGTCAAGAGGCACTTCATCCATTTCCCCCAGAAATACAGTGCAGGACAGGGCTGTGAACGGTTCAAGAGCTTGTCTACATAATGTGACTCATGGCTGGGAACTGTTTGGGTTCATTGCGTGGTATGTACAGCCTGGTCTGTAGACCACATGTATGTCCTATGTAGAACACACATTTGCTGAAAATATGCAGAACCCTGTCCGTAACTTGCAGCTTTATTAGTCATTCTGTAATATCCGATTTGGTAAATAGAATAAATACTGGTCAAAGAAAATTATCATCTAACTTTACCAGCATATATAAAAGTCTGCTTAATGATACTTTTAACAAATAAATAAAAAAATACAACATGTTTACTTTATAAACCTGAAAACTGCAGAACTTATATCTAGGTTGAAAGGTTAAATAATGAGCTGAAGCAACCAAGCAAATGTTTTAAATCACAGAAATAAGCACAAAACCTTCCAAATACTAGTAATTACGTTGGCTTTGTAATGTAACCTTGTCTCTAAGTTTGATCAAATCCTTTGGTGCTTTACCCAACTCGTCTATTTTACCAACGGACACCAAAGCACATTCTATGATGCAATTGCTTATAATGAAGAATCCTGGCCTTATAAAAACAGGATATTCATAACTATGAACTCTCAAGAGATTACTGATTGACATTTGTTTGGGGGTTTTCCTATGATTTTCAGTTTAACCGGCCCTATTGTGTATTAAACTGAGGTTATTCACATTGGATTCCATTAAATTAAATTGACATTGTTGTACAAACTCCCTTCTTATTTGTAGGAACTGTACTTAGTGGGTGTAACGGGTTAGCAAAAGTATAGGATTTTTTTTTTCACATAATGTATAGTTCTCAGAATTGTTAATAAAAATAATTCTAAAAGTTGGAATAATCTCAGTGTTTGGGCGTTGCGAAGGTAGGGTCCCAAAGAGATTTGGTTTCTAGAAATAGAAGGTGCTGATGAGAGACGAGGAAAAAAGCAAACTTTTTTTGTTATTTGTGTGGATTACTAAGGAAGATAAGATGTGAAATATAATATTGGACGTCATAGCTAATGGATTAGTATGTGAACGTTAATATTTTAAGTCATCGATGTCTGTTAAGAGTAGAATTAAGTATTCACAGCAAGATACAACTTCTAAGCAGCTGAAAAAATGGATGGGCCTCTAATTGAAAATACTCATTATTGTATTTATTAATTTATTTTGAGATAGATTAAAACATACCATAGGAGCAATTAACTGGGATTGTGATAACATTTACTAAGAGAGAAAGAAAGAGAAGATTAACGTGAATCTTATAATATTCACTTAATCTGTACCAGTGTCACGGCCCCTGGCTAGCGGCTGCACGTGGTTGCACCCGATCTGTGTAAACACACAGACAGGTTAAAGAAATTACCTGTGCAGCGGCGAGTCGGGAGCCGACCAGCTGGGGCGTACATCCCCTCCACACGCAAGGTTCCTGGTTCCCGAGAGTGCGTTTTCCTTGTTCTTGTTATTTGATCTTCCTGGTATTTTGACTTTGGCTATTCCTGACTACTCTTATCTCTGGTTTTCCTGACTTGGCTTTCCCTTGACCATTCTCTGTCTTTCTATGTATTAGCCCGGCTATTCTAAGGACCGGTTTACTTTCTGTCTATCTTCTATACTCTATGTAGGTGTTACATAATTTTGCGTGTTGGACCACACTGGTAGTTGTGACAACCAGTTTCTTGTATTTTTTTCTTGTTTTTGTTTTTTTTTACTTTTCAAAAATACAGTAGTAACATGTCCAAATAGTGCAAATAGAAGAAATGTCTCCAAGCACTCAGGATCTTAAAGCTGCAGGCAGGTTTATTGAAACAGAAAGGACAGCAACGTTTCAATCTAACAGGAGATCTTTGTCAAGCTAACACCACAAAACAACATAAATGTATATATAGCAAACAGTGTGAACAAGGTTAGCAAATAATTCAATTAAAAAGGCAATAAAAAATATTAACATAATTAATTAACATAAATGGTTTAAACAAACCATGCAAATTACAACAGAATCCATACATGTAATAAACATAATAATCCGTGACTTACCCCTCTGTATCAGAGGAGGGAGAAGCAAAAATAAATAAATCTAAAATAAAACAAAACAAAATAAAATAAAAATAAAGGAAACCCTAAACAATGGAGTCACTACCGGGTAGGTGGAACGCAAGGAAGCATTTCCTGATCTTGGAACGCATAGTGGCATCTCATGCGCACTAGAGAGAAAGGGATAAACAAAAGCCGTTGGTATAATAATACACAGACCGCATTAAACATTAGCGCATGCATATGCACGATCTTTCAAGAAATAGCACAAAACAATAATAACCCAGCACCCATGTCTCCAGGCAATCTTCCGAATGGAGACCAATATATGCACACATATCGCTGAAGCTGATGAAAAGTCTTATGTATTTGTGCGTACATGCGCACGAACACACAGATAAAAAAATATAAATCCCACTTGCTTTCGCACATGCGTACCGGGGGAAATGCACCGAACAAGAGTAGCTATGCGTGCATATAACCAGAGATCAACATATCCTTAATAAGTGAACAGCCGAAGAAAAGAAATAAAAATATATTTTTTTTTAAAAATTACAAAAATTTATAAAAATGTATAAAAATTTAAAATTTAATTTTTTTTAAAAAGAATTAAAAATAAATAAAAAACAAATAATAGATAATAAATAAAAAATAAAAAATAAAGATCTGAGTGATTTTGACAAGGGCCAAATAGTTACCTTCATGGATATAGTGTTCCTTGATGGCAGTGACCTTTTTCAGCAGGTAAACCCTTCCACACAGCAAAAAAGTATTCAGGAATATGGCAATGAGTTCAAGGTGTTGCCTTGGCCTCAAAAGTCCCAAACTCTCATCCCATTGAGCATGTGTGGGATTTTCTGGAAAAACAAATCCAATCTATGGAAGCCACACCGCACAACATACAGGGCTAAAAGGATCTGCTTATATTGTCTTGGTGCCAGATGCCATAGGACATGTTCAGATTTCTTGTGGAGTCCATGAACACTGTTAGGCAGGTGGATTTAATCATGATGCTGATCAGTGTATATAATTTAAATAATAAATCTATATTAAAATCTATTTGGCGATCTATATGCTTGTTGTATGGAGAATATATTCTCCATACAGCAGGCATGTCCCTTAGTTCTCTTTATTTTTCTGTCCGACCAAAGCTCTATAGCAAGCACTGTACATAGTACAAACATTAGAATTTACCACCCACTTTTTATGCATCATAGAGATGACACTTTTTGCACATAAAATAGCACCTGGTCTGCCTCGATAAATCTTTCAATGTCCCTGCAGTTTTTTCTTTCAGCTGCTGCGGATTTATATGTAGAAACCAGTAAATGGTCGAGGGCTTGCAGACAACTGACTCTCCAATTACTTTAAATAAGGTTCATGCACCAATCTGTTTATGTTCTAATAGATCCTTCCATCACTTCTCATTGCTTAAAAAAATAGAAGCCTCCATGAAAGAAATTAAAAGCCTTGGTTGGCTTCCTTTAACCGGTTACTGTTCTTCGGAAAGATGTGCAGTGGTATTTATCCCTCCAGGTATCTCAGTCTTACCTTATGGAAGATGATTTTACACTCATAGAATATTGATTGAATGTGTTATATTATACTAGTGTAGATGTAAGGCTTGTTGTAAAGTACAGTTTATCTGGTTGTGTATTGTAGAAAGAGCTATTGACGAAGTGGGAAATTGGAAACAATTTTGTTGCTGTTTTTATTTGAAAATTGTTTTCTTCTAATACCTTTTACAGCTCAGCATACATTCCAGGTGGTAAGAGGACAATTCAGTAACATACATTGTTCTTGATTGTAGTATAATGTTCCCATTACATCCAAGCACATTAAAAATGGTTTGAGGGAAGGAAGGAAGTATTGCTCCTTAAATTACCATTTGTTTTTAATAATCATTTAACCACAGCCGTTTTTTCCATTGCTAGAATAGTATTTTGTATTGAGTTGAGATGATTGTCATTTATCTCGCAGTATACTACTTTGCAGGGGTTCCGAAAGGCCATATTTTAAATGTTCTATGATGCCAAATGCCCAAGGAATAATGAAAGAAAAGTCTAGTCTTGGTTACAAACCTTTTATAGCATTTTAATTGAAAACACTGCTGAATAGATTAAAGATTTTGATATATCTTGAGTTGGTCATTTAGTTCAAGTTTGTAGTATGTTGCGCAAAGATTCATATAAACAAAGCCCCTTTAAACATGAACAAAATATGCTAGCAGTACATTAAATCGAAATAAGATGGAAATGTGATTATTTTTTCTTTCATTCTGCTCTGCATGATATCCTACATATACTCAACATTTGTTTTGTGCTCATTTTCCATTGTAATGACTGTTTATTTACTCCACTTCGAATATCCTGTGTGTTCCACAGATGATCACATATATTTATTGTGATTTGTAATCAAGCTAAAAAAATTGCAAATGAGCCAATTTATTCTCTTCTTGGCCCAAGATGAAAAAAAAAGTTCCTGCAGATAAGTACACAATCAAAAATAAAAAGGAAATAACATATCCGTACATCTGTTTGTTTGCCATGGGTGGTGGAATGGTTTTAACTATAACAACGGTTCTTTTTTTTCCTTATATCCGCCTGATTTCGCAATTTCTATATTAGCATTTTATATATACTAGGTAAATGGTAATTTGCCTTAAATTGGAAAATGCTATGTAACTAAAACTGAGTTATAACGAGGGAATTACGAAAATGTCCGCATACCATGTCAGAGTAAATATTCTTTATAAAGCGGTTTTCCACTAGAAAGTGTTTTCTTTTTTTTTTGTAAATACCGGTATTCTGTTATTGGTTTTAAAATTCGAGACCTTTGGATTCAGAAGAGAAAACGGGAGAAAAAAAGTAACGACTGGACTTATGGGCAGATATTGTTTTCCCAATGTACACATAAACAGAAAAAAGAGAGGATAAAAGTATGACAGTATGTATGTGAGTATGTAGAGAACAAGGGGAGAGGTGCTATTGAAGGACATAGAACATGTCTTATACAATTTGATTTATGTTTTTTTTTTTTATGTAAATTTATTTTCTACTTAGGTGTTTGCAAAATACAAGTGTATAAATCGAAATAAGGCACCTCTTCTTTTTTTTTTTGCGTTTGTTTTGTAGAAGAGATAATAAATTGATTGTGTACAGTTTGAAATAAAAATAAAGATAACTATTATCAAAATGCACACTGTATAATGTATAAGGAAATAATGAAGATTTGGAGGTGCATTGAGTGATTAGTAGACATGAGTAAAACCTTTTAGCGGTGATCCCTATTACCCATGTTGATCCAATGCTGCCTAGTAATGAGTATTGCAGCAATAGGGTTATCTCATTATCTCATCTAGGAATGCAACTATTTCTATGGCTAGGTGGCTCTAATAATCCTTTACGTAGGAAATTTGCAGGAGGGAGGGGAGGAAATTACAATTTATATGCCCACTTGGCCATGGTGACAGCAGTTAATACTGTGTAAGAAGTAGGAGAAGTAAAGATCAAAATTGAGATAAGCAGACATAAGATAAAAGCTGAAATAAGTGATTAAAAAAAATAGGCAATGGAAATGCTCAGGTCACTGAAGACAGTCCTCCTCCACCTCTTGGAACAAATGGGGTAACTCTTCCAGGATCCCACTCATTCAAAGTAGAAGACTCCAAGGACTCTGTTGGTCTCTTGGGGAGGCAGGTGCTTGGAGGAAAGCTGTGGCCCCAGATGGGAGAGGTCAAGCGCAATATGAAACTTTCCCTGTTTACTTTCAAGGACCTTTGTGCAGACAATCCTTGCCTTAAATAGTTGACAGGTGATTGTTACATAGTTACATAGTTACATAGTTACATAGCTGAAAAGAGACTTGCGTCCATCAAGTTCAGCCTTCCTCACATTTGTTTTTTGCTGTTGATCCAAAAGAAGGCAAAAAAACCCAGTTTGAAGCACAATTTTGCAACAAGCTAGGAAAAAAATTCCTTCTTGACCCCAGAATGGCAGTCAGATTTATCCTTGGATCAAGCAGTTATTACCCTACATTGAAAGATTATATCCTTGAATATTCTGTTCTTGCAAGTATGCATCTAGTAGCCGTTTGAACATCTGTATGGACTCTGATAAAACCACTTCTTCAGGCAGAGAATTCCACATCCTGATTGTTCTTACAGTAAAAAAACCTTTCCTTTGCCTTAGGCGAAATCTTCTTTCTTCCAGTCTAAACGCATGGCCTCGTGTCCTATGTAAAGTCCGGTTTGTGAATAGATTTCCACACAATGGTTTGTATTGGCCCCGAATATATTTGTATAATGTTATCATATCCCCTCTCAGGCGACGTTTTTCTAAACTAAATAGGTTTAAATTTGTTAACCTTTCTTCATAGCCGATATGTTCCATTCCTTTTATTAATTTTGTAGCCCGCCTCTGCACTTTTTCTAGTGCCATAATATCCTTCTTTAGAACAGGTGCCCAAAATTGCACAGCATATTCAATATGGGGTCTTACCAGTGATTTATAAAGAGGCAAAATTATATTCTTGTCCCGAGAATGAATGCCCTTTTTCATGCATGACAATACCTTACTGGCCTTGGCCACTGCTGATTGACATTGCACATTGTTGCATAGTTTGTTGTCTATAACAATTCCCAAGTCCTTTTCATGTGTTGTTATCCCTAATTCGCTTCCATTAAGGGTATACGTTGCTTGTGTATTCTTTACGCCGAAGTGCATAACTTTGCATTTTTCAACATTAAATTTCATCTGCCATTTGAGTGCCCAGTCCCCCAGTCTATCTAAATCCCTCTGCAGCAAAGTAATATCTTGCTCACATTGTATTGTTTTACAAAGTTTTGTGTCATCTGCAAACACTGAAACATGACTTTCAATGCGGTCTTCAAGATCATTTATAAACATGTTAAATAGAAGGGGTCCCAGAACAGACCCCTGAGGGACACCACTTGCCACCTCTGTCCAGCTTGAAAATTTACCATTAATGACAACTCTTTGTACTCTGTTTTTAAGCCAATGTTCTACCCAAGAACAAGCATTTTCATCTAGACCGATTTCCTTGAGTTTGAACACTAATCTATTGTGTGGAACTGTATCAAATGCCTTGGCAAAATCCAAATAGATCACATCCACGGCAACACCCTGATCTATACTTCTACTTACTTCTTCGTAGAACGCAATCAAGTTAGTTTGACATGACCTGTGCTTCATAAAACCATGCTGATTTTTGCTGATAACCATGTTCTTCTCAAGGGAATTCTTGAATATTATCCCTTAATAACCTTTCAAATATTTTACCAGCCACAGAAGTTAAGCTCACAGGTCTATAATTTCCAGGCAAGGATTTTGAACCCTTTTTGAATATAGGAGCCACATCTGCCTTCCTCCAATCCTCCGGAACACTTCCTGAAAGAAAAGAATCTTGAAAGATTAAAAACAGAGGTTCACTTATTTCTGCACTTAGTTTCCTTAAGTACACGTGGATGGATACCGTCAGGCCCTGGAGCTTGTTTATATTAACTTTCTTTAGTTGCTGCAGCACCTTGTCTTGAGTTAACCAATTACAATTATTCTGCAAGTTTTTAGTAGCAATCATTTGCACATCTATTGCCATGGGTTCTTCCTTAATATATACGGAGGAGAAAAAGTTATTTAAAATTCCTGCCTTTTCCTGGTCTTCATTAATTAACACCCCCGTTTCAGTTTTTAGTGTACCTACACTTTCATTTTGTTTTTTTTTAGAATTTATGTACTTAAAAAATGCTTTGGGGTTGGTTTTGCTCTCTTCAGCTATCATTATTTCATTTTGAAGTTTAGCAAGTCTAATTGCCTTTTTGCACGCATTATTTGCATCCTTATATCTTTTATAAGATGCATCTGATTTGTCCGATTTAAATGCTTTAAATGCCCTTCTCTTAGTTGTAATCTCTTGTTTTACTTCTCTACTAAGCCATGTTGGTTTTAATTTGTTTCTTTTATATTTATTTCCCAATGGTACATACTGAGAAATGTACCTTTGTAATATTTGTTGGAAGATGATCCATTTATCCTCAGTGTTCTTTTCACTAAAGAGTTTATGCCAGTCAATATATTGTAAAGCTTCCCTTAACTTATTGAAATTGGCCTTTTTAAAATTATATGTTTTAGTATTCCCCATGTGCTTTTGCTTTTTTGAGTTTATTTCAAAGGACACTATATTGTGATCACTATTTCCCAAGTGCTCACCTACTTGAATGTTGGTCAAAAGATCAACGTTGTTTGTTAAAACTAGGTCCAGACAAGCATCCATTCTAGTTGGTGCTTGTACAAGTTGTGACATGAAGGTGTCATTTAACAAGTTTAAAAACCTAATTCCCTTTGCTGAGGCACTAGTCCCTCTGTCCCAATTTATATCCGGTTAATTAAAATCTCCAATAATTAAAGTGTTACCTAGATTTGCAGCTTTCTCAATTTGCTCAAACAGCTGTTGTTCCTCGTCAATATTAACATTAGGTGGTTTATAACATATCCCAACCAATAGTTGGTTTCCCTTCTTTTCCCCAAGCAGATATTTACCCATAAAGCTTCCACATTATCCTCCTCGCATTCCATTTGCTTAACATTTGGCTTTAAATCATGTTTGACATACAAACATACCCCACCACCCTTCTTGTTGATTGGACTCGGAGATCTTCTCCAGTGTAGCATGGATCGATGCAGGTCTGTGAAATAAGTACGTTGGGAGGACTCAAAGGCACACAGTGCATGTAGTGCTGTAATGTTTTAGTTTCTGTCAGAGAGTGATTTGCTCCTAACAATGACATTGCAGGAGGCTGCTGAAGGTGGCTTGGGACCACTTGAACGTCTACTTATAAACCAACTCTAGGTCCACTGCGAAGAGCTTTTTAATATCTTGTAGCAAGTTGTGAATATCCTGCTTTGTATCCTTCTTTGCCAGCACTAATGGCGTAGGCACAGAAGACCTTGTCTACATATGCTGGTCCTCTGAGTTAATCTCTGAGTCTTTCAGTATTTGGGATCTTCTCCCCATTATGTGTAAGTCAGGTGTCAGTCACCTTTCAACAGTGGGAAGAACAAGTAGTCAACAGGTGATTCAGGGGCGAGGTATGCCACTCCAGTCAGCTGAGAGGCTGTGTAGGTCCTAAACTTTCGGCTCGCCTTTTTCACTGTTGGGGAGAATATAAAAGGCATCAGATGAGTACCTCCCTTATACTGTGAATAATTTGCCATCAAGGTATGCTGGCAGTGACAGGTAAATCAGTTGCAGAGAGTTGCAGTGTTCAGCTTGGAGACTTTTTGTTTCCCCCACTTCTCCTTATTGTCTTAATTTGGAATTAAATATATTATCTAAAAATATCCCTCACTGATTTTTCTGTTACTCCTAGACTGTTATAGTCAGCATAGGTCACTTAGTGACATTGACCCAGGATTACCAATGAAACACCCACTCACTGGCTTTGACATTAGACATGTCTATCAGTATCTTGTATAGGCCATTCCATTGGCTTCATTGATTTCATAGCCTCAAGGTATCATTGCTCACTAGGCATACAGTGAATCTGTCTCCCTGTTTCTCTTAGTCAGCGCACCATTGTAATAGTGAAAAGTTCCTACAATATATCCAGTTCCTGTTATAATAGTGCTACAATACTCCAGTCTTATTATAAACCAGTGCCACTGTTCTGGGGGAGCTCAAGATGTGGAAGTCACTTGTGTCATGTTTGGGAGCACTGATAAGTTAGCGGTCTGGATTAATTAACTCTTTCATGCCATTCTGTCCCCACTATAGCTGAATGGCGGATAGTCCTGTCCACTGGGCGGGATTTACCATTACCTACAGCACATGTCCACTGGGCTGAATTTATTAGTAGGCCTACAGCAGGGGCCTCCCCCAAATACAAATATGTATAAGAATATACATATTAAAAATTACATATACTAAACAGTATATATTTCAAATTCTAAATTTACAATAGCTATTTTGATTTGCTGAAATATTGGCAGAGTGTATTGTTAGTATTGTACTATTATGGCTGTTCCTTTAAGGATGAAAATGTAAAGAAAGAAAACAAAAGAAACAGAGTAATCTCCCTTTAATTATCTACATAATTTTTGTGCAGAAGAGTGGGGTCATATTTCAAGCTGTCTTATTGTGTTACAAAATGGTTAACTTAATATCTTTACCAACAAGTTCTAGGCAGGCAATCGCCTGGTCTGGTTTTTGGATTGCTGTCAAAACTGTCTGAAAAACAAGTGCCATTTGTTTTCCTGCGCTTAGCATTTACCGGGAAACCAGGAGGATAAATTTCCAGGATCGTTTTTTAAATGGATCCAGATGTGAAGCCTGAGCCCCTCTAGGATAGGAGGGAAGCACAAGAGGAAATGCTCTGCCAGTGTTAGAACTCATAGTAACAGCAGATATTAATGTTTCCACAAAGTGAAGTTCATTGAAACGTGCTGAAAGTAACAAGATGATACAGCGTCACAAATTGCTTATAAAACAGGAACCTAGTACTTTAAACCTATTAACTTAATACGACTCCAAACACTGAAGAAATAGATGCACTAAAGAGTTTAAAAGTGATTTTATAGAATTTTTTTTAATATTTGAAGTGCATATACTATTTGTTTGATTAGCAATGAAAGGTACAGTAAATGTTAAACGGACCACTATTTATACAGGGAGTATCCAGGACAGGCTAATTATCTAAAAAAAAAAATCACTTCTATATGATATATGTTATAATACTGTTGATTTAATAATTTATATGGATAGCGAGAACCCTTATAGGACAACACATTTTTTTTTGTTTATTTTTTTTACCATAAATTAAAGTTTCAATGTTGTTGTTTCTTTCTTTGACTTTGTACCCTCAGTGCAGCATGAGCCCATCTAATGACGCACTTGCACTTGTTGGCGACAGTTCCTTGGTGTTCTCAAAAGTGGTACACCAGCGAACAAAGTCAGAACAGCTGGATACGATTTGAAAATCAGGACTGTCCTGCATAAATTGGGTTGGTTGAGAGTCATGAGAGAGAGAGAGAGAGAGACCACAAAAAGAGAGCTTAGACTTTTTGGGTGCTTGCAATATTTGATCAGTTTTAAGTCAATATTTGATTTTTGTAAACATCCCAAGTAAATCCCAAGTAACATCCAAGTAAAGGCATATTATATTACTTTTAATTTTTATATACATTGAAGGGGCCAAGGTACCTGGAGTGTCCCTTTAAGTAGATTGCATTGTATGTATTTTGTGGGTAGTGTGTTTGATATTATCGGAATACTTTCAATCAGACCAGCATACTCAGGGCCGGCCTTAGGTGATCAGACGCCCTGTGCGAGCCCAACATATGGCGCCCCCCCCCCCTTCAGCAAAACCTCTGCCCCTTCTACAATAGCCCTGTTCCGCCTTCTACAAAACCCTTCCACAAACCCCAGCCCCCCTTTCTACAAAAACCCTGCCCCCCTTTTTACAAAACCCTGCCCCCTCTACAAAACCCCTGCTCCCCCTTTAATAAAACCCCTGCCCACCCTTCTATAATTTTTTTTCTCCCCCTTTAACAAAACACATGCTATCATTATATATATCAACTATACAGCAATGTTCACATAATATCACTAAAAACCTTCCCCGTCCACCAAAACCACTGCCACCCTCTACAAAAGTCCTGCACTCATTCTACATAAACCTCTGCTCCCCTTCTACAAAACCCCTGCTCCCCTTATACTAAGCCCCTGCTCCCCTTCAACTAAACCCCTGCTCCCTTATACTAAACCCCTGCCCCCCTTATACTAAACCCCTGCCCCCCTTATACTAAAGTCCTGCCTCCCCTTATACTAAGCCCCTGCTCCCCTTCAACTAAACCCCTGCTCCCTTATACTAAACCCCTGCCCCCCTTATACTAAACCCCTGCTCCCCTTATACTAAACCCCTGCCCCCTTATACTAAGCCCCTGCTCCCCTTATACTAAACTCCTGCCCCCCTTATACTAAAGTCCTGCCCTGTTATACTAAACCCCTGCCCCCCTTATATTAAAGTCCTGCCTCCCCTTATACTAAACCCCTGCTCCCCTTATACTAAACCCCTGCCCCCTTATACTAAACTCCTGC
>OW240919.1:55939172-56027119 GCA_933207985.1 Pelobates cultripes
CCCCTTATTGTTTTAGGGGGCCGGGGGGGAGGACAGTAGATCCCCCCCCCTTATTGTTTTATTAGGGCCCCCACCCACCGCTCAGGGGAGGACAGTAGGTCCCCCCCTATTGTTTTATTGGGGCCCCCACCCACCGCTCAGGGGTGGGGGCCAGGGGGGGGAGGACAGTAGGTCCACCCCCCCTTATTGTTTTATTAGGGCCCCCACCCACCGCGCAGGGGTGGGGGCCAGGGGCCAGGTTCCCCCCCATCTTTATTTAGGGCCCCCACGGGCATGGGGGGAGTGGGGTGGGGGGGTTATTAGTTTTTTGTTTGTTTTTTTACAGTGAGCAGCTATACGCTGCTCACTGCTTACTACACATGCCCCTACTCGCGGTATAGCGAGTAGGGGCATTTAAGTTACTAATACTAAGTAATCTTTACTTAGTATTAGTAAAGTTGGCTGTTAGACCAATTTAGGTCTTTCAGCCTTTTAGTAGATAGCTCCCTGATACCGTGGGAATTAGGGAGTTATCTACTAAGCGGCTGCAAGATGCAGCCACAGCAATGAATAGGATCAGAGTTTCATTCATTAGAATGAAATTCCGATCCGAATAAAGTGCCGAATTGCGTTCTAAAAGAAACGAACAGACTGTTCTCATTCAGTTAGAACGCAATTCGGCAGTTTTGTGTAAAGTGACAGGAAGCATTGTGGGATCACTGAGGAAAGCTAGGGATCATGGGAAAATTGCTCTGACCAGCGGAAATGAAGCACACTTTGCTCCTCCGCTGGTCAGAGCTGGTCAAGCGGAGGAATCCTCCATAAGGCAAAGAGTCCCTACTTTGTCTTATGATTTTAAAGAAAACTAAAGAAGACAGGAAGAAAAGAATAACAGATCCTGAGAGAGGGGGAGAAGAGGAAGAGATTGAGGAAAGGTAAGTTCGGCATGACAGTGCCGCTTTAAAGCTATTATGGCTTAAAGGGACACTCCAGACTTTTAAAATACTTCAGCTTGCTTAAGTGCTTTATGTGTGCCTTTTTCAGATTACAAAAATATTTCAATATAAATTAGCATTTTTATAAATTAACATTGTTACACCCCCCTGTCAATCAGACAGCTGGTCCTGTTACTTCCTGGTTTGGTTGACACAGTGGAGCTAAACTTAAGAGGCAGCCAATTGCCCAGAGCACCTGCCTTGCATCGAGCTGCATTGGGAAGTCTGTGATTGGACCGACACAGAAAGTCTGGGCTGGGGATGAAGGGGATAACTTGCAAAGGCAGCAGACAAAAGATCTATCCCAATAAAAAAAAATGCTAAATTAATTCCATGTTTTTTCATTTGGGCTATATCTTCTAAACAGTGTTTCTTGTTGTTTTTTTTTTATTATTTGGACAGTGGAATGTCCCTTTGAGACAGAAAGGTTCTACATGGGCATCTGCCTTCTAGGCACCCCTAGCTTAAAGTGACACTACAGGCACCTAGTCCACTTTTCATTGAAGTGGTCAAGGGGCACTGACCCTTTCACTTAAATCCTGCAGCTGAGAACATTGCAATTCTAGAGAAACTGTCTACCAGACAGCCACTAGAGGTGCTTACTGATGGTTGACTGAGTTTAACTCTGTGAAATGGTGATTTGCATGAGGACATCTAGCATCTTTTTAATTGCCATAGGAAAGCAAAGAGTCAGTGCTTTCCCATGGGGAAGGCATAATGAGCAACAAATGCAAAATAAGAACATCAGACTCATAAAAAAACACATGCTAATATTTATTTAAGCCATATGTTACAATTAAAACATTTTTTGTTACCATATATTTAACCAAAAGCTGTGCATTAATAGCACTAGAGATATACACACTTCCCAGAAGGTCTAGCATATAAAGGTTACCCGTATGGCTTCTTAAGACAAACATAAGTACATACTGATATTTGCAAGTAAAACACGTCTTCGAATATTCATAAACTCTTTCATCAGTTCAGTGTAAAACCTTAATTCTTTTTTAAACCTCTAGACTCTGACGTGACACTAAGTTCACATTCGAAATCCTCTGCACAATACTTTTGGGATAAGAGACCCCGATCTATATGTGCTTATGAGAGTTTTTCTAAGTACAGGAAGACATTTAGATAACTGATAGCAAACCAAGTTCTTCTTCATCAAGACTGTCAGTGGTGGAATGGCCTCTGGTGCATTGCTCCATGACAAAATGTATAGGAAGATGTTATTACCATCTAAATACAAGAACTGCAATGAGTTTCATTCCCCCTTTTAGGGCCCCTGAACGTTCTGTGCCAAGAAAGCAGAATGTAGAACTGGATGAAATTCTTTTTAGGAAGGTCTTATTACACAATTACTGTCACCCATTGTAAAAACCAGGCAATTACGCCAGGCGTTCTACACTCCACAGGCTCAAACAAAGTCAATGAAAAACTAGACAGACAACACAAAATGTCTCAAAAAAAAAAAAAAAAGAGAATGCAGGATACGTTTATCTCACCTCAAACACTTTCTCTGAATCTCTACCATTATAACGTAAATGTAAACTGTATTCCTAATGCTGTAGCGTCCCCTGACAATGACTAAAGGTCCACCCACCCCGTTTATAAAGTGTTTAAAAATCAATTTTGTTTTTACTTACCTCATTTCAGTGCCGAGGTCCTGCGGCGCTGGCTCCATCTGCCCCTCCTCCAGCGTCATGTTGATGGGGAACCGAATGCATCAGTCTGAATTCTCCCAAGATCAACACGCTATTTTTATAAATGACCATTTATCAACAATAGTATATAATATCTTTGCTTCTTTAAAAGAGCGTCTCACTAGACTTCTTATAATTTTGTATCATTCTATAAAGTCTCTCTGACATAAATTTTTTAGAAAGCAGTGTGCATCCAGCGAAAAAATCATTTTAAAAATGTATTAGATTTTAATTTTATAGAATGTTGTTGACCAGCCTCCTGCCTTGTCTTGTCAAAATAAAGGATAAGCAGCAAGACATAAAGATGTACTATTTCTTATTGAGTTCCAAAGAATATTGTTTCTGTGTCATACATAGTTTTATGTCTGTCTCATATATATTTAGATCATTGAAAGCAGTTTTTAAAGGAGGTTGTTGCATCTCTATTTGCAACACTTGGTTGTTCTTGTTAAAGGGACACTATAGTCAGAGAAAAGGCAATATTTACATTACAGCCTAGGAAAAACCTCCAGTGGCTGTCACTCAGATGGCTACTAGAGGTTTTTCCTTGGTCAGTGCTGCACACTGAAAGTCCCTCATAGATATTCATTGACTCAATGCATCTCTATGAGGAGATGCTGATTGGTGTAGCGTGGCATTTAGCTGCGCATGCACAATAGTCTCCCAATGCTTTCCTATAGAAAAGCATTAGATTGGCTGAAATCATCAAGACTGATGATCTCAGCCAAGGAAGCAGATTGGGGGTGGAGCGAGCCTCGGGCACCATACTGAAGAAAGGGGCCAGATACCTAAGTCACTGTTCCACTTTAAAGGAACAGCGTAGTGGTGACAGGAGTGCCTAGTCCCCCTAATGTAAATATTTAAACTGTTTGGTGGTGTTGGTCACTTCCACAATTCAAAGACAGAAGCTCATGCATGGAGCTTCCATTAGGTCTCCAAAGCAGTTCTTCATCTATTTTTTTTGTAACTGTTGCAGGAATTCTTCTGTTCATAAAACACACATGAAAAACAATTCAGTGTTTCATAAATCACTGGTTTTGACGAGAGTAACTCATTCTAAGTTGATTTCCCCCAAAACAAACAAAAAAAAACTAAAACTTACCTCTGGTTCATCTCTGATTCCAAGTTCCTGAGGGGAGGAAAGGGGAGGCCTGTGCCGCCATTAGCTGTCTGGCGCCAGCATTCAATTTTGCACAGAATAGACAATAGCCAGTCCGGAACTTTGCTCTGAGCTGGCTAATGACACTGACAGATGTGGAGTTAAACCTCCAGCAGCCAAGGGTTTAATCTCTGTATATACTGATTTTAAATATAAATTGCTGTACATAAAACGCCTGGCAATCTTACCACTTCAAATCACCAAAGTGGTCATGGTGCATGGAGTAACCCTTCAATTTATAAAACAAAATCTAGATTTTAAAAGATAATATAATAAGAAAAACATATATAAATTATGCCTCATTACAGCCGATCCTATTAATAGGCCATATCAATATATCATTCTGACACTAAGGTCTGGCATGTGTACAATACTTTCACATTTTTGCAATCTTACAAAGTCAGGAACCACAAAGCCTCATAGTACATCCATATAAACTAATGAAAAGCATCATGTAACATGGACAGCTGGAGGCAAATATTAACTGGGACATAGGGTTTGAAGACAGACAGACATTTCCAATAACTGTGGACATGTGCTAATGCTGAATAGTTGGTGCCTTCTGGTTTTGAAAGTTATATTTTCATGTCAGGCTTCAATTATTCCTGATTTCAGTATTGCAGTACAAATGTGTTCCCAAAAGGATGTGAAAAGAGTGCCCCAGTCAGCTTTTACACAAATTAATTGCTTAACGTCTTTAAGATTAACTTCTAAAGCTAAGGGTGGTCTAAATGTAAACCTCCATGGTGCTTTGCCAGTCTTAAAGAGGCACTATAGGCACCCAGACCACTTCAGCTCATTGATGTGGTCTGGGTACAGTGTTCCTATTGCCCTTAGTCCTGCAAAGTAAAACATTTCAGTTTTAATGCCCACCAGACAGCCACTATAGGGGCTTCCGTGAGTTTACCGAACTCTAGGTCACCTAACAGAACATCCAACATCATGAACCAATGCTTTCCTATGGAGATGGCCTAATGAGCTTACAGCTTGCAGATGATGTTGGAGGAGGCAGAGCACCGACCCAGCGTCAAGGAACATTGGTGCTTGAGTCGGGTAAGCTAATAAAGGGTTCTTAAGCCTTTAATGGCAGGGGGAGCTGCAGAGGGAACTATAGTGTTAGGAATGCAGATTTCTATTCCTAACACTATAGTATCCCTTTAAGGAGCTTCATGAGAGCTGTAGGTCTCCTTTAACAGCTGGGGATGTACCTTTTTGCCACCTCCATTCTAAGCTAAATAATCTAAGCAGAAAAATGTGTTTTCGTTATAACAGATCCTTCATTGGTACAATTGGCTTTTGTGTTCATGGACTACAGAGGAAATACAATTTGGGAGTAATGAGTACACTAGTTTAAAGTCGATAATTTATATAGTTTTTTTTTAGTTTTTACCAGTTAAATGTTCAACCTTCTTTTAAGTCTGTCGGGACTAGTTTATTTCTTTAGAATCATTTTACTATTTGTAGGTGGTAAGTGTACTGTCCTATCACCCACCTCCAGTGATGGATTAAATATATAAATTCCGCAATCGGAATAACTTAAACCATTAGAAGGCTCAGGTGTGCTTGCTGTAAAAATGTTCTATCATTCAAACTCTGAGCCAGTAGAGTTGTGAGACATTACTCCAGTAAGATGAGCATGTCCCTTATATGGTCTGTAAACAAGCGGGACGCGACGGCGTGTACTTTATTATTCACAGTTTGGCATTTTTCCTATGTTACTCCCTGTCCAGGAAGTCTGAAAGCTTGCTTTTATATCTATTTGCCAAATGCAGTTTGTTGCCATTTCAGTTTATTTTAATCAGGTTTAATAAAACTTTCTGGACAGTGTCAGACTTCTGGAAAATGTCACTTAATTGTTAAGCACTGTCGCATGAATCCGATAATTTAACAAGGACAAGGAAGCCAATACTAATTTTACTGCACTCAATGTCCTGTTCTTCATCCTCTATAAAGTAATGCCTTAAATTTATATCTTTATTAGACTTAAAGGACCCGTAAAACATCAAAATAACTCAATGTGACAGTATCAGTAGCATTGGCTCATATATGTTTAAACTTTTAAACAATTTCTAAAAATAAGATTTGCAAAAAAACTTATTAATCACCAGAAACGGCCAAGTGTAAAAAAAAAACAACAACTTTTAAATGGGGGAGGTACAGTCAAGCTGCCTACCCCAATACCTCCAATCAGCAGATAGACTATACAAGTATAATTGGCCAGTAGAATTCTTCTATTTCTAAATCACTCTGTGTACAACACCAGTGAAAGCTGGGAGTACTTGGATCTTTAAGACAGAACGGGTTATATCTCACAGTATTCCTGGAAATCTATTTGACCACATATGTTCTTAGATAAAGAACTGATGAAATTCCAAGCTGCAAGAGTAGACAAAAAATTGATAACTGAAAGATTCAAAGTAGACCTTATCTCCTGTAAAGTTGTATTTCTGGATTAATAAACTGACATTTCAGAGTTGTTATGGCATGGTTTACACCAATATATGAATTTGCTATTATTAAAAAATACATATTTTTACGAGTGAAAATTTAGCAATTTATAAAGAAAGAATAAAGGAACTATGTAATAATAGAAAAACATATATGCTAATTTACAACAGATTACGGTTTACACTTCTCTTTATAAATGATTCCAGATGTGAAAGTGGTCAATATTATCTTGCTCCACAATTACATTCCCAAGAACCCATACCAAGTAAATACCAGATGACATACTCAGTTAGATGTTTTAACGCATTACCTGGAAATCTGCCGGCAAACTTTGTTGTGATTACTCAAATAATTGCAAAACTGAATGTTGGACAACAAAATGTAGTTGTATTTTTTGGGGGGGGAAGAGGAGATGCGAAAATAAGAGCCCTTGGAAAATCTGAACTTGAAATATGTTTAATTAACCAACTGATTGATTAAACAATTAATTGCCCTCGATACTGACCGGTGTGCCTCTTACTGTAATTTTCTTTATTCGGTAACGTGCCCTAAGCAAGGTACAATACAAAATAGTAGAAAAGTGTACAGATCAGCAGTGTTACTATGAAACAGTGTGTCATGAGCACAGTATAATATAAAAAACAGTGTCATGAACTGTATAATCAGACAGTGTCATATCATTATGAGTATTAGATGGCTTAGGAAGCTCAGCATTACAAGCACTATATAATATAAATAGAGAATGTGCCATAAACATTGCTTTATAATAGAATGTGCCATCCCATAAGCACTGCATAATATGAAATATAGAATCTGCAATAAACATTGCATGATATCAAACAGAGGATGTCCCATAAGAACTGCATTAGATGAAATCATAATGTAGGCACTGTATACTATGCAATAGAAATGGTATAATGTAATTATGGGAAAGACAGTATCATAAGTACTGTATAATATGAAATAAGGGGTGGTGTACGCACTGCGTCGTGTTAAAGTGAGGCCTCAGCAAATGACAAATGACATGAAATACATGTGTTAAAGTGTTATTAACACTTTGTTATATGAAAGAGCACCTTGTTCCCACCACATAATGCAGTAGAGAGAAAATCAGAAGCACTGTGAAACAGGAGATGGAGACATCTTGGGCATCATTCATTGTCTGAGTGACAGCTGTCACTCAAAGCCAATTAATTGAGACCCAAATAGGAACAAACTATTATTGGTAAAGTGGAAAGGGGAACTGGTACCACAGAAGATCAGAAGGACCACTGGTGCCTTGATGACCCAGGTGAGCGTCAAACTGTTTAAAAACATTTTGATTTCTTATCATAAGATTGCCCCCAGAGGCACCAAAAACATTTTGATTTCTAATCATAAGATTGCACCCAGAGGCACCATTAACCCCAAAGTGTACTGTAGCTCATATGATGTTAGAGTTTCCCTTTAAGAGAAATGAAACTAAGCTGATAGCAGATACTGCCATTTTCTGAAAGGAGTTATTAACATGACCATGGCTCCAGTTCATTGCCTGTTAGCTGATAATTAACCTGTTAGAATAGATAGGTATATGCATAGTATGTAGTTGCCCAGCATGGTATAGGTACTTGAACTGGCAAAAAAAAAACATTGGCTTCTTCCTATGACACCATATCTGTGAATGAGAAGATGGCCTTCAAGCTGCAAAGAGTTCTGCAAATTGCTGCATTTATAAAACACCAAGTGCTGGGTGGAAACAGTAATTTGGGAATTGCTTACACTAGAAGCTTAGAAAAAAGCCTAGACTGCTATGGAGCTTGCCCTGTCTACCTAATGTGTCTTAAGTGGGGTGTATTATTAGTGATATGAATTGACGTACCCACTTTATTAAGAATAAAAACAAATATTGCACAACCTTCAGTCAGTATTACTGTTTGATCCAGCACGTTGAACTGTATAGCACGGAGGACAAATAAGTAACGTATTACCGGTCCTTAGAATGGCCGGATTTAACATCCATAGAATAGTCAAATATACTAGCCGAGGTCAGGGAACACAGAAAGGGATGCAGCGATGAGGAAAGCCAGGAGTCAGGATACAAGAATATAGAGAAGTCAATAAACAAAGCCAAAGTCAAAAACCAGGTAGAAAACTGTAAACAGGAACGCGCTCTTGGACAACCACAAGGGAAACCACGACAGGACACTGAGCAGGATGAGAACTGGGCCTAAATACCCCTCCTATAGATCTGATAGGCTGTAACCGGCCTTTGACCCCAAAGTCAGTTACCAGGTTCCATTTGCATAATTGCTGCTCAGCATTAACCCTTCTGTGGATTAGGTTGCTGCTCGGCACAACTTTTCCTGTGTGGACAGTAAATGTCATTAACCACATTTTTATAAGCGGATGAATATGTGACACCTTCACTGCAAAATTCCAGTATCTCGCTAGATAAGCAATTTCTCCGACCAGTTAATGAGTCTGGCCTCCTTTAAATACGCATATAGCTTCACTTACATCTGTTGGATCTGTACAAATCCATAAATTCATTTTACATAAGTCAGCAATAAGTGCATAAATAAATCACACAGATGGCTATATAAGCCTAATAAATTTTAGTGTAATGTTTAACTCAAACTGAAGCTCCACGCTAGAGATGATGCTGCGTTTTAAAGCAGGGAAGTGTTTTAAAATACACACATCAGTCTCTAAGTGGAAATTACCAAGATAATATATGTAATTAAATCCTGCACAGTGACATGATAAAGAAAATGACTGTTTTTTAACTGTTCCATGTGAAGTTTTCAATGCATTTGGGTGCTTCTAGAGTGGGGACAGGACTAGAAAAAAAAAATCACAATTTTGACAATTGTATGCAATACAAAACTTACCACTCAAATAATGACATCTCAAATTTGGGAGGGGAGACAATTTGGCATTTCTGTACCTGAAAGCAATTTTCCCCTGTCCACATGAGCTCTCTCTATGTAGGCTTTTCCTCTGTGTTTCCTCTGTGTTTAAGCTTGATTTGCTCTAATTTAGATCCATTCTGTTCCTCTGTGTCCCCACACCCACTCATGTTGTCCCCTTCTTACTAATGATGTCCCACTCATGGATGTAATACCCTACCTAGAATGAAGATGTCAGGCTATCTGATGATGTCGTGGCACATATAGTGCTTTGACAAGGAGCATTTAACTGGGCCACCAGGATTGACGATAACCTTCTAGAACAGAGAATCATGTGGCTTGTAGTTCAGCAACATCAGGTTGAGAGAGCGGAGCTTTAGATGCCCGCTCTAGAAAGACACTGATTGCTATGTTTGAGGCCTATAAGAACCATTAGAGGCACCAATGCCATGTGCTTGTCATCAAATGTTTCACAGCACAACTACTTCCTCATTTAAGTATACGTCAGAACATAGGTTCCAAATATGTGGAAGAATGGCATTGAGAGACAAGCATCTTACTGTGTTTATATTTTTAGAATGCATGTAATTATGATGTACATAATAGGAATAGTATGATGCGCCTAAGGTACTGAAGTCTGAAACATATTTTAAACAGGTTGTTTGTGATAGTTATGAAAAGCTGCTTTACAGTCATGTGGAATGTTTATTTGGAAACAAAAAAACAAATTCAGACTTCCAACTTTATAAACAGTACATTTTACCTCTTGCTGATTTTAAAGTACCCAATTGGCAAGGAAATCCAAGCATATTAGGTAATTTGTTATGTTATCTACTGAACCTTTTGCTATTTGGATATAATCCATATGCCGTTCTTTCGTTTATGGTAGATCATCCAATTCATTTGCACTTCAGACACTATGAAATATTTCACATTTGCACTGGAGGTCACAATACGTTTTTAGATAAAGATGAAAACAAATATTGAGCTGTTATTGTTCATTTAGGGAGTCTGGCTAACAACATTCCAAGTCGTGAAGGGAGTTCATCAACACAAACACTCATCCAACTGGCTGCAAATTATGTGTACACGGGCAGAGCCTGCAGACAGTCAGGTTTCAAAAAAGTTTGCACACGTGGCTGTGCACTGAAAAATCTGACTCACGTATCGGTGCATAAACTATTCACAGTGTTTAGCAACTGCAAACAAACGTCTGGCTAAACAGAAACAACATATTAAAATGCGCATTACTGTGCAACCCATAAGCAAAGCACATCCGATGTGCAAGCATGCTTTTTCTTTTCATTCCTCATCCATTCTGATGTTTTTACATAATGCATGTATTTAAAAACTGCCAAAAAAATAAGAATATACTAGATTCTTAGCTCTACCATTTCACCTCTCTGCAATAGATTCTCACGTGTAAATGTCCCGAGTTTTGATGCAAATCTCCAGCATCCAGTCTGTCCTGAGCTTTCTCAGCCAATCCTGACACTCCCATTGGTTGCCATTAGAGCATTGTATCATCACAAATCCACTGATACCCAGCACAGATTAATGTTATACAAAAGTCAAGGCAGAGGTTATTTTTACTTATTATAAGCACACAGAGACACTTTAAGAGGTCATCTGTGCAAACAAAAAAATATATTCAGTATTGTAGAAGCAAGGTTACAACTCAGTGTTGTCTGCATACAATAATAAACCAGCTATCTAGGCTAATGAGATAAATGCCCACACTGAAATTTCAGTCACAGTCATTTTTAGATATTTAAGCAAAGTCCAGTTTTTATAATTTGACAATTTACTGAATCATCAAGCAAAACTGCAGCTACACTATAAATCTGGACTGCAACTGGAACCGACTGAATGAGTCAGAAACCACAACTGTTGTACAAGGAAACAACGCCCACCAGCTGCAAGAACAAGTTCATTTCTTATTCAAAGATATATTTATGAATGAAATGGTTGCCATTTGTATATCCTGGCAAGATATCATTAGATATTAGATACTATTCCTGCAACATTATCATCGATGCCTTATTGTCTTGCCTATTCTTGCTAGCATTTTCTATAATAAAGACGAGCCGCAATGCACATGGTCATGTGGCTGCTCTTCAGTGGGATATTTTTTAAAAAGTTGCTCCAGGGACAGTCTAAGCACCATACCCACCGTATGCCAATGTAGGGGTTATGCTGCCATTAGGCTGTAAGGGTCGCAGTACTTACATACCCCAGTTAAACAATTTTGTTGAAAACACATTTGCATGACAAAATTAAATTCGGTCCCTATATGGATGGCATTCATTCTGTCCCTTTTCCTTTAATAATGTGCTGGGGGATTAGGTGAGGAGTGGGAAAAGGGATTTCTCTTATGTGTTACCTCATATTTATACCCCTGTAAAACAGGAAGTCGTTGTTGAACAATTTCCTGTTCCTACTTACCCAAGTGTACTAAACAATTTAAAATAACAATGGGAATATACTTCAAATATAGTTTTCTCATATGAATTTATAGGGGATGCCAATAATTGTGCCGCACATACATTTAAACAAAGATGTATTCACTTTTATAAACCTGGGTAGTGTTTGCAATTGTTTGATATCCATGAGAGCAGAATATTTTTGTGTATTTTTGAAACAAAAGATCAAAAGGCTATACAAGAAAGACAGTTTTTCACAACCTTCTTTGCTCATATATACCAATGTTTCCAATATTAATAGAGGGCATTGTATATGTCTCTTTTTGAGGTATATATTTCAGTGCATCCAAACATTCTATGCAATTTATAAATTACAAACATATTCAATTCTTTGTTTTTGCACACAAATAAGCAGCACTAAAGCAAATCAAAAATCTACTCAATGGTGTTGGCAAACGGATTGAATAATATTAAGATGAATGAACTGAGTCTCTTAAAAATGGAGAGGTTCCATAATTTACCGGAACACCAAACCCCACAATATTAATATCACTTTATCATTACCAGTGTTCTGGCCAAAAACCGATGGCATTTGCATGCCCACCCAAAAACTAATCAGCTTATTTATGAAGAAATCCTTCCCAGAAATGATTTTCGGGTGATGAATATCCAGATGTCTGCATAAACATGTAAGTCTGGCAACGCAATGGCACCAAGTCACACAATTACAACAGGCAATTACAAAGTGTAAAATCTGGATTGCTTCGAATGTTGTAAGTTAAATACTTCATATGGCTCAGTGCTGTACTGGTTAGAACACCAAGGGATTTATTACCAAATTCTCTGCCATGGAAAACTTAGTGCTACCCAGAACATCTCATTAATCAAACAGAGTGGTCAGCAGCAAATACAGGACCTGCATTTTATTCCCCTTTACATTTGGCAGAAACATTGAACACAATAATAATTATGTTAATGTATTTAAATCAATAGTGAATAATAACAGTAAATATTCCCAATTGCCCGTTATTCCTAATGAAACTATCATATTTTATATATATTTTATATTAGTAAAAACGGATGTGTTATTGCAAGTGGCCAATATAAAGATGTCTATGTTGCCACTGGTAACGTAACAAAATGTATCCCTATTGCTGGAAAATAATCTGGTGATTGAAAAGAAAGCGATAGGTGTATAAACAAGTAGCAGTAATTAAAAGAAAAACAATAAATGTAGTCCAGGCACTCAGGAGGATCACTTATGCAGCAGATTTATGGGAAATCAGGAAAAACATGCAATGTTTCGATCTCAGCTGAGATCTTTTTCAAGCAGTAATTAAAAGAAGGACTTTATTTTCAAGACAACACACTCATCATGAACTGTAAATCAAATTGCAAACTTTAGGTAATATTGCATGGCTTCCGCTAAGTTGGATACATTCTCCAAATCAGCTATTTTGGTCTAAAGTTTCCCATTTTGTTTTTAATTTACTACCCATCAGTGTTTAGCAAATACTCTGATACTACATTATGTAGCAAAATAGTAACATTTCTACAGAGACAAACGTTCTTCTTGATTCTTCATCGTGTTATCTTATCTGTTGAAAATGGACATTAGCCATAACCAGTATAATCACCAGAACCACTACAGCTTAAAGGGACACTATAGTCACCAGAACAACTACAGCTTTATGTAGTTGTTCTGGTGAGTATAGTCAGTCCCTGTAGTCTTTTTTTTCAGTAAACACTGTTGTTTCAGAGAAAATGCAGTGTTTACATTACAGCCTAGGAACACCTGCAGTGGCCATTCCTCAGATGGCTACTTGAGGTGCTTCCTGGGGCAGTGCTGCACACTGTGCAGGCAGAGCATTGCAAACGCAACTGTTGTAGAGAAAAAGCAGTGTTAACTCTGCTGCCTATGACCACCTCTAGTGGCTGCCACTCAGGCAACCACTAGATTGACTTCCTGGCTTTGGTCCTGCAAAGATTGCATGGAGACAATGAAGGCTCCACATGGGGATGTATTGATTCAACACATCACTATGAGGAGATTCTGATTAGCTCAGTTCTGACTGCTGCAGGGCACTAATTTGCACAATAACCTTCCTATAGGGAAGCATGGTATTGGTTTAGATCATCAGGATCAATGATCTCAGCAAGAGATTTAGATGGCAGCAAGGAGACCAGCACGTCACAGGATATAGGGATATCTGCTTGCTTTAACCTTCAAGGGCAAGAAGTTCCAATAATCTAAATAGGGAGTAGAACACTATAGTATTAGGATTACATGTTTAAGGTTAATGAGCCAGGATCTATTCAAGAAGTCCTAAGGTTTTGCTATCAATTAAAGACACCGGTTACTAGAAAACTATAGATATGTAAGTTAATTACAGTGATATTATAAGAGAAGGTTTCATGTAATTGCCATTTCAATAATATCAAGAAAAACAAGACATTGATGTAATTTTAAAAGCTAGCCTATCTTTACATTTTCACATCTGCACAATGCATATCTAGCATCAGTGGAAAAGACAGATTTATTTTATAACGGAGTAAATAAGCTGGGTGAAAAGTTGCCATATATACCCAACAGGGATGTGCATGGACAAAAAATTAGGTTTGGTTCGGCATTTTCGAAATTCATGACTTCAGCAATTCGGGACTTCAGCACTTCGGTTCAGTTCGGCACTTCTGAAATTCTGGACTTAGGGAATTCAGAAATTCCCTAACCCTACCCCTAATCCTACCCCCAAACCTACCAGGGTTAGGGGTAGAGTTTGGAGCAGGGTTAGCTTAGGGGTAGGGTTAGGCTTAGATTCCTGTCATCATTACCTTAATTTCCCCTCCCTCACCTGTTTTGCCACTTTTGAGAAATCCAAAAGCAATTCGGGACTTACAAATTGCACATGTCTAATACCCAATATGTCACCCCATTGTCATCTTTGGCCATTGAAAGCAAAGACTGAATTGATGTTATATTGTAAAAACCCAGATGTTATCTTCTCTCAGTTTATACATATGTTAGCTAAACAGGAATGAATAAATAAAAAGTTCCTGCAAACACACTCAGACAAGCTGGTGGAAAGAAACAGGTCTCAATGAAAATCAAGACTGCAAAGAAGATGTCACAGAAATGGAACTGTCTCTCTTATCAGTAATTCCAATACTGAATACGAAGATGTGGGAACATTTTTCTATATCAACTAATTTGGCCTAAAATGTAAAATTAACTTCTACTTTCTGATAATTCACACTATCTGTGTTTAAATGTCCATATGATGAGAAACTGGATTTTAGTTAGGGATATACTTTGTTTTGAACTACTATATATTAATAATAAATGTTCTAAACATCTGGTTTTGCAGAGATTAGGATTTATGATTTTTTTTTATTATTGGTACTGTAACATATGGGTTGGTTGGTAACATGTCATTCACACTTCAGTAAACATACTTAAGATCTTACTGTGCCCTCTGATGCATAAAAAAAGACTTGGCAATGCATACGTTCTATGGAGTCACTATCATCATTACTTATCCAATCCCAGAGCGTTTGAATGATGGAGTGGAAACATGAGAATGGCGTGCACTGCCCAGACTTACTCAAATCCAATCTGAATAACATTTGCAAAGGATCCAAATATGAGCTTCAGCACAGATGTGATTCCATTTTCAACAAGGAGAAAGGGGGAGGGTAAACAGAAAGTGATGGCGGTGATGCAAAGATTTACTTAAATTAAATAGTTTTTTCCAACTGAAATGGTTTATTAAATATAATATAAAGTGTTGACAACTAATATTTTAAAAGGTCATGGTGCAAGAAATTACTAACAAAGGTAAACATAATAAATCTAAATCTATATATGTTAAGGAAGTTGAAGCAATGCCCACTTTTGGTCAGTAGTGGACATTGTGATGTTATGATCATTGATAAAGAGATATTGTGATGCAAAACAATTAAAGCATCGCTAGTTACAGGAATTTCTTATTGGTATCCAGCGTGACGACACCGGTTTTAGAACTGTGCCCCAATCATGTTCTAAGGTCACTGACTGGGATGTAGGAGACATAGGTTTGATCCCAGCCAGGCCTAAATACACAATATTCATCTGAGGAAAAGGATTTAGGGGTGATTATTTCTGATGATTTAAAGGTAGGCAGACAATGTAATAGAGCAGCAGGAAATGCTAGCAGAATGCTTGGTTGTATAGGGAGAGGTATTAGCAGTAGAAAGAGGGAAGTGCTCATGCCATTGTACAGAACACTTGTGAGACCTCACTTGGAGTATTGTACACAGTACTGGAGACTGTATCTTTTGAAGGATATTGATACATTAGAGAGGGTTCAGAGAAGGGCTACTAAACTGGTTCATGGATTGCAGGATAAAACTTACCAGGAAAGGTTAAAGGATCTTAACATGTATAGCTTGGAGGAAAATGATTTAGGGGTGATTATTTCTGATGACTTAAAGGTAATAGAGCAGAATGCTTGGTTGTATAGGGAGAGGTATTAGCAGTAGAAAGAGGGAAGTGCTCATGCCATTTTACAGAACACTAGTGTATTGTATGCAGTACTGGAGACCATATCTCCAGTACTGCATACAATATTGATATATTAGAGAGATTTCAGAGAAGGGCTACTAAACTGCTTCATGGATTGCAGGATAAAGGATCTTAACATGTATAGCTTGGAGGAGACGGACAGGGGGGGGTGATATGATAGAAACATTTAAATACATAAAGGGAATCAACACAGTAAAGGAGGAGACTATATTTAAAAGAAGAAAAACTACCACATAGTCTTAAATTAGAGGGACAAGGTTTAAAAATAATATCAGGAAGTATTACTTTACTGAGAGGGTTGTGGATGCATGGAATAGTCTTCCAGCTGAAGTGGTAGAGGTTAACACAGTGAAGGAGTTTAAGCATGCGTGGGATAGGCATAAGGCTATCCTAACTATAAGATAAGACTAGGGACTAATGAAAGTATTTAGAAAATTGGGCAGACTAGATGGGCCGAATGGTTCTTATCTGCTGTCGCATTCTATGTTTCTAATTAAAAGGGAATGTCCGGATAAAGCCTGCTCACTTGTGACATTAAACTAAAGTCAGAGCTCTCAAACAGAACTGGCAGTATTTGTAAACCTCAATCACCCACCATACATAGCAAAATTATGTAATAACTTCTCTTCCTGGTGAACATAAAATGCAGCTCAAGTTGACTAAAATTTCTACCTCGCATACTCCTTTAAAATCACAAACCACAAGATCACTCCTTTGCTGTTGTGGTTTATGTGGGACTTGGCATAACTTCAGGAGTAAAAATAAAAATCTAAAACTGATTTATTATAGCTGTTCCAAAAGAATTAAGTTAGCAGTGGACATGGCAATCCTGCACTACTCTTCACGCTATAACATTAAGACGTAAAGGCACACTTTAGGCACTATAACCACTTCCTCATTAGCCTGAGGAGTGATAGAGAGACCATCAGCTGACTGCTTTCAGCCTATCACAGCTGCCCATTGTGGCTATTGGAAATTTTTACTTTTTTCTAAGGATTGTAACTTTGCCCAAAGAAGCAGATTAGTTTTGATGTCAAATACAACATTCGTGTATTAATGGTAAAACATAAGAATCATTGATTGTTTAACACAATAGAGACCATGAAAATAATAAACATCTCTCCCATAATTGGGAGTAGAGATAAGACCCAAAGCATTGCTTTTGTTTTGTAGAGCCAGTTATGAAATCCTTGTATTACATTGCTGCTCACATACATCGTCTTAATAATATTGTGTTTATTTTTAAGTAAAAATAAACTGTTTGGTCAACTAACATGCTCTTGGAGTGCATTAACCACCAACATCATTAACATTATAAATTAATTTAATTTCCAACTACTGGAGTAATTCCAAAACATATAAATTCAAATTCCAATTTATTCAGTAATCATACATTGAAATAATTATAGGATTTTTTTGATTTTTTTTTAACATTGAGCAAAGTTCCTTTCTAAAGTACAATAATGTTGCCACTGAAGCACTGGAGTGGAAAAATCAATACAAAAATGTAGCAATATAATGATATGTTCTAATTTATTGGATAAAATCTGAGCCCGGGATAGCTCATTCCAGTTTTGCAGAGGGAAGTTATTTGTGGCATAAAATAATTTAGGGTCTTTATGAATGCCGACTAGCCAAAACCACAAGGATAAAGCTGGTTTTCTTATTTGTCGAATTATGGAATGTATATAGGACATATTTTCTATTAATTTGTTTATTCTGGTCTGGTAGAAAGTCTGCATATACAAGTCTTCTTGGCGTGTAGGAACTGAAGTTGGCCGTGCGATTGGCTGAAGAAAAGTGTAGACATTCTGCACATACAAGATCAAACATCACAGAATAGACAATATTTTCTGTTTTATTTAGAGAGGAGTTAGGGGTACATATCAAACCAAGAAAAGAATGCTGAAATTGTTCCAGAACTTGTGTTTGAAAGCATCTTGATGAAAAATTGAACAAAGTCTGGGACAAGACAGTACATGATAAGGATGGAAAGGACGGCTAAATGCAATAATGTTTGCAGCTGTCTTTGTAGGATTGGAATTAAAACAAAATATGTCCAGAATTATGTTTTATTTGCAGTGAAGTCAGCACAGTGCATCAGCCCAAAAATGAACTGTGAAATTGCGACACTGAAACCACTTAATACAAAATTATTTGTTAGGAAAAAAAAAGAAAGAATTCAGAACTGTCTGTTGTAAGCATTTCCTTCTGTAAGGTTTGGTTAAACAATATATAACCAAAAGACAGGATAGTTGTATTGTATGCTAATAATTATATGCAATAAAGCTAAATACACATACCTGACAAGTGCCCAGAGTCCTAGCCCCTAGTCCTGACATTTGAGTATATTAAAATACAACTGGAACATGTGCACATACGGAAGAAACATTATAGCAGCATTATAGTCCACCATTTTGTGAAGCCATGACACCCTAGACTTGAATTTCCAAATGTAAAATTGACTGTAGAGCTGCTTAGAAATATAAAACACTGAATATTTGTATCTAGGGGCAGACTGACCATTTGTGCACTTGGGTAGTGCCCGAGCAAGAGAGGGGCCTATCCTGCCCCTGCTGGGTTACGTGGCTCGGTGCCCCCCCATGTGGGCCAACCGCCATGCTCACTTACTGGGGGGGTGGCATCTTTAAATTGAATAAGTGCCATCTGGCCAGCTTTTTATTCCCCTGTGACAGTAGGGCCCTGTCCATCTCCTTAAATACAGTTAGCCAAAAAGACCCTCCATGCAGCACCATAGCTTGAGGAGCTGCACCAACCAAAAGGATGTTGGGCAGCCATCTTTAAATGTGACAAGTGTCCAGCCCCGGCAATTTTCCAAGCAGTGCTAGCATTCTGAAATCAGATATGAGGCGAGCTCTGCCCGCATTTCAGGGAAGGGCAAGAGAAGCAGCAGAGCGGCTAAACTAGATAAGATTCATCATAATAACTTCTAATTTTTAATTTTTTATTACTATTTTTTATTGTTATTATTTTATTTGTGGTTGTGAAGTTTAATGAGGAACAAGGTTTATAAAATAGTGCCCTATAATGCTAATCATCACTACAGCCCTTATACTCTCATTACAACCCCAATTTCCTCACTACAGCCTCTACCGCACCACTACTGCCCTTATTTTCTATTAGAGCTCCTGTCTCTTCACTACAGCCCTGTACCCCCTCTACAGCCTTTTCCATACCTACTAAAGACCTTAACCCCATTTACATCTCTCAACTTCAACACAGCACCTGTCTCCAGCAACTACCCCTCCTGCCAGCCCCTATCACCCCACTATAGCTCTTATGTTTCATTACAGCCTCTAACCACCCAACCCCCACAAAACACGTATCCCCCCTACAACACCTCCACACTTCAGCCTCTAAGCAAACACCTCAGCCCCTTTTCCCTTACAACAGTTCCAGACCACCACACTACAGCTACTCTAACTAGACCCCTGCCTCCAACATTAAAACATTTTCTGTAATACAAAGATGTACATGTGGTTGGGGCTTACATAGGTTTAGCTTGCAAGTTGGTGGGCACAGGGGAGTCCAATGATCTCCTATTGCCTGGAGGCCTCATGAGTTGTTGGCCCGCCCCTGTTCGTATCACGAATGAAATGCAGCTGCAATCATTTACAATAAAATCTGCTTCATCAAACAAATTAGACAGACATATATATTTATGTTTAAGTCATCTGATCCCGCTAGAAAACAGTGCTTCTCAAACATAGTTCTTCTCCTTGATATATGGTAATATTAATTAACATATGTTAATATATTATTACAAGACCTACCTGTATGAGAATAAATGTACCACAATGCTCCTGTCAGAAGTGCGCCGATGATGAATCCTGCAAACGCAATCCCTACTACAGTTGGTGTATCCAGACCGTAGAAGATGACTAGTGGAAAAAAATAAAATAAAATATTTAAAATGAACACAATCTTATATATATATACATATATATATTTTTATTATTATTATTATTTTTAACAGTATTTGTGTCATGATGTACACTGGCTGAACATAAGACAAATTTACAATGAAATAGTTGTTCTTTTTATCCTTATTTTAGGAATAACAATAAATCACAGTAACTAAAAGGATTAACGTGCCCTGGGTAGCATGGCTCTACCACGTAGATGTTACAAATCAGGGGCTTTGAGAACCAGGTAGAACAATTCAAGATGATGAAGAATGCTTTTTTGCAGAGGCACTTAACTGCAGTGGCCTTTTAATACTGCTCTGACAGTATTACCAAGATTTAAGGAAATATCACTTATTTCTACATATGTACTGCCATTTCAGCCAACTTTATTTTGTAACCTACAAGGACCTATTTGGCTTTGTTCCCATTTGTAGGTGGAGATCGGAAACGCTTGTAAAATAAGCGATGTCAGGCTAAGGACAGAAATCACAGAAATAGAATCCATTGTTCTTAAAATTTGGCAAAAATGGAAATGTTTGAAATGAATTCCAGACAAAAAAAAAATACACTTCCTTCACTTGAAAATAGTCACAGAGACACCCTTTATTGATATACACGAATATGGTTCTATTCATTGAAAACCCTTGAGGTATTCATTCTTATTAAATTAGGTATATCCGTTTCATTCTGGTAATACAGAGGACAGCAGTGGAGTATGGAGATAAGAAACGGAAAGCTGATTTATTTTTTAACTAACAAGGCACAACGTAAAAATGATACAACTGACAGTTACTTTTACTAGGTGATAGTTAACTCTGCCACCCCAGATGTTCGTGAACTACATTTCCTGTGATTTAGGGGATCTGACACTTCTCTGAAATTTTGCACCATTCAGTAAAACATTGAAAATAAAGATAAAGTGCATTAACCTATTTTGCATATTATTTTGATTTATATTTAGCAAATAATATAATTCAGATCTTGCAAATCACATCATAATCCAGTTTAGATCTGGCATAACCAGGGCATGAGGGAAAAATCTAGCAACATTATTTCTGTTTCTACAGTTCTCTGCATGCCTCCTCTATGCTTACTGCCACTTGCAAAGGATGGAACTTAGTAATGACTGACAGCGAGTCAAAATGCAGCCTTCCAGTAGCAGGATAAAGAGGTCTGGATTTCTATTTTTCTATTAATATATTATATTTTTTCGGACCCCAAAAGAGGCATATTTGTTAAATGTTAGCAATAAGTAAACATATTATTAAAAATCCTAGGAAGTTATGTTTCCCTTTAAGGGCAATTATTTTTTATATGATTCATGACATATGACAGGTATAATGAAGGTATAGTTATTAATGTACGTACCTGGTGGGCCACTTTTAGAGTTTATATTTACAGAATCTGTTGAAAATAAAAAGCTGCAGTTACACAGGTTGAAAATATATACATAAATATATAGAACATTAAAAACATTTTCTCCAGCAATATGGTGAAGCACCATATGCTAGCTAATAGTAATGACTAACATTTCTACATTTTCAGCCTTCCTACTGAGCAAAGTGATCAATTAGGTCATATGTAAATATTGATTTAAATATGTAATTTCGCAAAGGATCCCGTGAAAAAGAATACTAGCAGCCAAACCGTTGGGAGGATTTTTTTCTGTCCATACTTTGGGAAGGTAACACTGCATGCAGACTAGTATTGCTGGGACCTTTTCATTAGAAATATTGATTTTTTTCAAATTATTCAGTCTATTTTTCTGGTATATTATTTTTCGATACATGTCCGGGAAATGTATTATGCATGTATAGCTAGTATGAGCTAGTATTTTTTATTCTCCCCTCCCTTAGAACTCCTCATTCTTAATTGTTTTTCTGGGGGGAAAAAAAAATTCAAAATGTTTCATAAATATAATTTGAAAAAAAATGTTTAGAAACTTGTCAGTCACAGAACATCTAACTATACAGCTCAGTGTTACACAGTGTTAACACTTGAGCTGCTTTTTACTATGGCTTCCATGAATGTTGGCCCTTGAGATGACTAATCTACAACAGTTATCTATGATACAGGTTTTTCTCTAGAAGTGCTTGGGCGTACCCTGGAAAGAATAGGAAATATATATGTTTCCCATAAAATTACAATTATTGACTTTCTTTAAATGAACAAGATTATTTTTATGAATAGGGGAATTACAGAAAACAGATGTCATGAGTTAGAAACCATTTATGAAACAAGTGATGTGCATGAAACATGGCTGATAACTGGCATGACAGGCTGTTGCCCTACAGTGTGGAGTCATTCATGCACATCTAGGTGGTAAGGCAGCCTTACCAAACACATAATTACTTCTGTCTTATTAGACAGACTGTATCAGGTGTATAAGTGTATGCTCAGTGGTCCATCTGTGCATCTCCCCACAGGAACAAAATGGAAGTTGCTTGTACATGAATGTGCAACATAAATTGGTTTTCAATTTCCTGAATGAAAGTACTACCTGTTGTACTGTGTGTTAGCCAGTTTTGTACGTGGGAAGTCATGTTCCTTAATGTGGAACTGTCAACCTTCCCCCCCCCCAAAAATGAGTATTTGATAAAGATATCCAAAGATATACTGAGAAAAAGTTATGTCAGCATCAGGGGTCTTTGCGAATTCTGCACAGTCACCAGACTGTGACAGTGACACTTTAATGCACAATATTCTCTCAATAGGGAATCAAGGATGGTCTCAAAGCAATAGCCACTCCCTGAGCATGCCAGTCATCAGTGGAGGAATAATGGTGACTCTGCAGTCTATATTAACTTTAGTTTTATGTTCCTAATAATTAAGGATGATGATAACATCACACTGGGTTACATTAATGTAAATAATCACATCTTTATAGACTAAACTTAAGCTGGAATATTACGGGAAAATACGTTTTTGGTTTTTTTCCAGCAATTCCAATATAGAGATTTACCATAATACGTGCTTAAAAATATTCATGGCAGGAGTTGTCTTTTACTCGTTAAACAACGAGATAAGGCTTCAGACGGAGATGTTGCAGTCTGGAATTCATAATATCCCTATCTCGCACAGTTACATTCTTTCCTGAACAAAGCTATCACCATGTCACCCTCCGATCAACAACACCACTAATCTCAGTCCTTTAGTAAAGATATCACGTGTACAATTCTTCCATGCATGTATATAACGCTTTGGGGACATCTTCTTAGCGCTTTTGGCATGGGTTTCAATAAAAACAAACTGCATAGTTACAGTTTAGATGCTCCGCCTAGCCCTTAAACCATTAAAAATTACTCCATTATGAAATGCAAGACTGACACTAAAACATTTTCATAAGGAACTAAAGAACTTTTGTTACCACTTCAATAGCAGGCTTCACATGGAGGGAGATGAGCACTTTTAATGGGTTAAACAACAAGCAGAATTTATTTTCTTTCTTTCTTAAAAACAACTTCCAGAAACATCCATTGTGCCCATAAACTGTAGCACATTCAAAGGGACACTGTAGGCACCCAGATCACTTCAGCTCATTGAAGTGGGCTGGGTGCTGTGCAAAGGTGTATTTTGGATCTGTGCTGCCCTAGGCATGACGGAAGTCAGGCGCCCCCAAATTTAAATTTACCCCACCCCTTCCTGCCAAGGCCACACCTCTTTCTGTTAAAGACTAACACACTCTCACATACACTGACATACACACACACTCACTGATTTGACACGATCTGACAGAGACACACAATCACTGACTCACTCATAGACACACACTGACATTCACACAGATAAAGGTTTTTTAACCCTTTATTAACTGGGGGTGCAAGGGAGGGGGGAGGCAGATGGATCGGTAGTGCTAGGAATCCAGCTTTGTATTCCTGGCATCACAGTATCCCTTTAAGTGATAAGTTCAATACTGCTATAACAATTTAAAGGACAAGAATCATTATTGAGTTACTTCCTAGAGTGGACAGAGCTCATGGCAGAAACTACAAAGCCTGGTTATTTACAGGAAGATCTAGATCTTCAAATATGAGTATCTTTTGATTTATTTTAATCATATAAAATGTATTGTATGTTATAAATGCAATATCTATATAATGGGTCTACTCTAACCAGACTTGTCCCTTTGACAGTTCAGTTGTGAGACTAAAAAAAACCTTTTTCTGTTATTTTAATGTCTCATTTCCCTCTGTGCTAGTTCTGCAGTGTACAGCACTATACATCAGACTGCGTGATGTTTATACATCTACAAGAACCAACAGTTTATACGACGTGTGTTGTATGGTTAATATGTTAAGAATAGCATGTAGAAAACAAGAATGTAAAGTAATTATTGTAATACTGTACAATAGTCATTTTTTGTTTCAATGCTCCTGTAGCATGGCATATGCTCTTGCAGATTGTTCTAAGCAAAATTCAATCTCATCCCCATTTAAGGATATCTTTGGAACTGAAATGTTTACATCAAGCTAAATCCTATGGCCCAAATATTTTAGGCATGTTATACCATCCTATAACTTTTGCTGAGACTGCTGATGTATACATTTGAGTATAACAGATCACCGAGGTGATGAGCAAAAAAAACTATATTAAATATATTAAATGTATGATAAATAATATCTGTTAAATATGATTTTAGACAATAATACATCATGTTCCTAATTTATAAAGGAACATGTTTTACTGTTGCAAAGGTTACAATCTCAAATTACCTTCTGAATCACTTGTAATGTACTGCCAAAGGTTTAGTAAATGTCTTCAATAATACATCATGTTCCTAATTTATAAAGGAACTGTTTTACTGTTGCAAAGGTTACAATCTCAAATTACCTTCTGAATCACTTGTAATTACTGCCAAAGGTTTAGTAAATGTCTTCTTATTGTGCATCATAGCCATGATCATTTTCAAATTGAGGGACGTGCACGCTTCGTCAGGGTCAATGCACTGTAACAGAAAGAAGCAAAGTCAGCAATTGAATTAAGAACATGATATCTTAGGAAATAAACATAACACTATCAGCCTGACCCTGGTACAGCGCGCTGGGCAAGAAAGGGATGCAGTTAAGAACAAAAAAATATATATATAAAGCTTTAATCCTTTTAGAGCTGGAAAGTGCAGGAGGCATACCAGCTTCCAGCTAGGGCTTAGTAACGTATGATAAATGAACAAAATAACAGAAATGTTTCTAACGAACAAAGAGGGACATTTTCTATTTTCTGGAGAGTGGCTGACAGGAGAGTATTCACAGAGAATGTATAAATGAGCTTAAGACGTACTGCCAATGTCCGGGACCCAATATCAAATTAGTGATATCTGTCCCAAAATCAGATTGTTCTAACACATATTTAACCCCTTAAGGACCAAATTTCTGGAATAAAAGGGAATCATGACATGTCACGTGTCCTTAAGGGGTTAAAGAGAGATGCAGCAAATGTAGCACAAAATTTAGATTGGTATCGTTCCAAAAGAGGGACAATTTGAGTGTAAATCTAGTGCATAACAAAGCATTGCCTATCTAGCAACACTTTTTATACGTCAAACTCTAAAATACCTTGCATTTACAATATACCACTAAACAATGCAGGATTAATGTCCTGTTAACGCTGCGCTGATTGTATCCAAGAAAAATGTGCTTAACATATACATAAAGAACAAGATGAATGGTGCAATAACATTACAGCGGGAGCTGCAGTTTCATCCATTTACAGGACAAGTCCCTGTAGAATTGGTGCAAGCTATGTGATTTAATCTCCCACTTGTGTTTCTTGTTACACAAGTGAGTCAAAAACACTTTGGAACACAAGTAACGTGACACTGATCCTTGGCAAGGTATTTAGTTGACTGTAGTAGCTTGAAAACCTACTTAAGATAATTCTGTTAATGGTCGTTGGGGCCTGGAGCTTTCCCCTTTCAGAATCACAATGGGGTTTATTAACTAAATATAAAGTCTCGGTGTACTGAGTATTGACTCATATCTATGACCAAAAAAAAAAAAAATGTAAAAAAAGAAGAGGGGAAAAAAATCTCTGGTTAAACCAAATTTGACATTTTCGAACACTGCTGTTTTTGTGTAAATGTTGTAAGTTGAAAAAAAAAAAAACACAATTTGATATTTATTGAATAAATTGCAAATGCACTTCTTTTTTCTCATGCCATGATCAACTAACAGAGAAAGAAGAAAGGAAAAAAAAAGAGAAGAATTACAGGAGAGGAGGCCAGCTGAAAATCGAAAAATACAAAATAAGGCTTCTAACAAGCCAGTCCTCCAATGCTATTGTTTACTTCTAGACAAACAAACACTGACATTGTATACGCTGGAGACTAACAATAGTACTCAACAAAACTTGCCAAGAAGGTCACATACACAAATGAAAACCAAATAAAATAAACAAAGAAACCCCAATCATCAAACACAGAAAATGAAAAGGCTGACCTCAGGAGAACTTCAAAAATTATTACTGTAATATTTTCTTTACAAAATCATCTATGGTATAACAAACTTAAGTATTTAGAGAAATATGCTGTTACCCAGTACCTTTTCCAATTTTAGGGCCACTGAAGGGTATTTTACCTTTCCACGCCCGTAACATTATAGAATTAAGTGACTTTTTTTTGCACCAAAAAATCTCTAAAAACACCAGCATAAACTAATGTCAAAATATTTATCGGAGGTAAGTTGACAAGCCACTTGGACCAATATCTACTTTTGACAAAAGAGAACATTCAGATGTTTGGAAGCAAAGAAAGTCGAAATAATATAATGATGTAATAATATGATGAGTGCTGTTTTCTAATGATTAGCTTAGCTTATGTTAAGTAGCTGTTACGAAGACCAGAACCTGTCAGGGCATAATTTATACTTGCGGTCTGTCTATCATGCCGATTGCTCGATTAACTACCAATAAGAAATAACTGTTACAATAACACCCACAAAGTGTTTAATAGACCCAGCAACTCCCTATCCATGGTTTACCTAAAAAACACCAAACTAAACACTCCAACACAGTACAGTATGGAAAGGGAACTGAAAAAAAAACAGTAATTACACACTCCTTCATTACAAAAATGCAAAGCACTTCGACATAGAGGAATATAAAACATTATACATTGAAATACTCTAACTGAAAGAGCAAAGAGTTCACCACACTACTCCAAATTATGGATCAGTGGTATGGTATAGACCCATGAGTAGTAGAACAACAGTTTTAATGGCCTGGTGATTAGAGGAAGGACCAAAAGGCTCCTAGTATGCAGCTGTATTGCAAATTTATATCATTACATATCACACTCGTAATTTAAAAAGCACTATCAAGGAGTGCTTAATTCTTATAGTACATAAAAAGGAAAATGAAATCAGCCTGAGCCTCTCACTTTACGCATTTTGTCTATATTAGCCTTTTACGTTCCCTTGAAAAAGTCTAATACAGCTAAAATGCATTGGGTGAGAGGCTGTGGCCAATTTTATCTATCTTTGCTTTTTCAAATTTGAGTGTATTATACTGTATAATTGATAGGATATTTTGGGATTCTGCTAGTGTACCTACAATAGAGGACAAAACATATTGCAAATATTGCTAAACACTATAAAACATCTGGTGATTAATATGCACTCACATATTCCAAAAAGTTAAGCGTATTATGGGTGCCTCCCCTCGACAACCCCCCATTTACATCGAGGGGAGGCACCCATAATACGCTTAACTTTTTGGAATATGTGAGTGCATATTAATCACCAGATGTTTTATAGTGTTTAGCAATATTTGCACTATGTTTTGTCCTCTATTGTAGGTACACTAGCAGAATCCCAAAATATCCTATCAATTATACAGTCTTGTTATATGGTTATCAGCTGGGAAATAACCTTGGGAAGCAGTGTACCCATCAGTTAAGTTTTTTTGTTTTATCACTTTTTCTCACGGGTGTCCGTGTGTATTTGTTGTTTGAGTGTATTATACAATGATTTTATGTTACCAATAAATTTGCAAAACAGTTTTATATGCAGTGTTTTATACTATTTGGCGTTTGCTGTATTTATCACTGAAGCTGCTACCATTGGGTCTATACCATATTATTAATAAACCATTTGAAGAAGGGCTGTGACATATATGGGCTTTCATTGTGAATATTTAAACCTATATTTTCTTACATACCTCTGTTTTGAATTGCTTTGCATTTTTGAGGTAGAGGAGTGTGTAGCCACTTATTTTAGGGATCCTTTCGCACTGTAGTGTTAAACAGCTCATTGTTCTCAGAGAGAATCTAGCAATTTAAATATGCAAAATGGTGGGTTTAAAAGGACAGTCAAGGGGGTGGGGCCTGAATGCAGGGCTGAGCAGAAGCACTCAAGCACAGCTCCTGCTCTGCACAAGCTTTAACTCAATGTAACGACACAAATAAGCCTAGAAAAGTGATCAAATGAGCTACCGACGGGTACACAAAGTTAAACTGAGCAGTTTGATACCACACATGAAGCAATTCAAGCTGGTTTGCCGGGATTCGCACCTGTGGCCTAGCACGGACAGCAGCCTAATCGCCGAGGGAGGCGGCTGCTCTCCCGGCGCGGGGCTGGCACCGCAAAGCAGCTCTCCTGCTCCCCTGCTGCCCCCCCCTATGGACCGGCGGGGGATATCCCGGTCCCCGCAGGTGACTCCGATTTACCCACCACAAGGGGAACTGCAGTCCGGCTGCAAATCACAAGAGGCACCCAAGATGGCCACCAAGCCATGTCCTGCTCACGCCACAGAAGCCCGGTTTGACCAACTCTGCAGGGCCTTCTGGAAGCGACTACAGAGTAAACCTACCTCCCGAACCCCGCATGAAAAGCAGAGGCACGCACCAGAGGCTGCACGCCGGGTCCACCCCGAAAACGGGACCACTACAGAGGTACACCTGCTTCGCCGCCCAAACACCCAGAGGGCTCCCCGCAAGCTGCAGGGTTCCAAAACCAAGGTACACGCCGGGCAGAGCATAAAGCAAGGTAACTCAAAGCTGAGGACAACAGAGAAGCGCAGGAAGGCAGCCGGACACTGCCAACACAAGAGCTCCCATTACAGACCTGCCTATGGCCCTCCAGAACAAGCAAAGGCCGCAAGGAACGACCCAAACAACCACCCTAACAAATGGGACACTCAACAAGTATCAAAACCCGCCAGAGTAGAAAAGAGAGGTAACTGGAGAAGAACCCGGCATGCCCCGCATGTCTGGATGGTGCGCCCTCACTTGAAAGCCGCCCGAGACTGCGCTTGCAGAGCCATCACCGATCAGAGCTGAAGAAACTGCACAAGGGCCCTGGTGAAGGAGAAGGGCCGGCCCAGTGGCCGACACAGGACAGCTGGGACACTGTCATCGAACACCACCATGAAAATATGCATGGGCATAGGGTAATGGTCTGGGACATTGGGGCAGGAGAGACACACTTATTATTATTCACTAACCCTGCTCCACATGTAGGCTGCACTTACCACCAAAGCATAGTAGCCGTGACACATACCCCCTGCAGAGTATAACATACCCGCAACACCCAAAGTGTATTATGCTGCAGAGGTTATAATCCACTATGTTTAGCACACCCTGAGGTGCCATGTCCCCTAAAATGCCTATACATTGCCTGATTTTATTTCATAATGTTCATAATGTTACTTGGCTTGGCCCAGATGTTTTATCTGAGAGTAAGAAAATGTTATATAGCCTGTTACCTAGCCTGCGGTTAACATGACAGCATATATTTATTATGTTCTGGCATATAGTTCATACCTGACGTGTATGATGCCATGCCTGTCGTATCACATACAGTGCATATTATCATCTTATGTCTTTAAATGCTTGAATACTGCACATGCAATGTTCTATTATACCTGTGGTAGAGGTTAACACAGTAAAGGAGTTTAAGCATGCGTGGGATAGGCATAAGGCTATCCTAACTATAAGATAAGGCTAGGGACTAATGAAAGTATTTAGAAAATTGGGCAGACTAGGTGGGCCGAATGGTTCTTATCTGCCGTCACATTCTATGTTTCTACGTTTCTATGAGGCGGCTCTCTAATTAGGCGATTTAGGCCGCCGCCTAAGGCCTCGCGCTGATGAGGGCCTCGCGGCCGCCTAAATCGCCTTAGGGCAGTGGCCCCTCTTATGCATGCCCAGGAGAGAGGTGCGAGGACCCGCCGGGTGCGCTGACCCTCCTATGCCTGCCTGGGAGAGAGCCAGCCTGTCTGCAGCTCCGCCGAGTGCAGAGCTGCAGACTGAGGGGGTCTCTCGATCTCACCCAATCAGAGCGTTGCCGCGGGTTACCACGGCACCGCTCTGACTGGCTGAGATAGCGAGACTAAACTTACCCGGCGGAGCTGCAGACCGTAAAGGAAGCCCACCGGACCACCAGGGATACAGCCTGGCCGCCCACTGGACTACCAGGGAATAAGTTAATCCTAAGGTATTTATGCCTCCGCTCCCCACCCTGCCCTCCTACCACCCTCTGCCCACGCCACCCCACCACCCTCTGCCCCAGACACCCTCTGCCCCAGCCACTCCTACCACCCTTCTGCCCCAGCCACCCAGCCACCCCACCACCCTCTGCCCTGTCAGACTCACCTTCTCTTGCACTGTCACACTCACCCCCCGACCCTGTCACTCATCCTCTATCAGTCTGTCCCACTCACCCCCTTCACCCTGCCACACTCACCCTATTACATAAACTCTTACAATCCTATACTCCAACTGTGCAACACTCACCCCAAACCCTGTCACACATAGGTAGACAATGTCAGATACAGTCATATATACATACACCGCCACTTATGTATATACGACTGCAAGGCTATGTAACCATACCCCTCAGTCATGTATAAACGATTGGCATAATTGTTAATTGAATTTGTTTATTGCAAATTAAGTTAGTTTGCATATTATGCCATAGATACAGTCAGAGAGATCACAATGCCGCGGCACAGGGAGCCGCAACATAGCAAGCCTTTGAACAATGAATACAAAGACTAGCTATCTGTATCCAGTGCTGCAAGCTTGTCCTTAAATACCCAAACAGCACCTTATACACACAATGCAACCCCTATTTTTAACTTTAGGTATTAGTGGGGGCCTCATGTTTGAGTTTCACCTAAGGCCTCACAAAGTCTAGAGCCGCCACTGATAACTGTTACAAAAAACAAAAAGGAGGCTACATTTTCCTGGAGTTTATTCTCCTTGACTGCGTTCAAGGCTCATGTGAACTCCCACTGTTATAGTTTGAAATGTATCACTTAAATGCCTCAATAAAATAAAGAATGAAAAAATAAATAAAAGGACAGTCAAGGCACCATAAAACTAAAGACAGCTTCAGAGCTTATAGTTGCAGATGTTTTTGAAAGGTTTGGCACTAGTAATGTTGTGATTACTGGTAACTCCTTAAAAAAAATGTCATCAAGCTTTGGGGTGACTCACAATCTTATACACTATATTTATTGACATGCTAATGGCAGTCGATGGCCCATTACTGATGTCGAAGTGATTACAATCCAAAGAGGATTGGTAAAAAATACCGGATTGTAATTTACATATAATATAAGATTTATTTTTATATTTTGCTAACTTTAAATTGTGAATTTGTCCTTTGTTCTTTGACCACGGTATCAAATCTACGAATAGTGAAGGAATGCAATAGTTCTGTTTTAAATAAAAACTAAACATGCATATGTTGTGTAGCAGCATGATTTTTTTAAAAATATTTTCAAACATACTGAAGCAGGGATTGCCAAAATCTGACCACCTAGCTTGTATATAACTAAAACCTCTTGATGCTGCTAAGGTCGTATTTTGGCCACTCTTGAACTAAATAAATTAGGAAATGATTTGATACCTTCTTCTATACAAGGTTATCAGTTGGCTTGGGTTACTGTGAGTGGGTTCTGTAATGCATGGTCTTACTAACCGGTAATTGACCTTGCGGCATTTATATTACATATATTACATGTCGTTTCCGTTGGCATTAATCTCCAACTCAAAAAAAGATACTGACAGCTGGTTGTGTTAATCGAAAACAAAAATTCCTCACCTTGAGAAGGCCATCCACCTCTCTGTCATTAGTAGAGCACAAGGTAACGTCGCAGTGCAGAAAGAGCAGAGACGTGTTAAACATGGGTTTAAACATGAAGCTGAATCTCTTCTTGTCCGTTTGTTCCTGTAGAGTAGGGAAACTCATCCGTTTAACCTTGTAAAATTTCACTGACTCATCTTTAGGACAGATGTTCTCTATGATTGTATATTCTGACATGATGTCAGGACTGGAGTGTTGAGATATAAAGCAGGTCTGTATGGCAAATCCCAGATCCTTGTCTGCTTTTGTTACTGAAACCTGCAAACAAAACATTTCAACATTAGTGTGTTTTTGTTTTTCTGTCTTTTTTAAGGCATCTACATTTATTACATTTAGTAGATATGACTGACAGTCATTTTTGGTTCTCAGATTTATCTGTATAAATATAGATTTAAATATAGATTTATTGAGTGTGTATATACACATACATACATACACACTGACAGAAAGACTTAAAGGACACTACAGTCACCAGAACAACTACAGCTTATTGCATTTGTTCTGGTGAGTAGAATCATTCCCTTCAGGCTTTTTGCTGTAAACACTGTCTTTTCAGAGAAAATACATTGTTTACATTACAGCCTAGGGATAACTCCACTTGCCACTTCTGCTAAAGCTACTTCCTGGGGCGGTGCTGCAGAGTGAGCACCACTGTCATTCAGTGTCTCCACCCTCTGCATTCAGACACTGAACTTTCCTCATAAAGATGCATTGATTCAATGTATCTCTATGAGTAGATGCTGATTGGCTAGGGCTGTGTTTGACTTGTGCTGACTCTGCCCCAGAACAGGGGGCTAGATGGTGGTTTTTACACTATAGGAATACATGTTTGTGTTCCTGACCCTATAGAGTTCCTTTAAACTTCTAAACCAGAACCAGCACCATCCTGGCGAGACCCAAAAAGGCTCTTTTGGATCACAACCCCTATTTTTGTTTTAGTTTTACAACAGTGATCCACTGCTAAGGAGGTCTACATAAATGTGGGACACTGAAGGGCAGCAGTTTCATTTTAAGTTTGTACAGCAGCCCATTGCACATTAAAGAAAGTGGTCTAGCAGCTGTTACAAGATTAATGATTGTTGAACATTTGAGTAACTTGGAGAATATCTGATTGCATAATCCAGTGAATGTTTGAAATAAATGCCTATTAGTTTCTCCTCCTGTGGATGCCCAATGCCAATTAGTTAACGGTTTAATCTGGGCTAGAGGAGATTTAAATTCTGGAAAAGCAAACACAGGTACATCCTGCCTAAGTTTTAGTGAAATCATTCTAAATATTTATCGGTATCGAGCAGATTATTAAGATCTGTAACTTAATATTGGTAGATCCTGTTTCCTAGTGTGGCCTCTTATGCCTGCATCCAATAAAATATTGATGATCGCAGAAATAAAGTTGACTTTTCTGCGAAAGTAAGTCACTGAGTATCAGAACCAATGAACTGAACATGGAACCTGATGATCCATTGTATATAAAATATAACTTATTAACAAAAATACAGGTTATGTTAAATAATCAAATTTTTAACTAGTACAGCATGCCTAAAACAAACCTATAAAGATCGTTATGGGATTGTCACATAGTTACTTATACATTAAATCTGCAGCCAATGTCACCATTTTGGCAAAGGCATTGATAATATTCAAAACAAACAAAAACTCATCCCTAGGGCCAGGATCCCTAAATAGTTTAGTAGGTAAAGCATTTCTTGAAAAACACAAGACAGATATTTGATCCATGTAATACAATCAGGGAGAGATAAGGTTACAAGTGGTGTTCCTCTGGGAGCTCTAGAGGGTCTGGAACTGCTTAAAGTAAATCCACTGTCAAAATTATTTAAATACAGCCATACGTGATGTAATGTAGTTTTCTGTTTCATATAAGCGAGTGCGTATTTACAGGGTATTCCTGTTGTTTTACAATTCACTTCTCTATGTGACTGAGTTAACATTTTTATCTTTCCAGCTCATGCAAATGACCTTCCAGCCCTGCGTAATAAAACAACATGGATGAGGTTTGATATCAGAAATTGACTACACCCCGGAAACCAATACGGTATCACCAAATCGTGCTGCCTTCCTGATTTAAAGAATTTGAGTGTTTTCCACAGAAATAGTATACATGTTTAAAAATATGTATCTAGGATTTTTGTTTACAAAAAAATATACTTGACACTCATAATACGGGGAAATGACTGTAATGTTTCCATTTTACTATATGCATCTGTATTGGAAATGATCTTGTGAGAAGTATGTTGCAGAAAAAGGGTAGCTGCTGAGTGCTTTTTGACCTCTTTCCTGATCTAGAGATAGATTTAAGAATCATTGTTAATCATTTGTTACCTCTACGTAAACCTGTCCATTTTCTGCAACAGAAAAGAATTTCTGAGTTGGGGTCAGGAACAAATCTGTTTTGTAGAGGTCCATATTAAAAGTGACATTGCTCATGACGGAATGTAGAGATCCATCCGGAAACAGGTCTAGAGAAGTTTCTGTATCCTGTGGCACTGTACAGTTGAACTAAGGAGACAAAATGAGCATATTTTTTTTTTAAAAGGTGAAAATAATATATTTGGATGTTTTCCAAATTTATTTTATAGAGAAAGAAGGTTGTCTGTGTTACGTGAATTTTTAGATGCATTGATAATCTATTAAAAAACAATATTCTAACCAATAAAGATCAAAAATTTTATTCAACAAAATAACTTTCATATATATTCATGGGCATTTAAACACACATTATTTTATGTTTTATTGTCATGGAGCTCAATAAACATGGACACTTATACTCATAACATTCAGAGCTGCTGAAAGGAAAGGGCATGAACAAGTGACAGGAAGTTTGGGCGAAAAACATATTGGGTATGATTTTACAGTACAGACAGGTGAACTGACTAAAGGATATTAATACTTAAATTATAAAACCACAAATAAATATGTCCGTCACTGTACGATCTTTAAAGGACACTCTTCATATATGGTACATAAATCCAACATGGTGCACTTTACAAATACCTGTGTCTATAAACAATGTATTACATTGTATTATAAACTTTAATAATATAACACAATCTGATTTAATATAAACAAATAAAGAAAACCACACACTTCTAATTATACAAGAGAAAAGAAAATATATTTTACCTTGTTGATCCCATGGATTGGATGTAGAATACAGCGTAACATTGACAACTTTTAATTGTGTGTGTCGTGATATATGTTTGAATAATATAGATTTAATATTTTCAGAATAAAGATCCCTGGATTCACTGATCTACCTATGGGAAGTATTTACCACTTCTAATCGATAAACCTGTTCTTCTATGCTAAACCCTTTGTTCGGAGGGTTGGGTCTTTGAAATAACAAAAAACAAAGACCCAGTAAGGAACCCAGAATGAATCAGACCAAATATCATTGATGGTTGTATCACATATAGACCTACATACATTGCATTGTTTTGTTAGAGATCTTGCCTTCTAGATTGAACATACCACCACAATTTCAGGCCTCTTGAAGTAGGGAAGACCTATTTCAGTTTCATCTGTGTCTCCCGGAAAAGGGCTATCTCCAGATTCCATATCCTCGTAATCACTGCTCCAGCCACTTCCCTCAGTGGCTGGGGACAGCTGAATAACAATCTGTAACATCACAGGAAAAGCTGTCAGTGCAACTGCTTTTAAAAAAACAAAACAGCTTTCTGATGAAAAGAAAAATATAACACAATTGCAGCAAACAACCTGATTGCTTTTCCTTTCAGGATATTAATTTTAGCTAGGAAACCTAACTTAATAAACAACTGCACTGATCAACAGAAAAACAGCACCACCACCAGAAGCTAGCCAGCTTTTTAAATAGACTGTGGAAACCAGAGAATCAGGCAAGGAAACCGGAACATATGTTTTTATACCTAGAGACCGTGCTCAAGGGAGGAAACAGGCCCATTATGTGAGAATACGGTTGTCAAGCGAATGATTGAGGCTGTATTTAAGGGTCTCATTTAGAGATCACAGGAGTATGATAAAGTACAGTTTGGACAGTCCTTTTTAGTAACGTGGGCTAGTTAAGTGTGATTGCTGAAAGTCTAGCTTTCAGTGAAAAAGGATGCGAGAAACTAGTAGTCACCGATGCCAATGCGCAAGACCCAATATTTGGCAACATTGCTTAAATATGCGTATGGGCCAACAAAATACTGCCACAATATCCAAAAACAAGTTCAATCATAAAAGGGTGCAATTTTTTTAGTTTGGCAATGTAATCAACATAATCTCATTTTACGTGCCTCAAACATTTTAGCTACCCAAAAAAAACGTTAGGTTTGGGTACGTATAGTCTTGGTGATTTCTTCCTATTCCCTGCAATTGTGTTTAAAATCATTTAAGTGACAACGAATTCCCATCTTATTTTAGTAGCCCTCTTTGATGTATTTTATTTTAATGATAATACTTTTGCTAATTGAAAAAGCAAAAATTGCCGTCGGCAGATAATTATCTGAGCACTGTAAGTACGTTCTCCAACATCCTGAACCTAACTGAATCGGATATTCTGCATAACATCAAATGCACACAAGCATGTATCATTCTGAGCTATCTTTATATAGTTCCGTGATCACTTTTCACCTTACTAATGCAATATCCAACAGAAACAAATTTAAAGAAGAATCTTTATCTGAACTATTTTGCCTTAAAGACCAAGTAATTATTGATGCAGCTGCACTGCTATTTGACCCAGCTGCATTTATGGTGTACATTTAAGAACTGCCATGTTGGCTTCTAAAATCCCATTAATCTACTTACAGTGTTGTAGTAAACAATGTTTATTGAGTCGTCAATGTTATGCTGTGTTCCACATCCGGTCAGTGAGGACTTTAAGATAAAATGAGTGCCATTTTCTGTTGCTCTGCACGTTGGATCGAGGAGTGAAAGCTCTGTGCCTATGTATCCATTAGCCTTGAAAAGGATGCAACAAAAAAAAGCTACAATACTGTATAGAATATGGTTCACTAAATAGATACTGTTTTAATTATGCCAATGAGTTCACAATACAAACATCTCCATCAGCATGAGTCAAAGTCCATAAACGTGCTAATTCTAAAAAGTGATGTGTAGATTTATGCTCTTTTTGTTTTCAAAAAATACTTTTGAGTATTTATTTAGAGAGCATGTTGAAAATAAACTGCAATATCTAAATCAGGTAAGGGGACACTGTAAGCACTATTCCTACTGCAGTGTATTCTAGTGGTAACACTGACATTATTTTTGGGTCCTCATTCCATTATACTGCCAAACTGCTCTTGGTGTGAGTGTCTCTAAAGCTTTAGAACACTTTAATTAATTTAATATATTTGGATCAGCTTTTCAAATCATTTTATATTTTTGGATAACTTTTAGAAACGTGTAGTATTAGGAAAAAAATATTTTAATATATTAATAATTTAAGATTGTTTAATATATTGATATAGTTCTTGTTTTTTAATACATATTTATTTTTATATTTTAATATTTTGAAAAAAATATATTTTAAAAGTGTATCCAAAAATATTAAATCTTTGAAAAATTATCAACACTGAATTAAGGCCAATAATCCCTGATATCTAATGTGCTACAATCTTGTCATTACATGGAAGACACGTGTGCTACAGTGTATTGATTATGGGAAAAACATGCCATATGTATAAGCGTATAAATATATACACACATGTAGATATAAAGTAGATTCCACAAATACCTGGAAACTTTCTTTCTCAATGGTTGCCACCATCATGTCATGGTCACATTTCACAGAAAGAGCCACATTAATATTCCCCTGTGCTTCTTCAGGTTCTTGCGGGAGCCCATCAATGATTGGTATTTTATCTAGCATCTCTCTCCCTCTGTCTTTAGGCAGCGGAAACGGAAAACTTCCACGTGATGAATGGAAGCCGCCATCTTGCTTATTGATCTGCAAAAGATCAGTCAGCTCTGGAGGAAGCATGGGCTTATCTTCATCACTCATCACTATTGAAGGGAGGAAAAAAGCAAAATAAGATTAAAGAAACTTAAGTATTTATTATTATTTTTACACTAAAGGTATCTCTGAACGGACATGTCATGAGCTTGCCTGTCCTAATAGCCTTCTCATTAAATCATATTGGCAAGAAATGATCATGAGAAAGATAATAGACAGCTCGCACATGGACAAACTCACAGCACAAATACACGATACAACCCAAACACTTCCACAAAATCTGGGACCCATGGCTAGAGGGGGAAACAACCATACCATGGTAACAATACCAGGAGGACGACACGCCACCCCCGGGCAGAAAAACAAAACACATTCCCAGGCAACTACCCATACAGCCACATCATCCATTCACCACCCATACCCTCACAACAGCTCTAGGGAGGGAGGGCCGTGCCCCAGGCGGCCCGCAAGTCACGACCCCAGTCTTCATACCCATACCTCAAACCCCATACCCGACCCCACCCGTTCCCCGGAAACTCACAGGGCAAGACACAGGCCGCTGTCCAGAACACGCAAGACGCACTGAGGGACACAGATCCTCAAACACGAAGGGGAGGTTGGGCTCACAGGGGAAACACGCCCGGGCCCAACTGGGAACTTACACTGGACACCACCTCAGGAGACACCCACCATCCACAAACTAACTGGGGCAGGACAGGGGCATAGAACCAACCATCTCTTGATACCAGCACACGAAGCCTGAAGGGGCAACAGGACAGCCCACCCAAACAACAGACACATCTCGACTGACAATAGATGAGACACACGCCTACCCTTAGACATTAAACAATGTTTGGAGAGATGACAATCATCCAACATTCATGACCGCAACTGGGTCCCCTCCAATGGGCAAATAACCCCAGGTCCCAGCGACGCTCCGAAGACACCCCTGCCCAGTTACACTAGTAACGATACACTCCTGAACTAGGTCCACAAGCCTGAATATAGTATACAACAAGGGGACGACCAACGCCTTGCACAAAAGTGTGTAACAGCCCCTGCCTAACCTCCGCCTAACCTCCTCTCCCTTATCTCTGTTCACACCCTATTAGCCGGACCTCAGGCATCCACAGACATAGAAAACAAAGAAACAACAAACATGCAAACTGAATGATACTCGCAATCTCAATCTCAATACCAGATGTTGATTTGCTAATGTATGAAAATGTAAAAATGTCTGAAGGCGTACCCTGCAATGGTACACATAACACTGAAATGTAATGTACCAACCCTCCTCATTTCCTTCTGTACACCTCACCCCACTTACCTGGATTCATGCAAAACGACACAAATAAAGAATTTAAAAAAAAAAATCATATTGGCAAAATGTTTCTACAGCGATACATGCTCTTGATGATTAACCACCACCGATTACAGCAGGTAATATAATTCTCAATTAAAGGGTAACTTTAAGCATTAAAACCACTAGGAATTAAATCACTTTTGCTTCTGTTTATGCAACCCTAGCAATTACTCCGCTGGCTGTGACTTACGCATCCAATGGAATCAGATGTGACAGCACAGTGTGTTCACTTTAAAAGGTTTTTTTTACATTCTGCTCTATTAATTAAACTTTAATTACATGCAGACAGCTCCTGCAGGCTCTTGCAGGTTACTGCCACCTAAATTAAACACACTATGCAATAAAGGAAGTTTAAACATTAGATATTTCTTTACAGAATAATGTGTAGGGCAGGGGTAGGCAACCTTTGGCACTAAAGATGTTGTAGACTACATTCCCCATAATGTTTTCACACCCATAGTGCTGGCAAAGCATCATGGGAGGTGTAGTTCAAAACACCTGCAGTGCCTGGTGTATACCTGGTGTAGGGAGACGGTGTAGTGCACATGCAGGGGAGGTGCAATTTTATCTGCATAAACAAAGTGATTTAATTAGTAAATAGAGAATTGAGCAGTAAGACTGCGGGGCCATAATCTATTCACCAAAGTTGTTTCATTCAGCAATAGTTTTTGGTGCTTATCGGGTACCTTTAAAGTTCTTTATGTTCCTCTCAACATCTTTAACTATTAGATTGCCTAATGCACTAATGTCCTTATCTTAGAAAAGTGCAGTTCCTCCATCTTATAGAGAACGGTTGAGTAAAGTAAGCAAACCTGCTTGATAGAAGCAGCATATGGTAAGGTTGACCAACAAAATATTACACAGTTTAAGTGGTTAAGAGGTATCGTCTATCTGCCTGTTTCAGATCCTCTGGAAGATTGACCAATCCCATTTAAAAAAATAAAAATGCTCTTTATGTTTTTTAATTTTCTCATAGAATATATTTTCGAGCTGTCCTTTTTGGGGGGGCTAATCTCTGATACGAGTAGTATTTGTAAACTTAGATGGGTAGTATGCATTATAAAATTTGATACGAGAAAAAAGGTATTGTTATGTAATTTTATTATATTATTTATTTAAGATTTTCTATTGTCTTTTCTTTTTATATGCTATTCATTCTGAAATTGCATTCTTTACGTAACAGATAATTGATTGTCTTATCTGATTTAGATATGATTTTATTGCTGTACCGATAAAACTTTAATGAACAATATTTATATAAAAAACAAACAACTTGTACCAGCGATGGCAAACCTATCGCACACGTGCCACAGCTAGCACGCCAAGTCCTCTCTGTAGGCACGTGGCTTATACTGTTGGAGGGCTGGTGACACTTGGCCATGTGAGGTAGTATTTCATCTTGATTATATATGTTAATTTTAAATTTTATATATTATATATGTTATATAGTTTACATTTTACAAATATGGAAACATTTAGAACATTACTGACTACCCCATATCTTCTCCTGTGGCTAGCAACTCTGGAAAATACAGTCTAATAATTGGAGGGCCAAGCATTGCAACCACAGTGTACACGAACAAGAGATATCATCTTTAGAGGTCATATCAAGTGAGTATATATATATACACACACACAGAACATTTTTATTATTACCTTTGTCATTAAGTAGTTTGATTTGGAATCTGTTTGCCACAGGAGCATGTGTAAAGGAAGACACTTCAGAATATCCATTATCCATAGCCCACTTTACCAGGTTCTCTTTGGCTGATGGGATGCTCGAATCCACATGCTTGCTTGTGAACAAATCCTTATCGATCTCTTTCCCAAAACTTATACTGTTTGGGCTCTGGATTTCGAAGAGAGAAACAAGTTAGAAAAGCATTTCATTGTAGATTAAGTCATATAATAGTCTTCAATGTTTAAAACATGACCCGTATAAAAATATACAAGTATAAACTACAGAGTGAACTTGCGTTTAAATAAAACAGCATAATTTAGAAAACAGCATGTTTAGACTGACAAGCGCCAAGACCATTTAACGCAATTAAACATAATTGCACCTCATAACTCTAGAGAATTATTGCTGGCAATGTGCTGATCTCTAGGGGAAACAAGAAGAGGAGAGATGCTCATTCTTGGCCATTGCGTTCCAGACTCAATGTACGTACTGACTACTGCCACCTTTTGGTCATCCATTTTAGTTTCTAGGGTTTCCTGTTTGGCACCCAGTTCAACCTCCATAGCAAACAAAATGGAGGGTGTGGGGTCCATGGGACATCAATATACAAATGTTTCCAAGTAATTCCATACAAATTGTGTGAAATATCGCCTACTCTCTTGCTACCATATCTTTATTAACAAAATGGACATACCATACATAAAATTTGTAGATATTATGTGGGATCAAAGAAATGCAAACTATGGCCTCAATTTATTATGTTTTCCAAAAGATTCAATACTGTAAGATACCATTTAGTACTGTTTCCACATGATTGGTCTACGAAAATCCCCATAGACTTTAAAGGGACACTACAGTCACCAAAACCACTGCAGTTAAATATACTCGTTTGGGTGTCTATAACCTGCCCGTGCAGGCTCAACAATGTAAATGCAGCCTTTCAGAGAAAAGGCAGTGTTTACATTGCTGCTTAGTAATACTTCTAGTGGCTGTCACGCAGAAAGCCACTAGTGGGACTTCTCGGGTTACATTCTGCAATCTTTAATTCATTCTATGTCTATGAGGAGATGATGATTTTTTTCCTATGAGAAAGCATTAGATTGGCTGAGATCACCAAGGCAGAGCCTGTCACGGCAAGACCAGGTAAGGTAAGTAAAATACCTTTTAACACCATTCTGAGTGGGTCCAGACACTTAAATAGGTAGTCCAGCTGTCACGACACACTCCTTAGTTGATATTCCCTCGTGCAGTACCCATTCACACCACTATCACTGTTTGGCACTGTTTCTAATTTCTTTTCATTAGCACTTCACCTGGTCCTTGTTTAGCACCTATATAGTTTGGTTTCTCCCCTCACTCCTTGTCAGATCATTGTCTCTTGTTTCCCCGGTTCCTGGTTCCCTGTGATTCTGACTCCTTGATCCTGCATGCTGTTCCTTGGTCCTGTATCCTGCATTTCCTGGTCCTTCGTTCCTGTGTCCTCCTGGTCCGTTGTTTCTGTGTCCTCCTGGTCCTTCTTTCCTGTGTCCTCCTGATCCTTCTTTCCTGTGTCCTCCTGGTCCTTCGTACCTGTGTCCTCCTGGTCTTCGTTCCTGTGTCCTCCTGCTCCTTTGTTCTGGTATCGTGCTAGCTGCCTTATTGCCAGTGATCCTGACCCTGCAGCCTGGTTCATTTATTTTGCCTCTGGTTTTGCTTCCTGGTATATTTGCCTTGTGAACTTTGGATCTGTGCCCTACCTATTACTAGTGGTGCCTGCACAATCCTGCCTTTATACCAAAGGACTATTTAAGTATTCACTGCCAGCACTATTCATGCTTATCCTATATGGTTAAATACATTTGTTCTGTGACTTTGTATATATTTATTATATGTTGTTTTGTTATCTTTTTGTACTTTGATTCTCTTTAATATATATATATATATATTTCTTTATTTGCACTATTCATTGTGTATTTTGCATTTATTCTTTGCTAAATTGGTTCCTACATTTAAAGGAATAGTGCTGTGTCTGGGCAGCACCCCTTCATGTCATGACACCAGCACTGTAATGTTAGGAATATGTTTGTATTCCTAACACTATAGTGTTCTTTTAATGGTGACCTCAAGCAAATTTATTAAATCGAATCCTATATCCTTAAAAAAACAACAACATTTCTTACATTGAAATACACACACTTAGTATACTAAGTATTCATTTTCCTAAATATAATAAAAAATTAAGAACACCTTTCCTTCTCTCTTGATCTTTAATATTTTCATTTCTCAATTCCCACAGTGACTGACCTCAAACTGGCATAGAGTCTTACACCTTGTGTGTTTTTAAGGTTCTTCTTTACATTAATAACAGATTGAGATTAGATAGATAACAGCCCAATGCGGTGCATTTCTTACACGAATATGATATGCTTTGGTTAACTCAATTAGCAACATCTGTAAAAATATGTATGACCTTTTCTCCTCTGTTTTAGATTAGCAGACCGAGTTAGACAGTAATTTCATGTCTGCTGAAGCACAATCCCTGCCAAACACTGTAAAATTAAATCATCAGGTACGCTAAATATCCACTCTAATTGCTGCCCCCATTGTATTTTCAGTCTGAGCTAAACAGCATCTTGTTTATGAAAATTGCTTAAGTCTATTTGGCTTTACATTTTCTTCATGCTAGTTGACGTATAATTATACAATTTTTGGGGGATAAATTTCTAATTTCTCAAGAAACCAATTCTGCCTGTGTACTATAGCGTGTGCAAATCTAGATTGGGAATGATCCTGTTAATTTCCGAGAGCACTGTGTCAGTGCAGCGATAGCTATATACAGCGTGCATCATTTTCACTACAATCATTTTGTATATGGTGAACCTTGAGATGTAGTTCAAGTAAGAATGTATATTGCTTCAGAAAAACCTATATTTAGAGAATTACACAGTTCTTCATTGAAAAGAGGCCTGGGAAAGAATATAAACTACTTTCCGGTTACAAGTCGCTAGCAATGAGAAATATTAGGTGCTTTTGAGATAAAAATACAGATAATCAGACATTTAAAATCTAGTAAGTATCTCTACAAATATGTGCATATGATGTAGTACTTGAAATTTTTTATAATCAAATCTAAAGAAGGAAAACAGTTATTATTACAGATTGTTAAAGTCAATGCTTTCCTAATTTAATTTTCTATTTTAAGGAAATAAATTAAATAATAATCACAAGGAAAACATGCTTTGAAAACAGTCAGAAGAGAGATTCACAAGTTTTCCAATGCATGTTATAGTAATTTCCAAGTAGAATGTAGATTATAATGGGAGAGTTTAAATGGGAGAAAATTAAGCAATTTTGATTTTAAAATAGTGCCAAAAATCATTATAAGTATGTTTGGAAATTTTGTACAGGGTCAGTTATTTTGCATAAATAACACATCAGGATATTTAACCCTTGGGAAATTTTAAATTAAAAAAAATATGTATTTTTTTTTTTTTTTTTAACCCATTTACTTTTAAAGTTGAAAATAATACATGGATCTGATTATTTTCCATCCTAAAAACAATTGTGGGTGACTGAACACAATGGAAATAAACAAAGACACAACACAGATTGAAGGGTCAATCCTATAACCATATAATCACTACATCTTACAGCAGTGGTTATGGTATCATAAGGCTATGAATCAAACTCCTCTATTTTTTATTTACTGCTAAGCACTCTGACAAAGACCAGAGGGGGGAATCCACAGCACCCTAGGCCCAGCCCCTTAAATGGCAATGGAAGAAGTGAACACTCTCATTGTTCATCCAGACTATTTGCTCAATGAGACTGTAAGAAGTGTTTGCCAGAATAGCCCTTTTGACTTGACTAAATCTCTGTTAACCCCTTTTAGAAGCACACAATTGATGAGACTGCCATGAAAGAGCATGAGCTTAGGGTGAAGACAATTTGACAATAAAACAGAGACTTCACCCATATCCTCATAGCACCATAACTACTGCATAAATCTGTATATGTTTTGGGGCTTGGAATATACCTTTTGATAAATGAAGAGCATAGTGACATAGACATGATTTTTTTTTTTTCTTAGCTTTTTTTGGTTGTTAATTCACTATTTAGTTCAGGAGTAGGCAACCTGTGGCACTCCAGATGTTGTGTACTACACCTCCCCTGATGCTTTGCCAGCAATATGTCTGTAATAATGTTACGAGAGATGTAGTCCACCACATCTGGAGTGCCGAAGGTTGCCTACCCCTGATTTAGTGAATTATAGTGTTAATTTCAGGAAACTGTTATAAACATATGACACAGAAATGCATCTCAGAATCTTAGATGAATGAGTTTTAAATCATCCCCAAGAAATGGCAGTGAAACTGTACAAAAAAATAAAAATAAATGACAATTTACTTATCTAGACAAAAAAAAAAAAAGAAGAGTAGCATATGTTTTAAATAAGGAATTTGGCAGCATGGACAAACCCACAACTTTGGGATTTCCCTCCTTGGTATCTCATAGTGATCAGCTTAACCCCTAATGGTCAAGAACGCATAGAGCTCAGTACCGAAAAGGTTAGTATTTTCTGTCAAAAGTACTGAACATGTAAATTTTGCTTTTATTTATAGCGCAAGTTAATAGTAAGGGAAAAATCTGAGGTCAAGAAGACCCAGATGTCAGTACACCAATCTTGTGGTGGAAACCAATCTTAAAAAACATCTTAAGGTCAGACCCAGTTCATCTTGTGCTGAAACAGGCCAGAATTGCTTATTCTCCATGCCTTACAAACCAAAATAACATGAACTTATGTCAGAAATAAACGCTTCCCTTTGGAAAATCTTTCTTTAGAGCATTCTTTCCACAGTTTACAGAGTGAATATTGGATACACAAATGTATCTATCTAATCATTTCTTAAATATGGACTGGATCTTAAGGGAAAACTATGGGGGGTAGAGGGGAGGGGGGAGGGAAAGGATCCCACTCTCACCCCCACTTAAGTATTACATAGGTTATGTATTAAAAATATGCAAAACAATTAACTTTAGAAAATAATAAATATATGTATATTTAATATCCCCTGTATATACACTGTATAGTGGATCTGCCTGCATCTACAGGCCAACCCTTCTTTAACCAGGGAGAGGCCTCCATTAAGAAGCATCATATTCTGTTCTGTGGGGTCTATTTGTAACCCATAAACTTATGTCCTGAAGTGGTTTTGGTGATAGGAAGTTTATCTCCCAGATCAGTTCCACTCATCATACCTGATGACTGGAACTGCTCCGTAAACTGAGCAAAGCCACATTGCCGCTGCCGTTTATTTATTCAAAACACAGTTTACTGATTAGTGAACACATTTTAATCATCTACAAAACTGGTACAAGAGGTATTAATGGGAAATGCACATTTTGAGTTATTTCCAAACATTCTATATAACCCCTTCACTACCAAAATCATATATACATGATTTTCAAGGTATGTTTCCAGTATCGTTTATATGCAATTTTGACAGTTGCAGGCAAAATTTGTTTACTGCCCCTGGTTCCCTAGGGTTGAGGTCTGTCCTGGTGCTGGTGGTTTTTCTTTTTCAGGTAACAGGCAGAGCCAACGCTACTATTAGATTGCCATGGTTGGTGGGGAGTTGATCGAAAGATCTCCCAGACTCCCTCTGCACTCGCTTCTAATAGCTATGGAGCCAATAGTCTCCACTGTGGCATACTGCTGACGGGACCAGCATGGAACAGGAATCATTGCCTCCCTCATTGGTAAGCCCAAGAAAAGAGAACTTAAAATGCCCAAAATATTAATTTTGTATCCATTAAATAATGTGCTATCTATGCTTACAGAAATGAAAAATACATTCACATATTACCTTCCATAACACAAAAAATGGTTTCCGGCGCTAGTTTTCTGGAACATTGCTTGATAGTGAAGGTTTTAGAAGGTAGGGTTTCATTAACACCTGCAAGAATATTCACTAAGCTCTGTACCATTAAGTGTATTCATACACTTTGTTTTGTTTCTTGAGTGCTACTGTATTGTGATGCACTTTATTTGGCGGATTTAACCTTTGGTGTATAACTTTATATGATGATTCAATAAAGGTTCATTGTTATTTTTATATTTAACGTCCAGTTCTATATCTTTATTTCTATGCAGTATTTCCTCACCTACAGTACAGCTGGAATTTGCACCCAGTTAACGCGTACATATGTCCATAGCAAAGTTCAACGTCTTTCTGTTTTGAATTGTCAATATTTAATTGATACCATTTACTCAATATGAGGCAGACTTGGCTGCTGTCAAGGTTGGCTGTGCATCATGGAGAAGGCTGTTGATTATGCGGAAAGCAGAATCGTACAGACTTGGAACGCCAAGATTAACCATCTTTGTTCTACAGATCAATGCAATATACATGAAGCAATCTTTTTTGTTAACACTGGAGATAAGGGCAAATAAGTATGGATTATAAACTAAATTTAGTAATCTATAAATAAGTCAATGCTTGAGATAGCAAGAAAATCCAGATAAGTTTAGTCCAGGAAGGTGTTAGAATGTATGTTATTGCAAGTGAATTGTTACCAATCTGTCATCGAGAAAGTGGATAAGTCCTTCTCAGGGAGACCATAACAAGCAATATTCATTTACAATGGCTATGTACACACATATAGCTAATTGAATTTAAAAGGCCGGGGTATAGTTGGCCTACTCTCTATATGGCTATTATACCAGAACAGTGGTTGCTTTATTTTGGGTTGGCAGTTTAATATTTTGTGAACGTACAATACTTTTGCAATTATATTTCTATATGTTCACAAATTTTTCTCAAAGTTTACTTATCTTAGATTTTACTTATTTAAAATAAAGTCAACGTGCCTTAAGAATTTGTATAGCATAACTAGTTAGATGAACACAAAGAGTATGCCAAAAAAAAAAATTAACATTTTATCCAGACTTCAACATGTTTTGGTCATCTTAAAAAACTCTGGAGGCAAGAACCAGAACACTAACACCAATGTTAGAATCCCATTTCCATACTTTATCTCAGTGTTTCCAGAGAACACCCTCAAGACACACCAATACTACAGAATTGTGTTATGTTTAAATTCTGTTCCTATGGTGATACAGTGGAACCTCGGAACTCAAACTCAATCTGTTCCAGAAGGCTTTTCGAGTTCCGATTTTCTCGAGAACCAAATCAACATTTCCCATAAGAATTAATGTAAATTTAATTAACCTGTTCCAGACCCCCCAAAATTACAGCATTTTAACACAAAGATGGGGTAGGTAACTGTTCTTCTGGCATTTAAATGTGTCTAAAGTGTGTCTAATTAAGCATGTTTGTGGCATGATTTGTTCGGGTACCGAGGATTGTTCGCGTACTGAGAATTTTTTTTGTCAGAATTTGTGTTTGACTTCCGAATTGTTCCAGAAAGGGACCATTTGAGTTCCGAGGTTCCACTGTATTAACAAAACATGGACCACTGGTGTGCTTTGGAACTGAGTGTAGGACCACTGTTCTATCTATGTAATTAATGTTATTGTGTATACTATCAAACCTACCATCTCGAAAAAAAAAAAAATCAATACAAAGGTGGATTCATATATTTAACAAAAAGACGTACATAAACAGAAACATTTTAAAACTTCAACAACAACAACAAAATCTTATGTTTCATTACACGTCATTTTTATTTACACTACTCAACACATTTAAAATGCAGGTTATCATGGACAATTCATTATAAATGTAAAATTGTGCGTAACATACCAATACTTCGAGTTTTCCTTTAATGTCATGAGCTTTGATGACCCAGTTGACTGCCGTTCCGCATTTAAGGATAAGAACAATGTTTTTTTCAAGCTTAGCATCAGGATGGAAGGGTCTGATGTCAATAATTATGTCCACCTGGAATGAGCTAAAAGCAAAAAAATAAAAATAATTTAAGAGCAAAACCAGATATATTCAGTTATCATATCCTCACATATATATATATCATGCTGCAGCATCTGGTTAACTAATTAGACACTTGGGTTTTACCCAACTAATGGAACATATGTTTACCAGATTGATATAAAACAAAATGTGTCATTCGTTTTCCCCCTCCACGGAAATTAATTGTTTGAAATATGATGCAAAGCTATATTCAGTGACAAATATATGTTTACAGCAAAGTGTGGAGGTATGCACTGCTGGGTTTAATCTGCTCCGAGTTTTCCTGAATCCTGGACATTGAGCGACCAGCTCTAGCATTACGTTTCCACATGTAATTTACCCACTCACTTTGCGGCATAAATCACAAAAAGCTATTGTGCTCTGGGAAGGAACCAAGCTATAAACCTGTCTAAGATCAGTAGGTCTCAAATTTATATTAAAGGGACACTTGTAATTTAAAATTTATTTAACTGTAGACACGGAAGTTACGATATGTTAAATGGACTTTTGCTAAATGCAAATTGACAGTTTAAAGGACCACTCTAGGCACCCAGACCACTTGAGCTTAATGAAGTGCTCTGGGTGCCAGGTCCAGCTAGGGTTAACCCATTTTTTCATAAACATAGCAGTTTCAGAGAAACTGCTATGTTTATCAATGGGTTAAGCCTTCCCCCATTCCCTCTGGCGGCTGTCTCATTGACAGCCGCTAGAGGCGCTTGCATGCTTCTCACTGTGATTTTCACAGTGAGAGCACGCCAGCGTCCATAGGAAAGCATTGTAAATGCTTTCCTATGCGACCGGCTGAATGCGCGCGCAGCTCTTGCCGCGCGTGCACATTCAGCCGACGGGGAGGAGAAGAGGAGGATCGGAGGAGGAGAGCTCCCCGCCCGGCGCTGGAAAAAAGGTAAGTTTTACCCCTTTCCCCCTTCCAGAGCCGGGCGGGAGGGGGACCCTGAGGGTGGGGGCACCCTCAGGGCACTATAGTGCCAGGAAAACGAGTATGTTTTCCTGGCACTATAGTGGTCCTTTAAGCCAGATTTAACCTTTAACTATATGTTTTTGGCAGTGGTTAAACTCAGATTACTCACAAAACTACTTCAAAACACAACCAAAAACAAAAAAACACAACCAAAAACAATGGTAACAAAGTACATGTGTGTATGTGTGTATACAGTAAATTGTGTGTGTGTATATATATATAGAAACACGCACCCACATATCTACACACTCATGCAATCTTACTTATACTGTGTTTTCAAGATTAATTTAAATACACAATTCTTGTCACAATGGATTATGTGAAAATCTGCCAGTTCTAAAATCTCCAGAAGAAAAGAAGAAAAGAACCAGGTTTCAAAGAGATGCCCTGCATTTTTATTTTCAAGTTATTTGGCCAGTTATTGAATCTGTAATAAAATTGATACATCACTGCTCCCAGGAAGTACACAAAATATTTTTGCAAAACTATATGACATTAATTGCAACTACTTCTGTTGTTATGTGTAGAATCCAGATAATTATTGCAGATATTTAAATTTTTCTAGTTAAGTATTCTAAATCTGCCATCGACTTAGCCTTTTTGATTTTTTAAAAGGGTGGACCTAGTATCCCCTCTCCTGGCCCCCACTCTTGCCAGCGAGTGGGGGCCTCTAATATCTATATTAAAGGGGGTGGACCTAGTGTCTCCTCTCTTGGCCCCAATCCGTGAAAGCGGATGGGGCCTTATTATTTAAAATAAGGGGGGGGGGCCTAAATTCCTCCCCAGCAGGCACCCATGTTGGCAGGTGGAAGTCCAAATTTATTATAAAGTGGGTGGGTGGGTGGACATGCGATTGTCCACCCCCCAAAAAATAAGTCTGCCCAGTCACTAGTTTTTAACGTTTAATATATATGCCCTCATCTGCCTGATAGCAGGTGGTAGCATATGGAGTTATAAAACCTCTATTATAGCAATATGTTAGTCTTATTTTTAACCATTTCATTTTTTCTTCCTTTTTTCATGTGGCTAGAAAATACTGACAAACCACCATATAATTAACCCATGTGCTGCCAAAGTTATAGCACTTCAAATTAACATTCACTTGCAAAAAGTAAGTGAATGATAATTTGTGAACAGCATTCTGTCAGATGCATTTGGTTTATCGTCGGCCACCATGTGGTCGTTAATACATCTCCAATTCCGGTGCTGTAGATTGGTTTAGATGCGAAAATCTTCTGAACTCATCAAAACGAACATTACAGAATCTTGACTGCTTTTTTAAACAGGAGAATTTTCAAAGCAGTCAGAATCCATCTGTTTTCGGACTAATACTATTGAATATATTCTTAATTATCTGCAATGCCTATGGCACATTACGAAACAACAACCAGTTATTGTATGTCAAAATAATAAACTACGGATGTTAATATTCCAATGAGTAGCAAGTGTATTTATATATATACCTATATCTATATCTATATCTCCCTTAATATATATCTGTATCTATATATTGAGGGACAAGCTATTTTGAAAATAGGTTTACTAATCCTGCAGCAGGGAAACTTGGCCTCTCCAGATGGTGACTCCAAAATCTAGAACCAAATAAAAACTTTTGGAGCTAAAACAGAAATTAAACTTTGTAATACCCCTTCTCTCTACTGTTTGTTTGTGTGTGGGGTAGGGGGGTAAGAACTAACTATCCCGTGGGTATGTTCTGCTTCTCCAGGTGGAAAGTGCATAATATTACAATAGTCAACTACTACTTCATGTGTCATGGCCATTAAAGAAATCTAAAGTGTGTTTCAGACACCAAGGCAAGCAGTGTGTTTTAGCTTAAACTCCAAAATGAACCTTCCAAAGCAATTAAATGTTGGCAGTGTAGTTAGCGCTGCAAATTGAAAACAGATGAAGGTACTTGAAATATCGTAATGCCAACAACACTAGCAGATATTCTTCGCAGAAATATTTTAAAGAATCTTATCGGTTTAATATCCATTTTAAGATATTGGGTTTTTATGGAGACGTAAGGTAATGGTGCAATGATGCCAGTAATACAGAAGATATCACAGCTCATGCAATAAATAATATACCACTTTCTCTGGATTCTAGCCTCTCAATACATTTTGGAATCTTAATCATTTGCAGAATATTACGACAATATCTTGGCTGTATACAAAGCTCTGGCATGCCTTGCTAGCATAATATCTAAATGAACGATGAATCTGGAAAAAACAAATGGTTGCCCAGTCTTGCACTTCTAAAATATTTGAATGGCTGCATCTATTGGCTGAGGTCTCCTTTAAGCTATACACTTAGCCCATAGATCTTAACACTTTCTGGACTGATAGCATATTAGGGGAGTTACCGTAACAAGGATTTAGCTAACCCCGGGGTTAAACGGGTTAAAAAGATCATCTTTCCATCTACCACTCTCACAAGTATTAAACATTAAAATTTCCTGCCACATACTAACTATTTAGCTGCCTTGGGATTCAATCCAAGTACCATTGGCAAATAATTATGGAAAATGCAATCTAACAGTATGTGGTGAGCCAATTTTGGACAAATCTCGATTAAAATTATCATCTTTAACAGGGTTATTCACTAAACACCAGATTTTGCTCGAATGAACAAAATCAGGTGAAAACGACCGGACCGCGCTGGTAATTCTCATATTTACTGAAGCCAAATACAGTTAAGATTTGGTCCTTCCAACAGATTCTGTAAAATGAATGGCTTGAAAAGGTGGCATCCCATCGGGATGGGGACTGTGAAAAACCAGGGGGGAGAGACAGAGTTTCCCCTTACCCCCCAGTTGTGGGCATCAGGTCAGGGAATTCTTAAAATTTTAACGGGGTCCAAGTGCCCCCCACACATTCTGGCGGGTGATTGCCCTAATTAATTCTAAAGTAGGGGGGTTTGACATGCCATGAACGACTCCTCACTAAAAAATCTCCCCTCCCCACGTGGCTAGTGGGTCCTCAATCTCGTAGCAACCCCCCAAAATAAAGTCCCTACCTACTCCCACTCACACTGATAATAGTGAGAAGGAGGTGTAATACACCACCAGGAGTCTACTGTATTCTAATTCTTTTCTTCAGCTGCAAAAAAGGCCAAATAAAAATCAATAATTACCATGTCACAAATTAAAATGAAAAAGGCCTTATTGCAAATAGAAACAAAAATACAAAACCCCATTGCAAAAATAAAGCATAAAAGAATCCATCTTTTATAGACGTTTATAAACATGCCAGATATTGCAAGGGGTGGGAAAATTTCACACAATGTACAATATGACCAAAGCGCTCTGATTGATTAGCAAGTAAACCAATAAATCAGAGCACTCTGACAGACCCTCATTTCTCCCCCATCCTGTGTCTCCTCCGGTAATATCCTACTTCCATATGTTAATTGTAGTTCTGCAGGGTACCATTTTGTGTCATTTTGCCCCACTCCCTCTAGCATGTAAGCTCATTGAGCAGGGCCCTCAACCCCTCTGTTCCTGTGTGTCCAACTTGTCTGGTTACAACTACATGCCTGTTCGTCCACCCATTGTAAAGCGCTGCGGAATTTGATGGCGCTATATAAATATCATAATAATAATAATAATTTTTGCTCATATAAGTGATTGACAGACTTAAGAACATTATCTAGTAAAAAATGCAGTACTTTGAAAACAAAAAGGAAACAAATTTGGCATTCTTCCATATTAAGTTATTTGTATGGTTTACCTTCTTTAATATAACTGCCATGTAAATATAGAGGTGTAAACAATAGAATATATTGCAAAAGAATCAGCTAAGGGAATAAGCTGCCCTGCAGGTTCAAGATGTTACCTGTATGGTGTGGAGCTCGGGGAGTCCAACTCTATGATATGTACTGCTATTTTCTCCGTAGTCATTGATGGCATGCAGCCCTGAGCTGGCTGGGTCTGGACATAACTTGCAAGGTAATTTAAAGACAGAAAGCTCTTTCCTATTTTACACGTTGAAGGAAAAGTGGAATCTGGAGGGGAAAAAAGCAACAATTCAAACAGAATTTAAAAAACTGTGCATTTGGTTTAACATATTTCAAGCATAATTTTCTAGTGGTTCCCAAGTGTCTGGAGTGTTCATGTAATAGCTAGTGGGCAACATATGTATTAGTAAAAGCATGCAAGTAGTAACCAAACTGACATGTCCATTGTAAAAGCTAAACACCATGTCCCACATAATGTGTGCAGACATGGCAGTAACTAGTGGAGTTCCGCTACTTTGAAGGCAAGTATGAAATCATAAAAATATCCTTGTAGAAGTCAATTTAGATAATACTAGCATAGGTATCTACTAATCTGTAATTTTAACCAACATTTTAAGCCGAGCCACCCTAAGGACCGGTAATATGCCTCTTATCCTGCATGTGTATTTTACAAGTTAGGTGTTGGTTCAAATACTACATAATGGGTTACCCCCACACCATGACAGTCAGAATTAATATCCTATCTAAATCCGCCTTAGAGCCCATGCCGACGTTGGCCATAGCTACAGTTACAGACCAGAAAAGCAAAAGCACCAAAGAACCACTCAGAGGAACCTAACACAATACTAAATTTATGGATCTTAACATGTATAGCTTGGAGGAAAGACGAGACAGGGGGGATATGATAGAAACATTTAAATATATAAAGGGAATCAACACAGTAAAGGAGGAGACTATATTTAAAAGAAGAAAAACTACCACAACAAGAGGACATAGTCTTAAATTAGAGGGACAAAGGTTTAAAAATAATATCAGGAAGTATTACTTTACTGAGAGGGTAGTGGATGCATGGAATAGCCTTCCAGCTGAAGTGGTAGAGGTTAACACAGTAAAGGAGTTTAAGCATGCGTGGGATAGGCATAAGGCTATCCTAACTATAAGATAAGACTAGGGACTAATGAAAGTATTTAGAAAATTGGGCAGACTAGATGGGCCGAATGGTTCTTATCTGCCGTCACATTCTATGTTTCTATGTTTCTATTACCCAAGAGCACTTTCATGATACTCTACTACAGCTTTGAGGCTTATACGTCAAAATATTGGTCAAGCCCCCAAATATATACATTCTGAAAATTACTGACATCTCTCAGCTACTTCCCCTGAATGCACATTCAAAAAGTTTCATACCTTCACCAAGTTTGATGTAAATATTTTTGGAAAATTTGACTTCTGTGAAAGATGTTACAGCTTCATAGTTCTTCTGAGCCCACTGCAGCAGAAGCTCATTCCCCGTGGGTAGGTCTCGTTCATCTGTTTGTGCTGATAAGAAGACATGCTCTTCGTCAAACTTAACAGACGATCCTTTAGACACCTAGAAGGATAACAAATTAGCTTCTGTTAACAAAGTTAAAAAAAAATCTTCAAATGGCAAAGTTGACATATACCCATACCTATTGTGATTAATTATGGCACATTAAAGTTCAACTAAATAGATTTAACCAATAAAATAGTGCAAAACAAGAATGGTCTTAAAGACGAATTGTCACAATAGATGTTGATCATTCTGTTTTATCCTTTACATCTAGCAACAGTTAATGGTGCTTGTGTCGATGGCTTCCCATAATGCAATGCACTTGCATGATTGTCAGTGCTTTATGTCAGTCATGCCAGGAACATGTGTTCACATGATGCATGTACAGTATTACAGGAAAACAAAAAGAGCAATATTTAGAAATAAATAAATAAATATGAAGAAAAACAAACACAACCACACCATACCTTTTAGTTAGCCTCCCTTTTAAGAGGGTTATAATACAAGAGTAATAATATACAAAACAATAAAAAAAAGTAAAAAAAAAAAAAAAAGATTATTTGGCAGAGAAGCAAAGTTGTGCAATATAATATAAAGAAATCAAAATGTATAAACGACTCCATTAAACAAGCAAACAATGGTTTATGATAATGTCCCTTTAAGGTCTGGTGCAATTTAACCTTAGTAAAAGGCTAATTGAATTGTAGTAAGTGTGTTTTGCTAAAGATTATAACAGGAACGGCATAATATATCACAGCAGCTAAATTTAAAACCAGGTATATAGACTATATGTAACTCGTCTACTAAAAAAAATCTATCAGTCAGGGAATCGTATAAAATGTCAATATGTAATGTGGACAATGTTGTAAATGGTTTAAAATGTTTGAATTATATTTTTAGTGTTGAGTTACTGCCTACTTGCAGTGAACCTCTGTATGCTACGAAGATTGTTGGCACTTATTTTAACCACTTCTATTTCCTCTTTTCTGCACCAGTTATAAAGCATGTTACAAGAGTTTAAAAAACGGAAAATAAGCCATCAATCAAGACGACGTCAAGAGAATGCTGGTTAATTCACAACACAAGAAAGAACAAGACCACCACAAGAGTGCTGGTGGAAATATTTGCAATTGTTGAAGCAGCTTGAATCAATGTGTACAAAATCAGTTTTTAATGTTTTTGGATATTTTTTTTAAATGATGTAATATTTATTTGATAAACATTTTAAAAACAAAATTTTTAAATATACAAAATTTATTTCATATAAAAAATATATCAATATACTGAAAAAAATCTAAATATTACAAGATAAAAATATTTTCATAATATTAAATGAATTTAAAGTTTAGCCAAAAATACTAAAATATTTGAGAATCATATCCAACAATATTAAATGCTATATGCCTATGCTAGCTATACTAGCGTTATCACCTCATTATCCACCAGATCTCAATGTGTGTTCTCAAATATTTATTTAGGTTACCAGCACCCAACCAGACCAAAATATTCACTTCTCTAAAAAGAGCGGAACGTCAGTCAGGAGGTAGCTGGAAAACCAGAGCGTAATTAACCGGGATGACTGGCATTATATGTATGGACATTATTTATTGCAACACCTGTCAGATATACAGGTTTAGAATATATCTTATAGAGTTTAAATGATGAACTTTCACACGTTAAACTGTCTTAAAGCAGCTCTGTCACTACAGTCAGGGCCGGCCTTAGGGGTGTGCGAGCTGTGCGACCGCACAGGGCGCCATGGAACAGGGGGCGCCCTGTGGCCGACACAGCTCACTCATGGCCGGAGTGCAGGGGAGCTAAAAGAGGTACCTGGCTGGAGGATTAATTATTCTCCACCCGGGTCTATTTAAAAAAAAAAAAATCGCGGCAGAGGGGGCGGGGTTTACCGAGCGGCGGAGGCGGGGCTTATCGAGAGGCGGAGACGGGGCTAATACCTCCCGAAGCCCCTGCTGTACAGGAAGAGGGAAAGATGCTTCCCCATCAGCCAACTGCATCCACTGGAAAGAGGTAAGTGTGTGTGTGTGACTGTTTGCCTGTTTGTGTGACTGTCTGTCTGTGTGTGTGTGTGACTGTCTGTCTGTGTGACTGCCTGCCTGTGTGCGTGTGACTGTCTGTGTGTGTGTGTGTGTGTGACTGTCTGTGTGACTGTCTGTCTCTGTGTGTGTGTGTGACTGTCTCTGTGTGTGACTGTCTCTGTGTGTGACTGACTGTCTGTGTGTGTGACTGTCTTTCTGTGTGTGTGACTGCCTGTGTGTGTGACTGCCTGTATGTGACTGCCTGCCTGTGTGTGTCTGTCTGTAACTATCTGTCTGTGTGTGACTGCCTGCCTGTGTGTGTGACTTTCTATCTGTGTGACTGCCTGCCTGTGTGTGTATAACTGTCTATGTGTGTGTTACTGTGTGTCTGTCTGTGTGTGTGACTGCCTATGTGACTGTCTGTCTGTGTGTGTCGCTGTGCTGTGCCATTGTTTGTGCCTGTGCCTGTATGTGTGACTGCCTTTAACTGAGTGTGTGTGTACATGCCTGTAACCGAGTTTAAATTTCCCCACCCCTTCCTGTCAAGGCCGCACTTTGACTGACAGACGCTCACTCACTGACAGACGCACACTCACTGACAGACACACACTCTCATATACACTGACAAACAATGACATACACACATACACTATTACTTGGACACACACTGACAGATGCACACTCTCACTGACAGACGCAAGCACTCACTGAAAGATGCACGACTCCACTGACCGACACATACACTGACTGACTGACACACACTCACTGACCGACACACACTCACTGACCGACACATACACACTCACTGACGACACATACACACTGACACATACACACTCACTGACGACACATACACACTCACTGACTGACACATACACACTCACTGACGACACATACACACTCACTGACTGACACATACACACTCACTGACTGACACATACACACTCACTGACTGACACATATACACTCACTGACTGACACATATACACTCACTGACCAACACACACATTCACTCACAGACACACACACATTCACTTACAGACACACACAATTACACTTACAGACACACACACACACACACACACACACATTCACTTCAAAATAAACACTCACAGACACACACACAGACATTTCCACTAACACTCACAAACTAATATTTTTTACATTTATTTTAAATCCACCCAGCCTCCCTGGGAAAGCTGGAGTGGATTTCTTACCAGCAGTCCAGTGTGGCTGCTGGGCAGGCAGGCAGGGGGCGCACAGGCTGAGTAAGCAGCGCTTAGTGATGCCGGGAGCCGGACTGACGTCATATTCTGGCTCCCGGCTTCATTAAGCGGCGCAGAGGAAGCTGAGCAGGAAGAGCTCAGGTGAGTATGCTCCTTCGCTGCCCGCTGCCAGCCTTGGGGGGGCTCAAAAGTGGCCAGCCGGTCAGCTCTTGAGCCCCCCAGGATGCGAGGCAAGCAAGGGATCTGCCTGGGGGTTTGGAGGGATGCTTTTTTTTGCCGCCCCCTGCAAAGTGGCGCCCAAGGCAGATGCCTTGTTTGCCTCGTGATACACACGTCCCCGGTGCCTGTGTGTGTTACTGTATTCAGGCAACTTGGTGGGAGGTGGGGGGGGGGCGCCGTGAAGACTTTTTGCACAGGGCGCCTAATTGCCTAAGGCCGGCCCTGACTACAGTTACTTACCACCTCCCAGCCTTTCTGTGCCTCCCCCTTCCCACAATGATATTTAGTGGCCCCATGGCCAGTGCTACTTAACTTCTATTCAGGTTGTGCCATGTGGTCGTGAGGCCTATGGATCCCGCAAAAGTCAAAACAGAGAACCAATGGGGGGGTAAGGGGGGAGCTTAACTGCAGAAATGAGCAGACACCATTTCCCCAGCTCTGGAGACTTGCTGCTTAATCTGCCTAAAATCCAGTGAACAGTTGCTCATTCAGCAGCATATCCTTTAGCACTCACCTCCAGACAGAATACGGTGCCAATACATGCCATTCTTTCAGCATTCCGGGCAGAAAAGGCAGAAGAGGAGGCCTGTGGCCTACCAACCTCGCTCTCACCTAAGCCTGTACAATCTCCTGAGGCATGTCTCACCTCTGAGTGCACCGGATCAAGACCTAACCACCGGTCCCAAAGCAGTAGACCTGCACACAAACATGGGGAGGAGATCCCAGAAACCACCGCCGGGCACACCTCAAGATTCGAGGGATATTGGGATCCTGCTTCAGCAACAGGCCCAATCCCAGATGGCGGCCATGGAGGAGAGTGAAGCCCATGCTGAACATCTACCCACTGCAACCTTTTCCACAGACATCGGCTGGAGTGACATACAGGTGGACATCACTGAGATCCCTTCTGGTTAAAGGGACACTATAGTCACCTGAACAACTTTAGCTTAATGAAGCAGTTTTGGTATATAGAACATGCCCCTGCAGCATCACTGCTCAATCCTCTGCCATTTAGGAGTTAAATCCCTTTGTTTATGAACCCTAGTCACACCTCCCTGCATGTGACTTGCACAGCCTTCCATAAACACTTCCTGTAAAGAGAGCCATATTTAGGCTTTCTTTATTGCAAGTTCTGTTTAATTAAGATTTTCTTATCCCCTGCTATGTTAATAGCTTGCTAGACCCTGCAAGAGCCTACTGTATGTGATTAAAGTTCAATTTAGAGATTGAGATACAATTATTTAAGGTAAATTACATCTGTTTGAAAGTGAAACCAGTTTTTTTTTTCATGCAGGCTCTGTCAATCATAGCCAGGGGAGGTGTGGCTAGGGCTGCATAAACAGAAAAAAGGTGATTTAACTCCTAAATGACAGTGAATTGAGCAGTGAAATTGCAGGGGAATGATCTATACACTAAAACTGCTTTATTTAGCTAAAGTGATTTAGGTGACTATAGTGTTCCTTTAATCACAACGAAACTACACATAAAATATCCACTGAAGAAGAAGCTTTCACCCTGCTCAGCACTCTGGGTCAGGCAGTACCTGCAAAGGAGTCTGGACAACGACAACGCACCCCCCACACCAGGGTCCCGACCACCGTAGTTCCCTTTACACCTCGTGGGCAACTGACTCCTCGGCTAGAGACCTGACTAAGACCACAAACACTGCAGCTGAAAGCCCCACAGGATCGCTTAAAACAGTTTTTTACGTTATGCTTTTTTTTTAGCTGGCAAAGTTTACCAAAGCAACCTTTTGGCGTTATGTTTAGACCGGAGGGCTACTCCCTCCCCCCCCCCCTGAGGCCTAGTTGGCTAAGGCCCTGCTCACTTAGAGAGGTGTGTCACATCACACCTCCTTCACCCTCTTCTCCACCCCCCCAAGGTCCCCTTGGTTAGGGGTCACGCAAGCAAGAGCCGGTTATTAGCGTTAAAAAAGTTGGCCTAACTGTTGGCCTTCTCTCATATTCAAACTCCCACATAAATTACTACAGGGTCTACTCCTACAACCAGTTGCCTGTATGAGAAATGTTACAGCTATTATCTTTGGTTTATCATCGTGATTTTAAAATTTATTTTACTATCTTTCCCTTATAATTCTAATCAGGTACTTGACGCTTGTAATGCAAGCGACACTACTCAGTCTAAAGGGTCAACTGGACAAAGCGCCACACTTCGTTGACCTCGTCTCAGCCTTGCTGTAATGCTTAACTTGTGTTCTTTACTGTTATTTTATTTTATTTAAAACAAGAAAAAGTGCAATTTAATTCTCTCTAAACGTCATGCCAATGTACCACTATGTATATTTCTGCAAAGTTTGTTAACGCTGTTGTGGCTTGACAGACTAGTTTATCTTCATTTTGTCACATATTCATCCGCTTATAAAAATGTGGTTAATGGCATTTACTGTCCACACAGGAAAAGTTGTGCCGAGCAGCAACCAAATCCACAGAAGGGTTAATGCTGAGCAGCAATTATGCAAATGGAAACCTGGTAACTGCCTTTGGGGTCAAAGGCCGGTTACAGCCTATCAGATCTAGAGGAGGGGTATTTAGGCCCAGTTCTCATCCTGCTCAGTGCCCTGTCGTGGTTTACCTTGTGGTTGTCCGAGAGCGCGTTCCTGATTCAAGTTTCTTCTGGTTTTTGAAGTTGGCTTTGATTTTGACTTCCCTGTATTCTGTATCCCTGACTTCTGGCTTTCTCTTATCGTTGTGTCTCTTTCTGTGTCCCCTGACCTCGGCAAGTATCCTAACTATTCTTTGGTACGTTAAGTCCGGCCATTCTAAGGCCCGGTAATACATTACCTATTAGTCATCTGTGTGACACAATTCTATGTGCTGGATCAACTAGTAATCCTGACACATTTGCACTGACATAAATAATGTAAAAAAACAAAAAACAGAGAACCAATGTTGCAATATCCTAGAAAGTGGTGCGTCGCTGGAATGAGGTAGTTACTAACTGGCCAGCCACTGACAAAGGCTGTGGAACTTGACTAAAGCTCCATCCTTTGTCAACATCCTAAGTATACAAAAGGGAAATTAATTCTATACAAAAGGGACATAATCCCACATGTATAACTTGTAAAATAATCATAGTTTTGTAAAAATAAAAAATAAATGGCAGAGCCACTTTAAATGGCAGAGCCACTTTAAATATGTTTATCATTGGTCAATAGAGCTGTGTTACTGAAAAATAAGTAAGAAATTCTGTATCAGTTGCTCTAAAGTCCAGAGTTTTATGACAACACAGACTATCAGAAGCTCTTGAGAGATCACGTGATAGAACATCCAAAAGTGTGTGGTACCATCTGCAATGAAATCATTAACATTTGTAGAGATAGTTTCTATTACCACTATTAATACCTGCTCTAATTCTTGGCAATTATGTTCATTTAATACCTTTCGTTAAACTATCATAGAAAGAAGCGCATAAAACATACGTTCTATTGACAACAGAGTTTTTATCATCTGAAAAAAAAAAATCCAATTTTGGACTGCAGTGGTAAACAGTCTGAAACCATAACAACAAGCCCAGACGTTCTATAAAACGAAAAGCAGATCTTTCTTGGAACATGCAGTTCTGATGAGAATCTAGGGGCTGAAAAACAGTTTTATGTGCTTGGTGGGGGAAATTAATTTCAGAAAGCTATCCATGACAAAAATGGCAAAAGGAACACAGAAAGAAACCGTTGTAAACATTGTTTTTTGGTTGTGATTGTTTGTGAACTAAAGTACAACTTCAGAGAATTACTTCATATTCAGAGGTGGAGACTTGGATTCCTCCAATCACAGACAGCACGAGCCAAGTAGCACAGAGCTGGAAAAATCTTAGGGAATGTTATAAGTCCATAATGATTTGAAAAAGGGGCCAAGGACAAAACTATGGTCTATGACGCTGAGCAGAGTGCCAGGTATGTACAGACATCTGAGGAATTTAAGACAAAAGTGCATCCAGTTTAATTTGGGTTCTTCATTTGCTGTTCATTTCTCTCTGTTGAGTGGGGTTTCTCGTGCAGAGGAGAATTGCAATACTGGAGAAAACATCATGTTCTGCTAAATACCTCTAGACATATCTCCCAAGTGTAAAATAAAACAAAAAATAATATGCAGACACCAATATGTTGGGTATAATTCTGCCCGCAGCTTTTAATATGATATAATATCAATTTCAATATGAAAAGTCAAACAAACCTTGTGGCACAGTATATAAATAAACTCCCCACAACATCACAATGACAATGACCACCAAACTTAACAACATAACACCATAACAATATAACAACATAAACAACATTGTGAAACATAATTAAGTGCAAACAACTTGCCAGAATGATCAAATACAGGGGTATACCAAGATACCTCAACACCCCAGATTCTGAGTCACAGGCCAGCTCAAAACCTACCATACCAACTTTTTAAACCACATACCAACTTTTAAAACCCACAATTAATTCAATACCCAGTAATAACCCATTCCACACCCCAATTTACCTATCCAGCCCTCTGCCGCTGTGACCAGACAGAGGATAATTCCAGACCTAACACAAAATCAGGGAGGGTGGAAGGAACAACAACAAGGTCTTTGAGAAAGCATTAGAATGGTAAAATTTCAAAATGGCTGCACTACATGTATTAGACTGCTCAACCCAGATAACTAGCCAATCCAAACACACTTACTATGCATGTTCGCCTCCTAGCTCTGTCACGGCCCTATTCCACTAAGCTGTGCTGCTTCATGGGCTACATATATGACCGTGCACTATCACATCAGTCAGTATACCAAGAAAACAATAACATGAAGTGAGGTGCGCTTATATAGAATACTTATTCATTTTATCAAACTCTTGGAATGTGGTTATGTGCAAATTAAACAAATACCGTCTAATAAAAAAAGTGCACACAATAAATATCAAATATCCTAATGGTATATGAATGTAAAGTGCTCATGGTAAAAATCACAATCCTAATTATTAGCAAGTTATTATAATTATTAGCAAGTCACCTACAATTTCTCAGAACAGTGCTATAACCGGCCACATCCTGACTCACACCACTAAAATGTAAATGTCCCTCAAAGTCAAATACCAGAAAAAACATGATCAGGAACGCACTCTCAGATAACCAGCTAGTGGAAACCACAACAGGGCACTTTTAAAAAGGTAATTTGGATTTAAATAAGCCTCTATAGGCTGTAATTAGCTGTCTCTGACCCCAAAACGTGCTGCCATCTTTTTTTTTTTTTTAATTCTTTCTTTTTCTGTGCTGAGTTAATCATTGTTTTTGTCACAGTGACATGAAAGAGAGTTGCACAATTTTTCTTATATATTTTGAGATAAGCTAGGAACAATGTTAGAATTAATATAATGGTGTGAAGATACTGTACGTTGGGGTCTTAGCGTTAAAGCAGTGTGAAGATACTGTACGTTGGAGTCATAGCATTATAACATTGAAACATAGAATGTGACGGCAGATAAGAACCATTCCGCCCATCTAGTCTGCCCAAACAGTGTGAAGATACTATACGTTGGAGTCATAGCATTATAACAGTGTGAAGATACTATACATTGGAGTCATGGCATTATAACAGTGTGAAGATACTATACATTGGAGTCATGGCATTATAACAGTGTGAAGATACTATACGTAGGAGTCATAGCATTATAACAGTGTGAGGATACTACAAGTTGGAACCGCAGCATTACATCAGTGTGAAGATACTGTACGTTGGGGTCATAGCATTATAACAGTGTGAAGACACTATACGTTGGATTTTCAGCATTGTCTGCAAGTGAGTGTGTGTGTGTGTTAGTGTGTGTGTCTGTTAGTGTGTATGTGTCTTTAATGTGTATGTCTGTCACTGAGACTGTATATGTTTTTGTCAGAGTGTGTCCGACCCAGAGAGTGTATGTCTATCAGTGAATGCATATGTCTGTCAGTGAATGAGTATGTCTGTCAGTGTGCAGTGGCGTGCATACTGGGGTCGCGGCTGCCCGTTGACCTGGTATGTACCCAGTGTGGCCCTGGTGTCACCCGACGGACGGGCTGGCGCGCGCGCGAGGGAGCACTTTCCCCTTAGTGCTCCCTCTTCAGCTCCCTCGCGCACCGCACTGATGCCGGAGCCGGAATATGACATAATTTTCCGGCTTCGGCATCAGTATGCGGCACGAGAGGGAGCTGAAGAAGGAGCACTCAGGGGAGAGTGCACCCTCGCGTGCCCGCCCGCTAGCCAGACAGCAAGCTGGTGACCGGCCACCCAGCAGCACCACTGGACCCCGGGGAATCCCCTCAGCACTCCCAAAGGTAGGGAGAATGGGGGATTACATTTTTTTTAAAAATGTGTGCGTGTTTTAGTGTTAGAGTGTGTGTTAGTGTTAGTTTGTGTGTGTCCGTGTGTTACTGTGTGTGTGTTACTGAGTGTGTTAGTTTGTGTGCGTCTGTTAGCGAGTCTGTTTGGTGTCTGTTAGTGAGTGTGTCTCTGTCAGTGAGTGTGTATGTATGTCTGTCACTGAGTGTTTGTCTGTCAGTAAATGTGTGTCTCTTAGCTAGTGTGTATGCGTCTGTTCGTGAGAGTGTGTGTGTCTTCAGCACTTACCTTTCTCCAACGCCGGACTCCCTTGGCGCTGGGGATCCCTCTACCCCGATCTGCCTCTTAGCGCCAAATGTGCATGCGCGGCAAGAGTCGCGCACGCATTCAAACCGCCCATAGGAAAGCATTACTCAATGCTTTCCTATGGACGTTCAGTGTCTTCTCACTGTGATTTTAACAGTGAGAATCGCGGAAGCTCCTCTAGCGGCTGTCAATGAGACAGCCACTAGAGGCTGGATTAACACTCAGTGAAACATAGCAGTTTCTCTGAAACTGCTATGTTTTCAGCTACAGGGTTAAAACTAGAGGGACCTGGCACCCAGACCACTTCATTGAGCTGATGTGATCTGGGTGTCTATAGTGGTCCTTTAAGTGTATGTGTATCTGCATGCACTGGTGTACATACCGCGGTCGCAGGGTTCGCAGCCCTGCACAGTAAGCGCGGGGGGGTGGGGGAGAATCAGTTTTTGCACCGGGGCCCCATGGGTTGTGTGTACGCCACTGTCAGTGTGTGTCTTCAGTGAATGTGTGTGTAACACTGAGTGGGTGTGTGTCTGACACTGAGTGTGTATATGTCTGTCAGTGAGTGTTTATGTGTGTTTGTCAGTGTATATCTGTCAGTTAGTATATGTGAGTCTCAGTGTGTGTCTGACACTGTGTGCACACCTGACAGTGAGTGTGTATGCAGTTCTGTCAGTGTGTGTGTCTGTCAGTGAATGTGCATGTGTGTCTTGTCAGTGAGTCTGTAGGCATGTCTGTCAGTGAATGTGTGTCTGTCGGTGTGTATGTGTGTTTTTCGATGAATGTGTGTGTCTGTCAGTGAATGTGAGTGAGTGTGTGTGTGTGTGTGTGTAACTGTAAATGAGTGAGTGTAACTGAATGAGTGAGTGTGTATTTCTGTGAATGTGTATGTTTCAGTGAAAGTGGTTAAACAGTGTGTGTGTGACAATGATTGTGTATCTGTCAGTGAATGTATGTCAGTGCATGCATCAGTGAGGTCTGTCAGGAAAATAAATTTGGAAAGGGGGGGGTGCCCGAGTTTTGTCATGCCTAGGGCAGCACAAAACCAGGATAAACCACTGGGCTGCATGATACCCATTGCCATTCCAAAATTATTTTAGATTTCTGGATCAACAGATACAACAATCCACCATCTATTTATAAAACATCTAAGACATAAATTAAAGGAATGTTTATCCAATGTGAAGTCTATACCATCAGTGCATAGAAACATAGAATGTGACGGCAGCTAAGAACCATTCTGGCCGTCTAGTCTGCCCAATTTTCTTAATATTCGCCATCATAAATCGCGCCAGCTTTTATTGCTGTGTCAACACTATACTGGCTGGTTGCTGTCCCATACCACTAGTATTACTAAGCTATCAGTATGCTGGTTAGTTACGGTCACATCATGCCCTCTGACGTGCAATAACAGAGAATGACAAATAGTTTGACTACCATATGACACTTCTGCCATGTTTGAACATACAACAGAGTGATACATTGCTTACATCATAACACTTACTAACACCTATTTAGCTTAGAAGAATGTGATCTCCTAATGCCGTCATAAAGGGATGTCAGAATAGTTAAATTATCTCTATTGAACTGAATAATGAATCCTAGATCCTATCAGACAAGCACATTAAAGCATTAAGGAAATGTGCTCAGTTTATACCACTTCTATTTTAATGATTAGAATTATCAAACGTGATATTCACACACATGTGCAAACATGTAGTACTAACATAATGCAAATCAAAATTGGAGAAAGCAAAAATAATACTAGAGTACATTGGTAGAAAATGTACAGCTAAGTAAAAAGTTAAAGCAGCTTCATCAGTCAGAGTAAATACATTGTTTATTTCATGCTGTACGCTACTTCATTTTAATATGTCAGTCACCAACATGGTAAATGCAAAATGATGGTGGTATTAAACGGCGGAATGGCAACAGTAGTGAATGCTATGTTAGATAGCGGGCTGTGAGAGCAACTAAAGTATAGGGCAATAACCTATCTCGAAAAAGATTGGCTTTAAAAGGCTGTGAAAAAGAATAATCTTCTCTGTGAAATGCTTTATTAGATCATCCCTCACTGTTTTTCAAAGGTCAACGTTGACCTAGTTTAACTAAAAAATAAATATGGTTATTTTTATTTTTTTGTCCACAAGTACAGATGCAAGTTATTACAGAGAGCCATTGCGGAACCGGTAAAACAGATGTCAGCATAGAGTGGGCCAAACTCTACGCCTGCCATCTCCAAACCATGCTATTTTGATACGTTTGGATTGCGTTAGATTTTTTGACCAGACTTGTCCTTATTTGAATTCCTGGCTTTGTTAATAGCAATTTAGGAGGAAAGGCTTGTGCTTCATCTGTCAATTCTATAAACTTTATTACAACAGCTTAAATTGATGGCAGCATACCAAGGCTCAGTATTATTACTGGACACACGTCAACTGCTTGGCTCAAAAATAATAGTAATTTAAAAAAAACTAACTTTGTTTCCACACCTGCCATTGAGGAATAATTATTTTGTAACCTTAGTAGAGTTAAAATGTTACTAGCGCACAATGGAAAAAAAAAAAAAAGAATATATTGATCTAAGCACAACAGGCAAACGACTATAGAGGGTAATATTCTTATTGTCTAAATATAACTTGGTAAAGTGAGAAGGGGGTTTTAAGCAGTAAATGTAGATTTATAGACCAGTCCCTGTGGGTCTGAAGGCAGAGAGAACGCTCTGCAGAAATAGAGACTATACCGCAGCAAAAAAGCCCACACAGCCTGGTGTGCTATCAATATTACTAACAGGCACCAAAACAGCATTACGCAAGGTATCGGCTAACACGGTATTCTATTTAATAGTGTGTCTGCTAGAAACAGTATGAAGTAATACAGCATTTGAAAGGACATCCATCTGGCACTTTGTTTACTCTTAGTATTTGTTTCAGAGAGGAAATGTAATAGTATTATTAATTATGTAAATATCATTACAAAAAAACAAGAATCATGACTTTGGTGATGCAAATATCTTTAAGTGCATTGTCCGCTGAGACGAGACGTGTATGGAATGAGAATCCTGTCACCTCTGAAACTGCTTAATTGCCATAGATTACAAATCACATGGAATGCAGATAACTCTCAATTCATAATCCCTACTGCAAAGAACATGCCTAAATTAAGAAAACAGACCATCTACTAATAACTTAAGAGCTACAATAATAATGTTCATTTGGACTCAGCGTTGGGCTCTAAACTAGCCCCTGCCCCCATCCTTGCATCTCCTCACAGTACATTCATTAATATCAAGTAAAGAATCAATCTGAAGACATTAAAATGTTCATTAACCACTAGCACAGGTGTGGGTGCAGTGTGTATCAGTGTATAGTCAAGTCAAGTGAGATGCAATATGTAAGTGCACCTAAAGCAAAAAATTTAATATTTATTCTTAGATCTGGATTGGCCAGTCAAACATTGTCATACATAACCACCAGAAACCTGACTTTGGCTTCTACTCGTCGGCACAAGAATGGAGAGTAGCTGATCAAATCCCAAGTCTCAATGGTCAACGACAGTCTAGGTTTCATTCATATTTCATTTAAAACATAATTGGGTAAAGCCTAAATCCTGTAAAAGTGGTGGTTCTTGGCACATGGTATGAAAGCCTCTAAATAGAATATTTCACATGATTTCGTGGGACACATTTATTAGACAGAAAATTACAAAACACAAACAAAATGAAAACGGACTGTTTATGATGATATATTTTCCTCTTAATACATTTAAAGTGTATCTCTCACTTTCGTCGGTATTTGCATAATTCACAGAGACCCACAAAACCAACAGATCCCATGTGGATCTGGTAGCCGCAGCGTACAATAGAGGTGAGTTTTCCTTACCTCAGGCTGTTCCTCCTGACAGCCACCATCTTCGTCTTGCTGTCCTCTTCAGTTGCCAGGAGCCACGTCGGTGCTATACTCTTGCGCATGCGCAAGAGTAAAAAAACTGAGGTCTGTTGAGGATCACGCTGGATCCTCAACAGACAGAGCTCAACAGTCATCATTTGTAACGGCTGCTGGGATTGGACAAAATCTCATGGTGGAGCTCCGTCTTTTGTCAACCTCAGACTTTACAATAAAACTACTCTCTACTTTGCCTTTTGTTAACTTTGCATTGCATTTGAAAATTCCAATGAAGTCTTGATCAAGATCTTATAAAGAATATACCTTTATGAAACATTAAAACGTGACAGACCCGCTTTAGATTGGATACCACTACTGTTAACCTTTAAAGGGTTAACGCAACTGCAATATGTATTTCTTCAGCACTAAACTTACATACCAATGCAGTTAACATAACCCAGACACAGCGATAGATGGGGGGGTTTTATGGGATATTTTGATATGTTGCATTCAACATAAACTTTCACAGCTTGTAAAAATGCTTCATTGGAAGCTTCCATTTCAATCTCCATAAAACGGTTTTCTTAACATTTTCTTCCTATAGTAAATTTTACTTAAGACGAGAGGGCAGTGATCTTGAAATTTGGAAAAAGTCGCGTGCATAATGTTCCAATCACTTTGAGACATCTGGATCATCTTTACTCGTGACATTTTACATTTTTCAATAGTATTTATTGATTTTGACACATTACTTCATTACTCACATTACTGGAAAATAAATCTGTACTTTGTGTATTAAGACACCTTATTATATTACATACATGTATACACCTTCATAGTGCTCTAATGATTCGCAATCCATATGAAAATATTAAGGATATAAGTTTGATAAATGTCAATGCTTTCCTCACATGTGTTACTTATTGAAGGATTCCGCTACCAGTTGTGACTTAAAAAGATGCTCTGCCAACACAGAGCTCGATTTTTAGTCTAATAGAGGACAGATGAGTGAATCCACACATAAAAATAGATCTAACATTGAATAGATACTCTTGGCTAAAAATACCAATTCTGATTAAGCATATGGAAAGCTATTCTTTGAATATTCTGAGAGGTTTGTTCACAAAATACTAAACTTTGGTGAACTAAAAACCATTTTTTTAAAAATGTATTATTACTATCATTGGTCCCGATTTAATATTTTTTGATTTACAAATAATTTTATATTTTTATATAAATTTGCAAAAAAATTTTTTCAAAATACTAAATATATTTCATATATCAAAATATATATATATATTTAAAAAATATATACCACTATGAAAAATATCAAAATAAAAAACTATTAAAATATTTTTCTAAATATTAATACATTTTAAAAGTTTATCTAAACATATTCAGTCAAGGCCATTGGTGGTAATCATTTAGCAGCAACATATCCCACAGTACTTTAACAATTATGCAGTGGCAACAATTAACAGTAATGTCAACAGATATATGAAGAGGGCTCTGCTGAAAGAGATTCTGCACAGAATATATTTGTACAGATTACTCTGAAAGTAATTACGGTACATTACGACCTCTGATAGATATATTGCTGCAGTGGCAGGCAAAGCATGATATGGTCATATTATCTCTTCTTTTCACATAAGATATGATTATGTCGTTTTCATAGACCTGAAATTTGTTTTATATGAAGTTAACAAAAAAGTTAAAAGAACACTATAGGGTCAGGAGCACAAACATGTATTCCTGACCCTATAGGGCAAAAACTACCATTTAGGTGGCTTCCCCTCCCCCCACCCACCTCCCTTGGCCCCCTTAAAATCAATTAAAACTCACCTTATTTCCAGCGCCATGTGGGTCCAAACACTGAATCAATGCATCTCTATGAGGAAGATTCAGCATCCCCATGCAGAGCGTAGGGACGCTGAACAGCAGAGCTGCCTACTGTGCAGCACTGAGTCAGGAAGCACCTCCAGTGGCCATCTAAGGAGTGCCCACTTGGAGGTGTCCCTAGGGGTAATGTAAATACTGCCTTTTCTCCAGAAAAGGCAGTATTTGCATTAAAATGCCTGAAGGCAATGGTTATACTCACCAGAACAACTACATTAAGCTGTAGTTGTTCTGGTTACTATAGTGTCCCTTTAATATATACATTCTGGTTATTTAAAGGAACACTTTAGAATTAAGAATATAAACGTATTGCTCATGCAACAGTGCTGGACTGCTTGTGTAAGGTGCCCCCTCCCGCCTGAAATTAAGTTAAATAAGCACTTTTTTATTCACATTTTCTTCCTTGCCAGGTGCTCAATATGCGGCCTGCCCCACCTTCTCAGCTGAGATAATCAATCATTTTGATATCGGAGACTAGAGTGCATGATCTGCAAAATGTCACACTGTGCCAATCAAACAGTCTCTATGAGATCATCTGATTGAAATAGAGTTTTACTTAGTTAATTTGGCGAAAACGCCTCTAGTGGCTGTCTGAGTGACAGCCACTAGACACATTTAAACCCTGCAATGTAAACACTGCCATTCATGCAGTTCCTGGCACCCAAACCATTTCATTGAGATTGTATAATTTTGGAGTGCAGTATCAGTTTTATTTATATAAATATATATACAAATATGCTGCATGATCTGTCTGTCATCATATAATAATATGATAATAATATCACTTTTATATATATATAATGCCAAAATACCAGAGTATTGCAGTAGGCAATGCTACCTTTTTTATTGGACTAACATAATATTTCAAAGTCTTTAAAATATTATATTAGTCTAATAAAAAAACTATCATTGCATACTGTAATACTCTGGTATTTTTGGCATCTTTTCTACTGGACTAATACGGCTAATCAAATCTACACTAATCTATCTAAATATATATACAAATATACTGCATGATCTGTCTGTTGTTTTAACATGCAGATCATTCTTTTCAAATGCTGTACTGCACACTAGCTGACATCATCCTTGCAATATTATACGAAATGAAAGGTTTGACTGATACCCTGCAGTCCATGGCTCCAAACCTAAGCCTGAGATCAGTGGGAGTGGCAGAAACAGCCCAAATGGGTGCTTCAAGTTCCTCTCGTGACATATCATTATTGGGAAAAGGGCTGAGTTGAATTGAGTGAAGGTACTCCAAATCTTATTATTATTATTACTGGTATTTATATAACGCTAGCATATTCCGTAGCGCTTTACAATATTATTAAAGGGGGAGATTTAACAATAAATGAGACAATTACAAAAACTTACAGGAACAATAGGTTGAAGAGGGCCCTGCTCAAACGAGCTTACAGTCTATAGGAGGTGGGGCGTAAAACACAACAGGACAGGAGGTAGGAACCTTAAGATGTGAATAGTGAAATAAAAGGGATGGATTCAGAGTTAACGCCTTGGCAGTATGCCAAAAGGTAAAAGCCCCACTAGAATAGGAGGGAAGCACAAGAGGAAATGCTCTGCCAGTGTTAAAACTCGTAGTAACAGCAGATATTAATTTTTCCACAAAGTGAAGTTCATTGAAACTTGCTGAAAGTAACAAGATGGTTAAAGTAAACCATAGTACAGAGAATGACTGACGATGGACCACCCTACAAGATACAGTAATAGGGTATTATGGGACATTACACTGTATCTGAATTAAGAATGTGGGTAGGGAAATTGCCATGTCCATAGAAACTATAGATTAATTCAAAATACTATCTGAGGACACTGCAAAAAAATATATACAGGGAAGGAGAGGAGCGGACCTTGGAAAAAGTCTTGGGGCAAAATCTACTTTCGAGGGAATAGCAACTAAGAGTGCATTGATATATTACCCAGGGAAGGATCACTGAGACATAAAGGATAGTATGGAATCACAGTCATCTCTAGTATCAAATGGTTAAATGATATTAGAAATGTATAGGAAGTAAAGAAAAGTTATATAAATTGTGCTTTTGCCTTTAAACGCCAGAAAATTATGAATAAAAATTGAAAGTTTGAAATGACTGTATATTTGGTAAAAATATAAACTGCGGGTTTGAATGTTATAAGATCATATGTGGAATTCCTTCAGTGCCAAATCCCACATCACACTGGAGTATTCTAAGGTGAAGCAGGCTAAACGGAAACATATTTTCCCAAACAGAATTCTCGTAGTAGAGGTTTCATATAAAGTGCCAAAACAATGCCTTTTCATTTCTGTTCCTCGATGTGGAAAAACACCTAGAGGTTTAACTAATCAGTGACCATAACTAAAATGTATACAAGGAATCAAGATATTGAAGTTGTTGTATTGATCCAGTAATGTAGATGGAAAATAATGATGTATTGCAGCTCCTTGTAATGCCATTTTATTATTTACTAACAGATATTTGTACTGATAAGCTGTGGTCATGTGTTACATCAAGTATGCTCAGGGCCGGCCTTAGGGGTGTGCGAGCTGTGCGGCCGCACAGGGCGCCATGGCAACAGGGGCGCCAGGCGGCCGACACAGCTCGCACTCAGTCACTCACAGGCCGGCCCGAGTCATGTGCAGAGCAAGTCAAGTGCATTGTGCTGCGCACTTGACTTGCAAATTATGAAGAGTGCAGCGGCCAGGAGAGAGAGGAGGTCAGGAGCACTGAGGAAGAGCGTGCTCCGCCTCCACAGTCATCCGCGGAAGGATCCTCACAGTGAGTGTGAGGGAGGAGGGCAGTGCTGGTATCAAGGTCGGCAGACTGGGACACTGTCAGGAGGGTCCAGGGAGCAGCAAGCTTCAATGTGAGTCTGCTCATTCTTGTTGTAACTATTGCTTTTTTTTTTTTAAATTAAATAGATTGTTGTTTTTGGATGTGTGTGTGGGGGGGTTTGCAGAAGGGGGAGCAGAGGTTTTCTCGCTGGGATTTTGGGGAAGGGGTTTTGTAGAAGGGGGAGGGGTTTTGTAGAAGGTGGGTTGGTTTAGGGAGAAGCAGAGGTTTTATAGAAGGGGTTAGAGGTTTTGTAAAAAAGGGGGTAGGGGTTTAGGTGTAGAGGAGAGGTTTTGTAGAAGAGGGGGCAGGCATTTCTGGTGAAGTGGCAGGGGAAAGGATTTTGTGGAGGGGGCATGGGTTTTGTTGAAGGGGGACCAGGGGGTTTGTAAAGGGGGCAGGAGTTTAGTATAAGGGGAGCAGGGGTTTAGTAGAAGGGGAGCAGGGGTTTAGTAGAAGGGGGCAGGGGTTTAGTATAAGGGGGCAGGAGTTTAGTATAAGGGGGCAGGGGTTTAGTATAAGGGGAGCAGGGGTTTAGTATAAGGGGAGGCAGGACTTTAATATAAGGGGGGCAGGGGTTTAGTATAAGAGGGCAGGACTTTAGTATAAGGGGGGCAGGAGTTTAGTATAAGGGGAGCAGGGGCTTAGTATAAGGGGGCAGGGGTTTAGTATAAGGGGAGCAGGGGTTTAGTATAAGGGGGCAGGGGTTTAGTATAAGGGAGCAGGGGTTTAGTTGAAGGGGAGCAGGGGCTTAGTATAAGGGGAGCATGGGTTTTGTAGAAGGGGTGCAGAGGTTTATGTAGAATGAGTGCAGGACTTTTGTAGAGGGTGGCAGTGGTTTTGGTGGAGGGGGAAGGTTTTTAGTGATATTATGTGAACATTGCTGTATAGTTGATATATATAATGATAGCATGTGTTTTGTTAAAGGGGGAGAAAAAAAATTATAGAAGGGTGGGCAGGGGTTTTATTAAAGGGGGAGCAGGGGTTTTGTAGAGGGGGCAGGGTTTTGTAAAAAGGGGGGCAGGGTTTTTGTAGAAAGGGGGGCTGGGGTTTGTGGAAGGGTTTTGTAGAAGGCGGAACAGGGCTATTGTAGAAGGGGCAGAGGTTTTGCTGAAGGGGGGGGGGGCGCCATATGTTGGGCTCGCACAGGGCGTCTGATCACCTAAGGCCGGCCCTGAGTATGCTGGTCTGATTGAAAGTATTCCGATAATATCAAACACACTACCCACAAAATACATACAATGCAATCTACTTAAAGGGACACTCCAGGTACCTTGGCCCCTTCAATGTATATAAAAATTAAAAGTAATATAATATGCCTTTACTTGGATGTTACTTGGGATTTACTTGGGATGTTTACAAAAATCAAATATTGACTTAAAACTGATCAAATATTGCAAGCACCCAAAAAGTCTAAGCTCTCTTTTTGTGGTCTCTCTCTCTCTCTCTCTCATGACTCTCAACCAACCCAATTTATGCAGGACAGTCCTGATTTTCAAATCGTATCCAGCTGTTCTGACTTTGTTCGCTGGTGTACCACTTTTGAGAACACCAAGGAACTGTCGCCAACAAGTGCAAGTGCGTCATTAGATGGGCTCATGCTGCACTGAGGGTACAAAGTCAAAGAAAGAAACAACAACATTGAAACTTTAATTTATGGTAAAAAAAATAAACAAAAAAAAATGTGTTGTCCTATAAGGGTTCTCGCTATCCATATAAATTATTAAATCAACAGTATTATAACATATATCATATAGAAGTGATTTTTTTTTTTAGATAATTAGCCTGTCCTGGATACTCCCTGTATAAATAGTGGTCCGTTTAACATTTACTGTACCTTTCATTGCTAATCAAACAAATAGTATATGCACTTCAAATATTAAAAAAAATTCTATAAAATCACTTTTAAACTCTTTAGTGCATCTATTTCTTCAGTGTTTGGAGTCGTATTAAGTTAATAGGTTTAAAGTACTAGGTTCCTGTTTTATAAGCAATTTGTGACGCTGTATCATCTTGTTACTTTCAGCACGTTTCAATGAACTTCACTTTGTGGAAACATTAATATCTGCTGTTACTATGAGTTCTAACACTGGCAGAGCATTTCCTCTTGTGCTTCCCTCCTATCCTAGAGGGGCTCAGGCTTCACATCTGGATCCATTTAAAAAACGATCCTGGAAATTTATCCTCCTGGTTTCCCGGTAAATGCTAAGCGCAGGAAAACAAATGGCACTTGTTTTTCAGACAGTTTTGACAGCAATCCAAAAACCAGACCAGGCGATTGCCTGCCTAGAACTTGTTGGTAAAGATATTAAGTTAACCATTTTGTAACACAATAAGACAGCTTGAAATATGACCCCACTCTTCTGCACAAAAATTATGTAGATAATTAAAGGGAGATTACTCTGTTTCTTTTGTTTTCTTTCTTTACATTTTCATCCTTAAAGGAACAGCCATAATAGTACAATACTAACAATACACTCTGCCAATATTTCAGCAAATCAAAATAGCTATTGTAAATTTAGAATTTGAAATATATACTGTTTAGTATATGTAATTTTTAATATGTATATTCTTATACATATTTGTATTTGGGGGAGGCCCCTGCTGTAGGCCTACTAATAAATTCAGCCCAGTGGACATGTGCTGTAGGTAATGGTAAATCCCGCCCAGTGGACAGGACTATCCGCCATTCAGCTATAGTGGGGACAGAATGGCATGAAAGAGTTAATTAATCCAGACCGCTAACTTATCAGTGCTCCCAAACATGACACAAGTGACTTCCACATCTTGAGCTCCCCCAGAACAGTGGCACTGGTTTATAATAAGACTGGAGTATTGTAGCACTATTATAACAGGAACTGGATATATTGTAGGAACTTTTCACTATTACAATGGTGCGCTGACTAAGAGAAACAGGGAGACAGATTCACTGTATGCCTAGTGAGCAATGATACCTTGAGGCTATGAAATCAATGAAGCCAATGGAATGGCCTATACAAGATACTGATAGACATGTCTAATGTCAAAGCCAGTGAGTGGGTGTTTCATTGGTAATCCTGGGTCAATGTCACTAAGTGACCTATGCTGACTATAACAGTCTAGGAGTAACAGAAAAATCAGTGAGGGATATTTTTAGATAATATATTTAATTCCAAATTAAGACAATAAGGAGAAGTGGGGGAAACAAAAAGTCTCCAAGCTGAACACTGCAACTCTCTGCAACTGATTTACCTGTCACTGCCAGCATACCTTGATGGCAAATTATTCACAGTATAAGGGAGGTACTCATCTGATGCCTTTTATATTCTCCCCAACAGTGAAAAAGGCGAGCCGAAAGTTTAGGACCTACACAGCCTCTCAGCTGACTGGAGTGGCATACCTCGCCCCTGAATCACCTGTTGACTACTTGTTCTTCCCACTGTTGAAAGGTGACTGACACCTGACTTACACATAATGGGGAGAAGATCCCAAATACTGAAAGACTCAGAGATTAACTCAGAGGACCAGCATATGTAGACAAGGTCTTCTGTGCCTACGCCATTAGTGCTGGCAAAGAAGGATACAAAGCAGGATATTCACAACTTGCTACAAGATATTAAAAAGCTCTTCGCAGTGGACCTAGAGTTGGTTTATAAGTAGACGTTCAAGTGGTCCCAAGCCACCTTCAGCAGCCTCCTGCAATGTCATTGTTAGGAGCAAATCACTCTCTGACAGAAACTAAAACATTACAGCACTACATGCACTGTGTGCCTTTGAGTCCTCCCAACGTACTTATTTCACAGACCTGCATCGATCCATGCTACACTGGAGAAGATCTCCGAGTCCAATCAACAAGAAGGGTGGTGGGGTATGTTTGTATGTCAAACATGATTTAAAGCCAAATGTTAAGCAAATGGAATGCGAGGAGGATAATGTGGAAGCTTTATGGGTAAATATCTGCTTGGGGGAAAAGAAGGGAAACCAACTATTGGTTGGGATCTGTTATAAACCACCTAATATTAATATTGACGAGGAACAACAGCTGTTTGAGCAAATTGAGAAAGTTGCAAATCTGGGTAACACTTTAATTATTGGAGATTTTAATTACCGGATATAAATTGGGACAGAGGGACTAGTGCCTCAGCAAAGGGAATTAGGTTTTTAAACTTGTTAAATGACACCTTCATGTCACAACTTGTACAAGCACCAACTAGAATGGATGCTTGTCTGGACCTAGTTTTAACAAACAACGTTGATCTTTTGACCAACATTCAAGTAGGTGAGCACTTGGGAAATAGTGATCACAATATAGTGTCCTTTGAAATAAACTCAAAAAAAACAAAAGCACATGGGGAATACTAAAACATATAATTTTAAAAAGGCCAATTTCAATAAGTTAAGGAAGCTTTACAATATATTGACTGGCATAAACTCTTTAGTGAAAAGAACACTGAGGATAAATGGATCATCTTCCAACAAATATTACAAAGGTACATTTCTCAGTATGTACCATTGGGAAATAAATATAAAAAAACAAATTAAAACCAACATGGCTTAGTAGAGAAGTAAAACAAGAGATTACAACTAAGAGAAGGGCATTTAAAGCATTTAAATCGGACAAATCAGATGCATCTTATAAAAGATATAAGGATGCAAATAATGCAAAAGGCAATTAGACTTGCTAAACTTCAAAATGAAATAATGATAGCTGAAGAGAGCAAAACCAACCCCAAAGCATTTTTTAAGTACATAAATTCTAAAAAACCCCAAAATGAAAGTGTAGGTACACTAAAAACTGAAACGGGGGTGTTAGTTAATGAAGACCAGGAAAAGGCAGGAATTTTAAATAACTTTTTCTCCTCCGTATATATTAAGGAAGAACCCATGGCAATAGATGTACAAATGATTGCTACTAAAAACTTGCAGAATAATTGTAATTGGTTAACTCAAGACAAGGTGCTGCAGCAACTAAAGAAAGTTAATATAAACAAAGGTCCAGGGCCTGACGGTATCCATCCACGTGTACTTAAGGAACTAAGTGCAGAAATAAGTGAACCTCTGTTTTTAATCTTTCAAGATTCTTTTCTTTCAGGAAGTGTTCCGGAGGATTGGAGGAAGGCAGATGTGGCTCCTATATTCAAAAAGGGTTCAAAATCCTTGCCTGGAAATTATAGACCTGTGAGCTTAACTTCTGTGGCTGGTAAAATATTTGAAAGTTTATTAAGGGATAATATTCAAGAATTCCTTGAGAAGAACATGGTTATCAGCAAAAATCAGCATGGTTTTATGAAGCACAGGTCATATCAAACCTTGATTTAACGTTCTCACAGCGAAAGTAAGTAGAAGTATATAGATCAGAGTGTTGCCGTGGATATGATCTTTTGAATTTTGCCAAGGCATTTGATACAGTTCACACACAATAGATTGGTATTTCAAACTCAGAAATACGGTCTAGATGAAAATGCTTGTTCTTGAGTAGAACATTGGCTTAAAAACAGAGTACAAGAGTTGTCATTAATGGTAAATTTTCAAGCTGGACAGAGGTGGCAAGTGGTGTCCCTCAGGGGTCTGTTATGGGACCCCTTCTATTTAACATGTTTATAAATGATCTTGAAGACAGCATTGAAAGTCATGTTTCAGTGTTTGCAGATGACACAAAACTTTGTAAAATAATACAATGTGAGCAAGATATTGCTGCAGAGGGATTTAGATAGACTGGGGGACTGGGCACTCAAATGGCAGATGAAATTTAATGTTGAAAAATGCAAAGTTATGCACTTCGGCGTAAAGAATACACAAGCAACGTATACCCTTAATGGAAGCGAATTAGGGATAACAACACATGAAAGGACTTGGGAATTGTTATAGACAACAAACTATGCAACAATGTGCAATGTCAATCAGCAGTGGCCAAGGCCAGTAAGGTATTGTCATGCATGAAAAAGGGCATTCATTCTGGGGACGAGAATATAATTTTGCCTCTTTATAAAATCACTGGTAAGACCACATATTGAATATGCTGTGCAATTTTGGGCACCTGTTCTAAAGAAGGATATTATGGCACTAGAAAAGTGCAGAGGCGGGCTACAAAATTAATAAAAGGAATGGAACATATCGGCTATGAAGAAAGGTTAACAAATTTAAACCTATTTAGTTTAGAAAAACGTCGCCTGAGAGGGGATATGATAACATTATACAAATATATTCGGGGCCAATACAAACCATTGTGTGCAAATCTATTCACAAACCGGACTTTACATAGGACACGAGGCCATGCGTTTAGACTGGAAGAAAGAAGATTTCGCCTAAGGCAAAGGAAAGGTTTTTTTACTGTAAGAACAATCAGGATGTGGAATTCTCTGCCTGAGGAAGTGGTTTTATCAGAGTCCATACAGATGTTCAAGCGGCTACTAGATGCATACTTGCAAGAACAGAATATTCAAGGATATAATCTTTCAATGTAGGGTAATAACTGCTTGATCCAAGGATAAATCTGACTGCCATTCTGGGGTCAAGAAGGAATTTTTTTCCTAGCTTGTTGCAAAATTGTGCTTCAAACTGGGTTTTGCCTTCTTTTGGATCAACAGCAAAAAACAAATGTGAGGAAGGCTGAACTTGATGGACGCAAGTCTCTTTTCAGCTATGTAACTATGTAACTATGTAAAAAATGTTAAAGGTTTTATTTCTTTTATTTTTACAATTTGTAAACTTTGCAAAACCGCTGTCAGCCCCTCCTACAAAACCTCTGTCCTGCCCCTTCTACAAATCCTGTACTGCCCCGTCTACAAAACCTCCGCAACCCCCTTCCACAAATTCCCTGCTTATCCCCCCTTATAAAGACTCCTGTCCCAATACAAAACCCCCACCCCCTTCTACAAAATCCCTGCAGCCACACACACACATTTACAGGCAGACAGTCACACACTCAGTTACAGACACAGTCACACACTCAGTTACAGACACAGTCACACACTCAGTTACAGACAGACAGTCACACACTCAGTTACAGGCAGACAGTCACACACAGTCACAGGCAGACAGTCACACATACACATTTCCTCTGTGCGGCCAGTTTATCAGCTGTTTGCTTGAGTGAGCTGTACTGGCCGCACGGCACCCTAACTACCATGGGACACTGTGCGGCCAAAGCTCACACAGCCCCCTCCAGCCAGGGCCGGTACAAGGATTTTTGCCGCCCTAGGCAAAAGTAAAGTTTGCCGCCCCCCATGTGACATCACAATGCCCCACCATATGATTTGCCATGTTAACTAACGCCAGTGCTGCAGTGCCGCCGTGTTTACATTAAAAGGCCTGCAGGGACAGGCTATAGACACCAGAACCACTACATTAAGCTGAAGTGGTTCTGGGGACTATAGTGTTTCTTTAATGTGAGGTAAATTAGAGCTTAGTGCCACGAATAATATACTAGATTGCCTACTTACAACCAGATGAGGATGATGATGGGCTCTAGCTGCAGTCTGGCTCCACTGGTCTGGTGCAGAACAGGCTCTCTGGAGGCGGTTTGTAACTGTGGTCACAAAAATCAATGTTCTGGGAGAACGGGAAGCAGCTCCATTTTTTGGGGTCCTTTACACAGCTCAAGGTCTGGGTCCCAGGGTCCACCTTCATGTTCCACCAATGAGTTTGTTCACAGGGGGTGGAGTGTGTAGGGGATGTCCTGATATGTGTGTAAGGAATGCATTGTGTGAAATTGTGTTTGTATGTGTAAGGACTGCAAGGTGTGTTTCTGTGTATGTATGGGATGCATTGAATGTGTGTAAGGGGTGCATTGAGTGTGTGTAATGAATGCATTGTGTGTTTCTGTGTGTGTAAGGGATGCATTGTGTGTAACGGTTGCATTGCTTGTGTATGTGTGTCTGTGTGTTTTCTGTGTGCAAGGGGTGCATTGTGTGTATGTGATGAATGTCAATCTCTCCTCCCGCTCCAATTTCCTTCTCCTCCTCCCAATTTCTCTTTCTCACCCCCCTCCTAATTTCTCTCTTACCCCCGCTCCTATTTTCTCTCCCCCCCCCTCCTTTCTCTCTCACCCACCTTCTTTTTCTTTCTCACCCACCCCCCCTTTTCTCTCTCTCACCCCCCCTTATTTCTCTCTCACACCCCCCCTTATCTCTCTCTCACACCCCCCCTTATCTCTCTTTCTCACCCCCCTTGTCTCTCTTTCTCACCCCTTATTTCTCTTTTCTCCCCCTTATTTCTCTTTCTCACCCCCTTATTTCTCTTTCTCACTTGTATTTCTCTTTCTCCACCCCTATTTCTCTTTCTCACCCCCCTTATTTCTCTTTCTCACCCCTATTTCTCTTTCTCCACTTCCCCTTATTTCTCTTTCTCACCCCTTGTTCTCTCTCACCCCTTATTTCTCTTTCTCACTTGCTTGGCTGCTCTTTCTCCCCTCCTTTCTCCCCTACTGCCTCTCCCCTGTAGGTGGCCGGGCCGTGTGTATGGTCTCGGGTACAGGGGCTTTTCGGTACCTGTGAGGCGGACCCCAGCAGGAGTGCACTCCCTTCCTGTTAGTCCGACGCCCTGAGAGGCTAACTGCTCTCTGCCAGGGGACCATGCTGCGGTGAGGGGTGAGGACCAGGAAACACTCCCTCTGTCAGCCCCTCATCCTCATGGATGCCGCCAATTAAAGCTGCAGCCGCCTGGGGCTCTACAGAGCGCTCGGGCGGTTGCAGCATGGGGGGGGGGGGCTGGTCATGGCACCCCCCACCCGGCTGGCACCCGGGGCGGACCGCCCCCCCCGTCCTCCCTTAGTACGCCACTGCCTTTAGCAGCATTCTCTAAACTAACTCCTGCAAAAAGAATCTAATTGGAGATTTGGGGGGAAGGAAACTGACTAACTAAAATTTGCTGTTTTCAAAAGAAAAAAAAACAGTGTCCTTTTCCTTTTTTATAACAGACCCAGCAACATTTCAGGGGATTTGTTTTTTTTTTGCAGTTGGCGGTATCTTAAAAATAAAATGTCTGGACTCCTTTGGCACCGTTGTTGGAACTTGACCATCTCCATAAATTATTGTGGAAATCAGCTTGAACTAAAATTGGAGAAAGGTGGTTCTTTCTGAATTCATTTTTTTTAAAGAGTAAAAATTAATTATGTGTTGCTACTTGCATCAGGTAGATAGCCACCTTTTTATGCCAGGCTTTTGTCTTTCTTAAGATAAGATATGGCTGCATCAGCTGATCAGCCAAATCAACACCCCCCATGTGCCTGTTATAAGCCCTGATGCACACCGGTTTTGTCTGTACCCTGCCTCGGACAGTGACGTCTGACATGCCCTCGTTATGGATGGTTGTTAGCATGTGAACATCCTTCCTGTCCTTAAATTTTATTGCAAGCACTTTAGCTTTGTGCAGACCTTTACATTCACTTTTTTTTTTTTTTTTGGCCTCTATTAAAGGTCTGGGGAAATCCTTGGCATATCTTCTCACACTGCCACAGGCCAGTATCTAGAAACCCTAAAGAGTTTGAAACAAACAGACAATGCTATAAAAATTGTCCACATAAAGGTGGTAACCCTTATTGAACAAGGGGATCAGTAAGTCAAAAACAAGTTTCCCGCTTGTCCCCAGAGAGTCAGTATAGCCAGGAGGGTCCAGTTGACCATCTTTCCCCTCATATATACGAAAGGCAAATGTATAGCCACTTTCGCTCTCGCACAGTTTGTAGAATTTTACGCCATACCTAAAGCGCTTTGAGAGGATGTATTGTTTGAATCCTAATCTCCCTTTATATTTCATTAACGATTCATCAATAGATACATTTTTTTTGAGGAGTATAAACTTCAGTAAATTTGTGCTGAAGATGGTCTACCAGTGGGTGTATTTTATGAAGCCTATCATATTGGGTGTGATCTCTGGGGTGTCAGAGGGTATTGTCATTGAAATGTAAGTATCTCAGCAGCAGCTCAAATCTTGTTCTAGACATGGTTTGAGAGTACACTCGACTAGAACAGATTGGGTTGGTGCTCCAGTAAGAGCAAATTGATGGCTTCTTTATAATCCCCATGAGAATTGTAAGAGCCCAGAATTTTTTAAGTTCAGCGACATCTGTGGGATGCCAAGCACACTCCTCCCTGACTGCATAGCTATCTGGATTGGTATCAATAAATTGGGTAGCATATAAATTAGTCTGGGGAGCAATCTCCTCCCACATGGTATCCCCTAAAAATAGCTCCATATATTGCATAGAGGAGAAGTCATCCACATTGACATTAATGCCTGTGTTGGCACTAAAAGGGGTGATTTGGGGCTCAGCTAACTGTGGAGAAACCTGTTCCTCCTCCACATTCGGCGTAGCAGAGAAAGCACAGCTTCTTTTTGCAGCCAGCTCACACACAGATGACATGTCAGAAAACTGACCTGGGTCAAAATCGGACGCAGTGTCAGTGGCGTCAGAGTCTGGCTAACACAGAGTTAAAAAACAGACTAAATGAGACTAAAACTTCTGTTAGCAGCAATCTGTAAACTAACTCCTGCAAAAAGAATCTAACTGGAGATTTGGGGGAAGGATACTGACTAACAGAAATTTGCTGCTTTCAAAATAAACAAAAAAAATAAATCAGGAACAAGTATTATAAAAATGTATTTTCTGTGTGGTAGACCTTAAAACATTCTCCAATGCACAGTCCAGGTTTTGTATGGCAATCGGGACAGTGAAAAGGGGTGTCTGTCCTTTTCCCTTTTTTATAACAGACCCGGCAACGTTTCTGGGGGTTTCTTTTTTTTGGTGTTGGCGGTATCTTAAAAATAAAATGTCTAGACGACTCTTGCACTGTCGTTGGAACTTGACCATCTCCATAAATTATTGTGGAAATCAGCTTGAGCTGAAATTGGAGATAGGTGGTTCTTCCTGGATTAATTTTTTAAAAAAAGTAAAAATGAATTATGTGTTGCTACTTGCAACAGGTAGATAGCCACCTTTTTATACCAGGCTTTTGTCTTTCTTAAGATAAGATAAGGCTGCATCAGCTGATCAGCCAAATCAACACCCCCATGTGCCTGTTATAAGCCCTGATGCACACCGGTTTTGTCTGTACCCTGCCTCGGACAGTGACGTCTGACATGCCCTCGTTATGGATGGTTGTTATCATGTGAACATCCTTCCTGTCCTTAAATTTTAGCGCAAGCAGTTCAGCCTTGCGCAGAGCTTTGCATTCCCCTTTTTTTAATTTGGCCTCTATGAGAGGTCTGGGAAAATCCTTGGCATTTCTTCTTACAGTGCCGCAGGCCAGTGTCTGTAAACTATAAAGAATTTTAAACAAGTGGACACTGCTGTAAAAATTGTCCACATAAAGGTGGTAACCCTTATTGAACAAAGGGTTCAGTAGGTCCCAAACAAGTTTCCCAGTTGTCCCCAGAGAGTCAGGACAGCCAGGAGGGTTCAGTTGAGCATCTTTCCCCTCGTATACACGGAAGGCAAATGTGTAGCCACTTTCGCTCTCGCAAAGTTTGTACACTTTAATGCCATACCTAGACCGCTTTGAGGGGATATATTGTTTGAACCCTAATCTCCCTTTGTATTTCATAAGGGATTCATCGATGGATAAAGTTTGTTGGGGAGTATAAACTTCAGAAAATCTGTTCTGAAGATGGTCTACCAGTGGGCGTATTTTATAAAGCCTATCATATTGGGGGTGATCTCTGGGGTGACAGAGCGTATTGTCGTTAAAATGTAAGTATCTGAGCAGCAGCTCATATCTTGGTCTAGGCATTGTTTGGGAGAATATAGGAGTCGAACAAATTGGGTTGGTGCTCCAGTAAGACCGGATTGATGGCTTTTTTATTATCCCCATGAGCATGGTAAGAGCCCAGAATGTTTTAAGTTCAGGGACATCTGTGGGATGCCAAGCATGCTCCCTGACTGTATAGCTACCTGGATTGGTCTCAATAAATTGGCTAGCGTATAAATTAGTCTGGGAAGCAATCTCCTCCCAGATGGTATCCCCTAAAAATAACTCCATATATTGTATAGGGGAGAAGTCAACCACATTCACATTAATGCCTGCGTTGGCACTAAAAGGGGGGATGTTGGGCTCAGCTAACTGTGGAGGTACCCAGTCCTCCTCCACATTCAGCGTAGCAGGGGAAGCACAGCTTCTTTTAGCAGCTGGCTCACACACAGATGACATGTCACTAGACGTGCCGCTAAACTGACCTGGGTCAAAATCGGACGCAGTGTCAGTGGCGTCAGAGTCTGACGCCAAGAAGGCATATGCCTCCTCCAAGCTGTACATGCGCTGCATGTTTCACACCAACAGACTAAACTAACAAAATACTAAACACAATATTTTTTTTTTTATTTTTTTTTTTGTAAAACACTAAAACAGACTAAAACAGACTAAAACAGTAATCCCTAAACTAACTCCTGTTAGAAGAATCTAATGGAGATTTGGGGGAAGGAAACTGACTGACTACGACAGGCTATGACAGACTATGACAGACTAAAACAGACTACGACAGACTAAAACAGACTAAAACAGACTACGACAGACTACGACAGTCTAAGACAGTCTAAGACACAGATTTTTTAAAATAAAGTTAACCCTTAAGGGCAAAAAAAAAATACAGACAGTAAAAATGCACTGTCTGTAACAGATCTGGCAGGGAAGGGGTTAAAATAGGATTTTAATTAACTGAAGATACTTTTTATTTTTCACAGGAACAGCTGCTGCAATAAACTATCAGGATCTCTGTCTCTCTCCTCTCATAAAACGCTACAGAGAGGAGAGAGGCAGAGATCAGTGTCAAAGTGAGTGTTTGTAACACCTACTTTGACACCAGCCAATTGTGAGCGATCGCGGATCGCTCACATGCCGCAATTGGCTGTTACTATCTGCCTGGGATGCCGGGCAGATAGTAACAACGGGATTTCAGCGGAAGCGATCTCTGATCGCTCCCGCCGCCCGTTTTCCGTTAGGACGGTTCAGGACCGTCCTCGGTCGGCAACGCAAAAATGCCGAGGACGGTCCTGAACCGTCATGCGTCCTTAAGGGGTTAAAATTAACTTTTTTGTGTAGAAAAATCCTGTAGCAAAATCCAAGTAAATCACATCCACTGTAACACTCCAATCAACATTTGTATTACTTCTTTATCGAACACCATTAAGTTAGTTTGGCATAACCATATTATAACCATACTGATAATTGCTAATGATATAGCTGCAACCCACTGCAACCCACTGGTGGATCCAGGGGGGGGAAACAGGGCAATTGCCCCACACCCCCTCCCCAAGACTGCCCTGCAATGTGCCTACACAGACCAAAGATCTACCTCCCCGGTCCGCAGGCACCGTGCTGGCAGCCGGCAGGGGAGGGAGGACCCGGGAGCTCAGCCTGCAGCTCCGTCGGGTCCAACTCTTGCGAGCGCAGAGCGTTGCCGCGAGAGTGAACTCTAGAGTGAATTCTAGCCTTGGAGCCAGGTCCATCTAGGGTTAACCCTGCAGCTGTAAACATATCAGTTTCAGAGAAACTGCTATGTTTACATTAGGGTTAATCCAGCCTCTAGTGGCTGTCTCATAGACAGCCGCTAGAGGCGCTTCCACGCTTCTCACTGTGAAAATCACAGTGAGAAGACGCTGGACGTCTGTTGGAAAGCATTGAGTAATGCTTTCCTATGGACTGACTGAATGCGCGTGCGGCTCTTGCTGTAGTGGTTATTGTGCATGGAGTATTTCCCGAGATCAGGCTCTGGATCCGCCACTGTAGCAACCCATCATATAATTTCCCAACCACAGATTGTAAGCTCAGAGTTCTGTAGTTTCTGGGTTGAGCTTTTGTAATAAAAATTGTAAAAGGACATCAAGGTCCCTGAAAATAAGTAATTTTCCATTGTGTAGGGCCGCTAAAATATATGCCAAAATAAGCTCGGACTCATAGGTCCAGCAAAAGACCTGGATGACAATTTGAGCAAAACATAAATAACAACAAAGGAATAATAATAAATAAA